>CAMRHE010000421.1:345000-1580995 GCA_947044405.1 Leptodactylus fallax
TCTACATGGTGGATATGTCTCCAGAAACAATCCAGTGTTTATTGCAACTTCTTATTTCTGACCCCGCATACAGTAACGTGAATAAAATAAAAAAAAAGAGTTGGTAATCTTTGTAAATTAGGCAAAAAGTTCCCCTGTATCGCACGGGAGGATTGTTTTCCTACACAGCTAATGTTCTAGAGAACGCCAGTAAATGTGAAAATATTGCCTATTATGTCTGGACAATTGAATTCCATTATGATATCTTCAAAAGTCTCCAGTTACATATTATCCTTAAACCCAAATTATCTGAATCCTGGCTCTCATCAAAGAGGAAAATTAAACCGATTGGGCATGTAATGACTGCACTGACATTTGTGTAATAAAGCTAAATAAAAATCCTCCCGGCTATGATTTTTTTTTTTTTTGTCAATTTGATAGTTTTAAATGAAAGCTCTTCGTGCTAAAGACCTTTTAATTAAAAAGATTCATGGCCAATATTCCCATCCTGGTCTTTTTGTTTCACGTTGTCCATTAATGATCAAAGCTGCAAGCTTCTTTTTTTTTTTTTTTCTTTCCAAAAAGTATTAATGTGGGGCTTTTTGTTTCAAAAATAAGGGGAAAAAAATTGGAAATTTTTATTATTTCTTTTAAAATATTTGAACTGTGTTTTAACCTTTTGGAATTATTTAACGAAAAATGCTCTGAAAGCCGTTTTAATAGACATTAATTCTTTATGTGACTGTTAATCTGCAGACTGTTATTGCATAAAATGAAATGGATCATGACAACGCATCAACTTGGAAACATTTCATCCCTGCTGTTTGATTATTTTAGGTTTTATTAGTATTGCCCAAGGGCCCGGTTTAGTTTTAGGGTTTGCGTAACTAGAACTTCAAACTTAAGGGATCTGACAGCTCTTTTTTTTCACCATAAAATTTGTAAAGTGCTGTGGAATATGTTGGCGCTATATAAATAAAATGTATTTATTATTATTTACCATGAAATAATGATAGGCAAATGTTCAGGTCCTATTAAAAAAAAAAAATCGAGAAGAACGGAAAATGGATCTGTTTTGTGACTGGGGGGGACCCCATTGACCGTGGAGTGTCTATTCGATGGCCATCCTTTAACTGAAATCTCTAGACGAAAAAGTTGGACTTGTAGGACTTTTTTGCCCTGCAAGTTCTATGCTGATGTAAACCCAGCCTTAAAGAGAACCTTTCACCACTTCCACCAATTCAAGTGCTTAGCATCTGGTCGCCGCTCCACTGATTCCAGCACAGTTGGAATTTTTTCCTCTAGCCCCCACCATTCCTGAGCAGTGCAGTTATATTCAGTGCCCAATATGCTTATTATGCTCTCTACTTTCAAGGAGGTGGGCCATGGCTGGCGCAAACAGACTGAGACCGCCCACCTGACAATCAAGAGCATAAGTGTGTTGAAAGTAAGTGAAATTATTGCTCAGGAATGGTGGTGGCTAGAGGAAAAAAAATCCAGCTGTGCCAGATTCAGTGAGGTGGTGACTATTGAAGGATGCAAAGAACTGAACTTGGTGGAGGTTAAGAAATATCCTCTTTACATGCACAGAAATAGTCTATGTGCTTTAAAAATCCATCTAGTGTAAAACCAGTGGATTGATGTAAGCAGTGTGTGCGGTGTGCTACTTGAAAAAGAGTCCTTCCAGCTAGCACGCACAAGAGAAAAAACAAGGATTTACAGAATCCACAAGGGACTGATAAGGTCTCAAAATATGCAGAGCAGACACAACATTTCTGAATGAGTTTTATTTTGTAGTGATAGGTACACTTAAAGGGGTTGTCCTATTAAGGTATATAATTGTTATAAACTGCAGCTCCCGTTCTGGAGTGTTTTACAGGAGTACCCATACATTTAATCTGCTGTAGATGAAGTACCCACCACCGACTTGATTTGACTGTAAGGGGTTGCCCAGTTGAGACGGCTCTTTTAAGCTGACCATATATTAGCTGTTTGACTACCCCCTTTTTTTTATATATATATATATATATATATATATATCTATATCTATATCTCATATATATTATAAAGGCTTGGTTTGGGTTGTCCGGACATTTATTCAGCCAGGACCTGGGGGGTTTCTGGCTGGTTCCAACCCCAGGTAACATGATTGGAACTAGCAACCAACCCTCAGGTCACTCCACCCCCTCACTCATAGAAAATTGATGGAAGAGAAAGCCCACATGATCCATATATTCTACACTTGTATTATTTAAATAATATTTCCTGCATTGCTCATGACTTTCCCCCCCCCCCCCAAAAAAAAAAAAAAAAATAGTTTGATTGTGCCCCCTTGTTCCTGTGCTTTTTTTTTTTTTTTTTTAAATTAAATCCACTTATCTCCTGATCCTTATTTATACCTGTAACATATTTATAGGTTTGTCATGTCCCCCTTCTCTTCTTTCCTCAAGTCTCTACAGATGATACTCTACATACTGTATACAAGGCTATACACATTATACTCTACATACTGTATACAAGGCTATACACATTATACTCTACATACTGTATACGAGGCTATACACATTATACTCTACATACTGTATACGAGGCTATACACATTATACTCTACATACTGTATACAAGGCTATACACATTATACTCTACATACTGTATACGAGGCTATACACATTATACTCTACATACTGTATACAAGGCTATACACATTATACTCTACATACTGTATACAAGGCTATACACATTATACTCTACATACTGTATACGAGGCTATACACATTATACTCTACATACTGTATACAAGGCTATACACATTATACTCTACATACTGTATACGAGGCTATACACATTATACTCTACATACTGTATACAAGGCTATACACATTATACTCTACATACTGTATACAAGGCTATACACATTATACTCTACATACTGTATACGAGGCTATACACATTATACTCTACATACTGTATACAAGGCTATGCAGATGATACTCTACATACTGTATACAAGGCTATACACATTATACTCTACATACTGTATACAAGGCTATACACATTATACTCTACATACTGTATACAAGGCTATGCAGATGATACTCTACATACTGTATACAAGGCTATACACATTATACTCTACATACTGTATACAAGGCTATACACATTATACTCTACATACTGTATACAAGGCTATACACATTATACTCTACATACTGTATACGAGGCTATACACATTATACTCTACATACTGTATACAAGGCTATACACATTATACTCTACATACTGTATACAAGGCTATACACATTATACTCTACATACTGTATACGAGGCTATGCAGATTATACTCTACATACTGTATACAAGGCTATACACATTATACTCTACATACTGCATACAAGGCTATACACATTATACTCTACATACTATATACAAGGCTATACACATTATACTCTACATACTGTATACGAGGCTATGCAGATTATACTCTACATACTGTATACAAGGCTATGCAGATGATACTCTACATACTGTATACAAGGCTATACACATTATACTCTACATACTGTATACAAGGCTATACACATTATACTCTACATACTGTATACAAGGCTATACACATTATACTCTACATACTGTATACAAGGCTATGCAGATTATACTCTACATACTGTATACGAGGCTATACACATTATACTCTACATACTGTATACAAGGCTATACACATTATACTCTACATACTGTATACAAGGCTATACACATTATACTCTACATACTGTATACAAGGCTATGCAGATTATACTCTACATACTGTATACGAGGCTATACACATTATACTCTACATACTGTATACGAGGCTATACACATTATACTCTACATACTGTATACAAGGCTATACACATTATACTCTACATACTGTATACAAGGCTATACACATTATACTCTACATACTGTATACAAGGCTATGCAGATTATACTCTACATACTGTATACAAGGCTATACACATTATACTCTACATACTGTATACAAGGCTATACACATTATACTCTACATACTGTATACAAGGCTATACACATTATACTCTACATACTGTATACAAGGCTATGCAGATGATACTCTACATACTGTATACAAGGCTATACACATTATACTCTACATACTGTATACAAGGCTATACACATTATACTCTACATACTGTATACAAGGCTATGCAGATTATACTCTACATACTGTATACAAGGCTATACACATTATACTCTACATACTGTATACGAGGCTATACACATTATACTCTACATACTGTATACGAGGCTATGCAGATTATACTCTACATACTGTATACGAGGCTATGCAGATTATACTCTACATACTGTATACAAGGCTATACACATTATACTCTACATACTGTATACAAGGCTATGCAGATTATACTCTACTGTATACGAGGCTATACACATTATACTCTACATACTGTATACAAGGCTATACACATTATACTCTACATACTGTATACAAGGCTATGCAGATGATACTCTACATACTGTATACAAGGCTATACACATTATACTCTACATACTGTATACAAGGCTATGCAGATTATACTCTACTGTATACGAGGCTATACACATTATACTCTACATACTGTATACAAGGCTATACACATTATACTCTACATACTGTATACAAGGCTATACACATTATACTCTACATACTGTATACAAGGCTATACACATTATACTCTACAGTCATGGCCAAAAGTTTTGAGAATGATACAAATATTAATTTTTACAAAGTCTACTGCTTCAGTTTTTCTAATGGCAATTTGATTATACTCCAGAATGTTATAAAGAGTGATCAGCTTAACAGCAATTACTTGCAAAGTCAATATTTGCCTAGAAAATGAACTTTATCCCCCAAAACACATTTCAACATCATTGCAGCCCTGCCTTAAAAGGACCACCTAACATCATTTCAGTGATTGCTCCATTAACACAGGTGTGGGTGTTGATGAGGACAGGGCTGGAGATCAATCTGTCATGATTAAGTAAGAATGACACCACTGGACACTTTAAAAGGAGGCTGGTGCTTGCCATCATTGTTTCTCTTCTGTTAACCATGGTTATCTCTAAAGAAACACGTGCAGTCATCATTGCACTGCACAAAAATGGCCTAACTGGGAAGAGTATTGCAGCTAGAAAGATTGCACCTCAGTCAACAATCTATCGCATCATCAAGAACTTCAAGGAGAGAGGTTCCATTGGTGCCAAAAAGGCTCCAGGGCGCCCAAGAAAGACCAGCAAGCGGCAGGACCGTCTCTTAAAAGTGTTTCAGCTGCGGGATCGGGCTACCAGCAGTGCAGAGCTTGCTGAGGAATGGCAGCAGGCAGGTGTGAGTGCATCTGCACGCACTGTGAGGCGGAGACTCTTGGAGCAAGGCCTGGTCTCAAGGAGGGCAGCAAAGAAGCCACTTCTCTCCAGAAAAAACATCAGGGACAGACTGATATTCTGCAAAAGGTACAGGGAGTGGACTGCTGAGGACTGGGGTAAAGTCATTTTCTCTGATGAATCCCCTTTTCGATTGTTTGGAACATCTGGAAAACAGCTTATTCGGAGAAGAAGAGGTGAGCGCTACCACCAGTCTTGTCTCATGCCAACTGTAAAGCATCCTGAAACCATTCATGTGTGGGGTTGCTTCTCAGCCAAGGGAATCGGCTCTCTCACAGTCTTGCCTAAAAACACAGCCATGAATAAAGAATGGTACCAGAATGTCCTCCAAGAGCAACTTCTCCCAACCGTCCAAGAGCAGTTTGGCGCTCAACAATGCCTTTTCCAGCATGATGGAGCACCTTGCCATAAAGCAAAGGTGATAACTAAATGGCTCAGGGAACAAAACATAGAGATTTTGGGTCCATGGCCTGGAAACTCCCCAGATCTTAATCCCATTGAGAACTTGTGGTCAATCATCAAGAGACGGGTGGACAAACAAAAACCAACAAATTCAGACAAAATTGAAGCATTGATTCTGCAAGAATGGACTGCTATCAGTCAGGATTTGGTCCAGAAGTTTTTTGAGAGCATGTCAGGGAGAACTGCAGAGGTCCTGAAGAAGAAGGGTCAACACTGCAAATATTGACTTGCTGCATTAACTCATTCTAACTGTCAATATAAGCTTCTGTTACTCATAATATGAATGCAATTCTATTTCTGTATGTGATAAAAACATCTGACAAACACACATAAAAACCAGAGGGCAGCAGATCATGTGAAAATATAATATTTGTGTCATTCTCAAAACTTTTGGCCATGACTGTACATACTGTATACAAGGCTATACACATTATACTCTACATACTGTATACAAGGCTATGCAGATCCTATTTTCACAGGTAATTCCCTGAGCCATGGAGGCTGGTAAATTATACTACAACCAGCCCCATAGCACAGGTAACTACCTATGAAAACGGGAAAAGGAGTCAGTGACGCAGGGGCTGGGTGCTGTTTCTGATCAGGAGACTCGGGATTGGAACCAACTTGAAACTCTCATGTCCGGGTTGAATAAATCTGTAGAGCATGTAAGTAAAATTAAACTCCTCGGACAACCCATTTAAAGTAAACAATCAGCACTTGCTTTAACAATTCCTTGTTTCTCCCATTGCAACACTGTTTGGGTCCCTGCTGGTCTCTATTTCCTGTTCCTTCTCGACCTACAGATAAGGACTGCTCAGCCAATCACTAGCCACAACAGACCCATTTCTGCCAGTGATTGGCTGAGTAGCATGAAGTGTTGGACCTGGAGCTGTGGGGGATCGGTGAACCTTTTGTATTTTATTTATATTGAGCATGCTCCTTACCATCATTTACAGTCTGGAGCAAAATGAATTTTAGCATATTTGCATTCTCATGCTTTTACAGCAAAGACATCTGATTTTGGTTTCTCTTTATCCTGTCAGCTCACGTATTTATATTGGTCTGGAATAACATTTTCACGTCTTTGAATTGTTTATCCATTGGAAAAGATTGGAGTTTCCATTTTAAGTAATGGCCCAGTCACCTCTGCGAGCGCGCTGACATTCCTTTACTCCTAGCAGATTGGAAAGTAAATGACACAATTTCCTGCCCTTTCCCTTTGAATTTCTCATTTCTTTTATCTCCTTCAACTGAGAAATAAAGCCAACATGACAAGTATAGTCAGAGGCTCGGTGACATAGTGAAGCAGTTGTCGTGGCGTGGCTTTGGAGAGGTGTGGTAATGTTGACATTATAATTGCTGCAGTGTCAGTCAGGTCTCTATAAGCCTGTATGTGCGGGACTTCGAGGAAAGTTTTGTAGCGTTTCGTCAGGCAGACCTTTCATGAAAAAATGTTTTGTCAGCTGAGAATAATAGCTTTAAGATTAAGTATTGTAATTCAGTATTTTGGTTATGCTTCAGAGAAGTTTGTGAGTTTGAGTGTTGTGTGTGTTTTTTTTTTTTTTTTTTTTGTTTTTTTATATATATAAAATATTAAATATTAGAAAAACTTCAAGGTCGAGCCATTTTCCCTGGTTCAGGACAGGACACGTTTTTAGGGTTTTTTCTTTTCTCTTATTTATTTTTTGTGTACATGCGTGTTTTGAAGGCTATAGCCCTTTTGGTTTATTCTACATTTTTGTATTTTTTTTTTTTTTTTGGTGATAAGTTAGTGCTTTTATTGTTTTTTTTTTTTTTTTTTGTTTTGTTTTTATTTTTGCACATTTTTTTTATTTATTTCAATATCTGAAAACAAAAAACGAAGGGAAATGTCTTGGGGTTTGTTCATATGGAGGAATTTGCCGTGGATTTGGGGGCAGAATTCTCCCCGTAATCTGCCTCCCATTGTTTTCAATGGCAATGGGAGGCACAGATCACAGCAGGGCGTGCAAAGAAGAAGCAACTTGCTCGATCTTGCCCCGGGTTCCGCCTGCGGTGTCCGTGGCTCGAGACGCCCTCCTGATTAGACCCATTCATCCGGGCCTAATCAGGAGCGGGATGCTGCGAAAGGAATGCTGATGCGCTGCATTGGCAACCTGTCGCAGCTACACCGTGGCGAAAATTCTGGTGGCGGAAAATGAAGAGAATTCCTCTTCGTTTTCCTTTGTGTGAACACAGCCTTATATTGTCTGTGTTTTTTTTGTTTTTTAATTTTATTTGTGTTTTTTGTTTTGAGACCTTGTCATAAGGGGTGTAGGCATGTTGGTGTGTGTTTGTGTGTGTGTGTGTGTGTGTGTGTTGTGTGTTTGTGGTGGTTTTTTTTTTTTTTGCTGATTTTATCTGTTACTGGGAATGATACACTAGCTCCAAGTACAGGAGGATTGTAGCCTCCTGAGCAATGTTGCAGAGCTGATCTGATTCTTCTAGGACCCAGCAGCTCCTACAGTTCCCAGCCCTTATTGGATGGATAGGTCATCAATTGTAGATCCTTGGGGATCTGACACAACAGGTATCTCAGGTGCTCCCTGGAAGATGCTTCCGCTTCACAGCCGCATGTAATATTATTTTTATGATTTTAGTCACATGGCCTGATTGCAGCTCAGTCCCATTTGAGTGAACGGGATGAGCTACAATATCAAGCATAGCTGCTATGCAGTTGTATGGTGATGTGATTGGTAAGTAGTAAAGAGGCTGCTGTGATCACCCGAACACTGCAGGCTGATCAGCCAAGGGCCCAGTAAGGGCCCAGTTGTCGGTCTTGACCTAACCTAAGTAGTAAATTTATCCCGCTATTTTATTTCTTGGTGTTCTACCGATCCTACAGTAAATATGTCTTCCATTTACATTGTAGGGTAGCTAGGTAAAGTTTCTCCACTGTCCCACATAGGTATGTTTTTTTGTGTCACAATCTAATCCAATGCACCATCCATTCCGAGGATTATGGAGCATGTCCTATCCAGCTCCATGAAAATGGCTTGGAACGGAATCTTTAATTTAAACTGAATGTAACACAGAAGGCGCTGTGATGTCATCCGAGTGCTTTCTCTTAAGATCGGGATCCACTCGGCCTGAGCACTCAGTTGTGTACATGAAGCCGTCATTGAAAGAAAGTAAGAGTATGTTGGAAGAAATGGAGATAATATATGAGATATTTGACTGTGACCCGGGTGTCTGTCCAGAGTGTAGAAGTGTAGATCCATCTGAAATCCCTGATTTGTGTTTTTTTTTTTTTTTTTCTTTTCTTTCTTTCATCAGGCAATTTCAGTTAAAAATAATGGACATCTGACAGACCCTGTTATATTGTCAATGGAATCCCTCTGGCTCCATTTGTGTCCCCTATGTTTGCGGTCTGTTTCCAGATGAGTACCAGGTCCAAATGTGAACGTAGCCTTAATCGCAGAAAGCGCGTGTCGTGTGTGTGTGTGTGTGTGTATGTGTATATGTATGTGTATATATATATATATATATATATATATATATATATATATTATATACATACACACACGTGGACAAAATTGTTGCTACCCCTCATTTAATGAAAGAAAAACCCACAATGGTCACAGAAATAACTTGAATCTGACAAAAGCAATAATATATAAAAATTCTATGAAAATTAACAAATGAAAGTCAGACATTGCGTTTCAACCATGCTTCAACAGAATTTTTAAAAAAAGAAAACTCATGAAACCTGGACAGAAATGATGGTGTCCTTAATCATTGCAATCAAACAATTCCTGTAACTGTCAATGAGACTTCTGCACCTCTCAGCAGGTATTTTGGCCACTCCTCATGAGCAAACTGCTCCAGTTGTCTCGGGTTTGAAGGGTGCCTTTTCCAGACAGCATGTTTCAGCTCCTTCCAAAGATGCTCAATAGAATTTAGGTCAGGGCTCATAGAAGGCCACTTCAGAATAGTCCAATGTTTTCCTCTTAGCCATTCTTGGGTGTTTTTAGCTGTGTGTTTTGGGTCATTATCCTGTTGCAAAACCCATGACCTGCGACTGAGACCAAGCTTTCTGACACTGGGCAGCACATTTCTCTCTAGAATCCCTTGATAGTCTTGAGATTTCATTGTACCCTGCACAGATTCAAGACACCCTGTGCCAGATACAGCAAAGCAGCCCCAGAACATAACAGAGCCTCCTCCATGTTTCACAGTAGGGACAGTGTTCTTTTCAAGATATGCTTCATTTTTCCATCTGTGAACATAGAGCTGATGTGCCTTCCCAAAAATTTCGATTTTTGTCTCATCTGTCCATAGGACATTCTCCCAGAAACTTTGTGGCTTGTCAACATGTAGTTTGGCAAATTACTTTTGTCAGATTCAAGTTATTTCTGTGACCATTGTGGGTTTTTCTTTCATTAAATAAGGGGTACCAACAATTTTGTCCGTGTGTGTATGTGTGTATGTGTATATATATATATATATATATATATATATATATATATTTATATATGGTATTATATAAATATATATAATATATATATATATATTAATTTTAATAGAGAAGTAAAATTGGAAATTTCTTAAGACCACCGACTTAGGAATCAGGCATAGACATTGGTTAAAGGTTTTTACGCCTTATCCATGTGCCAATAACATATGTGTAGCCTTGTTTAAAATCCTTTGTCCGAGTCTGACATGCACTGTTGCTGGAAATAATACATATATATATATATATATATATATATATATATATATATATATATATTAAAAGTCCGCAGGCTTATGACCCCTGACACTAAAGGCTGCCCTCAATCAGTGGTCTAGCCAACAGCGGTAACCTGTAACCTCCACGTCATAGGTTTCTTTGTCACGTTCTTTGTGAACATTCATTATGGTCTTACATCTGACTATGACAAAACGCATTTTTTTTTTTTTCTATTGTCTTATTAAGATGAGTATTTTACATATTATAATGTTGTTTAAGATTACAGCAGGCTGATCTCTTGTCACTCGGAGAAAGTTTATCCACCTAATAGACTTGAAATTGAAAGCTAAAAATAAGTAAAAAGCGATGGATTACATATTTTACAAACCACTACTCTGTGGTCATGTGAGATCTATGTATGACCAAGATAAGCCGAGCCTTCATATTAGACGTACAGATGTAGCCGTGTCTAACTTGGCTTTCTGTGGTGTGATAACTTATCATTAGCAACAAAAAAAGCCATTGACATTGTCGAGTTAACACTCTGTGCTGCAGTTTTGTTAACGTGTTAGGAGTCATATTAACCTTTGTTACATCTGTAGATCAGTCAATCCTGCTGATTTCAATGGGACCATCTGTGGGGTTTGACACATTTAAGGTGACCACCCGTAGCAAAATATCTCACATAGTAATGCACATCTGATCTTTGCACCACTTTAGTTGGGTCTTGTTTTTATTTCTGTCTCATTGACTCTCGAGAATAATTGAAAGCTGTCCGGTTCTAGGCATCTGCCATTCAGAGCACATGTAGATCACTCGCCGTCCATATGGGTGCAATCTTTTTGCAGATTTCTAAGAAAATGGTTCCCAGATCTAGCAATTTGGAATATCAAGGTGAACATATTATATACTGTATATCAAGTTTAAAAGGACCTTTCATTTTTAGTTTTTGTATCCATATGTTACAACTGATATACCATGTATGGACATTTTATGACTGCGATTTTCTTAGAGATCGCACATAAAAAGTTACTTGGTCCATCTTTGGCTACAGACGTATTTTAATACCTCACCATGTGGTGCTTTAATCCTTTCCTTTGAGTCCTTTGAAAGGGGGTCTTAGTGATACTGCACTGCTTAAAGGGGTTGTGTGGGCAAAAATTTTATTTTATAAATGGGTAAGAGGGAGGTGGAGGGGAAAAAAAAAAAGGGGAGGCACCCGGTGTCTCCCGAAACGGTCTGGTCTGCCGGTCCGTTGTTGTTTTCCCTGCCGCACGTTACCTCTGAGACCAAGGCCAATCAGCGGCCTCAGTGAAGGACACTGGATGTCACTGCCTGTAACGTTCCGCATCCCTTCTTGAGGCTACTGATTGGCTTCACTTCAAGAAGACAGCTGAGCAGGAGGGCACCGGAGCATCGTGGACAGGTGAGTATGTGTTTTGTATATATATATATATATTTTTTTTTTTTTTTCCCCTTTTTCCCTCTCCACTTCCCGCAGAAAATTTAAGCGTGGACAACCTTTATAATACTATACACAGCTCTGTGAAGGGAATCGACTCACATTGCAGTCTCCACCATGTTGGAAGCCCACCCCGTTTTCTCGTATGTCAGTCTTAAAGGTCCCAACTTTAGCAAGGTGTTCCTGAATTATCAAGAGACTCTGGTCTCTTAAAGGGGTTGTCCCATGAACATAACCATATATAAATTTGTGAACAATTAAAAGTTTAAACATTCACAAATCTAAATTAATTAAAAATATTTTCAGTTTTAAAGATTTTCTCTAACCATCTTAGTGGTGACATCTGTTGTCTAGATTGGTTACCAATGAATACGGCCATGAATGCTGGAACTTTCTATGGTCTGGGACTTGTCAGAAACTCAGACATGATGTCCTTTTTGTGAACAGGTTATCAGACAGGGCTTTGGACTAAGGGCCTGTTCACATCTGCGTTCAGCTTTCCGTTCGGGAAGTACGCTTGGGTACCCCCCCGAACAGAAACCTATACGCATAGAAAAGTGATTACCTAAGGAAACCTTCGGACCCCGTAGACTATAATGGGGTCCGTGTGATTTCCGCTCGATTTCCGCACAAAACATCACTTTTCTCTCCACTTGCTTCGTGCAGAAACCGAGCGGAAACCACACTGACTCCATTATAGTCTATGGGGTCCGCGGGTTTCCTTAGGTAACCGCTTTTCTGTGCGTGTACGTTTCTGTTCGGGGGGTCTTCTAGCGGACTCCCCGAACGGAAATCCGAATGCAGATTTGAACCAGCTCTAATTTGGAAAAAGGATATGGACTCATAATTCAAAATAATCATTTTATTTTGAAACTAATTATATAACTATTAATCTCTTATATATATAAAAATGAGTTCCTGTCTGTCTGTTCTTTATGCGCGACCAAACAACTGGACCGATCCTCACCAAATTTGGCACACATGTACATCAGGTGTCCGGGAATATTATAGACTGGGTCTCAGCTCTCTTGGACGTACCGTTCCTGAGATACAGTATTCCCAAAAAATGACCAGCATTAGTCTATACAAGCCTGCAAGTCTTTCACTCATATTCCAACTGCCATACACACGGTCACATGTCCCTTATCAGCCAATAGAAGCTCACAGGTGCTTAGTCTCCTCAGGCACACAGGTTTCCATAGCAACCAAGCTATGTATGACCTGTATTAGTCAATAGCAGTTCACAGGACCTTTAATATTCAGTCATATCACGTGTATCAGCCAATATAAGTTCACATTTAATTTACCAGGTTTCCATAACAACACAGCCATAAATAGACTGTACCTATACTGGACTCAGTGGCATAACTAGCAATGGCAGGGCCCCAAGGCGAACATTTGACATGGGACCCCCCCCCCGCCCCGGCAACCACCCCCCCCCCCGCACAAACTGCATTCCTGCACACACTATTATGCCCCATAGTGGCCCTTGCACACAGTATTCTGCCCCATAGTGGCCCCTGCACACAGTATCATAGTGGCTCCTTCATATAGTATTATGCGCACTTCCCGCTACTTCTTCAATGTTGGACCAGATGTCACGTGAGCCAGGTATTTACGAAATGCATAATGACGTCGGACTGGCCCACCGACATCTGGGACGCCACCAAGGAGGCCCGAAGCCTGCTGAAAAGACCCCAGAGTATAATGATAGCAGTGTTTGTGGGGTTCACGGTCCACAGGCCTTACTTACCAATCCCCGCTCCTGCTCACAGCCGCCTCTGCAGAAGGTGAAGTGCAGGCAGCCATGAACAGGAGTGGGGATTGGTAAGTAAATAGGGCCCGTTACCTGTTGGTGTTAAAAAAAAAAAAAAAAAAAAAAAAAACATCAGAGGCCCGCCGGGTCCCCTAATATCCCGGGCCCTGTGGCAGCTGCTACCACTGCTAAACCAGTATTTACGCCACTGACTGGACTGCCATACTGGATTTCAGCATTCTTATAAATTGAAACGTTTTTTAAACTACTCATGTCCCCTGCAGCAAAACACATGGCTGCTGCTCGAGCTAATGAAAACTCTCAGCAGACCCAAGCCTGTCTCCAATCTGATAAGGTATGTTACAGACAACAGCGAGCTGCTGAAACTCCCCAGCAGACCCAAGCCCGTCTCCAATCTGACAAAGCATTGTTAGCCACATGCACACAGCTGCACTCCAGGTTTCAATAACAACCCAGCCATTTTTCTTCACTGCTGTAGGTCAGCTTTAAAGGGGCAGGGCGCTGTGGATGACACTGTTACACAAGGTCACATACACACAGCTGCACTCCAGGTTTTCCATAACAACCGATCGCAGGTTTTTCACTGATATCCAAACTGAGATGCACATGATCACATGACACTTATGGACCAATGGAAAATCGCAGGTTCAGTCTTGACATACACACAGCTTTACACCAGGTTTCCATAGCAACCAAGCTATTTATGACCTGTATGAGTCAATAGCGGTTCGCAGGTCCTTAAATATTCAGTCATATGACGTGCATCAGCCAATATAAGTTCACATTTCATTTACCAGGTTTCCATAGCAACACAGCCATAAATAGACTGTACCTATACTGAACTGCCATACTGGATGTCAAGTGCAAAACTGGCCAATTCTTATGGGGTCACTACACAAACAAAAAATGAAATATACCCGTGCGAAGCCGGGTCCTTCCTCTAGTATTGTATAATTAGATGAAGAGCTCATTACATATTTATTTTCATAGGAATTCGCTCACTATCTCTTTATTAAAGTAGAGAATTTTTACTCCTTCTGACAGCCTTTTGTGAAGGAGTCTGAGTCTGTCTGTGGAAAAATGGAGTTGGAGTTGGTGGTTTGGCCTATAAACCCCACAGCCATGGTTATCATGCAGGGACACTACATGTATGAGAAGCTAACCCGGCCACAATAAGGACATCATGGCTGGGTTTCTGACAAGTCCCAGACCATAGAAAGTTCCTGCATTCATGTCATATCCATTGGCAACCGGTCAAGACAAAAGATGGCACCACCGAGATGATTAGAGAAAAACTTAAAACATTTTTCAGAAATTTAAATTATGTATATTTGCAAAAATGTTTAACTTTTAATTGTTTTTAAATGTATATATGCTTCTATTCATGGAAGTCCACACCAGTCAGGAACGGATGTAGATATCCTATGTAACTAATGTCAGTTTTCTGGCATGAGTTATAATAAATATGTCAGGCCTTCCTGCCCTGTTTCGCTCATATTCACATAAAGTGGCCAACGAGACGCAGACCTGGGGATGTGGCGCAACAAGTGGCCGTGTGCCAAAGATGCTAGACATTAATACCAATCTATGCCAGAAAACTGATGTAGATGGATTGACAACCCCCTCCCCCCTATGATGTGAGTAAAGCCCCAGTTTTACCTGCCGCATCATACCGCCATTGGGTGCAGTGGGTATGTGTGTCTATACCCTGACAATGAGCCCACCAAGAGCAGTGCATCACCTGCCAAATACTAGCTTGGTGAAGTGTCTTACTTTGGTACTGATCATCTTTGGGTTTTCATATCAGTCCCTTTCGGTCTATTAAATCAATGACAGCCCCGATACATTGAAACAGTTTTAAGACTACTGTATACCTGGAGAGGGGTCAAATCACAGGAAAAGGAAGATTAAAATGCAAATGAGGTTCGTAGAGCCAAGCAAGTTCTCAGGCTCTTCTCACTTAACTTCCCAGCAACTCCCCTTGGTCTTGATATAGGGCTCCAGCACACTATATATTGCCATCCCCTACACTGAGATCTCACGCATGCACCGTGCGATACTAACCCGTGGACATCTGCCTTGCACTGTGCATGTGAAGGAGATTGTTCTGTTAAACAGCGCTGAAGTCTTCAGTTAAGGCCAACATGGAGCTGTAGACCAGGGTTTGGTCAGTAAAGCCTGAGCAGAGCTGTAGCCAGGCTTTCCTTTGCCCTCCCTAGCTACGCCCCTTGTCTGAGCACTTGAGATACTCTGGATTGCCCAGTGGGTAGTTCATTTGCATATTGGGCATAACTTTATTTTTTTCAGCAGTTATTACTTTTTCCAGGGCTATAAAGGTAGGTTTGCATTGTTGTAGTGACCGGGGCTGTAAATGATTTAGAGCCAGTGCAGTTCAGATCCAGTGCTTCTTAGGCCAGGGGCATCACTTCCGTTCACATGGCCATGCCGCAGCTCAGTCCTATTCAAATCCACCTGCAATGTCAAGCACATCCACGATACGGTGTACAGTGCACTGCTTGGTAAGTAATGAAGAAGCCACAGTAATGAATATAGTCCCGGAAACCCCTTTGAGGGGGAAAGAAAAGGAATGAAACGCCCTATAAATGGACTTTTTAATTTGACCTGCCTCTGCCCTGACACTGTCTTCAAAATAAAGATTTTTTTTTTTTTTTTTTTTTTGAAGGTGCTGAAACTGTGCCAACATCCACCCAAGTGCGTCAAAAAATTGGGAGTGCCACTAAAAAAAAAAAAAAGCACAGGGATGAGTCTATCACAAGCCCATCCCCAAAGGGAATGGGCCCCCGAACAAACCCCAACCCTCCAGGCCAAAAGGCACCAAGAAGGTCAGGGCACAACTATCTCCCTGCCGGGATAGGGGGTCCACTGGCTCCAGCCGCCACATGGGCCCACATTTGGACTGCAAGGAGCCAACAACTTGCCCACCTCCACATAAGCAGAGGTGGGCCGGGAAGGAGGGAGCCTAAGGGCCACACAACTCCTTCCCCTAGATGTCGGGAAGGTCCCATAAGGGCATCTGCACCCCTTCATCCAAAGTGACGAACAGTAAAAAGACATAAAAAATAATAAGTGGATAGAGTGCCCTGTGCAGAGCCTAGTGTACCCGCCGTCTTCAGAATACAGATTCCCGTATCTTGTGAATATAAAAACTTTCATCACTCCAATAGTCAGATTTATAAAGATGGAGATTCCAATAATCTTGTCCAGTGTTATTTATTATACTGGTTCCATCCCGGTTTCCCCTTAATATTTGTGTAATGACAGCAGGCTGTATGTACGCCAGAGCCTGAATTACTCAATTTACGCTGGGCAATCAAAGCCGAGATTAGGCGTCCACTGGGTGAATATTATCTTTCCTTCTCTCCCCTCCCACATTATAATTCACTTTCCTATGTAATGTAAGAGAAGTGATAGGGATCAGCCGGCATGTACTTTATTAGCTGCAGTGTGGACTGAGTATTGGACGCTGCTCTCCTATTTCAGGCATCAATTAGGGCGGAAGCATGGCCGCCCCCATGGAATTCCAAATTATGATTCTTCTTGGCAAGATGGGTCTGAAGTATTAGGGCGTATTACATGCCAAAGAGGTCCTTCCCTTTTGCGTGTGTTTCATAGATCCTTTAAAACGTTCTACACTTTCTGATCTTGGATCATGTGTCCCTTTCTTCAAGGCTTAGGATGGATTCTAGGAAGGAATATTTAACTGTTTAAGGACTCGGGGAAGTTCGAGCCTTAAGGGACTATTCATACTTTCTATTTCCGCCTTCCAAAATTCATTACTACTTTTTTTTTTTTTTTTTTAACTTGTGTTCTTTGCATAACTAATTGTACTTTTAGTTGCCACCATTTTATGTCACAGATAATGTTTTGATTACCTATTTTTTTTTTTTTTTTTGGGGGGGGGTTGTTTGAAAAATATTCTATTCTAATGTTATTTTGTGTTTTGTTTTCGTGACCTTCTTTCTGCAAGAAAAATGACATGGCAACTTTGTCCAGGGGGTCAATATTAAAATTGATATTGATATCGATTTTTATTATATTTTACCATTATTACAGAAAAAAATGTAGTTTGCGGAAAAAAAGTGTATTCTGATGTCCTTAGCTGCTTCAACCAAAAAAAAAAAAAAAAAAGTAAAGATTTTGGTACAATTTTTGTTAGTGATTTGTAAAATTTATGACCTATCCTGGAAGTGCCCGATGTTGTACCCTCACCAATCTGATGACCTATACGAAGGGCCAATCATTAATGTCAGAAGCCAGCACGCCCTTTTAAAATTCATAGGGGTTTCTGACTTCCTCCACAGAATCTATCCTGTTGTGACTGACCGGTGTTGGCGCTATGGCACTGAGAAAGCTACCCTGTATCATATCTGGTGGGAGTGTGACATTCTCAGGCCCTTCTGGGACGCTGTGTTCACTCTGTATGCTAAGGTGTGTGGTCGCACCATCGCTGCTACTCCCCAACTGGTCCTTCTTTCGGTTATCCCTGGCAGGATTTCTGCGGTAAAGAAGGATCTCCTGCGACACTTTCTTACGGCTGCCAGAACCGTCATCCCCAGGCACTGGCGAAGCACTGCTGCACCCTCCTTGGTTGAATTTCTTCAGGAGCTTCTCCTTATAAGGACAATGGAGGCTCTGGTGGTGGAGGATTCCCCCGATCTTTCTAAATTTGATGCTCTCTGGCGGTTTTGGGTGGTGGTTCAGGAATTGACTGAGTTCTCCTCTTTCTTCTCCTGATACGGAATTACCTTGCTATTCTTCTTCCTTTTAGGAGGTTATTGGTTGTTCTTTTCTCCCCCTGTTGTCCCCCCCTCTCCCTTATGTGTTTTCCTGCTTCCAGTGTGTGCCCCCTTTGTCTGTTTGTTCGTCCCCCATTTCCCTGAAGATGTTGTTCTTATGGCCCCATAATAAATGGGTCTTTATTCTCTTTAATATACTATGTTCTGAAGCATTGGGCGGGAGCGGGCTCCCCCCCAGCCTTCACACTATTTGTTCAGTCATGTTGTTCTTGTCCCCTCTTTGTTATATTTGAAAAATCTTTAATAAACTTTGTTTAAACATAAAATTCATAGCGGTGGAAAACAGGGCTGTGGAGTCGGAGTCGGTGCCTATTTTGGTGGAGTCGGAGTCGGTATAAAATGGACCGACTCCGACTCCCAAAATATATAATAAATTGGTACAGTTAGTAGTACAATGCAGTATGTGCTGAATATATTTTCATAAGAATTTGGGAAAATGATGAAATGTTGAAAATGATGAAATGTCCTGTAAAGGTCTGTTCTATTCCTCATATAATGATGGGACTGAGTTCTGAGTGAACCTATAAGGTTTAGCAGTGCCAGGGCTGTGGAGTCGGAGTCGTGGAGTCGGAGTCGGTGCCTATTTTGGTGGAGTCGGAGTCAGGGGAAATTGAGGAGTCGGAGTCGGGGCTTTGGCGTACCGACTCCACAGCCCTGGTGGAAAACCTACTAAATAAAAACATGTCAAGAAAATCTCCATTGGGGCCAGAAAAAAAAAAATTTTTAGGGTCCAGAACTATGAAAAATGTTTTTCTTTTCTTTCTTTCTCAAAAACACCACCACATCTGCCTGTGTGTATTGTCTAGTATTGGGGTTCATCCTTATTAAAGTGAATTGAGCTGCATAACAATACCCAGGGCAGTCCATAGACAACACATCCCTTTAAGTAGTCAATAACGTTACTGATTCATTTACACTAGGAAAGGCTTATATTCTCATCCTCAAAAAAAACGAAATTCACCTCCTTGGGGAATGTAGGTGTTATTTCAGTAAGCATTTTGACATGGTTAACTTTTTGGAAAATTTGCTTCAGAGTAAACATTAGTGGGCTGCTGTTTTCCGTTCCTCCATATTGTTACAGATGTATAGACGCTGGCGTGATTGGCATCTCCCATTCGCTATACTGGCCCCTAAATTGCTTGGGGCTAATTAGTCTGGAATTGGTCCTGTATGCCATCACCGGTGGAAGAAACCTCAGCGGACGGGATCAACGATGTGTCGAGACGCAGAAAGGACAAATTGACGACTGGTACTTTGGAAGTGTTTGGTCTGTGTCACTGACATGGCTGACAGGTAACCCTCATGAGAACCATGTCCAGGGGGCACACAGCAATACCAGGACCGTCACCTATCCTAGCAGCTACATGGAATCTTAATAAATCTCACTGCTCGTTCTTCATTGTTGTTTTAAGTGCGTAATAAGAATTGTATGAAGAGTTGATACGTGGCATGAAGGGTGATGGAAGGTTTCTTTGTTTGTGTAAGGAAGTTGTATGCAATTTGTGCCCATTTTGGCCATTTTTGTAAGCTACTATGTTGCTTAACTAAGAAATTGTCTGGTTTGAGTCAGGAGCAGATGAGAAAATATCAATTGTCAGTGCTAGTGTTCTTGTTTATTGCAATAATTTTAGTTAATTATAGGGCATCAAGATGTCGGCTGACATTTCTCATCCCCAGTGGGGATACACCGGAACCCACAACTATAACTCTGCCATATTACATTACTCCTTCTAGAGGGTGGGTCATAATGAGATACAGTATCAGGAAGACTGATTTCTGTATTCTGTATATACGCCATGGATAACTGTTAGATAAATGGCCGACAGTTATCTACTATGTATAGCCAACTGATGGACAATACTGCAGCATGGAAATGTCTCCCGATAACTGATAAACATGCGTGCTTCATTCATGATCCATTCCCACTGGTGGTGGCCTACCTATCTGAGAACAAAAGGCTTGGGCATGTTCACATCCCAACTTCCCAATACTTATCCCCTACCCGCCAACACCTCCTATCAGGGGAGAGTAGGGAGGCCCCCATATGCAGATGGCGGGTTCAGTCAGTTTTCTAGTCTTCAATAAAGTGGCTTGGGCAACCACTGATGGTGAGTGATCAAATGTAAGATCTTAGCATGAAGACTTATAGGACATCAATAATTAAATAATAATAATAATAATAGTCCTTTAATAGTCCCATAATGGGGAAATTCAGTGTGTTACAGCAGCAAAGATAAGCAGATACAAATACAAATACAACATGTACAGGAATGTTCCAAGGTGAGAGGCATTACATTAATAGCCGACAGACAGATAGGAAGTAGCAGAGGGGGGGAGGGGGGATTTAACAGGCAGAGAGATATTTCAGTTCTCTGTGTGTAATGATCTCCGCTTAGGTTGGTGTTGGTTGTACAGCCTAACCGCGGTGGGGAGGAAAGACTTCCGATAGCGCTCCTTCTCACACCTAGGGTGGAGCAGTCGGTCACTGACAGTACTGCCCAGCGCAATCACAGTCTCATGCATGGGATGGGACTTCTTCTTCTGCATGGAGCTCACCACGGACAGTATCCTTCTGTCACCCACCCCCTGCACTGGGTCCAGGGGGCTCCCCAGGACAGAGCTGGCCCTTCTAATCAGCTTGTCAAGTTTATTTCTGTCCCTGGTTGATATACTGCTCCCCCAGCAGGCCACTCCAAAGAAGATGGCTGATGCCACTACCGAGTTGAAGAAAGTTCTAAGAAGTGCCCCCCGGATTCCAAAGGCTCTCAGCTTCCTAAGCAGGTAGAGCCTGCTGTGGCCCTTCCTGTACAGGGCCTCCATATGATCTGCCCAGTCCAGCTTATTATTAAGGAGCAAACCCAGGTACTTATAGGTGTTCACAATCTCGATGCCCGTCCCCAGGATGTCCACTGGTTTTGGAGGGCATCTGCCTTTGCGGAAGTCCACCACCATCTCCTTGGTCTTCCCCGCGTTAATCTTCAGGTGGTTCTGGTGGCACCAGTCCACAAAAAACCGGTTCAGTTCTCTGTACTCCTTGTCATCATCGTCTGTGATGAGGCCTACTATTGCAGAGTCGTCAGAATACTTCTGTAGGTAGCAGCTGGATGAGTTGCACCTAAAATTTGCAGTGTACAGTGTGAAGAGGAAAGGGGCGAGAACCGTACCCTGAGGTGCCCCCGTATTACAGATCACGGTACCTGACACACAGTCTTGGGCTCTCACGTATTGAGGTCGATTTGTGAGGTAGTCAAGGATCCAGTTGGAGAGGTGGTGGTCCACTCCAGCAAGGCCCAGCTTGTCCCTCAATAACCTGGGCTGTATGGTGTTAAAAGCACTGGAGAAATCAAAGAACATTATTCTCACTGTGTTCCCTGGTTTCTCCAGGTGAGACAGAGCCCTGTGCAGAAGATGGATGATGGCATCATCTACCCCAATGCCCGGCCGATAAGCAAACTGGAGGGGGTCCATAGCAGGGCTCACTAGAGGGCAGAGATGTGTGAGAACCAATCTCTCTAAGATCTTCATCAGGTGGGATGTCAGTGCTACAGGTCTGTAGTCGTTGAGGTCCATAGGGTGAGGTTTCTTTGGATTTTTCTGAATCTTCATTGTGGACATTCTATGGTGTGAGGACATTTGATGTCCTTTTGGTTCTCTTTAGTTAGCCATAGTTTTGATGCCTTTTCATTTCAGGACATGGCATCTGCCACTTATAGAGCAATGAAGAATGTATAATTTTTATTATTTCTAAAGAAAAGTGAGGCTAGAAAGTAGAGTGCTTGGTTTTCAAGTCTGGTGAATGGCCTACTTGAGTGTCTACTTTCCATTGAATATGTGATGTCATAATATACACCAATAGGTTTATATGGGAATTGCTTGTCTTGCCCTTTGTTTCCGTTCTGGTCCGTTGGGTTGCGTTCTATGGCTGACACAAACAGAGCCCGAGAGACCCCATTGACTATAATGGGGTGGGTCGGATATCTGTCCTTTTTAACAGAAATCTCTGGAGGAAAAAGCCACTTGGACTTTTTTGTCCGACAGTTTCCTACAGGTCTGTGTCGGAGGTTCTGATGCAGATGTGAACCCAGCCTTAGACCTGACATAATTCTCGGCTATGTCAATTGTATCTGCTCTTCCCAGTTGTTGGGCATCAATTGATCATACTCTTTTGTTCAGGTGACTGACTGCCATGGAACATTATGTATGACATGACATTTTTTGGACTTTACTGAAGAGCACACACAAGAATTATCTTGTAAGTAATGCCATTGGTCATAGTCTCACACCTCTGTATACGGGCATGACCACTTTTACTTATTCACAAATTTCGTTAGGAACTTCAGTTTCTCACTATGCAACTTTGATGCAGCACGGTGGCTCAGTGGTTAGCACTGCAGCCTTGCAGCGCTGGAGTCCTGGGTTCGAATCCTGCCAAGGACAACATCTGCAAGGAGTTTGTATGTTCTCCCCGTGTTTGCGTGAGTTTCCTCCGGGTACTCCTGTTTCCTCCCACACTCCAAAGACATACTGATAGGGAATGTAGATTGTGAGCCCTATATGGGACAGGGACTGACAATGTCTGTAAAGCGCTGCGGAATATGATGGTGCTATATAAGTAAGCATAATAAATAAATAATAATAATAGACACAACACCCAACAGAGCTCATGGAGACTCCGTCGCAGTGTCCACTAGAAATCACCAGACAAAAAAGTGCTGCAAGTACAACATTTTTTGTCCGATGGTTTCAGTTTAAAGAGCGGACACCCGACAAACCCCATTGTATCATTGGGGTCTGTCGATCACCGTTGGTGTCTGCTGTTTTAGCGGTTCATGTCTTTGTTGTCCTGGTCCCCCAGCGGACAGCTGGGCACAGATGTAAACATAGTGTAACGCAAAGTGGTCTTTTTTGGCCATCTCACTCCATTCCTCTTGAACCGTAAGGAAGGACACCTCTTTATTTTTTGAGTATATTTCTATAGTTAGTTTTATGAATGTATTTTTTCCTGTGGAGATTTCTGCCCTCTCTCCAGTCATCGCGTTGCCTCCTAATAGGCTTTGGCTCTGCTCTGCACTCCTTGAGATCTTTACGATGTGCAACAATGCATGTTATCTGGGGTCCCATTCATGTCTTGTTTTTTTCCTTCTCTGGTATTTTAGTGACACAAAACAGAAACTGAACAAGGTAGCAGTTTTGATGATGAGATTACAGCTAGCCCGGCTGGCTGTCTCCTGACTCTAAACTACACCTCTCTCCGCACATGGCCACCCTTATCCCATTGTTTAGATGTTGCTCAACCTGGCGCGTTTTAGGTTACGGGATCAATTGCTCTGTGCAACCCTGGTTTAAAAACCAAACTTTTGTCTGGGAAATGTGAGCCCAGTGCCTGAGCCCCCAGAGACAAATCATTTGGAAATGAGACAGTTGTCATTGTGATACAGTGGATTTTCTTTTGTGAATTACCAGAGAGAGTACAGTCTAATTGACCAAGAAAACACATTGCAATTACCACTTCCGCAACGCCGTAACCTTTTTTTTTTTCGTCTTTAATCGGAGTCTCTTCAACAACTGAGCTTAAGCGAAGAAAACCCTATTTATTTTTCCTGTTCACTATAATGTCATAACTAGTAAGTGAATTATTTAACCCTCTTGGTTCTGGGTACAAAGCAGTCTTCAGCTTTTAGGCTGGGATACCGTGTCATTGCTATTTGTTGCAATTATTTAGCTTTGCCATCATGATCTATTTGACTGTGATATTTTGCATTGTCAGTACTAATGTTAACCTATGGGGACGTTAAGGGCCTGTTCACATGGTGGAATTTGGCACTGATTTTGAGTTGGCTTCTGCGACAAATTCTGCCCTGAATTTGCTGGTAGAGATCAAAGCAGGACACTATAATAATAAGCATTGTGCTCGATCTTGCCGCAGTTTCTGCAGCCTATTCAGCCGCAGAACCTGCAGCACAAGTCACTCCGCTGACTAGGCCCATTCTTCATCGGGTGAAAGCCTATAACATGTGAAACACATATTGTAGAACACATTTTGGCTGGAGCCCCATGAGGCATAAGCACTGCAGTTTGGGTGCAACATAAACACCACAGCAAAAAAACGTGGCATTTTACAGTCCCCGTAGAAAAATACGTGCAGCAAAAATGCGATTTCAAAAACCATTGCGTTTTTGGAAATCGCAGAATGTCAATTATACCTACAGAAACACTGGTGATTCCCTATAGGTATGATTGAAGCAGAAGGTCCGGAAAAGAAAGCTCTGTGGACTTTCTGTGAAAAGCGCTGTGGGAAAAAATGCGATGCGTTACCGCCGTGGTTTTCCCACAGCACTTTTTGGCTGCAGCCCGCTATGTGGGGCCTTAGCCTTTAAAGGGGTTCTTCTAGGGTGCTTTCAGATGCTGTACCTAGGGGTTATGGGCTTGTTCTGACCCTAGGTCATGTAATCTGAACCAGCACCTGGCCCCCCCAGGTTGGTCGACCACCTCTCCGGTTTTCACCACTAGTTACCTGTGCTATATACGATAACTTTACTATAGTAACTACCTGTGAAAACTGGAGAGGAGGCAGAGTAACCCAGGGGACAATTGCTGGTTCCAATCCCTGGAGAACCCCTTTAACTTCTTAAATTAGTCTTTAAAGTAGTTGCCCAGTTGACTTTACCCATGTTCATACACCGAATAGAAGAGGGTCCCCTGTTTAGGATCCTCCTCTTTTGCCCAGAGTAGACAGTGGTTACAAAGCATCTGTTGCTTTGAAGTGTTCGTCCTGTCCTGCATTACTTTGACGAGCCATTGATATGCATAGGAACTGTGTAATGCTTACTTTCCCCTGTGGTGGCGCTGTAAAAAAAAATTGAACACCTACTCCTACTCCCTACTCTACAGATTATGGGTGATTGCTGTGGTTCTCAGCAGGATGCCAGTCTGAAATCGGGCTATGTTCAAAGGATCCTTCTAACAAGTAGGAATTGTAGTGGAGATCCACTTTAATAACCAGATACTTTGTGCAAATTTTTTGGTGGGTTAATGGTCATGTGATACTTGTTCAATAAAGACATTACTACTACTTTTGTTCTATACAGAGCACCCACTGATAAGCTGTTCTCAGAATATCAGATCACTTTTGATCTGATATTGATGACTTATCCACATCATAGGTTAGTAATAATTTGAAACTGGAAAACCCCTTTTAAAGGATACCTGAGTTTTTATGAAAAGTTGAAATATGTGCAGGGTCTTGCTGGCCAGGCTGTTCTATGACTGTATAAGCCTTCATACATGGTGTCCAAGCAGTTTTTTTCTGTTGCTAATAGTCACATTATGGCTGCAGCACATTTTACACTTCTGTTTCAGGCTGTGGGTGTGTGTACTATAAGGAGACCCCTCCCCTGTCTATTGCCACTTATATTGGTTTATTTACATGTAGTTCTGCCAGTAGTACCTTTACAAAATAGCTGAAAAAAGCTTAAGTGAGCATAATGTAGGAGATTCAGGAATACTGGACTGCACATGCAGGGCAAATAAATGCAGGCATGATGCTGCCTATAAGATCACTAACACAGGAAAAGGGGAAAAATTTGAACAGTCAGTAAAGTTGCTTGCTGTCTGTGAATATTATTTCGTCTGTAACCACACAAGCGGCTGAAGTATATGCAAGTACATAAGTAGATTTTTCTTACGTTGTAACCTGTAGAATGCTGATGCTGCAGAATATTCAGTTTCAGCTGTTTGCAGACGTGGAGGCTGTGAGAAGTATCAGCCCTTTCCTTCAACTTTAACTGTGTGAACCTTTCGCTCACTGTGCAAATTTCTTTCTTGTCTAATGTATCTATGGACGGGACTTCTCTAGCAACAGGGAGTGAACTGGAAATTAGCTAAAAGGAAGACACCTAGTGGCAGAAACTGAGAGAATTTTTCGGGCAGAAAGCAGCCACATTTTTAAATACAGTGCATTACATTTTGGGCCAGAATCACATGTTTTATGAAATGAGACTAAGTTGTCTGAAAAATTTAGGGACCATTTAAATGGTAATAGAGATGGGCAAACCTCTCAAAATTCAAGTTTGGGTGGCTCTGGTCCCAGATTAGTTTTGGGTTGAATAAGTTGGGATAGAACCGGAAGTGAAGTGGAGGCCCAGGGAGGTGTTTAAAAAAAACCCAAAACATTTATACTCCCATCTCCTCACCTCTTTTGGGCCTCCTCTTGGTGTCTGACGCTCTCTCTCGGACTCCTCGGTGACGTCATGTGCCCAGAGTCACCGCTGAGGCCTGTGATTGAGTTACAGCAGCCACATGGGCATGCCTAGTCCATGAAGCCTCAGGCATGACGTCATCAGGGCCTGAGTCCCAAAAGAGGTGAGGGGAAGGTGTGAGCATAAATGTGTGGTGTGTGGTGTTTGTTTGTTTTTTGTTTTTTTAATAAAAGCAACTCCCTGGGGTGGTGTAAGATACATTATCATCAGATTGGGGACCTGACACCCACACCAATCAGCTGTTCTTATTAGCTGATACTCAGTGAATGGAGCAGGAAGAAGACAGTGCTGTTCTCTTGTGTAGTGGCCCGACCTGGTACTGCAGATTAGCTCCCATTCATTTGAGACCTAAGCTGCACTGGCTCAGTTCCACCACTACACAGAGAACAGTGCTGTCTGCTTCCTGCTCCATTCTCTGTGTATCTGCTGCTGAGAACAGCTGATCGTGGGGGTACTAGGTGTTAAACCCCTACCAATCTGATACTAGTAACCTATCTTTACAATAGGTCATTAGGATTTTTAGCCCCTTCAGGAAAACCCCTTTTAATCCTTTCTGGGCCTTTTGGAAAATAAAATGGCATTTATATGCTGGACAGAAGCTCCAGATTGAGATTGTCTGGGTTACTGAATGGCATATTGAAGACATATCACTATACATTACTTAGGTGTCATGTGTGTAAATGTGCTTGGGGTTTCCAGGCCTTTCTTCTTGTAATAAATGACTTTCTGGTCACATGCTCCTGGTTAAAGCTGCAGGGGGGTGTTAGGACCTGGTCCTGCTATTAGATGTTACTCCTGCTACAAATCAGACATCTTGAATAAATGATGACGGTGAAAAATGCCGGCAATAAAAAGTCAGATCTCGCTCCATCTTCTAAACGTCCACTTCAATTTCTAGTGAAAGATGAAAGCCCTCTCTGCAGGATCGGCCCGACTTTAAAGGTGCCCGCTGGAAACATTTGCCGCATTCATTATCTTTTATTTTCCAGTGTGTTCTTGAACAACATGTTGTGGTTTTCATTCGGAGAAATCTGTTTTACAGGTAATTTAGCATTGCGGGATCTATAAAGGAGCGGTCCTGTACACTCCTATTCATCCATCGCTTCAATGTATTCTCCAGACCTCTGTCCTGTATATGATATAGCAACCCCTACATGATGGCCTTCCAACCCTTTGCCCCATCAGAGGCGTAACCTGTTTTGGGGCCCCACTTACCATGTCCTATCTATAATATTGGTATCATCTTATGTTGTAAGAGGCCTTTGGGCCCCTTAGTTTCCAGGGCCCTGTAGCGATAGCTTCCTTTTCACCCCCTATAACTATGCCCCTGATCCAAATTTTTTTCACAGCTGTCCAGAAGGTTGAATTCTATGGTGCCATGGGGTTTAACCTATTTTTGTACATAATAGGTTTTCCATTGATGACTTGTCCTTAGGATAGGTCATCAATATCAGATCAATGATGGTGTGACACTTCGGACCCCCACAGACCAGCTTCTCAAAGTAGCAATTGTGCTCGGGTGAGGGCCGCTTCCTCTTCTCAGACCAGTGATGTCACCTGGACTGTTTACAGTTCAGTCCCATGTAAGTGAAGGGACTGAGCTGAAATACCAAGCACATCCTTTACACAATGTACGGCGTTCTGCTTGCTATTCAGTGAAGAGGCCGCAGCTTACCCTAACACTGGAGTCTTTGGACAGGTGGTCCTGGTGTCGGACCCCCACTCTCCTAAGCATAGGTCATCAAAACGTGACTTCCAGATTTTTAGTGGTGTGTTTTTTTTTTTTGTTTGTTTTGTTTGAGCCAAAGCCAGGAATGGGTTTAGGAGAAGATGAAGTATACGGGCATGCTTTTTAATTCCCATTCCTTTTGTAGTCGCTTTTGGCCCAGCAAAATGTGCAACAAAAAATGCAGTTTTTTGGCAACGTGTGACCTCAGCCTTAAGACCATTCATGATGTGTTTTTGTTTTTTTTTTCCTCCTGAAAAGCCAAGTTCTGTTTCTCATTAGCATGGCTGTCCAGGAACTGGACAGAGCCCTGTGGAGGCTGGGAAGGTGTCACTAAAAAATCGTACTCAGTTACGTGCTTGCCCTTGTGGCCAGAAGTCCTGCATCGCTTCTGAGGTCGCTGGTATGGAGCCGGTGACTTACGTAAATGACATCACTGGTTCCTTACCAGCAACCACGGAGGCCGCTGCTCGATTTCAGTGGACACGTGGGATGCAGGACTGACTTTGACGAGGGCACGATGTGCGACCAGACACCAGTGGCAGACAACAAAGCTCCAGGGACAGGTGAGTATTTTCTTTATTTTTAAAGGTTACACCTACCCCCTGGCTTCTGCCGTGGTTTGTCAATTCCTGGACATCCCCTTTAAAGAGACACAGAGGTGTAGAAGACTTACTTTTTAAGCACTGCTCAGACCAGTACACATGCACAGTTGGTTTGGCCAAGCATGCATGTGTTCTCAATAGGTAGAGGGGAATAAGTAGTTGAGGAGGTGGATGATCTCCCTTGAGAGCAAAGGGTCAGACATTCCCAATTCTTCTTCCTGGTGTCTGGACTTGTCACACCCCCCTTCTTCCTTACTTATACACACAAGATAGTTTGCTCTTCTTGCAGAAATAAGTAAGTTCGGCCAACCTTCCTTCAGAGCAAATTTTAAGATAGTTGGGGAACAGGCATCGGAGTAACATGGATCAGATCTCCAAATTACCCTGCAGTTTTTGTTATTCAGAACCCTTGAAAAATAAGATTGTAAACCTGACTGGTGACTCCTCCATGTTAGTCTCCCTGGTATATCTTTACACGCCTGTGTTGGACTCTTTTTGGCTGTTTTTAGAGCGTTTTTTGCAGTTGTATTATGGTGCAGTAAAATGTGTAGGTGATGGCTTTATACTAAATATCAATCGCTCTTACTCTTATGTCACATGCTCTGCTGCCATCTTGTGGCCACATTCATGTTCTCAAGAAATAGAGAATCCTTTTTCAGTGTTGTGATTTTTTTTGTGTTTTTTAATAGTTTGATGCTTTTCTCACATTTTTTGAAAGGTGAAACTACTTTTTAATATACTTTTATGTTTCATTTCCTCATGGGGATTGCTGTCGCTGAATGAGAACCTGCACCTAGCTAGTCTCTCTGGTAGTTTGTGACAGTGTATCAGTCCAGGAAGTTTAGCTTTAACACTATTGCCTGTACTAGATACAGTTGTATCAATTTCACACTTTCTCTGCTCTGTAAAGCTGGGTTCACATCTGCATCAGAGTCTCCATTTGGGGACTCAGTCACAGTGATCGCTGAAAATCGTTGGATGAAAAAGTCCTACTAGTCCAATTTTTTTTTTGTCTGACAGTTTTAGTTTAAAACTGCTACACCCGATGGACCCATTGTAGTCAATGGGGTGGGTCGGTTACAGTGGATGTCCGTTGCTTAAGGGGTCTGTGTGTTTATTGTTACTCCCATAGTAGGGTCCATTTACATCATGTTTTTAACATCCATTTAGCAGATCCTTTAAATGTATGCAAAGATGGATGCAAACCGATGGCCATCTGTGTACATAGAGATCATTGTTATAAATAAATAAAAAACGCAATGTGCATAGAGAGAGCAGACAAGGTTTCCTATCTAATTCCTGCGGCCGGGACAGTAGTCTGGAGGTGGATGCAGGTCCTACACATAGACATAGAATAAAACCTATGAGTATGGCTTCCTGCAGTTACCACTAGGGGACGCTCCGATCAGACATTTCTGGCATATCCTGATGGAAATAGCCCTATAATACTACCATGTCACAGTGGCTCTTGTACAGACTCCTAATCTGGTCACTTCTTGAGAATAAGGACTTGGATAATGTCGGGGTCCTAGAGATTAAAACCCCTACATGCCTAATACTTGTCATATATAACTTCTTTATCTTTACGGCTTACACTAGGTTCACAACTGCGTTCGGGTTTCCGTTTGGGGAGTCTGCTTGGGGACTCCCAAACCGAAACCTATACGCATAAAAAAAGCGCTTACCTTCGGAAACCCACAGACCCCATAGTGGTCTGCCTGGTTTCCGCCCGAAAGGGCAGAAAATGCGGAGGGAAAAGTACTGCTTGCAGGACTTTTCTCTCTGCATTTTTAAAGCAGAATGGGGAATGGAATCCCCAGGCGGAGACCGGGCGCAGGTGTGATCCTAGCCTTACCATGATGTACAGCCAACATGTCTCCTTTAGTTTCCAGTCTTTTTGACTAATATTTTAAGTTTAGGTAATATGGATATAGCAGAGCTATTGGGCTGGCCTGTCATCCGCACTACTAGTCCAAAGTTGATAGGAGAGGAAGGCGGCCTCCTGTCTCATTTATATGGCTGTGAACTGGCGGCCTCTTCTTAGGTTTCCTCCATGTTTTCTTATATATATTTTCTTATATATTTTTTGTTTCTCTTTTCTGTTTTAGATCAACAATATTGGAAAACTGAAGGATTTTCTTCTAGAACACAGGAAGGATTACATCAATGCCTGCAGGTGAGAGTCCGCCATGTGTACATGTGTGTGTGTATGTGTATATTTATTGTGTGTCTGATTAATGTATGCATGTATATTTTTACATATATATATATATATATGTGTGTGTGGATAGATAGATAGATAGATAGATAGATAGATAGATAGATAGATAGATAGATAGATAGATAGAGATAGTGTGAGAAAGTGACAGGACAAGTGCTGGAGTCACGGTATGTCAGTCCCCGGATTTTGTCATATGGCTTGTCCAGCGCGGGTTTCTGAGTAAGCCCCAGCTCAGGTGCGGGTCTTGAGGCTCATTACTGTCCCATATAGACCTGCAGAGCCTACACTTGAGGGCAGATCCTGGGGAGTGAGAGCAGCGTCTGGATCTGTCCTGATCTCCCAAAAACTGTTACTGTGCCAAACTGGTTGCTGGTGTGGCTGGCAGACAGCCACACAGGTTAGTAAGCAGTGTTCTGTTTAGGTAGCCGCTCAGACCAGCAGGAATTTTGTTTATTTTTGTGCCTGATGTTAAGGCTGATATTGTTTTGCCTGTTTTCCTGAAGAGAAGGTTTATTTCTTTTGTTGCCATTTTTTCTAATAAACCTGTTACACCTAAATTTTCGTGTCACTGTCTCTGACTGTTTGGGCCCGTACCTAGGCTGCTACCGAGCTACCTCCCTCACATATGGTGCTTCGGATGCGCGCACGCCCAATTTTTTTTTTTTTTTTTTTAAAAACAGTCTTAAAGAGACACACACCTATTTTTTTTTTTTTTATTATGTCCTGGGTGAAGGCTGCAGGAGAGATCCAAAAGGAGACCGCCAGCATGGAGGACGTTATAAAACAGATGGGGCAGATCCTCGCACAGCAGCAGCAAACCCAGGCACAGCAGCAGCAAACCCTGGCGCTGCTCAGCCGGGCCCTGATTGACCAGAGGATGGCAGGAGAAGGTGCTGGTGCCAGAGAGACCTCGAGGGAACAGACCGCTGCTCGAGCCGCCGTTTGGACTTCCCTACAAAAGATAACATCCTCAGACGACGTGGAGGCCTTTCTTCAAGTCTTTGAGCGGGTGGCTGAGCGGGAGAAGTTGCCGAAGGATCAGTGGGCTAATGTTGTGGCGCCCTTTCTCACCGGAGAGCCTCAGAAGGCCTACTATGACCTGTCTGAACAGGAGGCTGAGGACTACTCCAAGCTGAAAGGTGAGATCCTAGCACGTCTCGGAGTAAACACGCATGTACGTGCTGGGCGAGTGCACCACTGGACTTTCTCTGAGAGTCTTCCACCCCGATCTCAGATGTTTGACCTGATAAGTCTCGTGAAAAAGTGGCTTCAGCCTGAGGAAGCCACTCCAGCACAAACAGTGGAAAAAGTGGTGCTCGACAAATACACCAGATCGCTGCCGCCTCAGATCCAGCTCTGGGTCGGACAAGCGGGACCTACCACAGCTGATCAACTGGTAGGTTTGGTGGAACAATACCAAGCCACTGATGAGCTACGACAGTCGTCTCCCAGACCTGGTAACCCCAAGACGGGTAAGACCGTACCACTTACTTCGGGGGTGAGGAAGGTCGTGAGGGGAGGAGGCTCAGAGGGGGAACAAGCAGCAGGGACTATGGACTCTAGGCCCAGGTCTCAAAATAGAGACCCATACCGTCTCAGATGTTGGCGGTGCCAGGAGTTAGGTCATGTCGCTGCGTACTGTCCCCTGACGACTGAGCCTATGGACTGCAACAGCTCTAGGCGTATTTCCCTGTTTGCTCAACCTGCTTGTACTGCAGAAATCGCAACAGAACCACAGATGTGCACGGTGACTATAGCTGAGTGTGCTGTACTGGCTCTCCTGGACTCTGGGAGCCTGGTAACCCTCGTGCACCATGAACTGGTCGACCCTGCACTGTGTGGTGAACAAACTGTTGGGGTCTTGTGTATACATGGGGAAACTAGAGAGTACCCTATTGCAGAGGTTACCATACACACTGCCTCTGGCACCGTCCCTCACAAAGTGGGTGTGGTTAAGTCCCTGTTCCATAGCGTGATCATAGGGAGGGATTTTCCGTTGTTTTGGGCTATGTGGAAAAAGCAGGGTTTGCCATGTCCTAAAAATGGTAAGACTGGTGATGTCCTGTCTGAGGTTAACCCTGAACCCTTTGATCCTGACAGAGAAACACCAGCTGTAGGGGTGACCCAAGATGGTGGTGTGTTTCCCCTGTCTGTGTTAGCTGGTGATTCTGAAGGCCAGGAGGACGTTCCCGAGATGCCTGAACTTGAGGTGACCCGTGAGAAATTTGGGACTGCTCAAATTAGAGACCCTAATCTGTCTCATGCTCGGGAAAATGTTAAGGTGATAAATGGTGAACCTCAGTATCCGAGGGCTGACAAGGAGTTCCCCTATATATCTATGAATCAGGACCTCCTGTATAGGGTAAACCAGGTGAGGGGAGAAATTGTCGAACAATTGGTGGTGCCCCGACCCTATCAAAGAGTAGCTCTAGATTTGGCCCATAAACATGTGTTAGGAGGACACCTGGGGTACGGAAAGACCAAAGAGCGTCTTCTTCAGTGTTTCTATTGGCCAGGGGTTGATAAGCACATTCAAGAATATTGTAACTCCTGCCCAGAGTGTCAACTAACCGCTCCTGTGTCACATTTTAAGAGTCCTTTGGTACCCCTACCCATTATCGAGGTACCCTTTGAAAGGATAGCCATGGACTTAGTAGGACCTGTTGTAAAGTCTGCTAGGGGGCATCAGTATATTCTAGTGGTGTTAGATTATGCTACCCGATACCCTGAAGCCGTGCCTTTAAGACATACTTCGGCTAAGCTAATTGCCAAGGAGCTTTTTGAGATGTTTTCTCGGACAGGTATACCCAAGGAGATCCTGACTGACCAAGGGACTCCCTTTATGTCCAAGGTAATGAGAGAAATGTGTAAACTTTTGAAAATCAAACACCTGAGAACCTCGGTATATCACCCCCAGACAGATGGCCTAGTGGAGAGGTTCAATAAAACCCTTAAGGGCATGTTAAAGAGGGTGGTTAGCAAGAATGGCAAAGATTGGGACTGCCTATTGCCCTGTCTAATGTTTGCAATCCGGGAGGTGCCCCAGTCCTCCACAGGTTTTTCTCCGTTTGAGTTGGTGTATGGCAGACACCCACGAGGTCTCCTAGACATAGCTAGGGAAACCTGGGAGCAGGAGCAAACTCCTTACAGGAGTGTAATTGAACATATTACTCTGATGCAGGACAGAATTACGGCAGTAATGCCCATTGTAAAGGAACATATGGAGCAGGCCCAAAGGGCTCAAAGCCGGGTCTATAACAGAACGGCTAAACTTAGGACCTTTACTCCAGGTGATCGGGTGTTGGTATTGGTCCCCACCGTAGAAAGTAAGTTTCTGGCCAAGTGGCAGGGGCCATATGAGATTGTTGAGAGAATGGGAGAAGTAAACTATAAGGTATACCAGCCGGGCAAGAGAAAGCCCGAACAAATATACCATATACATTTACTAAAACCCTGGAAGGACAGGGAAACATTGACATTAGTGGGTACACCTGGCCAGGTTACTACTGAAAGGGTAAAGACTCCTGTTAAAGCTTCACCTAAGGTGCAAATATCAGAGTCCCTATCTAAGGCACAGAAGCAGGAATCAAAAGAGTTTGTACAGAAAAATAATGATGTGTTTTCTGAGTTACCTGGACGCACTAATGTGATAAAACATGACATTGTCACCGAGCCGCAGGTATGGGTTAATCTAAAACCTTACCGGATACCTGAAGCTCGTAGACAAGCCATATCTGAAGAGGTCAAAGATATGTTGGCACTTGGGGTCATTGAGGAGTCCAAGAGTGACTGGTCCAATCCCATTGTTTTGATTCCTAAACCAGATGGTACCATCAGGTTCTGCAATGATTTCCGTAAGCTTAATGAAGTTTCAAAATTTGATGCGTACCCAATGCCCAGAGTCGATGAGTTAATCGAGAGGTTGGGACATGCCAGATATTTCTCCACCCTCGACTTAACCAAAGGGTACTGGCAGGTGCCGCTCACTAAGGAAGCCAGAGAAAAAACGGCATTTGTCACCCCAGACGGCCTGTTCCAATATGTGACTATGCCGTTTGGTTTACACGGGGCTCCAGCAACGTTCCAGAGGTTGATGGACAGAGTCCTTAAGCCTCATCGAAGGTATGCTTCAGCCTACCTAGATGACATTGTCATCTTTAGTACGGACTGGGAGAGTCACTTACCAAAGGTCCAGGCCGTACTAAATTCCCCTTCGGGCAGCTGGTTTAACCGCCAACCCAAAAAAATGTGCTTTGGGTCTGGAAGAGGCCAAATACCTGGGGTACATAATAGGCCGAGGGGTAATAAAGCCCCAGGTTAATAAAGTAGAGGCCATCCAAAGTTGGCCCCGACCCTTGGATAAAAAGCAGGTGAGAGCTTTTTTGGGAATCGTAGGGTACTATCGTAGGTTCATCCCTAACTTTGCGACTATTGCAGCCCCGCTGACAGACCTGACTAGGGGAACTAGCTCCGTAATGCTTAAGTGGACTGAAGAGGCTGAGGGGGCCTTTCAGGAGTTGAAGTCGGTTCTCTGCAAACAGCCGGTGTTGATTACACCTGACTTTACAAAAGAGTTTATAGTTCAGACTGACACCTCTGATGTGGGGTTAGGGGCAGAGTTGTCCCAAATGGTGGGTGGTGAAGAGCACCCGGTTACCTATCTGAGTAGGAAACTTACACCGCCAGAGAAAAATTATAGTATTGTGGAAAGGGAGTGTTTAGCCATTAAGTGGGCCCTCGAATCCCTGAGGTTTTACCTACTGGGCCGACACTTTAAATTGATCACTGATCACTCGCCCCTTACTTGGATGTGCCATACCAAAGAGAGAAATGCCAGAGTAACCAGGTGGTTTCTAACGTTACAGAACTTCAAATTTACATTGGAACACAATGCAGGCAAGCTGCAGGGGAATGCCGATGCCCTGTCCAGGACCCATTGTATGTTGGCTAGAGGTGTCCGCCACTGCTATAGCTTCCAGCGCCCAAAGGCTGCCAGATAGGTGATCTGTGAAGGGTCCAGGACTCCAGGTATCTGACCCCACATATCGGATACAGATGACCTATCCTATGGATCCGAGGATCTTTACTACTTCTGGGAGTTGGATTCTGGGTCAGGAGTCTGAGTTGATGCTTGAGCCTACTGACTACACAGCCCTGTATTTAGTTACATAATATAACTTCTATGTCTATAATTATCTGAGCCTCAGATCTTAGAGCTTTATATCATGTTCCACACAATTGGTATTCTTTATACTGCACATGCTATCATTGTCCAACAGATGGCGCTGTGGTACTGTAGGTGTTAACCCCATTAGGTAGCTGAGACACACTAATTCTTCCCAAACATTCATCTATATTACACTGGATATCAAGTTATTTGTTTCTTACAATGTTATATTTTGGTCCTAACATTGTGAATCCCCTAAGATTCTCTACAGGTGTTCAATGCTTTGGCTTATTAAAGGGAAAATGTTATTTATTCTTCTTTATTTTTGCATGTGTGTTTTTTTGTTTTTTTTTATCCAGGAAAATTTAAAACAAAATAGAAGGAGAAATGTCAGTTTTTCACATGATTTGCATTTTTTAATAACACAAAGTGATACTAAAAGAACTTTTAAAAAGTTTTTTAAATAGTTTTTATATAGCTGGCACATAGTGTTGTCATTAGGGCATGTGATGTGGACGTGTGTGGTTTTTTTTTTGTTTTTTTTTTTTTAAACTTTTTATTTATTTATTTTTACATTTTGCACTCTTATGGTCATAATAGACCTTTCGGGGGGGGGGGGAATTTTACCAGTAAATTTTATTTATCTATTTATTTTTGGCCCCAGTTACAGGAGGAATACAGCCTCCTGACCATAACTTGAGGAGCTAATCTGGGTCCTCTAGGACCCAGCAGCTCCTACTGTGCCCAGCCCCTGGCAGATGACGTGACCGCTTGGTAAAGGGGTACCGCATCATGGCAGCTCCCGTAGCTGTGTGTATGTATGTATGTGTGTGTGTATATATATATATATATATATATATATATATATATATATATAGCGATCAGGGAAATCGGGGGACTGTAATAACCCGTCCCTGTCTTCTCTAAAGTAGTTACAGCCAGTTTCCCATTTCTGTTGCTGCACGATAATTGCCAATTATGTAGGGGTTTTCTTTGCGGCAGACACCTTATTTACATCACAGACAGCATTACAATAGAAGAGAACACCTCTATGGATAATGTCCCAGCTTATCTACTCCCCCTCCCTGCACAAAACATGTCTAGAAACTTCTGTGATAGATCTCAGTGAGTTGACTCCAGACTGTTGTTGCCTGTGGTCAGGGTTGGCTCCAGGTTTTTGTGGGCCCTTGGGTGACAGAGCCTCAGTGGGTCCCTTTTGGAGAAACCCATGTGCACAGCAGCAGCAAAAAAAAAAACAACCGAAATTGGGTGTTTTTTTTTTTTTTTTTTTTTGTGAGGTGGACCTACTGGAGTGGACTGTAATACAGTCCATTCCATACAAGTAGATAGAACCTGTTCAGACATCAGAAAGTAAAGAGGAATTTGAGGCAGACATCTGCCCCGGACTCCTCTTTATTTTCTGCCCCCTGGCTCACGGTGGTGGATACAGAGCAACAGCATGCCCTTGCAGCTTTCCACTGCTGATTAGGCCCAAATGAATATGGCTAATCAGTGGGGACACTATACCCCTGCACACAATATAATGTCCCATAGCAGCCCCTCCACACAGTATTATGTCCCATAGTGGCCCATAGGGTGGTCCTTGCAAATATTGGAAAAATTTCGGGTTTGGCAGAATAGTTTGGGGTTCATGACCTACAAACTATTATTATACTCGGGTTTTTTCAGGCCCTCCAGAGTATAATGATCGGAGGCCTAGGGGAGGTGACAAACTTAAAAAAAAAATTTTACTTATCTCTCCTGAGCTCCGGCATCTCTCCCTGCTCAGTCTTCAGCTCTCTTCGATGACGTCCGAGAAGTGGGTTATGCTGGCGTCATTATGTGTTGCGATGCCGGCCTTACCCACATGAGGTCATTGAAGAGGGCTGAAGATAGTACAGAGTCGCATCGGAGTGCAGGAGAGGTAAGTAGCACGGTTTATGTTTGCTTACCTCCCCTGGGCCTCCGATCATCATACTTTGGGGTTTGAAGAGACCCTGGAGTATGATAATAGCCATACCTCCCAACTTTCAAAGGACAGAAAGAGGGATAGTATGTGCGGTACGGCACGGCAAATTTAGCTCCACCCACTTCTATGTTGACTCTGCCCATTCTCATCAATTTTTCCATGTACCTCCACACAGTATAATGCTAATACACTCACCCTGACATTATATGCCTCCACGTTAGAATGCTCCCCTCCAATTGCCCCACAGTATTAAGTCCCTCTCCTCATGCCCCAGTTTTAACTGTCGGAAACTAGAGGGGGACATTAAACTGGGGCAGCTGGAGGGGGACATTAAACTGTAGGGGTAGCTGGAGGGTGACATTAAACTGGGGGCAACTAGAAGCGGTTGCTCCCAGTTTACTCCCATGGTTTAATGTCCTCCTGAAGTTGCCCCCAATTTTAATGTCCCTTTCCAACTGCCCCCAGCTTAATGGCTCCGTCCAGTGACCCCCCATTGTTTAATGTCCCCCTCCATCTGCTCCTCCAGTTGAATGTCCCTCTTAATCTCCTCCCCCAGTTTAATGTCCCCCCCCTTCATCTGCCATCAGTTTCATGTCCCCCCCCCTTCATCTGCCTCCAGTTTCATGTTCCCCCTCAATTTGAACCTAACGTTTAACTTAAAACACGCTGATACTCACCTCTCCTCGTTCCCCTGCTGCTCTGTCTGCAGTCTCAGTCACGGAGTCTTAAGGGAGCTGCAGGCACGATGTGAGTGACGTCATCACATCGTGCCTGCAGCTCCCAGGGCCAGGGCACACCGGGATACGTGGACAGCTCCTGCTTCACCATAACATAATTAATCAAAAATGTATATTTACCCGGTGAGGTGAGAGGGGTTAGTGTGGAAGTTACATAGCAGGAAGCTGAAGCATGTAAACAAATGCAGGAGCTCCCAGAGACACCCAGAAATCACTCAAAACCCTGCTAAAGGTATATGGGTGCATTTATTAACCCATTAATAGCACGAACAGACGTTTTTTATAAATAAAACATTTTTTGCCCAGAAAATCCCTTTAACTCCAGGCGCAGATGAGTTGATACCAGGACATAGGCGTTTCGTTTCGGACCTATTAGGTTTGAACCAAATCACCTGGCGATCCCGGCCTCACTTACCGATCCCCCCTCCTGCAATTATATGGGGCCCGTTACCTGCTGGCCTAATTTAAAAAAAAAAAAAAGTCAGCACCCGGCAGTCTAGTGGGCCCCCCCCTCAGGAGCTTTGGGCCCCAGCACTTGCCCGGTTAAGCCGGGTACTGATGCTGGCCCTGCCTGTGGTCATGACTATGCTGTAAAGCGTATCACTAAGTGCTGTTATAGCACAGAGGAGAAACGCAGGCAAGATGGCCGCTCCCATAATCATGTATAGAAGATAGATTCAAGAGGACTTTTCATGTCCTCATGTATATGCTGTTTTACATACTGCTAGAAAGCTGACAGCGCACTGAATTCAGCACACTGCCGGCTTTCCTGTTATGTGCCCCGGGGGTTGGAGCTATCGGTGGTCTTAGTTCCACTGTCAGAAGGCCGTTTCTGACAGTGTAGCTGCGCTGTGAGGAACTCCCTCCCTGACAGTATTCCTCCATAGCGCTGTAGTGAGGGGCCGTTCCTCACAGCTCAGCGTCATCACTGGTCTGTAAGGAGCGCCCCCTCTGACAGTACAGCGCTATGGACGAGTACAGAGAGGGGGTGTTCCTTACCAACCAGTGATGACGCTGAGCTGTGAGGAATGTCCCCTCACTACAGCGCTATGGAGGAATACTGTCAGGGAGGGCGTTCCTCACAGCTCAGCTAGGCTGTCAGGAACGCCCTTCTGACGGTGGACGGTGGAACTAAGATCACCGATAGATACAGCCCCGGGCCATGTAACGGGAAAGCCAACAGTGCGCTGAATTCAGCGCGCTGTCAGCTTTCTAGCGGTATATAAAACAGCATATACATGAGGACGTGAAATGTCCTCTTTAAAGAAATCATAAAATAAAAACAGATTATAAGAAAGTGTCATATCTTTCAATATCTGGTTTTAATAAATAAATTGGCGATACTTTCCTTTTAACTGTTTTGTGTGGTTTGGTTACAGTATCTGGTCTGGTGCTAGGACACGGGTGCCTTTTCATTGCTGTTTTTAGTAGTTCATTATTATCCTATTTTCATACAGAAAATGTCAAAATATTCTGGGATATTTCATCATTATATTAGTTTTTTACCTGTAGCTAGGATGTACATGACCAAGGGTACAGCCTGAGGCTCCTCCGAGGGGGTCTCTGATGCTCCATTGCGATATTTATAGAGCAGGTCCTATTCTGAGAATGGAACAGAACAGAAAACCGCATTGAAATGAATGGAAGGTGGAAGGCCGGATGTCATCCCGAGTGCATTCCGTTAAAGCATCTCCTACCTCCTCCCTCGGCCTTCTTTCTCAGTGGTGTGCATGAGGTCTTAGGCTAGAGTCACACATGCAGTCTTTACTGCAGATTTTTATTCCATTTGATGCCAAGGTATGTTTTGTAATGGAATGGGAAGTACAAAGGTGGGCCTAATACTTTGGCTATGACTTCGTATGCATCAGATATTGGACGGCCGAGTGATTGTACAAATGATCGCGCCATCTCCGTCAGGGGTCAGCAACCTTCGCCACTCCAGCTGCTGTGAAACTACAACTCCCAACATGCTCCATTCACTTCCATGGACGTTCCAAGAACAGCAGAGCAAATACGCATGCTGGGAGTTGTAGTTGTACAACAGTTGGCGTGCCGATGGTTGCCTACCCTTGATCTACATTAACAACTAAGCTGCCTGATCAGGGGGGACACAGTCTTCTATACACAGCCTAAAGCTATAAACTGGGGCAGAATCGGAAGAAACTAAGTGCTATAGGCTTGATAAACAGGAGTCTGCACTAGTTGGCTGATGATCCCGCCAAACGCTATTTTTGGCCGCCAGTCAGCGGAAAATATCCAGCATGACTGATCTGCTTTTGGAAGACTAAAGTCTGCCTTCGGTCAGCCGTGAATGAACGTTTGCAGCATTAATGTAATGTGTATGGCCGGCTTTAAGCAACTGCATCAAAAACTGCATGTGTGTAGCTTAACCCCTTCCCGCTCTGCTCTGTAGATTGTTACACCGAGTTTTCGTAGTACGGCTCAGTTTTGTAGCAGGCACGGGGGCTTTGCTTCTGGATTCTGGCTGTATTATACAGGGGCTAGCTGCAGGAGTTGAAAATACTCTGGCAGGTTAACCCCTCAGATGCAATGATCTATAGCAATGATAGCATCTGGGTGGGTAGACCCTTGATCCTCCATGGCGTGGGGTTTTGAGGGCTTGCCTTGGTAGCTATGAGACCAGTCAATGACTGTGATCTCCTATTACATATTGGGAACCTATATACAGTATAGTTCACTACAGAAGTATTGCAGTATATGGTAGAGGAGATCAAGTGATCCCAGGTTCGAGTCCCCTGTAAATAATGGTTTTTATGTTTTCCCTCCCAATTTCCAAAAACTTAGTAATAGATTACTTTGGTCTTTAGATTGTGAGCTCCAGTGGTTCCTGAGACCGATGTTAGCAATGACCATCTTTGTACAATGCCGTAGTGTATGTTGGAGCTATATAAATGAGTAGAATAAATGTATAATGTGTCTACAATGTCTGTCTGACTCTATTTTATCAGATATTTTTAGATCGTCTTGTTCATCATCTTTCTCTTTCCGTGACTTGCGCTCCCATAAGCCTCTCCGCAACTACATTCAATTTTACAGCCGACTGGTGCAGCCTCTTCAGAGGAGTGTAAAATGAGAATCCGGCAGATGAATGGCACTGTGGATCATCATCCTGTATCGGCGGATCCCTCCAGCCGCTTATACGGCGGCTTTTATTCGGCTATCCTGGCATAAGATAAGATCTATGCCCTGTGTGGTGGGCCGGATGAGCTGTATATTGTGTGCTGATGTATAGCAGCCTGCGGAGCTCATAAGCATGGGTTAATGTTGTACACTTATCATTTCCTTGCATTATAACCTGAGGAACATGGTGGTAGACAATCTGTACCTGCAGCGGATGATCGACTATCGAGAACATTATGGTCTGAGCTGCTATTCCTCAGCTTTTTGTACAGATGACTAGTGAAAAGGAACTGCTGTAATGGGTTTTCTGAAGAGCCGTCCTGACTTACCATAGTTCATTGTACACATTCACGTCATTGTATTTATACTTTTTCAGACAATTTTAACTAAAAGCTTCCTGTTTGAGACCATGTTATTCTGGATCTGACTGTTTATACATTATATCCCACTACAGAAGCCATTTAACTCCTTTGGGGCAAGTCCACATGCGCTAAAAACAACAGAATGATCATTTTTCTGCATAGAAAATATTTGCAGCGTGCAGATTAGATTTGTAAAATCTCTTCCACTTTGTGGGCACTGTAAGGAAAAATTAAGATGTGGCCGATTCATTGCAGATTGGCAGAACGCATTATAGTACCAGGTACCCCAAATTTCACCACCACGGTGTAGCAGAGGTAAAATGTGCAATGTAGCCAAAGCACAATCCACGACCAGATCCGCTTGTAATACATGTGGATGTGCAAATAAATATGCTGCGAATTATACCTGTACGATTCTGCCGCATCCGAATTCACCTTGTCACACTTCAGGTATGGAGTGTCATGAGCTGCCCCCTCAGTCTCTGCACTAAATATGGGAGCGGGTCTTTGCCAGAGTACATGGCGAAAACACATTGGGGGAATTTCTGCTACACCAGGAAACATCTTAGGCACATCTTAGGGGCAAATCAGGGCCATGTGCCTAACAGAAGTTTAAGACTGGGACAGAACGGGGTGTGAATCCTAAGTGGCTGGGGCAGGGATGCCTTTAGCGGAAAAGTGTTGTGAACTGGAGCCTCTTAAAGGGGTTATCCAAGATTTGAAGTGATCCTTGGAGTAGATGGAGTTGGGTGTAAAATGAGGGGAAAAAAAGGCATACTCACCTGTGCCTGACGGTCTGTGACAATCGGTGGTCTCAGAGGTCGCTGCAGAGGGGACCTGTGATGTCACTCATATACGTCACCAGTTCCTTTACCCACAACCACTGGGGTCACTGATTGGTCTCAGCGAACTCCAGCAATCGACAGAAATAAGTCTGTGAACGGTAAATACAGCCCTTGAGATGTGTAGGTGTGCCTTTCTATTTTCTTTTACACCCACCCTTTTTCGGACAGCCTCTAATTTTAGGGTAATTAAGATTAAGACTGGTGTACAAAATGGCGGTCTTAATTAGCCAAAATATTTTCCTTGCTGCCTCTACTGGGAACCAGTTACATTAATAGCAAGAAATGAATAAGAACATAGACCATAAATACGTCTTCTAAAGAAGCCCCTCAGTCTGGGCAGTTTCTGCCCGCAGAAGTACATGTGATCAGTGATGTCGGACTTCCTAATGTAACAAGCCATTTCTGCCTCTTTTGCCATTTTTTAGTCAAATGTCAAAATTTTCTCGTATGACGGACAGTGAACGCGACCAGATCGATCAGGATGCACAGACCTTCATGAGAGCGTGTTCTGATGCCATTCAACAGCTGAGAACAGAAGGTGAGTCCTGATATACAATGTTACAAGCAGTGATGACTATTCACTATATAAACTGTATACGTTCCTGAGCAATTGGTGCTGTTAGTTTTGGTGTCTGATATGGTAACTAGACTCTCTAATCAAAAAATAACCAAAACCAACCATCAATTCTGATAACCAATATGATTTTATGCATCTTGGCTTTTTAAGACCCCAGAGTATAATGAGCGGAGGTCCAGGGGAGGTAAGAAAACATAAAGAACAGTGTTACTCACTTTCCCTGTTCTCCAGTGCTGATTTTTGTCATCTTCTGGCCTCCTGAATGACGTCAGGGACCACTTGGGCCTGTGATTAGGGCTTCAGTGGTCACATACCATCGTGAGTCAAAGACACAAGCGCCATTTCACAGGCCTCAGCAGTCCCTGTTGTCATTTAGGAGGCCTGAAGAGGACCAGCACCAAATGTGAATAAAACAGTTTTTTGTGTTTGCTCAATTCCAATGGGCCTCCGATCATTATACTTTTGGGTCTGAAGAGTATCTGAAGTGACATCGTCCACTCAACGTTAGAGCGTCTAGTTAGCACAACAGGCACCAAAACTAACAGCACTGAGTACTTGAGAAAGGTGTGGGCTAGAGAAATTCTCCAGCTGCGCAGCAGTCCGTGGAGCAGCAGCTATTAAAGTGTGAAAAGCGGTAGAGTTGAATGAAGCAAAATGAAAATGAATATGCCATAAAGAATCTGCCCTAGCATTTCAGAGAGGGGAATGACAGCTGGGTAGAGAAATAGGACCGCGGGTATTAAGGTTCCTTACAGTGGTCTCGCCTAGGGACAGAAACTGATGTGGATAAGTCCTTTCGCTCTACAGCTTTACAAAATATGCTGTCGCTGCTTAAAACAATTCTGAACCTAGAAAAGAATGATAGATGTGTCCCCCCCCCCCCCATTGTATGTTCCAGGAACATGCTGAAAATCCTGTAAACTGACACTCAGCTATATAGAAATCCATCTGAAGTCGTCCATTTACTGTTGGCAGGGGCAAGTGGTAAGGGTAGGGCTTAGTTTAAGAGATGGTTGTTAATATCCTTTCCTCCTGTTACAGACCAGGTAGAGGGGGGGGAGGCTCCTGCTGCAGTCAGTTGATTTCAGTGAGGCTTTTCATACGTCCACAGTTAGATAGGCAATGGTGTGCCTACCTGAAAGCTGCTGCGGCAAAAACGACCCAAAATCGGGTGTTTTAGCTGCACACTTGAAAGGAATTTGTATGGGTCTTCTGCAGCTTTTAACCCTTTCATTGCAAAGCAGCTAATAAAACCAGCATTTAGTGAAATCTCATCTGCTATGCTCCATCCATACATTACAGTAGGGTAGCTACCGGTAAGTTTACGTTGAGTATGCCGCTTAATGACATTTAATCTCTGACTTGTACCGCCATGACATCATGGATCGTACAGAGTGAACTGAAGATTTTGTGCAGTGGCCCTTTAAGTACAATCCTAACCTCTATGTTTCTCTTATCCTATATATCCTGTGCCTAGACACGACATCCATTTATTTGTCACTGTCCCAGAAATAACCAGTCCTCCACATACACGTAACGTTTATATATCCTTGTATTTCTATTCCAGCTCTGTGAATTTGATGAAAACAATTTTACACGGAGCAGTACAAGGGCATCCGGGCACTAGGGTCATACCAAGCAATTTTGGACTGTGTATAGTGAATGGTCTTCCATAGCAATAAGCAGTGTGATCACAGCAATGCAGTCACCGTCCATGTGACTCCTCTATCTCTAGGCGCTGTCTTATCTGTATGCTACGCGTGTAGCTATGTAGTAATGAGAAAATACTGATACGCCCAATCTCTTCTTCATTCATGCAGATGTATTGTTCATTTGCTGTTCCTAGATTTCCTAGAATAGATATCGTAAGGGAAAGTTTTAGATTACAGTGAAACGAAGGCAGATTAGTTACGGTAGCAGTCAGACTGCGTATTAATGTGAATGGGGTGCTATAGGCAGGAGAGGCAGCTGCCCTGGCCACCAAGTAGGACCACCTAGTGGAAAACTAGGTGTAGGAAGAGCAAGAAGTGACAAGTTATACTGGATCTGTACTCAAAAAAACCTTATATTATTCTACTTCAGCTCTAACATGCTGCATATTCAATATGACAGGTTTCCTTTAATTTAAAGGGGTTTTTCCCACAAACATAACTATATCTGAATTTGTAGATGATTCAAAGTTAAACAGTTTTTGCAAATGTAAATAATTTTTTAGAGTTGTAAATATTTTTTTCTAACCATCTTATTGGTGACATCTGTTGTCTTGATCATTTGCTAATGGATACAACTATAAATGCAAGAGGTTTCTATGGTCTGGCACCTGTCAATAAACTAGCCATGAATTCCCTTTTTGGGGGTCAATAAACATAACAAAGAGTACTCTCTTCTGTTTTTTCAGCTGTGGGAGCTCTGTTCCGTATAAAGGTCCCCTGGCTGAAGTCCCCACTGTTTGTGCGAGGGCATCATTGCAGCAGTGACCTCTTCACATGTGACCACTGGGACTGCTGAGGCCTGTGGTTGGTTGTATGGTCACCGGGTACCCATATGAAAACAAACAGACCTGCCCGCTGGTGGCGACAGGGGAGTACAGGTTTATGTTTAATGGCCCACTAGTAGCAGTATAAAATAATTATAAAAAAAACAAAACAAAAAAAAAAAAACCTTTAATTTTGAAAGAGTAATGTTAAAATGTCCCCTCTCCCCAATATCTATTATGATCTTATAGGGGGGGGGAATAGTGTGTAGTTTTTTAAATAAAAGACAAAAAAAGAAAAAAATAATGCCACTCCGTTGCCCATATCACAGGTTCTAGCCCCGGCTAAGCAACACAAAACTGCGTCAGCTACATAAAAAAAAATCTCTAGTGGAGTGGAAAAACATTGTTAGAAAAGACATGTAGTAGTGCTTTGTGCTTTAAAAAAAAAAAAGCCAAACAAATGTGAAATAACAAGTTTTTCTCCCCCTTTTTGCTTACAAAAATTTTCTTAGCAAAAATGAAAACAGTATATAATTATAATAAAGCCCTATGTGTCACAAAAAAGACACAAAAATTATTTGAATAAACAACATAAAATATGTTCAAAACCACATATACAAAAAAAACAAAAAACAGAAAATGTCATAAACCAGGGAAAATGGTCCAGTTATTAAGTGGTTAATAAATGAATGTTACCATGCCCCATATTTGCTTTCTCTAATGTTTTCACATTTCCAGTCCAGTAAATGTATGTATGTTTTGTCCACAGCATGTAAGGAGACCATTTCCACTCAAGTGAAGGAGCATCGGCTGACCGTCTTGGACTTCATTGAAGACTATCTAAAACGTAGGTTTATTACAGATCGATAGGGGATAATATCTGTTATAGGTTCTGCGGTAATACTGAATGTCCTCTGTTTTGTGTCTCTGTGCAGGAGTGTGTAAACTGTACTCCGAACAGCGAGCCATCCGAGTGAAACGTATGGTTGACAAGAAGCGATTGTGAGTATCAAAGATAGCAAAGCCATGACATTAAAAGCTCTGTTGTGTCGCCAATGACACTGGTGGGATATATTGGTCAGCAGGTGACCAGTCCCCTTGTGAATCGTTGTCTCCGTTGCAGAGATAGCACTGTTTTTGGCAACATGTAAATGAGCTCTTTGGAGCAATGAGGGTATTCACATTGCTCCAAAGAGGTAAGTTGAGCATTAAAACAAGACCGCGGAGCAATGAAAGGAGGAGTCCAAGTCTAGATGGGTCAGCGCTGATTTGGTGACACAAAGAGGGCCACAACATGTTGGTGTTCATTTTATAGCTGATCGGTGCATTTCTTCCATCCCTTTCCAGCAGGAAGGTAGCTCCAGTGCACCAGAGGGCAGGGGGTTATAAATTTATGATGCACAGACCACCATACATCAAAGGAAATCCAAGAGGAGATCAATGAAGTTTCTCCATCGCTAGTGTGGCGTGGATGACCTATGGGGCCCTCCTTGGCTTCTTGGCTGCGCCCCCTGTAGTTATGCCATTGTATTGGTAAATCTCCCCCTTTGAGTTGAATAGAGCCTGCTTGCACACTGCATCATACCATACTTGTCTCTCCTACAAATCCAGACTGATGTAGACCTCTTCTTAAAGATCTGCATTTCCATAGCCAGGACTTTATAGTCCAGGTGATACTCTTTGCTCTTTTGGAGGATGCAGAGCCATATGGCCATTAATAACGGTTCTCAGACGGAGTGAAGTAAACCTTATTATCCCTCCTCGCTACAATACGCTTAGCAGACCGCGACACCGTAAAATAAAACATAAAAAGATTGGGTTTTTTTTTTTTTTTTATTATAAATGGACGATATTCAACATCAAAAAGATTCCCTCGGCAGAGCATTGTAATGCGTGTTTTGCCATTTTCCCATAGGGTATAAGAGAAGGCTTAATGTGATATTAGGAAGGCTTTTATCCCGGTAATAGATTTCCTTTGTGCTCGGCCATCACAGGCAGTTTGTTCCTTTTCAATTAAAAACTATTATGTTCCATAAGTGAGATAATAACAATAGGACCGTGCGATTGGAGATTTAATGGGAAAGCCAATTATTTCCAAAGCTAAATACTTGCCGTAATATAAATCTCTCATCGACGGGCGCAGCTCTGCCAACTTGCCTAGAGAATAAAAAAAAAAAAATGTGCATAATGTTTATATCTTTTACACGTGTAATAAAATATTACTGTGTTGTGCTTAATATGGCCTATCATTTTTTATTATTGGTGCTTTTACAGTGTAGCCTTAACACTATGACATGCACCACACATTGCAGACCAGCTTACAAAATTCATGGATTTAAAGGGTGCCCCCATAACCAGCTACATGTCTTTATGCTGCTGGGGGTCTAGACCTGTCCATTACCACATTCGGCAGAGATTGAAAGCTTTATTCTGTTGGAGGGGAGTCGTGACCCCTCATGTCATCATTTTACTATAAACTAGACATATATGCAATTATAGTATGTGTTTTTTTTTTTTTGTTCCTTTTAGTATGTTCCTTCTCATTGTATACATTTTTATTAATCCCAAGTCCGGGACCTGATGATAATTGATACTGATGACCAGGATAGGACATAAGTATTAAATTAGTTGGGGTCCGACAACCAGACCCCGCACTATTGAGCTGATGCGGCCAGCTAAAGCCGTACATACGGTATATGTTCAGAAGCAACCCTGCTTCTATTCAAGTGAATGGGAGTGGGGCTGAAGTTCCAGAGTGCCACCACTACAGTGTATGGAGCCCCGAACATTATTATACAGCTTCTGGGTCCATACACTATAGTGATGGCGCCGGGAACTGCAACCCTGCTCCCATTCACCTGAATAGGAGCTGGGCTGTTTCTGGCTGCATACCTTATATACGGTCCCACCAGCCACATCAGCTGACCCTGTAGATAAGACATCAGTATCAACAATCTACAGGTCCTGGCCAACCCCTTTAACCTTGAAGACACGTCGATATATACATATATATATATATATATATATATATATATATATATATATATTATTTTTTATATATATATTTATTATTAGTAGTAGTAGTATTATTAGTAATATATATATATATATATATATATATAAACAAAAAGGTGTAGCAGCACTCTGACACAACACAAGGGTATATAGAGAACAGAGCTAGCATTACTGCTATTATTGGCACCTACAAATTAATATGGTGTATAAACTAAAATTTTGAGGTTCTTAGTTATACATATTTGATCAAACAGTAGGAAGCCCACCAAGAGAGGTATGTTATTGCCCTGTGTTCACATTGTAGATTTATTTTGGGTTTAATAGAGGCATTAGTATAGGGTCCCACCTTAATGAGGTCGCCTTGTCGGGGCAGGTGGGCTTCCTACTGTTTGATCAAATATGTATAACTAAGAACCTCAAAATTTTAGTTTATACACCATATTAATTTGTAGGTGCCAATAATAGCAGTAATGCTATCTCTGTTCTCTATATACCCTTGTGCTGTGTCAGAGTGCTGCTACACCTTTTTGTTTTTATACATTTTGACACGGTAGCGTGCACCTGTTCACATTGGGATGTGCTGTCTGAATTTTTTTTCGAGTGTGTGTATATATATATATATATATATATTTTTTTTTTTAATTAAATAAATCTGATACATGTAATGACTTTGGAATGCTTCTACATGTGATCCTGTGTTTGATTTTCAACACATTGTAATTTATGTTAGCAGTAAATTATGACCATTATGTTTTCAGTTGATTTTGGGAGGGGGAATGTTTTGAAAAAAAAAAAATCAAAATTTTTGTAAAGATTAAATGCTTAGATTTATGCTTGTAGGACCAATGGTTATACCACACAAAATTGTAAATGTTTAACATCTATCTATTTTATGTAGACATATGTTTTTGCAAATTCTTTTTTAGGACATTTAGAAGGCCTATAAGTATACAAGAAATTTTCCAAAAAACTATTTTTTTATTTATTTTTTAAAGGGATCGGTTCAGTATTTAAAGCAGTATCTAGAAAGATAAATCCTCTAGGGCTAACATGTCTCTACTTAGACTTCCTGCACCAAGTTACCTATGGGGGGATAAGTGAGTGGTTTTTGATCGCTTTTGTCTCTATGACAGGCGCACTACATCCGCTTGACACAGGGATTCTTCTCTGTCTCTGCCAGAACGATCTGACAGAAAGGAAGGAAAAATAAAGTTACAAGAAGCGTGAAACTATGTTATTGCAGCAAACTTTTCTGTGCGCACCATCATCATGTCATCGGGATTGGTATCCATCCTGTGGATAGGTTATGGGTAGGATATCGTCACACGGCAGAATCTGACGCTGATTTTGAGGCGGGTTCTGGGAGACAGAGAACAAAGCAGGACAGTGAAAAATAAAGATCCTGCTCGATCTTGCTGCAGAGACCGTGGCGTGGGACACCGCACTGGTTAGGCCCATTCATCTAGCCCTAATTGGTGGAGGCCAGAGGAGGAGGCACCACAAATTTCCCTTCATTTTCCACTGTGTGGACAGCCTTTTATCTGCCATAGGGAAATTGTGCAGTGGCTTATGACCACTGTCTAGTTACTTCAGTGACCACTGTGTGTCTTGTGTGTCTTGGAGCAGATCTCGATTAGAACCAGAACAAGTCAACAAGCTAAAGTCATCTCCAACTGCAGAGACCATCACCCTGCCGAATCCTGAGGCAAAGGAAGAAGGAAAGTCCCCTGGTGAAGAGACTACAGGTGAGAGCCTTAGTGTGCTGGTTCTGATAGTACGGATTACTCCTCTATCGGCGGTTTACTAGTGGTAGATATCACCTACTTTGGTAAATGAAAACAGTATTTGTCTTTCGCCGTCCCAGCGCATCAGACCAGAAGTGATGATGTCCCTTTTGTTATCACATGACTGCTGCAACCAATCATTAGCCACATTTGCATTAACGGCCCTTGACCACTGAGGCCATCCAGTCACATGTGCAAGAACGGCATGTGACCTCCGTATCATGCAACATACTACTGGCATGACCAGTCAGCAGTGGCAGCCATGATGCCAGTAGAATGACTTGTGACAGCAGAGACATCTGGTTAACAAACGTAAGGGGCTGCCAGAGCATCCATGCTGGATTGGTGGTGATTGAATATCTGAGTATTGATTTTTGCTGTCATTTTAGAGAATATAACCTATAAAATTTTTCTGAAAGCCACCACATGGGGGAGCCTACTGAAGACTGATTTATTGAGCTCGTGTTGAACTCCGTAGTTAGGCTGGGGCTACATGGCAATCTTGGCCACAATTCCTGTTGCCCTACAACAGCTGCACAAATGCAAGAGAATAGGGTTGCTTTATAACCCCAAGGTTACCATGAAGGTCACATTGTGGCCCCTTTCACTGGGGTTTGTGCAGGTGTTTGGTCTTGCAACAGGAGTTGCGCCCTAAATCGCCATGTAGCCCCAAAGGAAAGCCTGCAACTCCTAATTCTAAAGGAAACCTGTAACTAGATTTTGAGACACTGATCCTCAAGTATGTCGCTATACTGTTGGGTTTTAGTTTTCTAACCATGACAAATGTATTTTGTCTAATACGTGCTTGATTGCTGGGGGGGTCTGTGCCCCATGTGAACAGAACGGTGGTGTGCACACTTCCTTGGCACCAGTGGGGGAACTATCTCCATCAGTCCAATAGAAGTGTATGGAGTGGTGGCCAGACATGGAGACCATCACTCTGTTCACTTGGGGTACTTGCGACCTCTTCTACTTATGATCACTTGGGACCCCCAACAAACAGACACATATCCCTGAACCCTTGTACATAGGGCATAACTACCTTTAGTGGGGAACCTCTCTTAGCACCCCCTAGTGGTGGTTGTAGTTGACCAGAATTTTATCATTTCACGCTATGGATGTGTAACGACAAGCTGTAGATTTGGAGCTGTGTATCAGAAAAGCAGAATTTAAAGTCTATTATGACTATGTATTCAAGTTATTTTAACAGTGCTGCAGTTCACTAGAACCACCAGTATGCAGTGGACAGCGCTGCTGCACCGCCCCTATTACTCAAATAGGAGTAGCAGTGCATACACCGCCTGTCCACTTGCAGCTTCCAGCACAGATGATCTGTGTGGGGTCCAGGTGTCGGACCCCGACAGATCGCATACTGATCATTCAGATCCTGTGGATAGATCATCAATATAAAAATTTGATTTGGGGCCCGGAAAACCCCTTTAAGTATCTGCTCCATATAGGCATATGAATCCTTGTGACTTTCCAAGGTGCAGCATGAGGGGCCATCTTATCACTGACGTTGAAGGGCTGTCGACATAGCCCCAGAGCCCGATTGTTGGCCCCTTCCTAAGAGTCGTATAGCTAAATACTGCACACAGAGATTTTTTTATGGCTTCCCTTTTTGGGAGGGGGGGTGTGGGGATTTAGGAGACATCTATGCACGACCACTTTACCGCGCACATATTCGCTGCATTCTCCCCTTAGATACTGTTGCTAAGGAAGGCATTTTTATTCACAATCTGAGTTGGCAAAATGACAGCAGCGGGGTTTTCAGCCGGTGACTTTTCAATAAAGGTTGCATTGCCGTATCTTAATACAAGTATTTATGTAGCCCTGTCACGTAGCAGAGCTGAGTTTGTTGTGTGTAGTAACCCATTACATTATGATCACTATTATCAGTGGCTTTCCATCGACCTACAGGTAATCGGGCGACAAATTCAGCTCTGCTACCTCGGTGTAGTATGATTGCATCTATGAAATGAAGATAATATTTTCTGATATAGCAGATGTTTTTGTGTTGACAATGTTACAGAAAGGACGTTGGCAGATGCGCACAACACGTCTGGTCTGTGGGATGATGGTCGGGGTGAAGATGAGTTATCCCCAGAGGAGATTCAGATGGTAAGATATGCTTACATTTATTCTAAAGAGATGGATTTTGATCAACTTTTCATATCATCAAATATAGTGTAGTCCATAGTATCATACATTCTATATGTGTAGGAAAACCTTAAAGGGGTTTTCCAGGCTTTGTAATTGATGACCTATCCTTAGGTCGCTGCTGCGATAAGGGCAAATGACGGACAAATGTGATGTCATGTGGCCTGTGAAGCAGAAGCAGTGCTCAGGATAGGTCATCAATTAAAAAGTCCTGGAAAACCCCTTTAAAACCCTAAACAGTGGTTTCCCTCCATACTCCTTCCTATGAAAGTGGCCCTTGTGTGTAACATGGGGAAGTTTGCTTGCTTGCCCATTCATGGCCTGGGAATGATATGAATGGTGATGAGTTTTCTACAGCACTGAAGAATATGAGCTGTAAGCTGCAGTAAATGATTATGGTCATGTCTGTATCCTGGGAGACTTCTCTGGTGTATGCCAGTAAATAATGTAAGGCTCTATTCGCATTGCATTTTAGGCTTCGTATTGAGGAGTAGACCCTCCATCTACACTTAAAGGATTTGAAATTTGTATTTTTTTTTTTTTTTAAACAGTTATAGGGGTATTCCCATCTCAAGGATCCTATCACAATACTGCTAGCTTGTATAAATTGAAGAGTTTTCCTAAATACATTGCTTTGCCTGCTATGTGAGATTGACATTGTTTACACAGCGATGTCAAGGAACCGGTCTTTATCGCTCTCTTATCTAGCATGTGTCTCACTGCTCTCTGGAGGGGAGGGGGGCTGAGTTCTCTGGATTACACTTGCTCTCAGAACTGTTACCTTCTGCTAGTTGCAGTTTGTTATCTCTCTATGTAAGCAAGATAGCATGGCGTTTACTGCAAGTACATTGTCAGTCCTGGCAGCATGTGTAAGCTCTTTTACTCTCCAACCCTGTGTAATGTAATATACATTAAAGGGGTTTTTCAATCTCTCTGTTTCAGTAGCTTAGCCTCCTGTCTTTTCTTCTCACTTCCTGTATTATTTAGCAAACAATCAAAGCTGCCTCCCCCAATCTTGCTGAACAGGACACTATGAAGTATCACAGTATAGATTTTGCCTTTACCATGAAAGATTGTTTATTATGATTACTAGAAATCTAACATAAATGCAGATGAAATTATATGCACAGTAAATGTATATTACATTACATAGGTTAGTATTGAAGACTTACCATGCTTCTAGAAAACAGACCGTCTTATCTTTGTGTTTACATAGAGAGATAATAGACTGGTTTGTCTCCATGGAAACATTGTGTAAACAATGGGAGGAATAATCTCACGGAGCTGGCAAACAAAGCAGCATTGCTAAAGAGATGTTTTTAGGAAAACTCTTCAATTTACATAAGCTAGCAGTATAGATCCTTGGACCAGGGCAGAGTGGCTCCCCATAATGTTTACATTCTAGGAGCCGCACTGCTCACTCACCACACAAAGTGTAGCGGCATGTTTAGTTACCGCAGCGCTGCCACATTGCAGTCTATGGAGAAGGGGAGGAGAAAGCAGAAGCTGAGTGAGAGAGGAGAGATACAGGCACAGAGAAGGCTGCTGGAGATTGATAGGACGTTTTCTATCTCACCCCAAGTGCTTTATTTCCATTAATGCTTCTCTGTAATGTCCCATATAACCCTGCTGTTTCTGAGTGTGAGAGTTATGGAGCAGATTCTTCTCCACTTTCTGTGTGTTGCCTATGGGACAGGTCATAACAGCTAGTATCTACTTATGGAGACTCCAACGCAGATGTGAACCTAGCCTTAGGTACATTTTAAGGTAAGAAAAAAAAATGTATAAAACCAGTTTTGAATCTCTCCCGTTTTGAGCCCTTGTCACTTCACACATTGGGGATCTGCTGCAGTTTTCTATAAAGTAGAAAAAAATATGTTGATGGAGGGCAAAAGGCCACTCTTCTTCTTCTTCTTCATCCCCCCTCCCAGACTATTTTTCATTGTAGAAATTGCGCACATCCTTTATATGTTATCCATTCTACTATGAATTGTTAAAAGACAATAAAAAGGGGTTTGTAAAACTCAGCACCGACAACAGAAAGAAGCGTTTGTCGCACACAGTTAATTGTTCTTTGTAATGTGTGAAGCGGGATCACAGTCAGCACATCTCGGGAGATGACTATCTCAGGTTTTAATATGAAAAAAAAAATAGAAATTTTCATTTGCCGCTCCATGAATGGTGCTTGCCGCAGCTCTTTGGTTGATGTCAAACATCCCGAGAGATTGCAGCTGTAGATCTACATCATTTAACCAATGAATAAAACTTTATCTTTTAATAGAAATGTGTTCTACTTCACTGTGCAAAAGTTCTAGGCAGGCATGGACAATATGCTGCAAAGTAAGAACGTGCCCAAGTTGACTGTGCACTGATCAAGCAGGGGATCAGCAAGGTCCGTCGAACTAGGCGGGCCCCTTACAGCGTAGGAGGACACTAGGGGCGAGGATTATCTTGACTTTTTAGCATTAGGTGTCTACCCCTATGACAACTACTTTGCATAAAAGATAAGTTTATTTTATTGAGGATATCAGCATTGGTGAAACATTATAAGGACATCATTATTAAAGAAGCCGTGGGATGTACTGCCAGGTACTGTGCTTGGTTTTATCTCACAGAAGTGGGTGGTCCCAAAACAAAATGGTAAAACATAACTTTTAATAATCACTAATAAAACTGTGTATATGACGTTCAATAACACATAAAACAATATGAGCTGATAGTTTACCAAATCTGTTATGTAGTGTATGAATTTGAAGAAAGATAGCTCCCTCGCCCCCTAACACACTAGATGTGGTCACAGTTTCCACATATAGGACTGGATATACTCATAACCTCCATCCCCTGTCATCATAATCCCATTGACGATGTCTATAGACTCAAAATATCTCAGTTATATATCGGTCCACGGGCCCTTAGATCTCCCCAGACCCCGTGGTATCACTCAAGTAACCACTGAAGTCCACGGATATGATGACCCTATGCCAAACTGGACACCCACATTTGATATTATCCACAAACAGAGTCGCACTGCCCTTCTATTTATGGAGAAGGAGGTAAATCCAGATATATAACGGGAAACCACCAACAAACTATCAACATTAATAAAATATAAAGTGTTGCTGTTAGGAGCCTGTTCCTTTGAGCTGTTCCTTCCTTTGAGCTAGTTGAGAATCTGGAGCATTACATTTGTTGGTTTGATTAAACTCTCAAAATAGCTAGAAAAAGAGAACTTTCATGTGAAACTCGACAATCTATTCTTGTTCTTAGAAATGAAGGCTATTCCATGCGAGAAATTGCCAAGTAACTGAAGATTTCTTACAACGGTGTGTACTACGCCCTTCAGAGGACAGCACAAACAGTCTCTAACCAGAGTAGAAAGAGTGGGAGGCCCCGCTGCACAACTGAGCAACAAGACAAGTACATTAGAGTCTCTAGTTTGAGAAATCGACGCCTCGCAGGTCCTCAACTGGCAGCTTCATTAAATAGTACCCGCAAAATGTCAGTGTCAATGTCTACAGTGAAGAGGCGACTCAGGGATGCTGGCCTCCAGGGCAGAGTGGCCAAGAAAAAGCCATATCTGAGACTGGCTAATAAAAGGAAAAGATTAATATGGACAAAAGAACACAGACATTGGACAGAGGAAGATTGGAAAAAAGTGTTATGGACAGACGAATCGAAGTTTGAGGTGTTTGGATCACACAGAAGAACATTTGTGAGACGCAGAACAACTGAAAAGATGCTGGAAGAGTGCCTGACGCCATCTGTCAAGCATGGTGGAGGTAATGTGATGGTTTGGGGTTGCTTTGGTGCTGGTAAAGGTAAAAGGGATTTTGAATAAGGAAGGCTATCACTCCATTTTGCAATGCCATGCCATACCCTATGGACAGCGCTTGATTGGAGCCAATTTCATCCTACAACAGGACAATGACCCAAAGCACACCTCCAAATTATACAAGAACTATTTAGGGAAGAAGCAGGCAGCTGGTATTCTATCTGTAATGGAGTGGCCAGTGCAGTCACCAGATCTCAACCCCATTGAGCTGTTGTGGGAGCAGCTTGACCGTATGGTACGCAAAAAGTGCCCATCAAGCCAATCCAACTTGTGGGAGAGGCTTCTGGAAGCATGGGGGGAAATTTCTCCAGATTACCGCAGAAAATTAACAGCTAGAATGCCAAAGGTCTGCAATGGTGGAATTGCTGCAAATGGAGCATTCTTTGACGAAAGCAAAGTTTGAAGGAGAAAATTATTTTTTCAAATAAAAATCATTATTTCTAACCTTGTCAATGTCTTGACTATATTTTCTATTCATTTTGCAACTCATTTGATAAATAAAAGTGTGAGTTTTCATGGAAAACACAAAACTGTCTGGGTGACCCCAAACCTTTGAACGGCAGTGTAGCTCAGAGATACTGCTTTTAATGTGCCAGCTACTGACTGCTAGCTGCATCGTACAGCACGTGGTATATGGTTAGCGGACCTCCACCTAGAGGCTGCCATGAAATTTTCTAGTTCTGCAGACAGCCTTGGTTATTGGCGCCAGTGTAAGTGATCTCATACAACATTGTGCTCACATATTCCTAGCAGAATTGTGAATGCAGCTGTGGGTGTAATTGGGGTGTAAATTTGGCCAAAGACCCAAGATAATAGTGGGCCAAAGCTTCTGTCTGCCAGGAGTATAACACAGATGATCACATCATAAGCTTACACATTCAGCTATGCAAGCTTATATAATCAGCATTATATTCTAGAGTAGGGGGGAAAAAAGTGTCTGCCAAGCATCTGGTTATCTCAGAGGTCTATAGCTTCCAACATGGAAAAATCCACTCTGTTTAGTTCCTATGTGCAGCTCGTTGCTATTGTTCGCAGTAGTATAGTAACAGTGCAGATAAGGTTGGATGAAGAGTCTGGTCTATCAAGTCCAACCTATAACCCTACAGTGTTGGCCAGAGGAAGGCTAAAAAAACCCGATGAGGCTGATGCCAATTGCCCCATGTCAGGAGAAAAAATTCCTTCCTGGCTCCAAATCTGACAACAGTATAAAACCCTGGATCACTTGTCTTTACCAAAAATCTAAAACCCATAACCTGTAATATTTTTCCGTTCAAGAAATGCATCTAGGCCCTCCTTGAACTTGCACAATGACTCCACCATCACCACTTCTTGGGGCAGTGACTCGCTATTCTTACAGTAAAGAATCTCCTTCTATGTTGCTGGTGAAACTTTCTCTCCTCCAGTCGTAGAGGATGTCCCCTTGTCACTGTCAAGGTCTTTGTGCTGTCCCTTCATGTGTTTGTACATTGTTATTAGGTATCCCCATAGACGTCTTCTGTCTCTGGGCTCCAATCCACCACTTCCCCTAATTCTCTTGGTCGCCATTCTGTATAGTCCACCACCCCATCAATCTGATATTCATCATTAAGTATAGATCATCCATATCAATAATGCTACTTTCACATCAGTGACTTGCTGTCTGATCCGTTGCGGGACCAGAATAACGAATGTCATTCTAATGATGGACAATAACAATTCTGAAGGGACCCAATTTACTATAATGGGGTCCGTTGGTTTAGGTTTTTTTTTTTTTTTTTTTTTTTTTTTAATGTCCACAATGTCTACACCAGAGACTCCGACGCAGATGTGAACGTAGCCGAATTGAGAGAACCACTTTAAGTTCCGGTTTGTCCTCTAGAACAGAGATGCTATGGGCTGCCTCAGAAGGCACCGTGCCTTTGCAGATGACTGGTACAGAATAATATTGGGTTAATAATTTAATATACTGCTTATCTGCCCGCAGCTCAGTCTGGCTTGCGGAAACGTCATAGAAAAGCTATTATACTGATAGTCCTGGAGTGGCTGTTGGTTTATGTGACCATACTGCTAGATGCTCCATGAAATAAGTCAGTGAGTTGTCCTCTGTGACTGTCTGCTGCTTTATCCTCTGCAGTTGCTCTCAAGGTCAAAGCATAGAAATGGATTTGTGTCTTTCTGTATCACACAAGTGCGCTGTGCCGACTTCACCAGCAAATAGCAGATTCTGAAGCTGCAGAGCCTCCTGACTAATGGTAGAAGCAAATGCAGTGAAATCTGAAATGTGCAAAAGCCCCAGTTATGGATGAACATCAGCATGGTGACTAATTCAGGGCCCCATAGCAAAACCTGAAGAGGTGCCCCCTATTTGATTGTGGTCTATACACAAAGATGTATTCAGAATGTACGGCACACCCAAGAATTGGGCATTCCCAGTATTCCCAACTCAGACATATGAGATGCCATAAATATCTCTTGCTGTTCCACCTTTGTGTAGAACGGTGGTCTACCAGAGAGGCTGGCAGTCTTCACATACATTTGGGAGTGGGGTGCCAGAGGTGAAACCACAGTTATCAGAAATTTATGGCCTATCCAGTGGAGTTACTTCTAGTGCCTGAAGCTGCACTACTGAGAGGCCCCCCCTTCTGATTTCTATCAAGTACAGTGTTGTCGTTGAAAAGGATAGATTCACCAAATTAATCATGATGAGATTTATCAAGACTAGTGTTCAGTATGCCGGTCTTGATAATCCCTGTGCCGCAGAAGGATGTACCTAATTTATAACACGGCACATCCTCCGGCAGGATTGTGAACCTGCACTGAAATCCACATCAGTTCGGATCTGCTATGGAACTCATTAATCTGATGGGGAGAGTGGCCCTGTCCACACCACACTTTAGGATAGGCAATCTATTGAAGTTCATTGGGGACTGACACCCAGGATCCCTGTGGATCAGCTGTTTGAAGTACTAAAGAGGTTGCAATATTCACCCAAAAGCTACAGCCGGATGTGTTGATCGGTGAGAGGTGTTGGATCCCTGCCAATTTTTATTGATCCTTGGGATAGGTCATAAGTTATAAATCCTGTAGATGTATTCGCAGATCGAAGGGGGTCCTACACCCAAAGAGCAGCTGTATTGAAGCAGCAGGACAGCAGTAAAATCAGTACCAAATTAATGGCAGTACCTTGTGGGGCGGGTTCTACACTTTCCAAAGATGCCTTTCTTATTCTGTATCGCAACTTAATTTTCATCCAAATCAGTGTTTTATTCTTATACAAATTCACTGAGGGCGAAGGGCATTAGGGGCGTTTCTTGCAGAGCAGAGAGTGAAGCCCCAGTAGGAAAAGAAACGCCCCTAAAGTCCTTTTCAGTTAATTTTACATAAAATTAAAATGCTGATTTTCATGAAAATGGAGCTGCAATGCAGAATAATAAAGATATATTTGGAAAGTGTACAGTCATGGCCAAAAGTTTTGAGAATGACACAAATATTATATTTTCACATGATCTGCTGCCCTCTGGTTTTTATGTGTGTTTGTCAGATGTTTTTATCACATACAGAAATAGAATTGCATTCATATTATGAGTAACAGAAGCTTATATTGACAGTTAGAATGAGTTAATGCAGCAAGTCAATATTTGCAGTGTTGACCCTTCTTCTTCAGGACCTCTGCAATTCTCCCTGGCATGCTCTCAATCAACTTCTGGACCAAATCCTGACTGATAGCAGTCCATTCTTGCAGAATCAATGCTTTAATTTTGTCTGAATTTGTTGGTTTTTGTTTGTCCACCCGTCTCTTGATGATTGACCACAAGTTCTCAATGGGATTAAGATCTGGGGAGTTTCCAGGCCATGGACCCAAAATCTCTATGTTTTGTTCCCTGAGCCATTTAGTTATCACCTTTGCTTTATGGCAAGGTGCTCCATCATGCTGGAAAAGGCATTGTTGAGCGCCAAACTGCTCTTGGACGGTTGGGAGAAGTTGCTCTTGGAGGACATTCTGGTACCATTCTTTATTCATGGCTGTGTTTTTAGGCAAGACTGTGAGAGAGCCGATTCCCTTGGCTGAGAAGCAACCCCACACATGAATGGTTTCAGGATGCTTTACAGTTGGCATGAGACAAGACTGGTGGTAGCGCTCACCTCTTCTTCTCCGAATAAGCTGTTTTCCAGATGTTCCAAACAATCGAAAAGGGGATTCATCAGAGAAAATGACTTTACCCCAGTCCTCAGCAGTCCACTCCCTGTACCTTTTGCAGAATATCAGTCTGTCCCTGATGTTTTTTCTGGAGAGAAGTGGCTTCTTTGCTGCCCTCCTTGAGACCAGGCCTTGCTCCAAGAGTCTCCGCCTCACAGTGCGTGCAGATGCACTCACACCTGCCTGCTGCCATTCCTCAGCAAGCTCTGCACTGCTGGTAGCCCGATCCCGCAGCTGAAACACTTTTAAGAGACGGTCCTGCCGCTTGCTGGTCTTTCTTGGGCGCCCTGGAGCCTTTTTGGCACCAATGGAACCTCTCTCCTTGAAGTTCTTGATGATGCGATAGATTGTTGACTGAGGTGCAATCTTTCTAGCTGCAATACTCTTCCCAGTTAGGCCATTTTTGTGCAGTGCAATGATGACTGCACGTGATTCTTTAGAGATAACCATGGTTAACAGAAGAGAAACAATGATGGCAAGCACCAGCCTCCTTTTAAAGTGTCCAGTGGTGTCATTCTTACTTAATCATGACAGATTGATCTCCAGCCCTGTCCTCATCAACACCCACACCTGTGTTAATGGAGCAATCACTGAAACGATGTTAGGTGGTCCTTTTAAGGCAGGGCTGCAATGATGTTGAAATGTGTTTTGGGGGATAAAGTTCATTTTCTAGGCAAATATTGACTTTGCAAGTAATTGCTGTTAAGCTGATCACTCTTTATAACATTCTGGAGTATATGCAAATTGCCATTAGAAAAACTGAAGCAGTAGACTTTGTAAAAATTAATATTTGTATCATTCTCAAAACTTTTGGCCATGACTGTAGAAACAGCCCTACAAGATAATGTCATTAGCCTGGTACTGATTTCCTTATGACAGACTCCCATTAATATTGATGTGTATAGTGATTTGTTAGGTCTGTATAACAAAATTGCACATAAATGATACCAGGACATGATTCTATCAGGACCTGACAGAAGTGCAGCATCAGTCTTTGGGCCTGTGACTTTAATGTGCATACTGCTTTGAGACTTCCCCAATACCCATCTAAGCGATAATACTACTCTATAAAGTCAGTGTCTATGTTTCTACTCTCTTTAATAGGTGGGACATTGACTTACATGGTAGCTGCCTATAGGTGGCACTAACAAGACTGTTTTCTTCAATCTGGAGAAGTGCTAATTTGCATACTTTTATTTTTCCCATGAAGCATTATTTGTAAAACGTACTGGATCTCACCAATTATAACCAGTACCCACAAGAGCTACACTGTTATAATACTCCCATATTCTGGATATGCTGGATAAAAGGAATTCCACTCTATCACACCTTCTAATCTCAGAAAATGGCCTCCTAGATCATTCCTAAGATAGCATACAGTAGATATTGGTATAAAGCCTTTATATGTAGTTACCTGTTATATCCGCCCTACACTTACATAAATCAGGTGTCAAATGTATTAAAATCATTAAATATAAGAATTCAGACCTTGTGCATGGCATGGTTCTCGCTAGAACAATGATTTGTCACGCCTGGTTGGAGCAAGGAGTGGATATGTAAAGATTATATGTTTTTGTGAAGGCTGATATATCTTCCTCATACACTTCCAGTAATCCTTCCAGATGAGGGATCTGCTCTTTTTGATATCCCTTTTATTCCCGTAGACAAATCTTACGTGCTAAATTGATTTTTAAAGATTAATGCCGGCTGCTGTCGGCGGCGCTGATTGCTTTTCTACCACCCAGACTTTAACCAAGTGTGCCGCTGTCTGATTGACTACGGTGCAGCCAAAAATATGCTGAATGTCTTTGCTATTACAAGTGGAGGCAGAAGGAAATGCTGTCCAAATATTATTCCCCTAAAATAAAAGATACATTTGTTCCACCACATCTCAGGGAAAAATTTAAGCAATGTTACAAATTGCCTTCAATAAACACATTTGTGTCTAGAGCTTCTATTGCAGACCTATGCGTCTCCATAGTAACAGACAACAACACTATGTAGTCTGGTCCTACAGTCATATTTCCTTCCATTTGTCCCCTACTTTTGTTAATCAACCAAATTTATGTTGGGGCAAAGAGAATAAGATTGTAGGATCAGACTATACAGGGTTTGTTTGTTGTCTGTTACCATGGAGATGCTTAGGCCTGCATGGGTGCTCTTGGTACAAAACAGTAGGAAATTTTGAATGTGTCAATTTTCAGGCAGCCACTTTAGTGTGCATAGACACTTTTTTACAGTTTTATTTTGTTTCTCACAGGAGTGACAACTCCTATACTGTATGTGGGCACACTTGTCACCCATAGCAGAGCCCATTGTCTTATCCTAATTGGTCTGGTATTTGTTATGACTAATCTAGTATTCCCGTTTTAGTCATGACCGTCATTACCATGACTAATTCTCAGAACAGGGTCTTGGCAATGCACTCGCACCACTTCAGTACTGGCTAGAAATTTTTGAAATCCGCTTTCTGTGAAATTTTAAAGGGATTCTACCAGCAGGTCCACAGATAGGTTAGGGTCACCTGAATCGCTGCCTCCGTTGCCGAGATATCCTCATTTTTTATCAATATGCAAATAAGCTGTTTGGAGCAGTGAGGGTGCGGCTGCATATCTCTGTGGAGCAATGGCAATGCCCTAGTTATTTAAAAAAAAATTGCACATTGGCAAAAAAAAAAAAAATAATAATCTTGGCAATGGATTCACAAAGGGAAAGCACAGGTTAGGGTCTCCTGAATAAAATGATCTAAGGGACTAGATTGATATGCTGTGTTCTGGTGACACTCCCTTTAAGAATCTTACTGGCGTGTCAAATTTATACAGTGAATTGTAAAAATTTCTCACCATTGCTGAAAGCATCAGGGTGCATTGTCTAGCACCTCTAACTTCTGTAATGAAAACTGTTATATTGGTTACAGTCACCTAGTGCTAAACATGCCTGCAAAGCTGACCTCTCTGGGTGTCCCACCATAGATATGTAGTGAATATTAATACACAATATTTCTGTTTTATTACAGTTTGAACAGGAGAACCAGAGACTTGTCAGCGAGATGAACACTCTGTTCGATGAAGTAAGGTAAACTTGTCCATCAACGTTCACTTTGCAGTAAACCCATTTGTAATCGTGTAATATTATTGTCCTGGACCAAATCGGAAGAGGAACGAAATATACCTTAGGCGGCACTACGGACACTTTCTCCCCAATGAAAAATAACTCTGTACCGACAAGTCTATAAGTGTCCTACAAAGTGCTTTGAGGCATATTACAGCTGGCAGACTCCTTTTCATGGTTGTCACCCAAGAAGTCAGGTGGTTACTAGGATCTTGTTCTTTGTAAAATCATATACTGTATCAATACCAGAAGGTGAGTGTCTGAAAAGCTATACCACCATGATCAGCAGTTGATAAACTGAGAAGTTAGCAGGAAGTAGACAGCTCCATTCTCTGTGTAGTGTTCAGACTAGGTACTGCAGATTAGAGGGTAGGCTTCTGGGACCCCCTGGGTTCAACCGCTGTTCTCAGGGAAAGTTATGGCCATGCAATACATTTTTCTAGCAGAGGTATTCTAGTATTACGTGGCAGCCAGATGAATGATCTTTACCTAATATATGTGCTGGATGTTTGGCAGTGGGATGCCCTAGTATGATGTCCATATGCTGTAATAAGACAAATGGAAATGGTTTGTTTTAGTAATCTCACAGTGCTTAGTAGGGCATTTACAGACATCTGCCATTTGTAATAACATCACAAGTGCATAAGGGTATTCCCAAGCCCAGCAAAATCTCACTAGTAGATGCTGCCAAAGTCGTACAGAATAGGTAGGTAGATAGGTACAGAAATTATGCCGAGCAGAGTCATAAAAAAAATTGGCCATGAACAGCGTGTTTTGAACTACTGTACATAGCGTCCCACCTTCAAGATGTATTTCATCTCAGTAGCCTTATATGTGGAACTTAAAGTGTGAACATGCAGTTAAGTGTGCTGTCAATTCACTTTTTTTTTGCTATTTTATAGGGAGCTGTTTCCTGAATATTTTGTAATATACTTTATTAACCTTTTGTACTTTTTTTTTTTTTTTTTTTAGTAAAAACTAGGCTCTAAAGTTCTCCCTAGCAACGTTGTTTGAGAGAGCTGCACTGTATTCACCCCATATTGCCAGTATATACAGATATAGCAATTGCCAAATGGGGTCATGATGGGGGTGGGTTGTCACATCACATAGCTGTATCTCTGGTTTTATACCACGTAGAAAAGTGCAGTCTCAGCTTTCCGATGCTACCAGTTTTGCAGCTCTTGCTATATTCTGCATATACTTTTCTAGGTGGTATAAAACCAGTGATACAGCTGTTTGAGGTGACCCATCCTTTGGCATTTTTTTGCTATATCTGCATATATCGGCAATACAGGGTGAATAGGGAATGGACCTTCCTAAAAATGATTAGTTATTGCGTTGCTAGGGAGAACTTTAGAGCCTGTTTTCTGCTAAAAAGAAAGTACAATAGATTAATAAAGTATATTACAAAAATATTCAATAAACCCCTCCCAACACAATAGCAGAAAAAAGTAAAAGTTACTCTTTAAGTGCTGTTATTATTAAACAAAGCTCATTTCCATGGCAACTGGGCAACAATGGCTATCCTCCTTACCAAGAGGTCAGGCTGTAACCCTTCCTAGAACAGTTGTCTTTCACTGCTTGAAATTCAGGTCTACAGATGTCTGAACCTCCACTCCTGTAATGTCTGTCTGACTATATAATTACATGTACAGAACAGCGCTGAACTACCGCATGCTATCATTTCATTGTAAGAAGACGATGTGCCGAGCTATTACAGTAGGTTTCCAGCTCTTTATAGAGGATACAGAACAGCTGTCACCTCTCCTGACATGTCTGGTTTATCACAAGGCATTATGGGAAAGGAGCTGGGGAGCTCATGCGCCCTCTGTTGGATGTAACAGATCCTCAATTTGCTTTTGACTCACTGAGCCTTGAGACAGCAAAAGGGATTTTAGCCAAGCCAATTTCACTTATCTGCATACAGCGCTGTTTCCGGATTGTTGTCCTTCATCAGTACAGAGCAAAGTGAACTGGCTGGCTTTGTGGGAGGCAATGAGTGGGTTAGGGACAAGAATCTCTCACATTGAGGAGAGCACCAGTGAAGGTGTGTAGAGATTGAATTGCCTCCCTTTTGCTGTCTCAAGGCTCAGTGAGTCAAAAGCAAATTGAGGATCTGTTACATCCAACAGAGGGCGCATGAGCTCCCCAGCTCCTTTCCCATAATGCCTTGTGATATGTAGATGCTAAGTAGAGGGCAAAAGGCAATTCAATCTCTACACACCTTCACTGGTGCTCTCCTCAATGTGAGAGATTCTTGTCCCTAACCCACTCATTGCCTCCCACAAAGCCAGCCAGTTCACTTTGCTCTGTACTGATGAAGGACAACAATCCGGAAACAGCGCTGTATGCAGATAAGTGAAATTGGCTTGGCTAAAATCCCTTTTGCTGTCTCAAGGCTCAGTGAGTCAAAAGCAAATTGAGGATCTGTTACATCCAACAGAGGGCGCATGAGCTCCCCAGCTCCTTTCCCACGATGTCTGGTTTAGTAAAACTTGTATTCCTCATTATATAACAAGCATTATTGAAGGTGTCTGATGTCATTCCTCTGTTATTCCACCTGGAAATGTATAGACTGGCGGACACTATTCGGTTAGTTGGTTGTGTGCCTGCAGAGTCTGACACGGTCAGCATTGATTTGACAGGACCACACTGTGTAGGGACAAGCCCCATTGGAAAGAGGAATGGTAACGCCCAGTATATTAATACATTTCCATGAAATGGCTCAAAGTTTTATGAAAATGGAGGCACTTTTTTAAAAGGACTTTCCGTCCCTTAATGCATGTTTAATACTTATGATCTATCCATAGACTCCAGCAGATCAGATACTGATGGTCTAATACCCAGACCCTGCACAGATCAGCTGTTTCAACAGCACCAGGACACCAGAATCTGCTACACTGGATGAAAAGCGGAGTAGTAGCAGAGCAGTTTTCAAGTAATAGGAGCGGAGCTGCAGCCCTGTCCACTGTATGGCAGTTGTATCGAGAGGGAACTTCAGCTCTGTCCCTATTACTGCCTATTACGTAAATAGCATAGTAGTATACTGCTTCCCTCCCCGTCCATTGCATTAACTTCCAGCACTCCGACACCTCCAGAACAGCTGATCTGTGCAGGGTCTGGGTGTCTGACTCCCCACAGATCAGATACTAATGACCTAACCTGCGGATTGGTCATGAGTATTAAACATACATTAGGGGCTGGAAAAACCCTTTAATCCAAATGTCTCTTAATCTTATTTTTAACCCTTTATGTAAATGAATCTACTACCATGAATTGTAGATGTACGTTTCCAGCTACTGTTTATGGATTAGTTTTTTTAGTTGTGTGTCTGTGTTTGTTTATTTATTTATTTTTTTTTTTTTTTTTTTAAATACTCCTTTCCACCTTAATTCACCCCGCCACTGATCAGAATAATGTGATTTACATGTGAATGCCTAATACCGGCATTGTGTAGTCTTCCTGCGGCAAGAAGCAGAGCTGCATAGAATCGCACATTTTTATTTATTTTTTTTAAATAAATGCTCCTCATGTGCCCTCTGTTCTAGAAGTCCTTGCACAACCTGATATTAGAGAGTGCTACAAGTTACATTGGTGAGCTACAGTATGTATAAGAGCCTGTTCACACATCGGAAAGTGAAGAGGAATTTCTACTCCCTCAGATTCTTTTCCACTTTCCGGCCTTGTGCAGACTGGGAATACTCAGCTCTGCTTTGGCTTCCAGCAGTAGACACAATAATTCCCAACCAGGCTATCTTCTTCAGATAAAAAAAGAAATCCCTCTTATTTGTCCTCCACATAGTATAACACCCCCCCCCCCCCTTTTTTTTGGCCCCCACAATGTATATGACCCCTTTTTTCTGGCCCATGACATGTTATATGGCCAACTTTTTCTGGCCTACCACCCCCTTTTTTGACCTTTATCTTATGGCCCCCACACACTATATGTTCAGCTGCTACCTATTGTATTATTGCAAAAGGTAGCGGACTATAATTTACTTGCCCATTCACGCTCCTGTCCAGGCCGTCAATGCCATCTCTGCCATAGCAGACTCTAAAGAACGCCGGGACACTGGACGTTGCGTCCTGGCATTCTTCAGTGCCACGATGTTGTTGCAACGCCGCCTAGAGGAGGCAGCAGAAGCCGGCCTGGACAGGTGAGTAAATTATCGGCCACTGCCTATTTGGGTTTCAGAAATTAGTCTGCCTTTACTGAGCACATGAGGGACTCGCCCAAAGTAAACGTGTTCTGTGCAATGAGCAGGTGCAAAGTCTATGTTCCCTTCTTTTTTGCCGAGAATCCTGTCACTGGCCATTTCAAGGATTTGCTGGCTCACATCTGGACTACTGCCTAGACATCTGCCATGTCACATTGAACATGTGTAGTGTATAGATAAAACCTGGATAGATGGCGCGTCGTTTCATGTTAATCTTTCGATTCTGAATACCGAATATCATATTGCACCATACTTTGGGAATTGCCATGTACTTACGGTACAGATCCCAAATCAACCACAGCTCAGTTCTAGACTGGATACTGTTGATATATGTGGCTACAATGGTATCCATCTCTGTGTTCTCCCTCACTGACAGCTAGCAGAGGTATTGAAGGTAGTGAGCAAGTAACACAGTGATTATAAAGCTTCTTTATATATTATATCTCACAGAAAATAAATGGTTTCAAACGATAAAACTTAACTTTTAATATTTTAAAATAAAAATTGCACAAAGGACGTCCACTAATCTACTAAAAGACAGATCAATGGGGGAGGGGACGAAATGAAAGAGGGATGATTCCCACTAGTGGAATTCCAACAGGGAGAAATCAGGGAGCAACTGTTTTTTTATCCCAAGGGCCCCCAATAACTCAATATCTATTGCGGGGCCGTACAGAAACCCAGTGAAATCACATGGGCCCACCACTGATTCCCATTTAATTCAGTCCAGTGAGGATGAGATGCAAATTATCAATTTGTCATCACATGTTCTAACTGATGCAGAGTCACATATGTTATCTAAAGGACTATCCTTTGTGCCTGCAACTCGATTTGATCTGTTCTCATGGGTTAAAGATGTGGCTTTATTTACCAGAAAGTTACGCTGGTCTAAGTTTATGGCAATTATAGAACAGAGACGGTCTAGTGAATTAGGTCTGGAAGTTGAGGATCTTCAAGGCCTAGATATTTTGGAAGAATTGTCTAATGAGGGTGAGGGCCTTACGGGTCCGGGTCCCTTCACAGATCTCCATTTGAGGAGTACAGCTACTCCCCCGCCGTGTGATACATCAGTTATTGATATTTTTGAGAGAATGGTAGTGGGGAGATTATCGGAGTTGACGATCCCTCAGCGAAACAAAATGAACTTGACTTCCCCAGAGATGAAGGCACTATTGAATTTAGAGAGGGATAGGTCCATTGTTATTAAGCCCTCCGATAAGGGGGGCAACATTGTGATCATGAATAGGGATGAATATGTGATAATGTGCATGGACATCCTCTCTATACGGGATAATTATGAGATCTTATGTGCTGATCCTACATCAGATTACATGATTGAACTGCGTACCATTCTGGATGAGGCAAGACAGAATGGTCTTATCAGTAGGAAGGAATGGGAGTTCATGTGCCCTAAATTTCCACGTATGGCTACCTTCTACTGTCTCCCCAAGGTGCACAAGGGGTATCCCCCCTTAAGGGGCGTCCAATTGTCTCGGACATCGGCGGCATAACTGAAGGGGCCAGCGCTTACGTGGATAAGATCTTGCGTCCATTTGTGCTGGCCCTGCCGTCGTATGTCCGGGACACGATGGACGTTTTGAGGCACCTTGAGGGAGTACAGGTTACAGCTAATTCATCATTGGCAAGCCTGGACGTGGAGACGTTATACAGCTCCATACCCCATGATTTGGGGTGTGGGGCTGTGGAGTATTTCCTACATATGAGAGGCCTACACATGGATTCCCATAATCAGTTGGTCATGGAACTGATGAGATTTATCCTGACTCGGAATGTATTTACGTTCAATAGACGCTTCTTCCACCAGCTGCAGGGTTCTGCCATGGGCAGCCCTGCATCCCCGACATATGCCAACTTGTTCTTGGGGTGGTGGGAGGAGCGTCACGTCTTTTCTGAGGCATGGGAGGAATGGACTAGACACATCCTCCTATGGCTCAGATATATTGATGACATATTGTTAATATGGACTGGCTCAGTGGAATGTTTCTGGGAGTTTGTGAGGAAATTGAACATTAATGATTTGAACTTGAAATTCACAGCGACCATCAGTCAAAACAATATTAATTTCCTGGACCTTAGTATATCAATTGGGAGTGATGGGAATATATCCACCACTTTGTATCGTAAGGAGACAGCAACAAACAATCTCTTGAGGTGGGAAAGCTCCCATCCGAGACCACTTCGTAGTGGGATCTCCAAGGGACAGTTTTTACGTGTACGCAGAAACTGTTCTTCGGTCCAGGAATTTAATGCTCAATCTCAGTTATTAGAACAAAGATTTAGGAGTAGAGGGTACCCGATAAATGTGCTCCAGGATGCTAGACGTTTTGCGACAGAATGTGACAGACAAAGATTACTTATACCAAAAGATGAACCGCCTCCCCAAAATATCATTAGATTAATCGGGACATTTGATCAAGGTTCCAGAATGGTGGTTGACATATTGAGGTCATATTGGGATATCCTGCGACAGGACCCTGATTTAAGGGATAGGGTATCTGAATATCCATCAATCACCTACAGAAGAGGCCGTAACCTCAGAGACAGACTAGTTCATAGTCATCTGGAACCAGAGGAGTCTGGGGGTACCTGGTTGGGGAGTGAAAGACCGGCAGGCACATTTAGGTGTGGTGGTTGTAGGGCCTGTGAATTTATTTTGAAGGGACGTGAAGTTACGGCGGCAGCTACGGGTAAAAAATATTATACGAGAGATTTCATTAATTGCCGCTCTGTGGGTGTGGTGTATGTCGCATCCTGTCCATGCCCAGTGAACTACGTGGGTAAAACGAAAAGGGAATTACGTCGTAGGATATTAGATCATGTTGGATATATCAACAGGAGAGAAGAACGTCCCCTGAGTTTACATTTCTGGAGCAAACATGGAGGTGACCCATCTACATTGAGATTTCAGGGCATTGAGTTAGTACGCAAATCACCACGAGGAGGAGATTGGGATAGAGCAATTTTGAGGAAGGAAGCGGAATGGATATTTAGGTTTAACTGTGTCAAACCTAGAGGCCTCAATGATTTGATATCCTTTGCGCCATTTATTGAAGAAAGATAAATAGGGGTGAGAAATATGGGAGGTGTATCGTGTCATTTATCGCCCCGTATTTAGATGGGTAGACGTTTAGGGGGTCTCTCTTCCGTTATCTTTTGCATTGCCTGAATCTAGGTGGTGAGGTACGATTTACAATATAATGTTGTGGTGTTTGATGGGTCGTAGCTATGATTTACGGTAGTTTTGGTACGCAATCAGAGGGTTGAGAAATAGAAAAGAGTTAGAGTTGTAGGGATTGACCATTAGGAGGTATGCAAATGGATCTGAGTGGGATGGTTAGGTTATCTATAGTTTGGGGAACAATAAGGGAGAGCCCACTGTATGTGAACTATGAAAGGTAGATTTATGATCCATCCGCTGTCACGGTCTGGGGTTATACCTAACCTCCGACTCCTTTATAGTACGGTTGTGATAGGATACTATGGATCCGGATTTAACTCTGTTTTGGATATCTCCCCTCTGGGTTTATGACCTGGTATATGGAGGAATGGAGGTTAAGTATACAAAATTACCAGTTGGCCCTTGATCATTGGAATGGCTGAGACGCAGCGGCCAGATGATCAGCAGCCTGTGTAGATGAGATGAGGTGAAAATCAAATGTGAATCAGTAGATTCACCGTCTAGCGCTGGATCACTGGAATTGTTTACATTCAGTGGTCACATGATCGGCAGTCACATGAACCCAGTAGAGGACTGAGGTGGACACACCCCCTAGGAGGCGTGATTGGTGGAGTGAGCTAGTGATTTCTATTGGCTCACTGCAGACAGCATTAGGAAAGGGGGTGGCACCGAATGAATGGGCTGACCTTTATAAAGCAGGCAAGGCTCAGTGTGGCGTCGGCTACTCTATACACTATATATATACCATCAGTGCTCCAGGAACTGCAGTTGTAACTGCATTTTTGATAAAAATTTATAGCAGCTTAGACCAACTGATAAGTTTATTAGCATTGGCTCCTGATGAACCTGATACAGATAACACAGGGGAAACGCGTAGAGCAAGTTTATTTTCTATTTTCTATTTTTGAGTTAGTTGACCACAAGCCATACCACTTGGGGGCATGAAGGACTGACAGGAGACTGGGGCAGTCTGATTAGCCTGGAGATTAGTTGGTGGAACTTGAGTCACTAATGGAAATGGTAGCTGTATATCCCTGGAGTCAACATAGGGGATATCAGTAATGGCTGCAATATAAGGGTTTATTGAGTATAAGGGTCAGAATATCATAGTTTCCCTTATGTTCATAACATTTTAATGACAGGAAATGAAGTTACTGTGACCTGTACCTAGATTACTGGCATATGTACATACTACAGACTAGGGTTGTGGAGGTATATCATGGCTGTGCAGGAGTCTAGTCAGTGAGGCTTTACAAATTATGTGTGTGGGGACCAGGTGTTTGGGTTCTCCTAGCACTAAGAGCAACTGACAAAATACTGACCTGTTGTATGATGCAGCCGTGATACTATAACCTTAGTCTAAGGGTGGTGAAAGTATCTTATTACACCCTAGGTCCAGTGGAAAGTTGGAGAGTGTGAATACTGTCTAACATTTAAATCCTGAATAAACTTTGAATAGGCAGGCACAGACCACATTGATCTGTCTTTTAGTACATTAGTGGACGTCCTTTGTGCAATTTTTATTTTAAAATATTAAAAGTTAAGTTTTATCGTTTGAAACCATTTATTTTCTGTGAGATATGAAGTAATAGGGAATGGTGTAGAACCCTCTGTGAGATTGTGGCTTCTTTATATATTGATTTACAGAAAACCCCTTAGGCAGAATATTTGCTAACATGAGATGCTTTGCCACTTGGTCCTATACTGCAGGAGGTAGCACTGAACATTACAGGCGGCCATTACTCTTACGGTAGGTTTGCGAAGAGCCGAGATTGGCTTCCCTTTAGCTTAAAATGACAGCATGGTTTTATCTATTTCTGCCTCTGCCGTCCCCTATATTACAGCAGGTCCTTGCTGATAGCTGCTATACACTTCTCCGAGGTACCATGCCTAGTACTTTGTATATAAAGCAGATTCCAGCATAGAGGAGCTGTGTGTATCAGACTTGTTGGTGCAGAGTGCCCAGCTTATTATTCATTGCTGCGAGCAAGTTACATAATCACAGTGTGCGGCTACACCAAGGTATTACAGGATAAAAATGTAGAGATGTGTGCACTGTCAGCCGCTACCACTACTGATATATAGGATTAATATGGCCTTCATTTTTGCTGATTTGTCCTTGGATTTACCTGATGATTGAAATTCTGATCAAATAAAATTCCTAGGACCCAAAATAATAACACCTCATTGAAAGATTTGAAGAGAGTCAAACCTTTTAATCCCCCTTTGGCTGGAGCTACACACCAATATAAGCCTTAGGGAACAATGGTTTTCCTTGTGGAGAGGGAATCTTATAGCCCAGGCAATGCTCCCTGGGGTAAAAGGGTATCAAAGTAGCTCTCCTCCAGAATTAAAGGGGTTTTCAGGACTAAAATTATAGATAACCTAACTTACCCTATCCTGAAGGATGTGACTGCTGCATCCTGGTGATGAAGCCTGAGTTAAGGCTGTGCTAGTTTTGGTGTATTCTGGTAACACCTTTGTTGTCATGACTTAAAGGGGTTTTCCGGGCATTTTTTTTTTTTAAATGTCTGTTAGTGCTATTAATGGGTTAATAAATGCACCCATTTACCTTTTTAGCCGTGTTTTGAGTGATTTCTGTGTGTCTCTGGGAGCTCCTGTTATCTTCTGCATTTGTTTACATGGTTCAGCTTCCTGCTATGTAACTTCCACACATCCCCCCCCCCTCGTTCCCCTCTCCCTCCCTCCCATACACCCCCTCCCCGTCTCCCTAGCTATCCCACCCTCTACTAGCCCTTCCCTACCTACTCAGCCCAATCCCCGACCCCATTATATACTTACCTCTCTTCCTTCCATGACTTCTTCCTGCAGGTTGGCCCATCCTTCTTTACTGATACTGCAGGCACACACTCTTCTCCCAGCGCTGGTCTATGCTCTGCAGCGACTATCCACCTCTACTGCGCATGCGTGGGAGCTGCACAGTAGAGGTGGATTATCAGCGGTGTATAGAGCAGCGCTGGGAGAAGCGGTAGCAATAAGAAAAGGAGGAGGAGGAAGAAGGCTGGAAGGTAAGTATGATGGAGTGGATGGGGGGGAGGGGGAGTAGTAGTGATGATCCGTTTTCCGGAAATGGGGAAACGGATCGTCACCGGATAATCACAAAATGATATGGGTAAATATACATTTTTGATTAATTATGTTATTTAGAAAGTACAGTAGGAGGGTGTTTAGATTAGTGTAGGGATTTCATTTTATCCCGGACAACCCCTTTAAGAATAGCTTTGTGTAGTGACTGGAGTAGACTTCATGTGCCCAGCTTCCCGTCATACCTATTTCTGCTCATTTCCTCTCTTCATAGATGACTCTTAGCTTATTAGGTCACCATACAGACAGGTCAATGTGACCAGCCTGCTGCCCTGCACTTATTGTTGTGGGGCTACCCATTCATGACTATAAATCTGATGTCTTCTATTTCATTTACAGAACCCAAACTCCTTCACCCGCTAACAGGCTTTAATTTATAATGTCTGCTAACCGGAGGATAATTTATGGCTCCCATTAATGAAAACACAGCTGAACATGAGCATTAGCTACATATGACTGAAGGACTATTAATAGGGATGGTGTGGGTGGTGTTTCTCTGCTGCATGGAGTGTCGAACATTGAAAACTTGAGTCATAGAAGGTCCTGTTTCCAATATTGATTGTTCCTCCAGCCTCCGTCCATGACTGCAGGCCCCAGTTCATTTAAAGCATACCTCCAATTATAAAACCACTTTTCATAAATGAATAGTGCAGATGAATATAAGGAACTTTGTAATATATGTTATTAAAGAAATAGGTTTCCTCCTCCACTTACCAGACTGAACTACTTTTTATATTAGTCTATGGAAAGGGGAGGAGGTTGCTGGAAAAGGCTCACTAATAGCAGCAGCACTTTGCTACTGTTGTGTAAGAGAACCTATAGACACTGCTGTGTTTCGAGATAAGAGTCTGCCACTGCACAGGAACCAGCCTCCTCCTTTCCCCTCTCCTCACCATAGGCTTTTGTGTGTGAACTGGATGCAGACTGTATGTAAACAAACAATCTGAGGAAAGATGAGGAGGAGGAGGAAAGCAGCCTAATAGAAGAAGGAATATTTTCCTTAATAAGTTATACTACAAGGTTTCCCATATTCACTTGTATTAGTCATTTTATTGATTGTGGTGTTATAACTGGAGATATGCATTAAAGGGGTTGTCCAGGATAAAATGGAATTCCTACACTATCTAAACACCCTCCCTCCTCCTACTTTCTAAATGATATACTTTAGCAAAAATGTATAGTTACCCATATCCTTGGGGCGGACGTGACCGCCCCAGGCACATTTTCTGATTATCCGGTGACGATCCGTTTTCCTCTGCTGGCGCGTGCACAGGCCAGAGGTGCCTCCGACGCCTGCGCAGTAGAGTTGTCACTCCATCTGTACTGCGCAGGCATCAGAGACACTTCTGGCTTGTGCATACGCTGGCAGAGTTGAAGAGGAGGAGTCGTCCCACAGAAAGAAATCTGGAAGGATGACAGGTAAGTATGATAGGGTGGGGGGTGTGGGCTGAGTTATTTGGGAAGGGCTAGTAGTGGGCGGGATAGCTAGGGAGACAGGGGGTGAGTGAGAAGGGAGGTAGTGTGAGTCAGCCTATAACTACCATGATGCATTGCATTAGCTAAGACAACAGGAAGCTACCCATGTAAACAAATGCAGAGTGGGTTTCCTCCCACACTCCAAAGACATACTGATAAGGAATGTAGATTGTGAGCCCTATATGGGACAGAGACGGACATTGTCAGTAAAGCACTGCGGAATATGATGGCGCTATACAAGTAAGCATAATAAATAAGATACCAGGAGCTCCCAGAGAAACCCAGAAATCACTCAAAACACTGTTAAAGGTATTTGGGTGCACTTATTAACCCATCAATAGCACTAACAGACCTTTTTTAAAAAAATAATTTTTGCCCGGAAAACCCTTTTAATAAAAAGAGACAGTCTGACACGTTATGTATTGTTCAAGCATCCTATTACTAATGGGTATAACCTTAAAGGGGTTGTCCAGGATAAATTGGGCCTGGGGAGGTGGAAATCCCCACCACATGTGACCGCTGAGACATATCAGCGGCCTTAGCAAAGGACGCGGGTCGTCGCCACCTGTGACGTCACGGGGTCCTTTCCTTAGGCCGCTGATTGGCCTCTCTGCAGTCACGTGACCACTGAAGCCAATCAGTGGCCTAAGGAAAGGGACTCAGGACATCACAGCTGGTGAGTACTTCCAGCGCAAGAGAACCTTGGAGCAGCAGTACCGGACCGAGCTGGGAGGCACCGGGGGCAGGTGAGTGTTTTTTGGGTGTTTTTTCACCTTCCCAGCCTAATATAAAAAAATAAAAATGATATTGGTCAACCTCTGTAAGTTCGATATGAACTCTGCAAATGCATGTATACAAGCTCCCCCTAGTGGTGACTTCAGTTAGTCTGAGCATGCACAGGTTCTGAATCGGAAAAGGGTCTATGGGCATCTCCTGTCTCTTCCCCAACAGATAATGTTTGGAGAAAATAAAATTGTGATATCTTATCATGGAAGGCAACAAAAGTCAATGAAAAAACTATTTTCAATTACTTTTCATTGGCTTTTCTTGTCTTTCATGATAAGATATGCAGTAATGTCGCTTCAGAAAGTCTGATTAACTCTGCTATATCTGTATGAAAAAAAGGATTGGGCATGTAAAATCGACATGTCTGATTCTTTACTATCACCCACCCCAGAATATCTGCGGTCAGTGAAAAAGTCAAGACTCCTCAGTCAGCGGGCATGGGCATCATTAATCTAATGTGTATGGACCCCATTAGAGTAGGCCTACTATATATAGAGTATAGGCCTATTATATTATACTAGTACAGTAGTAGAAGCTTCAACTACTATTTCATGGTAACTCATGAGAATTACAAGGGCACTACTCTGTGATCATATGGCGACTAACTTGTTTCTGATAAGTAGGATACTTCCCGATCCTACGGAGGATGGGTACAGTAGTAGCTTATTCCTCTATCTCTATAGAAGCTATAAATACATTAGTGATTGTTGATGGATTTAGTAACATATTAGATACTCTTGTACTTTACTTTTACAGCTTTTCTAAGCTTGGCAATTAATTAATGCAAAAAGCGCTCATTGCCACCATTTGTTGTACTAATTCCGCATACTTTTCCAGAAATCTCCCAGGCCTGCCCTCCTCTCTTCTTGTAAGGGGTTCTGAATTATTTCTACTTTAATTGAAAACTTTATACTTGAAGAGAAAGAGTTTGGATTGTGTGATGGGAACATCTGGAAATGTTAAGCTGGTCATACACGATTGTTTATGGGAGGGGGAAAAAATCAAGACTACCCTGTATCCCCCCCATAAATATTAGATGGTTGGCTGTTGTTCCAAAAATTGGCTATTTGGCTGACATTAACATGTATGGTCATCTTAAAGGGGTTTTCCAAGCTAAAAATATCAATGACCTGTCCTAAGCCAGATCTTTATTATAGGTAATCAATATTTTTAGACCAATTTTTTAGACCCCCAATGATGTATCACTAAGATATGCCATCATGGCAGTAGAATAGGGAGTTCAGTTCCCTGTACAGCGGTGAAGGGGATTAACTAGCCCTGCAGTCCCTTATTCTGTGATCAGTGGGGGGGGGACAAGGATGGACGGATCAGAAAGTGATGCCATATCCTAGTGTTCTGATCCTGAGACGGAGGCTGTCTTATGGGAAGCCTGAATACCAAAAATGAACTGTTCACATGTCACGGTATGTTTTTGGTTTTTTTTTTTTGTTACACAGTTTGCTCCTCTCATCTCTCTTAACAGGAGTCTGTCACCAGAATCTAGAATCAACTCAGCCCTGCAGATAGGTTAGGGTCACCCGAATTAATCTAACAGTGTGCCCCCTTGTGAATCGCTGCCCCCGCTGCTGTCAGATCACTGCTGGTGACGCTCCCTTTAACCATGTCAAGAAGCAGCTCCAACGCTCTTAAAAATGACTGTCACTCTGATTTTATAGAAATACACCGCTCCTCCTGCCACCCTCTCCTCTCCTTTCTGTGGCTTCTCTCATTTACAACGAATTCAGTGCAATGCTGGACCCGGTAGTTAACCCCTTCCCAATATCCGCCATACTATTACGGCGGATGCCGGATCTTTAAGGATGGCGGCTGCTCTGCTGTAGCCATCGAGTCTCCACTGTTAGAGTCCACTCTGATCGCAGGCATTGGATATTGATATGCCCCCCCCCCCCCAAAAAAAAAAAAAAAAGTTAAAAAAAACTGCCCCCTCCAACCTGTTCCTGTGGCAGCCATGAGCGATCAAATAAAAAGCGATCAAAACTTCACACATTCCCCAAATGGTATAACTAAACAGTATATGTGGCCCCGCAAAAAAGTTACGGGGTTTGAATGATGGGGGGTCAAAAATGAAAATTGAAAAATGCCTGTGGCAGGATAGAGTTAAAGTATATTCGGGTTTTTTTCTGCAAAATTTCTTGTTTTAGTGTCCTTTTTGAAGTTTTTATAGCTATGCCTGGCTATACAATGCTGTTTATATTGGGGAAATGTCTAGTGATATTTGTGTATTTGGGAGTACAGTAGGGAAGAATCATGAGTATGGATTCACACTGCTTGTTTTTTGTTTTTTTTTGTTATATTTGTGTATTTGGGTTGTGTTCCTTTATTGTACACAACAGACTATGTTTTTGTTTTTTTTCTTCTACAGGCAGATAGAAGGGAAGGTGGTTGAAATATCCAGACTTCAAGAAATATTCACAGAGAAGGTTCTTCAGCAGGTAAGGGATTAACTTCTTCCCTGCTTGTTTATCCGAAACCGTTCAGCCATTCCAAAGATATAAGCCCTGTGAGCATTGATGCAAATTATGGTGTTTTTGGGTGGTAACACTCAATGACATACGGCACACAGAGGTCCCGCCCCTAAACAAATCAAGTCCCACCCACTTGGTATATCTTTGGAATTGCTGAATGGATTTTGATCAACTAATCACCATGAGGTATGTCATTCGACTTTCCACACCTGGTGACAGGTTCTTTTTAAGGAAAGTATCCCGTAGTCTCAGCATCAAGCCTCTCCCATCTAGATTGACATCTCTGATGCCCCTGCGTCATCCACCATCTCGTACAGTGGAGGCAGTCAAACTGACTGGACTGGAGAATTGTATTAAAGGGAGTCTGTCAGATCCAAATTGCCTCCTAAACCAATATTCGTGCAATGTGGGGATTTTTCATAAGACTAGAAACATACCACAAAGCTGTAAAGCAATAAAGAGTTAATAATTTCTTTATGGAAATGCAGATCAGCCTGCAAGTGCTCTGGGGGCGGGGCCTGGTAGTAATTTGCCAGATATTCTTACAGACACTGCAGTTGTTACATCTCTTCTCTGGAATCTACCCCCTTTTAGCCATTATAAACATTTTTAGACATTTTTAGCCTCTGCTTGCATCACTGCTATATGTGGACTAATCTGCTAAATGAGGCCCCGCCTCTAGTGCACGTGCAGATATTTATCTCTGTATTCTTTCATCAGTTTGTGGCTACAGAGGTACAGTAGCTGTCTGCTCCTATTAAAAACTAAGTGGCGCTGTTATTGGTTTAGGAGGCATTTTGGACCCGACAGCCTCCCTTTAGGCCTTATGCACATGGGTGGATACTGGCCAAAAAATCCTGTCCATACATTCCTTGCATTATAGCGATCTATGAAGCTTAGGGTCCTTGTCTCTTTGTGGCTCTTCTGTTCTGTGCCATATAGATCACTATGATGCAAGGAGTCCCAGTCTCCGTACCACTTACAGTCCAGGAAATGCGGGCAATATATGGTCTGGATTTTTCAGACCATATTTGCCCATACGCATGGGTTCTCTTCTTTGGAAAGAAATAGTAAAATTCCTTAAAGGGGTTCCCCCACTCTAGATTCTGATCCCTTATCCTGCTCTATTCACACATTGTAGGCCCTGTTCTAATCGCTGTAGGTCCCAACGGTTGGACCTCCGGTGATCAGACACTTATCCCCTATCCTGTGGTAAAGTGGCAGAAGTGTATACAATTGGAGAAACCCTATACGGCTAGGGCTACACAGTGACTTTGTTATATTCGTCACGGCATTAAATATCGCAGGGTATCGCTGCTTTCGTTTCAGCTAATGAAGGTGACTGTGGTCTCTTCTCTATGACAGGATGGTTATGAGAACTCCAAACAAGATGCAGTTCTTGGGGTTATGTTGCAGTTGCTGCAATGTGAGAGTCGGAACACACTTGCAGCATTGACACCCTGCAATATTTGGCCGCACACTGGGTGTTGTGTTCAGCTCAACAGCTTGTCCCTAGCAACCTTTGCCATTAAGGTATTAGTCAGATGGGAGAATAAATGTATTAGGAACCTCCTGGTATTGTATGTAACATCCGGCGGAGTTGTCAGGCTGCCTGGTACATACATGGTTAATCCTGGCTCTGACTGTATTGGACATGTGGCCTATTACTGGGCCGCTAATTACTGCATCAAGCCATTTCCTCTCTCGGCTGGAGCTACCTAGTTATGTGCTTTTTACTGCTCGATGTGCGTCGTATCTGTACTAGTACTAAATTAATCCCTTATTGCTAGTAAGTATGGCACAAGCAGATTGAGCGTGTAAAGTAATGTTCAGCACTGCAGTTAATGGAGCTGCCGCATTAGCAGAGAGCGTCTTTGTGCCTCAGCACATTCAGTGTGATAAGGCTCCCTGTAAGCTGTTTGTGTCCTGTTTATTAAGGAGCAGATCCCCTAATTTCACTAAAGCAAGTCCTAGACTCATCCTACACTAAGGGTGCACAAGCTGCAACTCCCCCATGTCATTTTGTGTAACCTGCAGCCATTCGGACAAGTATGCCTTTATCTCAGTAGTATAAAATATGGGACACACGCTCACATGCATCTGTCATTGGGCCCAGAAGTCAAGTTACACTTCTAACTTAAAGGGACTTGAAAATATTGATGATCTATCCTAAAGACAGGTCACTAATATCAGATTAGTGGGAGTCTGACACCCGGCACCCCACCAATCAGCTGACACACAGAGAATGATGCAGGAAGCAGACAGCACTGTTCTGTGTGTAGTGGCCAGATCTGGTACTGCAGATCAGCTCACATTCATTTGAATAGGAGCTAAGTTGTCGTGTTTTGTTCCACCACCATACAGAGAACCATGCAGTTTCTTTCCTGCTCTGTTCTCTGTGTGTCAGCTACTCCATGGGGTGTGGCGTGTCGGATTCGCTGATCTGATATATACTGCCCAAATAATACCAGCATACTGAACTAAATAACTGCCCCATACATGACACAATCTAATATTGCTTTAATGTACTTAATATTAAAGGGGTATTCCGTATTGCTAGAATATGCCATCACTTTATGATTGGTAAGGGTCTAATCCCCACCTGAGAATGACAGGGGTTCAGAGCTGGTGTAGCACTGCATCCCATTGACTGTTTTCCTTACACATCAGTGCCCCAGCCAGAGCAGCTCTGTGCAAGGTAATGGCGTGGCTGCAGCTTCCTGCAAAGTCAGGTGCTAGGGAGACCTGAAGGTGATGCAGTGCCCTGTTGTTCTCAGGATCGGTGGGGGTCCCAGGGGTCTTCAGGACAGTACCAATCCAGCTGTCTCACGGTCTCTATGCTAGACTTATACTGCCTTGCCAACAAATCTTTTATATGGGGTTGTCAGGGCACTCCTCCCTTATACCCGGTCTGGGTAACATTCATGTTATCAGACAGATTTGGACTGGTGGAAAGGCCGTGATGCGGTAAAGAGGTTTTGCAGATCTGGCACCGTATATTCCTCTGATCGAATTTAGGTGGAGAGTAATGTGTAAGAAACATGGAGGCCATGCTGTACTGTGCACGTCATGTTTCTTTCCCTCCATACAGTGATGTTATTATAGCAGTAATAATGAATAATACCACGGAGTACATGACATGGGTTAATATTTACTTCCCTCCCTCTCGTCTGGCAGGAAACAGAGATTGACAATATCCATCAGCTAGTAGTAGGCGCCACAGAAAACATCAAAGAAGGAAACGAAGACATACGAGAGGTAATGTTCTAGTCCAGAGTCATCGGAGTTGTAATTATGTGTCTTGCTGGGAGGGGGCGATGATAAGTGTGTGTTTTCTCTGTGTTCCCATCTCTCACTTGCCATACAACAGCTCCATGTACTAAACCATAATCCTCAACTCTCACAGTTATCGGCCTGAACCATGTCTTTTTCTTGGAAATGCGTTGTATAGAACACTGCGTGTTCACGGAGGACGCGTGTTTCCTAGAACATACAATTATACTACACTTTACACAACATGCTATACTTGTGCCTACAGGAGCACAGCCATTATAAGAAATAACCTAGGTAACACTCCACAGATGGATGTCTGAATGTTTCCTACTGAAGCTTATCACACAGGAACATAACCTGTTATAGGCTGTAAAAAAAAACAACAACAAATATTAAAATATATACAGTGTGGTGCAAATGTTTTAGGCTGGTGTTCAAAGTAAGAGTGTTAATAGTTTATTTGTCAATGAACAAAATAGAGTGAATGAAGAAAATAGAAACCTAAATCCCATCACTATTTGGTGTGACCTTTGCCCACTGGAGGAGGAGTCCTGAAAGTGATGATATGACCCCCACAACATCCTCCAGTCTGTCTGGGATTATATAAGGAGACAGAAGGATTGGAGCAAGCCTACATCCACAGAAGATCTGTGCTTAGTTCTCCAAGATGGCGGGAACAACCTCCCTTTGGGTTACGTCAAAAACTGTCTGCAAGTACCGAGAAGGATTGATGGAAGACAAAAGGCAAAGGTCACACCAAATATTGATGGGATTTAGATTTCTCTTTTCATCATTCACTTCACTTTAATTTACAAAAGTAACCTATTACCACTTCTATTTCTGAAAGCATTCTTACTTTGCTGCCTTTTTTCCCACAGCTGCCTAAAACTTGTGAACTGTATTGTATATTATAACTTACCTACCATCATAATAAAACCACTTGCCAAATATTTTGTGGATACATCTGGCGCTGCAAAAAAGGCCGTGACCCATCAAGGCATGGACTCCACAAGGTGTCCTATGGTATCTGCACCAAAACATTAGGAACAGATCTTTTAATTTTTGTAGGTTACAAGGTGAGGCCTCCATGGATCGGACTTGTTTTTCCAGCATATTCCACAGGTGTTCGATTGGATATAGATCTGGGGAATTTGGAGGCCAAGTCATCATCTTAAACTCTACGCTAAGTTCGCACTAGCGCTGGCTCTCTGTTGTTCATTCCTGATTTTTACAGGCATGGCGCATTGTCTTGCCATTAGGAAATACTGTCACCATGGGTCTATATAATGTACACAGTAATATCCACGTGAATGACCGGAGCTAAGGTATCCCAGCAGAACATTGCCCAGAGCATCACCTCCACCACTTTGCCATCTTTTCATAGTACATCCTGCTGCCATGTCTTTATCAGGTAATAAGTACCCAGTCGTCCACATGATGAAAGGAATGTGATTTGTCAGACCAGGCCACCTTCCTTTATTGCTCCATGGTCCAGTCTCATGCTCATACGCCTATCGTAGACTCTTTCAGGGAGACAGGGGTCAGCATGGACATTGTGTCTGGTCTGCAGCTACATAGCTCCCTACACAGATGGCTATGCTGACACCTTTCTTTTATAGCCAGCAATTCTTTTTCCAGAAATTTGTGCTGCAGCAGTCTTCTGTAGTTCAGACCAGATGGATTAGCCTTAGCTCCCAATATGCATTGGTGAGCCTTAGCCTATTATTATTATTATTATTATTATTATTATTATTATTATTATTATTATTATTATTATTATTATTATTATTGTTGTTATTTATATCGCACCATTAATTCCATGGTGCTTTACATTTGAGGATTTACATACGGTACACCAGATATACAAAACAGGTAATACTAACAGTGACCAACTGGCATAGTGGGATAGAGAGCCCTGCCCGCAAGGGCTTACAATCTATGAGGAAAGAGGGATAGAGACAGATGGTGGTGGTAGAGGCTGTACAGGTGGTGGTGTGGTGACAGTAGTGTTATTGGAGGTTGTAGGCCTTCCTGAATAGGTGAGTCTTCAGGGCCTTCTTGAACCTTGTGACTGTGGGGGACAGTCTTATGTGTCTTGGTAATGAGTTCCAGAGTATGGGGGATGCACGGGAGAAGATGCATCTATGACCCTGGCTGTCCTTCATTGGACAACTTTTGGCACATAGTAACCACTGAATACTGCACATGTACCCACAAGACCTGCCATTTTAGAAATGCACTGACCCAGTCAACTAGTACTGGTAAAAATCATTCAGATCCTTTGGGCCCGTTCACACCGTAGAAATGTAAGAAGAATTTTAGGCAGACTTCATCCTCAAACTCCTCTCCACTTTCCGCCATGGGTTTCACTGGCTGATTTGACTCTGATAAATGGGTCTAATCCGCCACCAAATCAGTGGCAAGCTACACCATGTGACTATACCCTTACATTTGCCTATTTTTTCTGCTTCCAACGCATCCACTTTAAGGACTGACCGTTCACTTACTGCCTAATATATCCCACTTCTTGACAGGAGTCGTTCCTTCGCCTGGTTTTAATATTATTGCTGATGGTTGTGTTGCACGTGTGAAATACCAACTAGTAAATGTGCAATCCGGCGCCCTAACATTCTGGTCACATAATTGGTAAAATCTCATGTCATCCATCTGTATACACCCTGCTAGTAACCACCAGGCATTCAGTGTAGCATATTATATGATATATTGTATGATGTACATTGACATCTCCCCACTGGCTGGAGACTTTATTCCTTCTCCATTTACTCCTTGTATATCTGCCGGTCTATGTGTAATGGCAGTTTAGTTATTACTGATGGTTTCCCGCTTCTCCCTAAGGTCATACCGCCATTTCTCGGCATAATTTCCTGGATAGTTGACATATTTCACCCCAGCTAAGGCTAAAATTAGGTTAAATGGATCTCTCTCATGCAAGGCTGGAATAAATCTGCAACAATTAATTTCTAGGATTAAAATCCCACTTTTTCCTAAAAGCATCTGCTGAATTAATAGAAGAGCGCGGTGAAGGGAGGATGCGAGTTTGATGGATGAGTAGACCATAAAGATGACAGCTGTCTCCAGCTATCAGGGCTGTGAATATACAGCAGCAAGCTTCAGATCTCCATTGTGAGAATCCAGCCCTGTCACTGTCATCGGCTGTGCACTTCATTGTCTTCTCAGATAGGAGAAGCCTAGCTCTACGGGGGCTACAGGCTCAAATGAAGAGACACTGCTGTGTGATATCTGGGCAGATCCCACTGATACTACAAGGCCAGACACTGCAGCCATAGGGATAGGATCACGGTCATCAGTCCTGACCCCTGCATCAGTAGTTGGGAACATTGAGCTTGGCTGTGCGTGTTATATCAAGGACATGGGGGACCTATAGGGATTGCCGAGATAGCTGTCACAACTGGACTCCAAAGCCTTAGCGGCCCATGGAGCAGGAAGCTGACTGCTCCGTTCTCTGTGTAGTGGCCAGACCAGGTACTGCAGATCAGCAGCTATTCACGTGAATGGGAACTAAGCTGCAGTAACTAGGTTCAGCCACCACACAACAGCGCTGTCTGCTTCCTGCTGAGAACTGCCGGGTGTTGAACCACCACCAATCTGATATTGATAACCATATAGAGGTGTGCTATAAATGTCTGATAGATTAAGATCCCACCTCTGGGGCTTGCACCCGGCACCTGAAAATGGGTTCTCCCACTTGCATCCCAATGATTAATGCATTTTACATAGAGTATGATGCCCGACATCCAAGCTTATCATACTCCATACGAACTCCATAAGCATTAGATTGTTGGTGGATATTGTCAAAAACTGGTGGGACAAAATTCTTATATTAAAGTCATGTGTATTTGTAAAATATGGAATCATCATAACTTACGGCCTTAGTTCTTTTTGGACACTAGTATTTTTACAGGCAGCATGATTATTACACAAACAATCCTCATGTACATAACATTTGTGAGACTTTACCCTCTCTGAAATTCAACTTCCTGCAGCACTGAAGGCTATCATTGTCTGCCACATATTCAGTGTAACTACATCCTGGTCACTGTATGTACTAGCCTGCTAACTTTCATTACATTTACTGTTCTCACCCTCTTCCCTATCAGTACTATACTCTGCATGGATCAGCGCAGAGGCTGCAGTAATCACAGGACTTTATAAATTTCCAAGTCTCCCTTGAGACACACCAACAACCTGTAATTTTCTATTGCGGTGATATAATTAAGCTATTTTAGGGATCTACTTGTGCAGCTGAAATCAGCTAGGAGAAAGTAAAGGGCTACAGTAATTGAAGTTACCATATTGAAATAAATTGAGTATACAGCCTGTAAGTAAATGAAGCTACTAGACCACTTTTATTGTAAAATTGGAAGCTTTATATCACATACCTACATATAGATCACAGGAGGTACACTTCAAATATTTGGATTTTTTAGATGTGCAGTTGTTGATGTTCATCCATATTTTTCATTGCAGGCCATCAAGAATAATGCCGGTTTCCGGGTGTGGATCCTCTTCTTCCTAGTGATGTGTTCATTTTCATTACTCTTCCTGGACTGGTATGATAGTTAATAATTACGGGGATCCTTATAGCCATAACTTAATAATTGCACAATGTTAAATCTCTGAGAAAATGCCACCTCTCTGTCGTCCGTCTCCCTCCTGAACGTTCGCTTGGATATGTTAATAAATGTCACTTGTGATAATGAGGTCGTGGAGGTGTCTACAATTAACTGGAAGATATTGAGCTGTTTGTATTACCTGCAGAAAGGCCAGACATGTCGGCGCTGTTTACACAATGGCTGTTAATTGTAATGTCAGAAGAAGCCGGCCGTACGTTTTGTTTTTTTTCTTTTCTTCCTTCATCTGCTCACATCTCTTCAGGGACTACTATAAAACCATGATGATTTCTGCAACATCTGTATCTTTATTAAAGAGACTTCTTTGTGAAGCTTTGAAGGATACGAGCAGGCCCGGTGCTTTCTGGCAGTCCCTCAGGATATTGAATCGATCTTCTTTTAAAGCTAAGCCTAACCCTCAAATACACACAAAATGTTATCTCCTTCTTCACCAACTTGTAAGATGTTCCAATACGGGAATGCAGCTGCAATGACCATTTACCCGCTCTGACAACCGCAGTCCTATTCTTAGGAATAAAATCACTGCGGCCTCTTCACGGTTCACCTTGGTCTGCTTATCTGTAGTAGTGCAGGGTATTGCAGCTCTGTTCCATTCACTCTGTACCGAGAACAGGACCCCACCAAACTGATATTGATAGCCTATCATTTGGGTAGGTTCACACTACGTTATTAATGCCCATTGCTCTTATCCATTCCTAAGGCTCTTGACAACCCCATGGCTCCCAGCTATGAGTACATGAGTCCTCCTATGTGACAAAGAGGACAATGGATCAGATTTATTATTATTTTATACCAGTTTCCTGGCTTTTTTGCACTGCCCAAACCACTTTCCCAAAAAGGTGACCTGACAAAGGCGTAGATATCGGCCCCAACAGATTTATTACCTTTTACGCCAGAAAACTGAACTAAATAGTGCTGTAAATCTAGCATCAAGCTGGCGTAGATTTTACTCCAGGTGCACGGCCTGGCAGAGGGTACACCTCATTTATGAGAAGGCTTGTGCCACAGAGAGGGTCTGACCTATACATTTATGTGAGAAAATAAAAATCTGATTTATACTGGGGTCTAGTGAATAATGACTAACTATCTGCATGATACTGCTTGAGTCATGTCTGGTTGCTAGGGAGTGCATTCATAGCAACCAGAGTACCAGTCTTTTCATTGGTGGTGTTAGGTAGCATGTTCCTAGCAACCAGTTTTTCAGATTTTCAGCTCAGGGCAGAATTACCACAGACTGAACAGAGGGCAGGTGTTAATATTGATCACATTGTAGTAAAACTACATTTAGGTAGATAACCTTTAATTTTCCATTTCATATAGTCAGAACACATTGTAAGAACAAGGTCCTTTTCAGGACTAATGAATTTCATGGCAACTGAGAAAGCTGGGTGATGTCCCCTATAGAAGCTGCGATGGAAGCCATATTGGTTGTCATTCAGCTTTCTCAGAAGAAGAATCCAGCAGGAAGGAGAGCTAAAGGTCCTTCCTTTTAAATGTTGCATTACCTTTCAATGTAACCCTGGCTTTAGCCCAAAAACCACCATAAAAACTGTGTGATTCCATCCTTACAGGGATTACCAAGACTGTAGAGGTCATGAGTATCAAAATGATCGATGTCTGACACTCTCTACCGATCAGCTTTATTGCAGCTCAGTGGCAGTACATTGGCACAGTCACTGTACAGTGTACAGAGCTGTCTGCTTTCTACTCCGCACACTGTGAAGGTCCACCAACCCTGACAGCTGATCGGTGGGGGTGCAAGTTGTCTGACCCCAACCAATCTGATATTCATGAGGCCATGAACATCTGGTCTTGGACAACCACTTTAAGGGTCTAAGGTTGGTTCTGATTGGATTTGTACCACACCATTGTGTCTAATTTGGATAATGTCAGTATATATTTGTTAACCTTTTTGTGACATCCTGGGTGTATTCCAGGAAGGGGATCATCTTATACCACTAGAGTCTTTGTTCTATGAGTGTGAGATTCTGAAAAGACTAATAAACTACTAAAGGACTGTAAATATATAATACAGGTAAATGCAAAATGTTACTAATCCAGCATTCATTTTTCCAACCAGTCTGCAATAAAGAGAAATGCATTGATAAAAACATTGGTACATGTGTGGTCATTCACAATACAGTAGATGATTGATAATAATACTGTGAATTTATGATAATCTGACAGAAGAGACCTGTGCAGCATGGAGAGGCAGTCTCTTTTATAGCAAATCTTCCTGTGTCTCCTTGTGACAGAATGAAGCGAGAGTATATTAAAGGGACTTTCAAATGCTGCCAAGGCAGCAATATTTGCACAATCCTTCGTGTGTGTGTGTGTGTGTGTGTGTGTGTGTGTGTGTGTGTGTGTGTGAGATATCCTGCCTAGACTACTGCAGCATCCCTCTCTGTGTAATATCCTGCCTAGACTGCTGCTGCATCCCTCTCTGTGTAATATCCTGCCTAGACTGCTGCTGCATCCTTCTCTGTGTAATATCCTGCCTAGACTGCTGCTGCATCCTTCTCTGTGTAATATCCTGCCTAGACTGCTGCTGCATCCTTCTCTGTGTAATATCCTGCCTAGACTACTGCAACGTCCTTCTCTGTGTGATATCCTGCCTAGACTACTGCAGCATCCTTCTCTGTGTAATATCCTGCCTAGACTACTGCAGCATCCTTCTCTGTGTAATATCCTGCCTAGACTACTGCAGCATCCTTCTCTGTGTAATATCCTGCCTAGACTACTGCAGCATCCTTCTCTGTGTAATATCCTGCCTAGGCTGCTGCTGCATCCTTCTCTGTGTAATATCCTGCCTAGACTACTGCAGCATCCTTCTCTGTGTAATATCCTGCCTAGACTACTGCAGCATCCTTCTCTGTGTAATATCCTGCCTAGACTGCTGCTGCATCCTTCTCTGTGTAATATCCTGCCTAGGCTGCTGCTGCATCCTTCTCTGTGTAATATCCTGCCTAGACTACTGCAGCATCCTTCTCTGTGTGATATCCTGCCTAGACTACTGCAACGTCCTTCTCTGCGTAATATCCTGCCTAGACTACTGCAACGTCCTTCTCTGTGTAATATCCTGCCTAGACTACTGCAGCATCCTTCTCTGTGTAATATCCTGCCTAGACTACTGCAACGTCCTTCTCTGTGTAATATCCTGCCTAGACTACTGCAGCATCTTTCTCTGTGTAATATCCTGCCTAGACTACTGCAACGTCCTTCTCTGCGTAATCCCCTGCCTAGACTACTGCAACGTCCTTCTCTGTGTAATATCCTGCCTAGACTGTTGCAGCATCATTCTCTGTGTAATATCCTGCCTAGACTGTTGCAGCATCATTCTCTGTGTGATATCCTGCCTAGACTGTTGCAGCATCATTCTCTGTGTAATATCCTGCCTAGACTACTGCAGCATCCTTCGATGGACCAAAAGAATGGATAAACAGACGCAAACTGGGCCCGCTAGACCCTACTGACTATAACAGCGGTAACATTACAGAGTCAGACGGACCCCATTGACTATAATGGAGTCTGTCAGGTGTCTGCGGTTATAAAACTAAATTGACAGCTGATAAACCAGCGTGGTAACATGGCTTTACTTCCCAAAACGAAGAGGGTCGCCTCTTCCCTCCCCCCGGCTCCTAGTTTTTGCTGCCTTCCCCTCTTTTTCCCCTCTCTCAGGTTTCTTGTTTGTCCATTACTCCCCTTCTCCGAAGTTATCTTTTGTTCTTGTTTGTTCCTGTCCATTCCTTAACCTTTCTTGTCTTTGGAGTTTTACCCACTGTTTTATTATTGAAAATGTATAAATAAAGAATAAAAAAATTGTATTTTTTCACATTTTATTTAATAATAAAGAATGGAACAATCAAAATGTCCACCGGCAAAAGAGAAAAAGAAAACATTCAGTCAGCATGAGAGTAAAATAATGGCAAACATTTAACGTCCCTAAAGTACTATTTGTCGTCATTAGACAAGTTGGAGACTAGTGTGGTAGGGAGTGAAGGGCTATATGTGACTGGTGTTGGCTGTGGTGCCAGTGATGTGTAACCGTGCCAGACGTGAGTGTCGTGTTCTATCTAGAACGACTATAGGAGAGCGCTCTTAGAGTATCTATATATTATATATATATATTATGCAGAGTGACGTCAGCATTGTGTTCGGCATGACTTTGCTATGTACCATTCTACCCAATTCCATTGTAACCTCATGTTAAAGGTGGATCCTAGCTAACTCCTTTATAATCATTATTTCCAAAAATGTAGGTTTTTTTTTTTTTTGGTTTTTTTTCAATTCCAGACATAAGATCATGTTTCGAGGGATTATTTAATAACAAGCTTCACTTTACGCTCTCGGTCGTCTCTCTAGTTCGTCTCTCGAAAGACAGAGAGCCTGTTCCCTAAAAAGCGCTTATCCACAGACCTTATAGACTATAATTGGGTCCGTGCAGGACTTTTCTGTCCAACGATTTTAGACGTAATCTGCAACGTAGTCTCCTACAGAGATGTGAACATAGCCTTAGCTTACATTAACTTTATTTGGCTTATATGCAAAGACTCAGAGTTTACATTAATGTAGTCCTTTGCCAGTGTCTTCACTTTATTTTACCTCCAGTTAGTATTGATTGACCTGCAGGCATCCATTGCATGGACTACAGGCCTCTAGTCACTACAGGCCCACAGGCCTCCTGTCACCACTGTATTACCTGCAGGCCATTACCATTGTGTATTCCATAGGCCTTTAGTCGCTGTTATAAAACTCATAGCCTTCTGATCGCCATCATACAACCAATAGGCCTCCATTCACCTTAGTACAACCCAATGGCCCCCCCTCCAATCACCAGTGTATGACCTGCAGGCCTCTAGTCACCATTGTATAACTCACAGGCCGCCTTGCATGGACCATAAGCCTCCAGTTGCCACTGTATGACCCACAGGCCATTACCATTGTGTGATCCATGGGCCTTTAATCACTATTCTAAAACTCATAACCCTCTAATCGTCATTGTACAACCAAATAGGCCTCCAATAAACTTTGTACAAGCCAATGGCCCCCCAATCACCATCGTATGACCCACAGACTTCCAGTTACCATTATACATCCCATAGAACCTTGATCACCATTGTATGACCCTTAGTTCTCCAGTCACCGTAGTCTGACCCATAGCCCACAGTCCAACGTTTACACATAAGATGGATGCAGGAGTGTTGTGGGTTGAAGCAAAATGTATGAGATTACAGTCTATCAATTCACCAAAAGCTAGAGAGATCATAGAGGCACAGAAATGTATTGGCATAGGTTATTTTAACAAAGAATAACTCACTTCTCTACATATTTACATTGGCAGACTGCTCGCCAGTGAAATGACAGATCAGATTCCTGTTAAAACAGTACTCCAAGTGACCAGGTTAGACCATAGGCATCCTAGGATTTACACCCAGGCCCATTTTAAAGAGCGCCAACTAGGTATTGTACTGTAAAGAAAAATGTTGCATTAGTCCTGCCCCCACATCTGCCATCTTGACCTGCTTTTTCTTTAAAAAAAAAAACAGGGATAGGTGACTTCAGGGGGAAAAAAACCTAAGCAAACCATGAACGAAAGCTATTATAATCATATGTGTGTGGTGAGGAATCGGAGGCAGCAAATTGGCTGTCAACGTGAATGCTGGGTTCACCCTCTCTATACATGAGCTCCAGATCTATTGCTTCAAATATTCCAGTAGCACTTCCCCTTTAACAGCCAGGGTAATACATTAACATGACATCCAGTATAATATGTGGTGTGGAATGTACAGTATGTGCGCTGCAGTGGTATTTCATTTATATATATATATATATATATATATATATATATATATATATATATTTAGCATTTACTATCTTGCTAGTGCTATGCAGAATTTCTATCCATGGCCAGGGGTGTAAATGTGCAGAATAGTAACAGTCATGACCAGTAAATTCACTATAAATGCATTCCGGCTTACATAAAGGGAGTGTTGAAAATCCCATCCAATCCGCATGGATTATGTTATAGAGCAGGAAGAGCTGAACAGATTGATATATAGTTTATGAGAATAGTCTGTACTACTTCATGTAAATCTCTGCTCTTTCTATGGTTTAGGAGTCCAGTAGGCGGTCCTATCAGTGATTGACAGCCTTTCCAGTATGGCTGTTCTCACACACATACAAAGCAGACAATGCAAGTATCCAGACATTCTGTAAATGTCCAAGAACATAATAGTTGAAATATTTGTTACTTCTACAATGTTCTGAAAATGTACATTTTTTATTTTTTTTTTTTATTTCAATTATTTCAGGATTTGCTCCCATTTTCAGCAAAATAGGGGGTTGTCCGTAAAAGGGTTTGTTCAAGTTTTTTTTTTTTTTTTTGAGAAACAATGCCACTCTTCTCCATGGGCTATATCTAATGTTTCATCCCCATTCAAGTAATTGCTGCAATAGTAGGTCAAGAATGGCCCTGTTTCGGGTTAAAAAAAAAAAAAAAAAAATCTTATCTGTATAATTTTTTTTTTTTAAAGGCTAGGGCTACACCGCAACATTTGTCGAGCTACCCTTAGATGCACAATTTTATTGCAACCCAATGTCGACCAATGCAATTTTGCTGTGATATGCATGTCTGCAATTGCCTGCTTTTTTTTTTTATTATTATTATTATTATTATATACTTTAAAGATTGAAATGAAGTCTACAGCTGCCGAAATACACATGAATAAAAAAAATATGTGTAATCTGGACAGTAAGCAAAACTGGAGCAAAAATTATAAAGCACTTGTAGTTGTACGCAAGTCGCTGTCGTATGCAGCACTGTGTATGCGACATAAAGTCGAGCAAGGTTGGATTATATGCAACTGTCATGTTGCATGCGACACCATAAAAATACATTGAGTTTGCTTGACAAATGTCGCCATGTAGCCCTAGCCTAAATAATTCCTGGGCTACCCCTTAAGATATTTGGAAATGTTTCATTTTACACAGGTGACCACTTCACTGAACAATTCTGTTCTCTAAGGGCAAGTTCACACAGAGGAATTTGGAGCTGATTTTGTGGTGGATTCTTCCTCAAAATCAGCTCAAAATTCCAACCGGAATCTGAATCCCATTGTTGGCAATGAGTGGTGGCAATGGGTGCTTCTTTTTTCAGGATGTTGAAAATAAATGAAGCGTCTGGCTCGATCTTGCAACAAATTCGTGGCCAATTCTACCACAAAACCCGTGGCGCAAGCTGATTTTCCACATTTTCTGAAGCTAATCAGGAAGTAAAGCCATAGCAGAAAGACAAAGCTCAGGATGCACAGGGCCAAAAAGTGAAGCGGAATCAGAGGCGGTCTTCACTTTCTGCCGTGTGACTGGGCCCTTAAAGGGTTTTCCAGCCTTTAGATATTGATGACCTATCCTATCATGTGAATGGGAGTTGAGCTCAATGCGGCCACTACACAGTGTACAGAGCCATCTTCTGTGTTGTCACAGTGTCGACAGCTGCTGTTATGTGACTGGAGGGTCCCTTTAGCCCTATTGAAATATAGGACAATGGATCAAAAATGACAATATTTTATTTGACCTAACGGATGAGATAGACATAGAGGAAAGCTGTAAAGAAATCTTAATTTATCACACTCTAGTTTTGCCAAAGGGAGAATGTTTCATACACCGCTCAGCCCCTGCTCCAAAAAAAAAAAAAAAAAAAAAAAATTACATTCACAAAAGCCAAAGGTTTATAGACTGTACCAATGCAGAGAAGTAAAAAGCACTTGATTTCAGGTCTTTTATCCACACATGAAGTCGCAACTCTTAGTGATCATTGAAATCATTTACTGAAACCATAACCAGCAACACAGCTTTTATCATCTAGAATTACAGCCACCACTGACATAAGAAATTTCCTGCTACTTCACGGAACTCAAGTATAAAAACATCCAAAAATATCCAGAGTTTTACATTCCAAATATGCATTTGTGTTTTCTTATTGCAAATGCAGAACCTTATTGTCCTCCTGTAAGAAAGATGACATTGCCAGGTTTAGACTAATTCATCCATAGCCTCTCATCACTGTATCTATCTGTTATTTGATAAAGTTGAAAGAAATGGGAAAAAAAAAAATTCCCTAAACAGTGAACTGAGCTTTCAAGCTTCTCAATGTCAGAACCAAGTTATTTTCCAAAAAAAGATATTTTTTTCAGATATTGCTTCAGGAAAGTCTTTTAAGTCACAGACAGATCTGTGAACTGACCTAAAGCAAAAAATGATAAGGCGGATTAATTTTCTAGGTTATAAATCTTATTGAAATGTAAGAGAAATTGATTTCTACACCAAAAATGAAAATATCATGTAGAAAAATATCCATTGAATAGGTTTCCAAAAATAAGTGTTGCTTTGTTGGGAAGAGGGAGGCAAAAAGAAGCTCCACTTTAAACAAACCAACGAGATAGTCAACCTTGACCTAGATACAATTGGTATGGTAACATCTAGCCAACCTACACCACAATACAACTGGTATGGTTTACATCTAGTCAATCTAGAAACAATAGAGGATGGTCATATCTAGTCTACAGTTACCTAGGTGCAATTGGAATGATCTTCTGATGTCAATCTTGACCAAGACACAAGTCATAATCTTAGTCAACCTTGACCTAGACTTAATTGGTATAGTCTTTTCTAGCCAACTGTGACCTAGACACAGTCGAGATGGTCCTAACTAATCAACATTGACTTAGATATGATTGTTCTGGTCATATGGTATCAACCGTGACGGAGATACGACCAGGATGGTCCTACCTAGTCAATCATGATCTAGATACAATTAGTAGTCTTATTCAGGCAACCTAGAAAATACAAGAATATTCTTATTGCGTTAACCTTGACCGAGACATGATTAGGATGGTCTTACCTGGTCAACTTTGACCTAGGCACAATTGAGAGAGTCTTTTTAAGTCAACCTTGACCTAGGCACAATTGGGATGATCTTTCTAGTTCAACGTTGACCTAGATACAATCGGGATGGTCTTACCTAGTCAAACTTGAGCTAGACGCAATTGGGATGGTCTTACCTAGCCAACCTTATGCTAGACACAATTGCTGTGGTCCTACCAGTAACCATATTTGGTAATTTTTGATCTAAACCTGGAAAGAAAAATTTGCTTTTCATTCTGTTGCAACAAACTATTCCTACAAACGTATACTTTATCTAAAGACACCTCAGTCCAAACCAAATTATCCACATACATTCAGACAACCATAAAAAAGAAAGTAAAATATTCAGCAAGCTTCCCTGTTGTGAAGATACTTGTTTGTCTATGTCTGATTTGCTGATGATGTGTATCCATTTATGATCTGTACAGTTATGTATGCACAGCAGTACCAGTATACAGAAGCGTGCTTTGCTTAAACATAAATACAAGTAATTTCTAAATGAATCTTAACCACTTGTTTGCCATAGAGGCAGAGCAGTTATTTAGATGTTTGTTTTTTTTTTTTTTCGTTTGTTTTTTTTAAAGTTCCTTTTTGAGTTCTCTTGACATTGAGAAACAGTGGGCGCAGCTAAGCTGACTTCTGGGAGGCTTCTGTCTCCTGCTCAGACAGCTTCTCTTCCGACAGAACAGTCATCCATGGGGATACAGAGCGTGTGATAGTTTGCTTGGCCAGGTTGTAGTGATTTATGACTGTGTAGAACTTCCCTTGAGCGCTGGTATCCTGTTCAGTGTAGTAGTTGTCAAGAGCTGCAGGGATGCATCGATTGTTCTGCAAATAGATAACAAGAAATTAGTCTTCAGGTCTACAAAGTTCTACCTCAATACCTAGTAACATTCAGCCAATGTGTCAGTCGGTGGTTTAGCATCAAGTCCTACCGGTTATAATGTCAAGGACTTGGAATTCGAAACATTCTCCATCTACAACCCAATGGGCAAAGAAAATGAAATGTAGTATGCTAATATAAGATTTATTGGAGACCAAAACATCTTATTGCAACCTCTTAGCTCAGTGGTCCCAATGGTTAATTTTTCGAGACTGGCCTACCTTCCAGATGAGGTTGACCTCAGGTTCATTGCTTGAACTACCTAAATGTCTACCCATACAGCACCACTATTCATATGGTACAGACCTCCAGCATGATACAGAGCCATTTTTCCCACCTATGTCTTGACTATACCTAATGTGCCTTTTCCACTATCTTGTGATGTCTTGTCCAGTTCCATGTTGTTGGCATGTATCCCCATACACTTTGGTCACTTTTGTATCTTGCCGTGGATGTTTTCCACACCTGGTTTTTCTCCTTTATAAAATGTAACATTGCAATTCTTGAACTGCACAAGTGCCCAATAAAGTTTGGTAGAAATTGTCTGTCCGGTCTTGTGATACTGAACAATCTGACATCAGCTTCGAGAGATATAACTGTGCAACCTGCATTCAATGCTTGGCTAACTGAAGCCAAATCGGTTAGAAGAATATGTCTGGAGGGACACTTTAACCTATTGCGATCCTACTTATATTGCCCTCATCCACTCCACTGACAACTGGCATAGTTTTAATCAACTAAAATTAGTATTATGTTTTGCTTTGTGCCCAAACCAGTCAGCCCTTATAATGGAATTTATAAGATGATATCTAGTGGTTGAAGCCGTCACAGCAATCCACTGCCACGAGTTTGGTTGGGTATATCTCCGAGTTTATACACCTACAAAAGTGATTCTGGTGATATATGAAAGCTGAGAATGCTGCTCTATTTATAAAGGAAAAAAACTGAGATATCACCAGTTAAAAACACGATTGGGAATTTTAGCTTTAAAGAGGACCTTTCATGTCCTCACGATAGTGCAGTTTTATATACCGCTAGTAAGCAGACACTGCGCTGAATTCAGCGCTCTGTGGGCTTTCCCAGTATGTGCCCCGGTGGTAGAGATATCAGTGCCGTTAGTTTCGGCACCAATATCTCCCCACTGTCAGAAGGGCGTTCCTCATAGCTCAGCGTCATCACTAGGCTGTGAGGAATGCCCCCCCCCTGACTGTACTCTAACATAGCCTTGTACTGTCAGGGGGGCGTTCCTTACCGCCCAGCAATGACGCTGAGCTATGAGGTACACCCTTCTGACAGTGGGGAGATATCTATGCCGAAACTAACAGCAGCGATATCTCCTCCTCTGGGGCACATATCTGGAAAGCCGACAGTGCGCTGAATTCAGCGCACTTTCTGCTTACTAGCGGTATATAAAACCGCACTTTCATGAGGACATGAAAGGTCCTCTTTAAGCAGTTACTGCTGCATATAAAATCACATTACTGGCTGTGTTTTTGACTAGTGATATCTCAGTTTTTTTTTTTTTGTCTCAGCTTTCATATGACACCAGCACCACTTTTGTAAGTGATATAAACCAGAGATACAGCCATTTGAAGAGACTGCTACATCAGTTCATATTGGCAATATGGATTTTCCCTAGCAAACAGCTCAGTTAGAGGGTTGCTATAGAGACCCTATTTTCTATTAAAAGGAGGTTAGATTGATGATTATTTTTGTAATGTACTTTATTAACCCTATACCATAGCAAAAAAAAAAAGGAACTTACACTTTAATGTTTCACACTGTCAATCTTACTGTCTGTTTTTTTTTTTTTATTAATGAATTTAGTTATATTAAATAATTTCTTTGATTATTAAAGGTGATTCCACATGTTGCAACATTACAACAAAATATAGTAAGAGCTAAGTGATGGCTGCAGGTACTCAGAATGTTATCTGTTAACTACACAGAGTTTGATGCTGTATATCCTGATATAAAGATATAATAGAAATAAATAAGCACCGAATATTGTTGGACATTTATTATTTCTCTAAAAAAAAAAAATAGCAATTTGTAATAATTAAAAAAAAAAAAAAAAATTGTCTAAGAATTTGCGGTTCTACAGGGTCTTGGATGCTCCACACTTAGTTAACCGTGTATCTTAAAAATAAGATTCATCAGAACAGAATGTGCTGACACAAGCTTAAAATATCTGAAGTAATTCTCCTCCTGCAAGGAGCGGCTGGATGGATGGAGCCCAATACGCAGGAAGTGGTACATAATCCATGTTATACAGAGGAACTGCTACAACTGCACGAGTAATCGCCTGTGATCACTTCTGTATCCTGCCGCCTAGAAATAATTACTAAGTAGCATTCTAGTCCTAGGGTTATATATACACACACCGTTGAAAAGTTTAGGATCACTTAGAAATTTCATTATTTTTGAAAGAAAAGCACAGTTTTTTTCAATGAAGATAACATTAAATGAATCAGAAATACACTCTATACATTGTTAATTTGGTAAATGACTATTCTAGCTGCAAACGTCTGGTTTTTAATGCAATAGCTACATAGGTGTATAGAGGCCCATTTCCAGCAACCATCACTCCAGTGTTCTAATGTCACATTGTGTTTGCTAACTGTGTAAGAAGGCTAATGGATGTATAGAAAACCCTTGAAAACCCTTGTGCAAGTATGTTAGCACAGCTGAAAACAGTTTTGCTGGTTAGAGAAGCTATAAAACTGACCTTCCTTTGAGCTAGTTGAGAATCTGGAGCATTACATTTGTTGGCTCGATTAAGCTCTCAAAATGGCCAGCAAAAGAGAACTTTCATGTGAAACTCGGCAGTCTATTCTTGTCCTTAGAAATGAAGGCTATTCCATGCAAGAAATTGCCAAGAAACTGAAGATTTCCTACAACGGTGTGTACTACTCCCTTCAGAGGACACCACAAACAGGCTCTAACCAGAGTAGAAAGAGAAGTGGGAGGCCCCGCTGCACAACTGAGCAACAATACAAGTACATTAGAGTCTCTAGTTTGAGAAATCGACGCCTCACAGGTCCTTAACTGGCAGCTTCATTAAATAGTACCCGCAAAACGCCAGTGTCAACGTCTACAGTGAAGAGGCGACTCAGGGATGCTGGCCTTCAGGGCAGAATGGCTAAGAAAAAGCCATATCTGAGACTGGCTAATAAAAGGAAAAGATTAATATGGACAAAAGAACACAGACATTGGACAGAGAAAGATTGGAAAAAAGTGTTATGGACAGACGAATCGAAGTTTGAGGTGTTTGGATCACACAGAAGAACATTTGTGAGACGCAGAACAACTGAAAAGATGCTGGAAGAGTGCCTGACGCCATCTGTCAAGCATGGTGGAGGTAATGTGATGGTCTGGGGTTGCTTTGGTGCTGGTAAAGTGGGAGATTTGTACAAGGTAAAAGGGATGTGGAATAAGGAAGGCTATCACTCCATTTTGCAACGCCATGCCATACCCTGTGGACAGGGCTTGATTGGAGCCAATTTCATCCTACAACAGGACAATGACCCAAAGCACACCTCCAAATTATACAAGAACTATTTAGGGAAGAAGCCGGCAGCTGGTATTCTATCTGTAATGGAGTGGCCAGCGCAGTCACCAGATCTCAACCCCATTGAGCTGTTGTGGGAGCAACTTGACCGTATGGTACGCAAAAAGTGCCCATCAAGCCAATCCAACTTGTGGGAGGGGCTTCTGGAAGCATGGGGGGGAAATGTCTCCAGATTACCTCAGCAAATTAACAGCTAGAATGCCAAAGGTCTGCAATGCTGGAATTGCTGCAAATGGAGCATTCTTAGACAAAAGCAAAGTTTGAAGGAGAAAATTATTTCAAATAAATATCATTATTTCTAACCTTGTCAATGTCTTGACTATATTTACTATTCATTTTGCAACTCATTTGATAAATAAAAGTGTGAGTTTTCATGGAAAACACAAAATTTTCTGGGTGACCCCAAACTTTTGAACGGTAGTGTGTGTGTGTGTATATATATATATATATATATATATATATATATATCATATGCCAGTCTAAATAAAGGCTCTGACTGGCATCAGATGCATCCAGACTTCCAAGAGGTTCCTGACTGGCGTAGATTTCCTATATAACTGAAGCCTTGGCCCATCTGCCCACATGTGCAGAACAGAGAATGTGGTGCATCTTTGGAATAAAAAAGTGATGTGCACCAAAAAGGTGCCACATTATCACCAATCTATACCAGGAAACTGGTGTAGATGGGTTGATAAATTCCTTCCTCTGTCATTCACTCTTGGGTATTACCAAACTGCTATAATGTTTACATACCAGGGGCTTCCCCCAAAGTTTAGTGGGCAGCATTATAGTACTTAAAGCTGCCGCTATCCTTTGTATGATGAGTGAGCAGTGTGGCTCCCGGCATTTAAACATTACCATGCTGTCCCAGAGCAGCTGATCTGCAGGCGTCCCGGATGGACCCTCTCAGATCTAATATTGATAACCTGTCCTAAGGATAGGCCATCAGTATTAGAAAGTGGATAACCTATTTAATTTGAGACAAATATAATGGCATTTCTATTGAGGGGGGTGGGGACAATACAAGATTGGGCATTGATGGTACTATGAGACTGGGGGCACCACGAGATTGGACATTGATGGTACTATGGGACTGGGGGGAATGATGGTACAATGGCTAATACATGTAATTCTGTAGAAAAGCTGGATATTGAGTTGACAATGTCTTTTCACACAGAAAATCAGTTCCATTCATCTGAATGGAGGCTGTTTTGGCACCAAGCACATGGATTTCTGCAACCCACTTTCAAATTAATAGGACAGAAGGATCATTGTTTAGGTTGCAGAGGCTTAGGGGATGTTCGCACGGAGGAATTTGGGTCAGATTCCGACTCCAAATCAGCTCCAAATTCTATCCAGACCCTGTCTACCATTGTTTTCAGTGACAGGCACAGATCGATGGAGGATGCTGAAAAAAATAAATACCCTGCTTGTTCTTCTCGCAGATTCTGTGGCTTATTCAGCCATACAACCTGTGGCACAAGCGGATTATCCTCATTGTTTCTTAGGCTAACCAGCGACAAAATCCGAAGTTCTGCTATCTGCTGGAAAGTGAAGAGGAATCTGTGATGGAAGACCCCCTCAAATTCCTCTTCATTTTCCAACATGGAAATGGTGACGTGAGGAAAAAGTATAAAAGAGAATTGGTGCAGCACAAGAGGAAACTAACAAGTGACCCAACAAAAAGAGTCCATCATCTGCAGAAAAGATCTCTGTACCTGCAGGTCATTGAGTCTGAACCATAGAGTCCACATGCAGAAGAACGTATGGGTCCGAAAGAAAATGACACTGACCTATCCATTAATGTGCCCTGGCCCAACAATGGCCAGGAATAAGACCAGGTATGGAGTCACAAGAAAATAATGGGTCAGTGTGTTAGATGTTAAAAACATGGCTAGCACAATGACAAAGCACAGAGTTGTGTGCATGGGGGCTTACTCAAACTTCTCTACTTCTCCAGTGGAAAAATCACCTGGCCGTTTGTCATCAATATTTGCTATTTCCATCTCGACAGGCCCCCGTAGTTGACAACCATTTCAGTATTTCTAGACGCTTGGTCTCATCTCTTTGTCTGGAAGGCTGATAAGCAGTGGTATCTATTTTTTTGGCATGTCCTGTAAAAGCAGCCGCTATCAGTTACTACTTCTGTCCCCGATAACAAGCCGCACATACACGCTTCATTACCTTGAGAAATGTGATTAATCGGGCCGCACGCTGCGAAGACGTCTCGGCTGACGCTGATTGATTGGAGTGTTAGGAAGCATTTAATGGTGGACCCATGCTGGAAATATCAGATGTTACTAAGCAACTCAGCCAGTTATGCTTCATCTATTATACTGTTCAACAACCACCCTTAACCCAAATAATCTGGGACCCTATGTACAATGAACAGTTGGGTATGTGACCCATCCTGCAGCCCTTCAGTATAATGTACTTCTGCCTAATTAGTGTATATGATGTATTGTGGTCGTAAACTTATTAGGAGGGGAATATAAGATGTGCAATTATAGATATGAGTAATATTAGGGGATGTATGACACTGTGCCTCACATCTAAGCCTTCACCACCTCCTGCCCCCTCCAACTCAAGAATATTCATCGAATTTGGTGTTTTCTTACCCCTGATACTACAAAAATGCTAGTCCACACCCTCATAATATCCGGCTTACACTACTGAAATACCCTTCTCCATGGCCTCCCAGCAAATGCTCTCTTTCCCCTCCAGTCCACTGTCACTTCTTCTGTACACTAAATCCATCTATTCCCCGTTTTTCATCAGCCGTTCCCCTCTGCCAATCCCCTTCACTGGCTAACCATCTCCCAGCAAATAGAGTATACAATGTCAACACTGACATACAAAGTCACCACAACCTGTCCCCTCCGTACATCGCTGACCTAACCTCCCGCTACCTGCCCACACATAACTTCCGATCTTCTCAAGACCTTCTACTCTGCTCTCCTGTGTATCCTCCATACTCTGGAAATCACTACCAGTCCACAAGAGATAAAACTATGCTCTACAATCACAAACTTCAAGAGGACCTTGAAGACTCATCTATTTAGGAAGGCCTATAACCTCCCATAATAATAATAATAATAATAGTCCTTTAATAGTCCCACAATGGGGAAATTCAGTGTGTTACAGCAGCAAAGATAAGCAGATACAAATACAAATACAACATGTACAGGAATATTCCAAGGTGAGAGGCATTACATTGATAGCAGACAGACAGATAGGGCGTAGCAGGGGGGGGGGGATTTAACAGGCAGAGAGATATTTCAGTTCTCTGTGTGTAATGATCTCCGCTTAGGTCGGTGTTGGTTGTACAGCCTAACCGCGGTGGGGAGGAAAGACTTCCGATAGCGCTCCTTCTCACACCTAGGGTGGAGCAGTCGGTCACTGACAGTACTGCTCAGCGCGATCACAGTCTCATGCATGGGATGGGACTTCTTCTTCTGCATGGAGCTCACCACGGACAGTATCCTTCTGTCACCCACCACCTGCACTGGGTCCAGTGGGCTCCCCAGGACAGAGCTGGCCCTTCTAATCAGCTTGTCAAGTTTATTTCTGTCCCTGGTTGATATACTGCTCCCCCAGAAGGCCACTCCAAAGAAGATGGCTGATGCCACTACCGAGTTGAAGAAAGTTCTAAGAAGTGCCCCCCGGATTCCAAAGGCTCTCAGCTTCCTAAGCAGGTAGAGCCTGCTGTGTCCCTTCCTGTACAGGGCCTCCATATGATCTGCCCAGTCCAGCTTATTATTAAGGAGCAAACCCAGGTACTTATAGGATACTTATATATATTATAAGTATATAGTACTTATATACTTATAATACTATTGCCACCACACCACCATCTAAACAGACTCTAACCTCACCTACGTTCTCTATCCCCTTTACTCATAGATCGTAAGCCCTTGCAAGCGGAGCCCTCTAACCCACTGTACCAATTGGTCACTGTTCTTATTGTACTTGTTTTGTGTATTGTATGTAAACCCTCAAATGACGACACCATGGAATTAATAGTGCTCTAAGAATAAATAATAATAATGTGCGGCCCCTGCATTATCAGATATACTTTGTGATCTCAATATTTCATCCTATTCCAATGTGTTAGCAAATCTGTCACTGTATTTAAAGGAGACTACCAAAAAAAAAAAAATATATATATATATATATATATGGGCCCTAACTACTCATTAAATGGAATGAATGACTGAAAGAATTAAAATCACATTTTTATGTTAAAGGGTTTTCCCATGAAGATAACCATATTTAGATTTGTAGAGAAGAAAAAGTTAAACTTTTTTCCAAACGTAAATTATTAAAAATCTTGCAGAGTTGTAAAGATTTTCTCTAACCATCTGGTGGTGGTCACATCTGTTGTCTTGATGGTTGCCAATAGAAACGACCATGAATGAAACAACTTTCTATGGACTGGGACTTGTCAGAAACCCAGCCATAATATCCTTATTGTAGTCAGGTTATTAGGTAGAGAGACTACACGTATGAAAAGATAACCCGGACACAATAAGGACATCATGGCTGGTTTCTGACTAGTCCCAGATCACAGAAAGTTCCTGCATTCTATTGTCTACAAATTTAAATATGGTTATTTTCATGGGAAAATTTCTTTAAGCATATTTTACATTGATTTTTTTTTTTTTTTGTGTTATTTTAGACTTTTTTATTTTAAAAAATAATTCTAAAATATTGCAGTTTTCCCTTTGACCACTGAGCCTCAATATAGGCCGACACTTCCTGTTCTGTGAAGATCACTTATCATCATCACAGACAGGTAGCACCTATACATGGATAACACAGGATCCATCATCCATAATACTTGAGGGTCACAGCTCAACTCCCTGTATGGTGGCCTCTACACAGGTCACTCTGCATGCTCACTAGATTCTCCTATGGAAGTTGTCGAGTCATCAAAACAGATGACTAGTCTACCATCAGAAAATAAAAACTTTATCTATTTTTAAAGGGAGTCTGTCACCAGAACCCAGCATATCAATCTATCTATCTGGGTTAGGGTCACCTGAATCAAAAGGTGTTTTCCTTGTGAATCGCTGCCTCCATTGCTGAGATATCACTGTTTTTGTCAATATGCAAATGAGCTCTTTGGAACAATGTGGGCATTGCTATTGCTCCATTTTAACCAGTAATGCCCTTGGGAACGTCACGCCGATATTTCTGTTCATAGCATTGATACTTGATACTGAATAAATCGAGATGTTTTGAATATTTTGTTTCCTTTTTTTAAATAATTTGCATATCATTAACATGTCTATCCATCCTGTGATTTCCATACATCCAAGACTTTTCCTTCTTGGTTCTGCAGTTTCAATGTAGAGGAGTGTATATCAGTGTTTAGATAATCCAATGGCCTTCCCTCTGAAGGGCAGCCTGTGATCTCCGCACTTTCATCATCGCTCTGCAGCTATGATCTCCCGCCCTGTCACTCACAACCACAAGCCTAAGCCTGCTGTAGCAGCGCATCGAAACTCCTGGGATCTAATTACTGAAGAGGCAACAATTGTCAGCCCGTGAGCTGAATATTTTACCAGTCGGAGTCTTCAGATTTCTGGATTCAAACACTTTCCACTTCATAGAGGGTTTTTTTTTTTTTTATATATATTTTTTTTATTTGTACGACGAGAAGCCATAAATATTTTTGGCAGAATGTAGAGATGTTGCGGCAGTTAATAAGTCGCTGACCGGTGGGGGCACAGAGCAGCCATAAGGCTTTTGTTGGGATGGGTATGATTCAATGTCTGCTATCCTAAATGTATATGTTTCTTTCACTTATTGAAGACTGATGGGATTATGAGGTGCTGTAAGGGCAATGTGACGGAGCCGCACTGCCTGCAGTGCCATAATGCTGATTATACCAAGTGGCACACGCACTGCATCTTGATGCAATGTCTGCAGTGCTCGCTCTTAAGTAACACGGTGATGGACAACGATTGTCTACAGAGTTCAACAGATGTCATGCTTCACAATATATATATGTATATATATTGTGAAGCATGACATCTGTTGAACTCTGTAGACAATCGTTGTCCATCACCGTATATATATATATATATATATACAGTATACAGGTAGTACTCGGGTTACGACGGTCTCGAGTTACGTCGTTTCGTGGTTACGACGCTTTATGTTTATTGATAATTATGTAGGGTACTGTGTTAGGATAGGTGTTAGGATAGGCTAAGTGTTTACAGTACGGTACTGTTATTATGGTACAGTACTGTATGAACGTATGATCCGACTTACGTCGAAATTCGGTTTACGACGCCGCGTAAGAACGGATCAACGTCGTAAGTCGAGGACTACCTGTATATATATATATATATATATATATAATTACACAAGTGTATTGCAGGCAAATTTTGGTGCCCGTATTATGGCTGGGTGTCCCAACATGACCAAGAGTCTAGTAATCCAAAACTTCATAGGGATCTATGATGCAGTGAGATAGGGTCAGCCGATCCGCATTCAGGCAAAAACCAAAGGACATAATATTGGCATAAAAATGCACCCGAAATATGTTTGGTGAAACAAACACTAAACAATAAAATACAGGCCTGTAGCAATTCACAGTAAAACGTTGCATGGTAATTGGCTACATGGCACACTACAGCTATGTGTGAACCCAACCTCTGGGAGCTACCTTCACCATTGTCACGATTGGCCATTGGATGTGGGAAGGGTTTTCTCGCTACAGCATTGACACACAGTCTTAGACACTTTTTACAACTCACTTGGCAAGGAGGTGTGGCTTAAATGAAAACGGTTTAAACTGCAACAATATGCTCCAAAATATTGGCACAAGGTAAGTCAATCAATAGGTAGTATAACACACAAATGTGTAGCTTTTCTAAATGATGCACCAAACTTATAATACAGCATCTGCCATTGTGGTAAATTTGATGCATCTTTTGACTGTCTGGTCTGAGCTTTTGCTGTCTAAGATTAGTAAATCTGCCCCAATGTATATATTAAAGAGGAGCAGTCGCCAGGTCTCAAAAGCCCCATGCCATACATCATGTGATAAACACTGTCACCCTGAGCATTTTGTTGTTTTATTTATCCATATATGTTCAGCCATTCAAAAGATATAAGCCCTTGTAGTGTTGGTACAAATTAGGGTCTACTAGCCATGTGGGCGGTAACAATGTGGTTTCTCTGGGGTCCGGGTCCCTGTTTGCTGTATATGTGTTACTGCCCACTTGGCTAGTAGACCCTAATTTGTACCGACATTTACAGGGCTTATATCTTTGGAATGGCTGAATGGATTTGGATAAGCAAAACACCAAAATGCTCAGGGTGACCTCACCTATCAGGTGATGTATATCATTAGATTTTTCAGACCTGGTGACAGGTCCTCTTTAAAGGGGTGTTCCACTAATGATATTTATCACCTGTCACTTGGTGAAGTTGGTCCCGGAGGAGATGACAAATCTTCGGAACCAGGAGGTTAATGTGCCTAGATTTTCTACAGATGTCTAACTTTTTAATTTGTCTTCTATTGATGAAAGTTCTCATTGTTTCATACAGTGATTGAATTGGCTCATGGTTTCTACAGTAAGTTTTCATTTCAGGGGTTACAGTCACAAAAGAATAGAAAAGACAAAAATATTATCTACTCTCTCAATGTGAAATGATCTCTTTATAAAACCTAAATGGTTGTCCCTTTGATAATTATCTCCCCGTGGAAACATGGTGACCCATGTCATACCGCACTGAGACGAGCAATTAGGTAGTAGTACAATTGTTCATTTGCTGCCTCGAGAAGAAAAATAGAAGAATAGGACATGCGAGGTGACGCTCCGTGATTTCATTTCCATAATTAAAGAGCATCGCACTATTAACAACAGAGTCCAAGTTATCATATACTCTGTTGGGGGGACTCAGTTTAATGACATATCACCTTTTTAGGTTTTTTTCTGGGAATTTTTTTTTTAATGTCTTTATTAATTTTTAAATTTTTTTAACAACTTTCCCTGGGAAATTTTAATTTGATGCAAAAAAGTCTAAGGCTAGGTTTACATCTGCGTTGGAGTTTCCATAGATTAGATTTAGATTATGTCTAAAATTGGAAGAGAGAAAAGTCCTGCACAGAGGACCTTTCTCTCCACCAGTTTCAGTATAAAACAGGCGGAAAGCCGACGGACACCTGGTAGACCCCATTATAGTCTATGGGGTCCACGCGTAACTGCTTATTTTTATCGGAGGGATCTCCGTCTTTTCGGTCTCCATTCAGACCCAAACGTCGGAGAGCCGAGTGCTAGTGTGAACCTAGCTTAACGGTCGGGTGTGGCCATTTTTGAACAAGACTATGTGGTGGGGCTTCCTAGCTAGCTCAGAGGGGACTTTGACCAGTCAAGTTCAATGTAGCTTAGCAGTAAATGTGGTCACAATTTAGCCCACTTATCATCTATGAATTCCAAGAGGACAACACAGCGGAGGACCCCCAATAAACATTCATGGGCAATCATTTAGATTAAAAGCAAACCAAAATTCATGTATTTTCCTACATCTTGAAAGACGCAGAAAATTGTCTTGATTAAAACATCCCCACCATTCTGTTTACAGCTCCAGTGCAAACCTTCGTATCTCTATGGTTACAGACTACAAATTAGTCCCGTAGTCCTATTTTTTTTCAATCTGTCCTCTACTTGGCATACATTCAGTATGTTAGTAAGAAGTAGGGGACAGATGAATGGAGTAGGACTGCAGGATCAGACTACACAGAGTTAGTTCGTAGTCTGTAACCATGGTAACACATGGAACTGTAGGCACAAAATGATACATGACATTTTTAATAAAGACTATTTTTACAGTTGCTTCAGTTTTCATTATCATTCAAGGAAATTACCATAAAATTGATCACAAAGACAAATTCAGTGGGAAAAAAATGAAATTTAGGGGATCCCAAGCAAGCTGTATGAAAAAGAAATAACAGTCTCATAGTGCAGAATATATTTACTAGGCCACTGTTTGGTGACATACAGATGTAGCAGAGTTATCCCAACTTTCTGCAGCAGGAAAAATTGATTTAGAGTGATATCAGGAAAGACAACAAAAGCCAATGAAAAAATGTTTTTTCAATAACTTTTCATTGACTTGTGTTGCCAGGTTAACTCTGCTACATCGATGACACACGTTCTCTCACTCCTGGATGTGTGAGATCTGTAGCTGTATTACACCAATGTACAATGCATTAACATGCTCAGCACTCGGCTGTTTGACCCGAAGATTAACATTTGCCAGCAGGCTTCTTACAACTATGGATTTTTTTTTAATTGCATCCGTCAATATGATATATTAAATGAGAATGAATTACTGTATTTAGCTTGAACTTTGCTATCAGGAATTCCAGTATATGAGTCACAGTGGATGGAAATTAATAAGTAACTGCAGCTTTAGTCCAATGATAGGATGACCCTATATACCCACATATACAGTACATGATGAACACAGTCAGCACTCATGTATACGCGTAAAATGGGGGCCAGTCTAAAGAGCTAGGCACCAAATTCTAACTTTTGCCTTTAGTCCTATTCCTGACCAGGGGATAGAGGAGGTGGATGGATTATTTGAAGGAGCAGGTAAGTCAAAACCGCAGTGCACCCCACATCCATACTGGAAATACGACAGTAGAAGACTTTTTTGAGGCTTGGTATTATTTTTCTAAAATCTAATGCTGATGGCAACAAAAACCGTTAGTCTGCCATTTCTTGGTTATAGAATATTTGTGTGCACCAAATCCAGATGACAACTAGTATGGCTGCCATTTTAGATCCTAAATGGGACGTCACCAAGCTCTGATATGGTCTTATAGCTTACCCAAAAACAGATATAGCTAAGAATTTAAAGGGATTGTACAGGATTAGAAATCATGGCTGCTTTGTTCTAAAAGCAGTGTCATGTGCCCACCGGTTATATGTGGCTCTGTCTTATTCACATTAGTGGAGCTGAGCTGCAATACCAAACACAACCCATGGACATCCATGTTTTTATGACTTTATATAACCCATCAAGAACTTGACAGTAGAGGACAAATTTACTGCAAACCGGAGAGGTGATTTTAGCTGCCCTACATGAATATATAAGTTTATATAACAGAAGGAGGGAAGCTGAGCTCTGTGATATATGTAGGTTAATATGATAGGAGAGAAGCTGAGCTCTGTGATACAGTCATATGAAAAAGTTTGGGCACCCCTATTAATCTTAATCATTTTTAGTTCTAAATATTTGGGTGTTTTCAACAGCCATTTCAATTTGATATATCTAATAACTGATGGACACAGTAATATTTCAGGATTGAAATGAGGTTTATTGTACTAACAGAAAATGTGCAATATGCATTAAACCAAAATTTGACCGGTGCAAAAGTATGGGCACCTCAACAGAAAAGTGACATTAATATTTAGTAGATCCTCCTTTTGCAAAAATAACAGCCTCTAGTCGCTTCCTGTAGCTTTTAATCAGTTCCTGGATCCTGGATGAAGGTATTTTTGACCATTCCTCTTTACAAAACAATTCCAGTTCAGTTAAGTTTGATGGTCGCCGAGCATGGACAGCCCGCTTCAAATTATCCCACAGATGTTCAATGATATTCAGGTCTGGGGACTGGGATGGCCATTCCAGAACATTGTAATTGTTCCTCTGCATGAATGCCTGAGTAGATTTGGAGCTGTGTTTTGGATCATTGTCTTGCTGAAATATCCATCCCCGGCGTAACTTCAAATTTGTCACTGATTCTTGTACATTATTCTCAAGAATCTGCTGATACTGAGTTGAATCCATGCGACCCTCAACTTTAACAAGATTCCCGGTGCCGGCATTGGCCACACAGCCCCAAAGCATGATGGAACCTCCACCAAATTTTACAGTGGGTAGCAAGTGTTTTTCTTGGAATGATGTGTTTTTTTGACGCCATGCATAACGCCTTTTTGTATGACCAAACAACTCAATCTTTGTTTCATCAGTCCACAGGACCTTCTTCCAAAATGAAGCTGGCTTGTCCAAATGTGCTTTTGCATACCTCAGGCGACTCTGTTTGTGGCGTGCTTTCAGAAACGGCTTCTTTCGCATCACTCTCCCATACAGCTTCTCCTTGTGCAAAGTCTGCTGTATTGTTGACCGATGCACAGTGACACCATCTGCAGCAAGATGATGTTGCAGCTCTTTGGAGGTGGTCTGTGGATTGTCCTTGACTGTTCTCACCATTCTTCTTCTCTGCCTTTCTGATATTTTTCTTGGCCTGCCACTTCTGGGCTTAACAAGAACTGTCCCTGTGGTCTTCCATTTCCTTACTATGTTCCTCACAGTGGAAACTGACAGATTAAATCTCTGAGACAACTTTTTGTATCCTTCCCCTGAACAACTATGTTGAACAATCTTTGTTTTCAGATCATTTGAGAGTTGTTTTGAGGAGCCCATGATGCCACTCTTCCGAGGAGATTCAAATAGGAGAACAACTTGCAATTGGCCACCTTAAATACCTTTTCTCATGATTGGATACACCTGGCTATGAAGTTCAAAGCTCAGTGAGGTTACAAAACCAATTTTGTGCTTCAGTAAGTCAGTAAAAAGTAGTTAGGAGTATTCAAATCAATAAAATGATAAGGGTACCCACATTTTTGCACCGGTCAAATTTTGGTTTAATGCATATTGCACATTTTCTGTTAGTACAATAAACCTCATTTCAATCCTGAAATATTACTGTGTCCATCAGTTATTAGATATATCAAATTGAAATGGCTGTTGCAAACACCCAAATATTTAGAACTAAAAATGATTAAGATTAATAGGGGTGCCCAAACTTTTTCATATGACTGTATATAGGATTATATGATAGAGGAGAGAAGCTGAGCTCTGTGATATATAGGATTATATGATAGAGGGAGAGAAGCTGAGCTCTATGATATATAGGGTTATATGATAGAAGAGAGAAGCTGAGCTCTGTGATATATAGGGTTATATGATAGAGGGAGAGAAGCTGAGCTCTGTGATATATAGGTTATATGATAGGGGAGAGAAGCTGAGCTCTGTGATATATAGGGTTATATGACAGAGGGAGAGAAGCTGAGCTCTGTGATATATAGGGTTATATGATAGAGGAGAGAAGCTGAGCTCTGTGATATATAGGGTTATATGATAGAGGGAGAGAAGCTGAGCTCTGTGATATATAGGCTTATATGATAGAGGGAGAGAAGCTGAGCTCTGTGATATATAGGCTTATATGATAGAGGAGAGAAGCTGAGCTCTGTGATATATAGGGTTATATGATAGGGGAGAGAAGCTGAGCTCTGTGATATATAGGGTTATATGATAGAGGAGAGAAGCTGAGCTCTGTGATATATAGGGTTATATGATAGAGAAGAGAAGCTGAGCTCTGTGATATATATGTGTATATGATAGAGGGAGAGAAGCTGAGCTCTGTGATATATAGGGTTATATGATAGAGGAGAGAAGCTGAGCTCTGTGATATATAGGGTTATATGATAGAGGAGAGAAGCTGAGCTCTGTGATATATAGGGTTATATGATAGAGGAGAGAAGCTGAGCTCTGTGATATATAGGTTTATATGATAGAGGGAGAGAAGCTGAGCTCTGTGATATATAGGGTTATATGATAGAGGGAGAGAAGCTGAGCTGTGTGATATATAGGTTATATGATAGAGGGAGAGAAGCTGAGCTCTGTGATATATAGGGTTATATGATAGAGGGAGAGAAGCTGAGCTCTGTGATATATAGGGTTATATGATAGAGGGAGAGAAGCTGAGCTCTGTGATATATAGGGTTATATGATAGAGGAGAGAAGCTGATCTCTGTGATATATAGGGTTATATGATAGAGGAGAGGAGCTGAGCTCTGTGATATATAGGGTTATATGATAGAGGGAGAGAAGCTGAGCTCTGTGATATATAGGGTTATATGATAGAGGAGAGAAGCTGAGCTCTGTGATATATAGGATTATATGATAGAGGGAGAGAAGCTGAGCTCTGTGATATATAGGGTTATATGATAGAGGAGAGAAGCTGAGCTCAGTGAGAGTCCTTCTTACCGCTCTCACACACACTAGGATTGTATAATGTAGAATAGAATTTCTGAGTAAAAGGCATAATAAATCCTGACAGGACTCCTAGGAATGACAGTGAGAGTCCTCCTGTTCCCGCCCACACACTGAGATTGACAGCTCTCCCTCTATTAGTGTGTGTACAGAGAAGGTTGTCAATCACTGTGTGTGTTGGTGGGATCTGCAGGACTCTCACTGTTTCTTCTAGGAGTCCTGTCAGGATTTATTCTGCTTTATACGCAGAAATCCTATTCCACATCATATAATCCTATTATCATAATAATTATTACTATTACTAAAGACAACCCCTATGACAGCCATGAGCTATACAATTCCTCTGCAGTGGTTACTACTGAGAAAATTTAATATGAAATCACTGCTAGTGATCATTGTGCGATGCCTCCTGTTTGTCGACGTGCTTGTTATATAGGCGTATCTATAGGCCTATGTATATATATGACCAAAGGTCTCTTTTACAACATAAGACAACACCAGTATTATAGATTACACAAGTGGGGGCCCCTTGCAGATTTTGCCTTGGAGCCTAGAAGTTACACCTCTGATGACATGTCAAGGTCCTCATTGATGAGCAAAAAGATTGAATGACTTGATGCTCTTGACCTTTGGCGGTTCTTATATGGCTATATACAAATGGATGTAGATTTTCTACAGCAGCCTCCTCAGGTATATCTGGCATGGGCTCTGCTGTTTCGTAAATGTCATGTTTTTCCATTTCCCTAAATAGAACTTGTTTCCTTTCTTCCAGATTCTATGTGATTTAATTACCAGAATGAATGCAGATTTCTTTATTAGCGTTGGGTCCGGCACATCGTGATATCGTTTTCATATCCAGGTGTAACTTAGACATCGCTTTGAGCTAATTTCTAGAACATGCTGTGTTATTCTCCACATAATAAAATGTGCACTTGAGGTTTCCTTTCTTGCCGACCGAGTGACTCACAATACAATCCCGCCTGGGGTAGTCATATTAGTCTTGCCGCAGAACACAAAGTACTTTTGAAACTTGAAGAATACATTTTCAGGCAAAGCTTTACAGGTCAACAAATACCGAGTGACATCAATGTCTTCTAATGTTAAGTGCCCGCAGTCCGGGACGCGAGGTCAAGAAAGGGCAATTACTGAGTGCATGAAAACGAGCGGGAGATCGATGGGACTTCAGTCAGAAAGCTCCTCACCCACTAACCCCATCACAGCTTTAGATATTGCCAACTAGTTCAAAGACTAATACAACCATGACATTTCTCTACATCAGCTGCCAAGCAAACGCCTAGTCCTCAACTGCCTGATTATGTAACAGGCAAAGCTTTTACATTCTGTCACTATCCAGGACATGGCTGCTTTCTTCTAATAGTGCCACACTTGTCTACAGGTTGTATGTGGTATTGCAGCTCAGCACCCTTCACTTCAATAGAGCTGAGCTGCGATACCAGACACAACCCATGGACAGGTGTGACAGTATTTCTCGAAAAAAGCAGAATGTTTTTCCAATATAGCACGTGTCTCAATTCATTTCCATTATTATATCTCTGCATGTGGGCAGTGAATGGAAACATTCTTGGATATATAGGCAGAAATTCTGTCCTGACCTAGTCCTGCTCATACAAGCCCATTTGCCCTGAATTTCTGTGATACTCCAGAAGCCAGTGGAGACAAACAAACAAAAAAAAAACACATACTCATCTATTCCCAAGCTCCATTGTTCTGTCCCCATCTGCTTTCTCGTCTGAGCCAGGACTCACCACCAATCAGTGGCCTCAGTGGTCGCCGGTAAGGAATCGGTGACATAAGAGAGTGACATCATTGGTCTCTCTCCAGCAACCACTGAGGTCACTGATTGGTCTCAGCGGTCATGTGAACGTCTCCATTTCCCAGCACAGGAAAAAAAGGGACCGAGAAAGATAAGTTTGCACGCCTTTATTTTGTTGTTCTTTTATACCCTTCTTGGCTGCCCCTGAGTTGGCTCTAAATCCTGGGTAACCCCTTTAATACATCTAAAAAATGCAAAATTCAACATACATGTCTCCTATAGGAATATGTATCTTCCCAGATCATATCAAAGAGGTTGTCAGATAATGCCTTTTCATTTTAAAAGGGTCCCAAAAAATAAACTGATTCTCAGACGTACCATCCATCAGCTATAAACTGTGAGGAAACCCAGCAGCAAGTGTTCAACTTCTCTGCAATGCCTCTACAGGTGAACTGAGGTACTACAGCTTTCTAACTTTAATCAATGGGCTGTCCATGTAATGTATGGATGTTTTAGGTCCTCCAAAGTGAAGTGTGGCATTTTATATGCGCCTTATGAGTATAATTACTCCTAGACCACCTCAACCACAAATGTCATAATGGTCAGATTCTTCCCCCCTTGCCTTCCGCTGATGTGTCAAGATTTCATGGCACTTTTTCTTAAAGGGAGTCTGACACCAGACCTCAGCATATCAACCTAGCCCTGCAGATAGATAGGGTAGGGTCACCTGAATCAAACCATGTTTTCCCCTTGTAAATCGCTGCCTCCATTACCTAGATGTCACTGTTTTTGTCAATATGCAAATGAGCTCTTTGGAGCAATGAGGGCGTTGCCATTGTTCCAGATAGGTTAGCACCAACACCCTCATTGCTCCAAAGAGCTCATTTATACATCCAAAAAGAACAGTAATATCACAAATGGAGGCAGCGATTCACAAGGGGAAAATACTGTTTCATTCAGGTGACTCTAACCTATGTATCTGCAGGGCTGGGGTGATATGCTGGGTTCTGGTGACAGACTCCCTTTAAGACCCTGGTGCTGCAAATGAACAGTATTACCAACGAGCCCTCTAAATGATTAGTCAATGCAGATCTTCGCCGCAGTCTAATATTCTGGCTGACATACTGGATGAAAATGAAAAGGTCACTGAAAGCTCATATTAACTATACAGGTCGCTGGATCTGACTCATATTCCGCTCGCCTGTATTCACCCTCTAGATGATTATATTGCAGGGGCTTAGAAAATTATTACTTTCCCGGGGTCTGCCATGTTTGATCGTTTCCACAATTTAACAAACATTTATCGACACCACAACATATTTTTAGATTTTTGCTGTATCAAAAATGTAGAGCAGAGGAATCTATAGGAAAAATAGTCCAAGGGTTTATTCGCATGACAGAGTCTCGGTACTGTATCAATACAGGACAGTATTTTAAGGGGAGGCAGAAACTATATATATAATATAATATAATACTGGAGTTGTTAGAGTCCTCGGATACTGTTCAGACTAAATCCAGCTCAGACTCGGACCAAGCTTCATGGCCGATACTCGGTCACATTATGTTTCACGAATGTCTCCCATGTATGCCATTAGGTAGCTATAAAGTGCCATACATTGTCCAATATACAGCAAAGTATGTGGTTGTTTGTTTTTTCAAGACTATTCCATATAGCAGAAAAAATGTATAGTGACATATACAAGCCTGATGAAGGCCAACTGGGCGATCTCTTGGTCTCTGTAAGGTGAAGGGGACTATGGATATCTTTGACATATACACTTGAAGCTTTTCTGGAACATACGGCACACAATCTGCAAATACAATGTGAATGTAGCCTTCACAAGTGGTCGGATGGATCACGTGACATGGGAAGGGTCAGTCTGCAGGTTCTGTGAGCCCCTCCAATGGTCTTCTACTTGGTGTAGTCCTCCATGTCTCAGCTGGTGGGTTGGAGAGGGGCAGAAGGTAAGTACTGAGGTGTTAGAGGACTATGTTACCCCTCACTCACAAATCACACCTGTTTTCCCAAGTGTTCTCATATACTAAACTCAGGAGGGGCAGAAGGAGGGGGGAGATAATACCTTGAGGCTGTGTAATCCAGGTACTGAGATTTTTTTGCCTTTACAGTACAATGTAAATAGTAATAGCATCAAGAAAGAGGGGATATTATACTAGACATATCTAGTACACAGAGAGAACCAGGGCCCTATAATTATGTATATGGTATGTGATCACGTTTCATTCTCAGGTTTCATTCTCATTTGTCTTGTAAACCTTTCTTGAGTATTATAAAATATTCAAAAATGTAAAGTTATATGTGTTTACTACATAGAAGCTTGGTGATTGGTTGGCAAGCACAATGACATCAATAGGTTGGTGATATCACAAAGACTAGGTAGCAGGTTAGTTTCTCATCAGTTGGTGATGTCATAGAGATAGGACAGTGAGGTCACAGAGACTACGTAAGCAAGTTAGTTTGTCATTGCTTAGTGATTTCATAGAGTGGCATAGTGAGGTCATAGAGACTATGTCAGCAGGTCAGCTTCTCATTAGTTGGTGATGTCATAGAGGTATTGCAGTGAGGTTACAAAGACTACGTAAGCATGTCAGTTTCTCTTGGGTTAATGATGTCATAGAGATAGCACAGTGAGATCACAGAGACTATGTTGCAGATTAGTTCTCATTAGTTGGTTACACACGTGGACAAAATTGTTGGTACCCCTCATTTAATGAAAGAAAAACCCACAATGGTCACAGAAATAACTTGAATCTGACAGATGTAATTTGCCAAACTACATGTTGACAAGCCACAAAGCTTCTGGGAGAATTTCCTATGGACAGATGAGACAAAAATCTAAATTTTTGGCAAGGCACATCAGCTCTATGTTCACAGACGGAAAAATTAAGCATATCTTGAAAAGAACACTGTCCCTACTGTGAAACATGGAGGAGGCTCTGTTATGTTCTGGGGCTGCTTCGCTGCATCTGGCACAGGGTGTCTTGAATCTGTGCAGGGTACAATGAAATCTCAAGACTATCAAGGGATTCTAGAGAGAAATGTGCTGCCCAGTGTCAGAAAGCTTGGTCTCAGTCGCAGGTCATGGGTCTTGCAACAGGATAAAAACCCAAAACACACAGCGAAAAACACTCAAGAATGGCTAAGATTGCAGTGATTGCCTCAAAAGGTTGTGCAACAAAATATTAAGTTAAGGGAACCATCATTTCTGTCCAGGCCTGTTTCATGAGTTTTCTTTTTTTAAAAATTCTGTTGAAGCATGGTTGAAAAGCAATGTCTGACTTTCATTTGTTCATTTTCATAGAATTTTTATATATTATTACTTTTGTCAGATTCAAGTTATTTCTGTGACCATTGTGGGATTTTCTTTCATTAAACGAGGGGTACCAACAATTTTGTCCACGTGTGTATGTCATAGAAATATTGCAGTAAGGTCACAGAGCCTATATAGCAGGTTAGTTTCTCATTAATTGGTGAGGTCATAGAGGAAGAACGGTGAAGCCACAGAGACTACGTAAGAAGGTCAGTTTAGCCGGCGATATCATAGAGGTAGCACAGTGATGTCACATAGTGTGTGTATCAGTTTAGTTTTTCAATGTTTGCTGATGTCATAGAGGTTGCACAGTGGGGTCACAGAAAGTATGTAAGCAGGTTAGTTTCTCATTAGTTGATGATGTCATTGAAAAAACTACTTAAAGTCTCACAGTCTGTGTAGCAAGACAGTTTGTTATTAGTTGGTGATGTCACTTAGGGAGCACAGTGAGGTCACAGAAACTATGTAGATTTGTCTTTGATCAGTTGCTGATGTCACAGAAAGAGCAAGTACAGTGAGGTCACAGGTTAGATTCTAATTAGGTGATGATGTCATAGGTAGTGCATAGTGAAGTCATAAAGTCTACAGCAGGTTAGTTTATCATTGGCTGGTGATGTCACATAGGGAACACAAAACAGAAATCACACTGATCGACAGTATCTGCATCATCCTGGTGTACATGATTTCAAGTTAAGATGGCTAAGGAAAGATCATTGTAAATTGAAAATATTGGAGGCCATTATAACTTGAGGAATCACAGTAAAGCTATACATTTTGTGATATTCTGAATATAATGACTAGGTAGAAAATTGCACACTATATAGCCACTTATCAAAGTGCTCGTGTTAGAAATCTTGTAATTATTAGTTCCTAACATTTCTTGTAAAAGTAAGCTCGACAGAATTCACATGATGAAAGCCTAGCCAGCAGATTATAGATAGGCTTATTGCCCAGAAAATCATGTAATACATATATTATTGATACAGGTTTTGCAACTATTGTCTAAACTCATTTCATCATGTATGTATGTTGTACCTATATATATATTTGTCAACTGACCAAATCATTTCACAACCTGTTATGCCACTGGAGTCACAGCACAGTGAGGTGGGTCAGAAATTGGGGAATATCTCACCACCAACATCTTTGCTCTCAGAAACATATTATGGGTGTATTACACGGACAGATCCAGGCCACGACGAGCACTGATCGACATGAAACACACCGATCTGCGTTCGTTTGCATTGGCCTAACTACACAGTAATCATCCTAATCATTCTTCCTCTATTCAGGGGATTTTCGGGGGTTTACACAGGGCGATGTGCTGCCAATAATTTCCATAAAAGATGCACTCAACCAACCAAAGAACATTTGCTTGTTGGTTGGATTTTCGACAGTACAATTGGACGATTGCCCTGATGCCCAGACAGTTTAATAGAGCCTTTACTGTCTATTGCTAGCAGTACACTATGGGGGGAATTTGCTATCCCGTGTACTTATAGGAAATTTAGATTGTGAGCCATACTGGGGACAGTAAGTGATAACAATGTCTATAAAGCTCTGCGGAATATTTTGTCGCTATACAAGTAATCTAATAATATATAAAAGTACCTGCCTCATGTGTCTCAAGCCAATTTCTCATGAATAAACCAGTTTCTCTGATGGATTACAATTCACCAGTAATAATAGTAAACCATTAAATTCATTGGCAAAGGCTCCCTATAGGTTACACGTAATAATTCCACTCCTCAGCTATTGGTTGATCTCTCTTTGACAACTACCTCTGCTGTCTATAGGCACAGGCCTAATGATATGTAATGATTAGAGAGTGAATTGGTTAAGAACAGACCAGATTCATCCCAAAGTTTTGGGCTTGACCCAAACCCAAAACTTTGGGGTTCATCACCTACAAATCACTATTATACTCTGGAGTCTCTATGGCATCATGACATCTGTGCAACCCATGTGACCCTGACAACTTGTGACATCACAGCTCGGAAGACCACCAATGAAGACTCCTAGGGAGCTCAGGAGAGGTGAAGCAAGGTGAGTATAAGTAATACAGTAGGTATGTTTCTGCACCTCTCCTGGTTCTCCACTTATTATACTCTGGGGTCTGAGAGACTGCAAACTATACTGTAATAAGAGCACTTCTGGTTGAACAGGCGGACAAACCCATGATATTCGTCAAAACCAATCTTTCTTCCATGTCTAGTAATTATACAGTGCCAGTGATCCTGAAGAGACAGAAGACCCCTATAAGATTCATCAGAGACAGTCATTAGGTTTCTGCTTTTCCCATTCTTTGATATTTTTTCCGTGTTCTGCACAGAAGTGCTGCTTGATGGTAACATAGAAGGCTATTATCACTCGTCTTACCTTGAGAACAAATCCCTCAGGACAGGCGTGATCGTACTTGTACACCTTGTAGACTACTAGGAACACAACACACGCCAGAAACGCCAACGCAAAGAGGACAAGGACGGTGACCTGTAAATAAAAAAAGGACATTTGTGAAACTTTTTTCTACCTAGTCATGTCTCGTCTGTCTGGGGCACAGTATACACATATCACTTCAATGCAGTATACAGTACATGGACTAACTGACTAAGTATGACGGTTTTACAATAGTAGTAATGGTACATTGGGGCTTATTTATGCAGACTGGCGTTAGTCATGTCAGTCTTCACAGCCCCGGTGCCTCATCTATGACAGACACCAGACTGTGCGCCTGGGGGAAATTGTACATTAGCTTGTACCTGACGAACATATCCCCAATTATCAACGCCAGAATACTGGCGTAAATTATAGTCCATCTCATATAGCTGATGGCCCCGCTCAATGTCCACCTTCACCATGGCCCTTTATCGGGAAAGTTGCATGAAGGCGGCACAGATTTTAAAAAGTGGCAACTTTTTTGAGCAAAACTACGCTTTGTGCAAAAAAATGTGAACTTTTTATGCCTTGTATGTCAGAAAACTATATGTATCAAAAGGCATTATGGGAAAGGAGCTGGGAGCTCATGCGCCCTCTGTTGGATGTAACAGATCCTCAGTTTGCTTTTGACTCACCAAGTCTTGAGACAGCAAAAGGGATTTTAGCCAAGCCAGTTTCACTTATCTGCATACAGCGCCGTTTCGGGATTGTTGTCCCTCATCAGTGCAGAACAAAGTGTGCTGGCTGGCTTTGCACTATATGCACTGCCAAAGTATGAATTATATGACAACTATAGATGATTCTGAGTGAACTGGATGACATGACAGCTTCTATAGTTGTCACATAGCTTTACCTGTAGCAGGTTAATGTCTCATTAGTTGGTTATGTCAGAGAGGTAGCACAGTGAGGTCACAGGGGCTACAGAAGCAGGTCAGTTTCTTATTGGTTGGTGATGTCAGAGAGGTAGAACAGTGACGTCACAGGGACAACATAAGCAGGTCAGTTTCTTATTGGTTAGTGGTATCATAGAGATAGCACAGTGAGGTCACAGGACTACATAAGCAGGTCAGTTTCTTATTGGTTAGTGGTGTCATAGAGATAGCACAGTGAGGTCACAGGGACTATGTAAGCGGATCAGTTTCTCATTAGTTGGCGATATCAGAGAGATAACACAGTGAGGTCACAGGGGCTACAGAAGTAGGTCAGTTTCTTATTGCTTGGTGATGTCATAGAGACAGCAAAGTGTGGTCACAGGGGCTACAGAAGCAGGTCAGTTTCTTATTGGTTGGTGATGTCAGAGAGGTAGAACAGTGAGGTCATTTTGTAGCCTGGGAAACAGTGCTGCAACCCCTATGGGCAGATACCATGTAAGATACATATTCATACCCATTCAAGTACAATTCCGGCCAATAGTGTTTGGGGGGTTGTTCCTGGTTGAAATGAATGGCCCATAGCAAAAATTTGGACCCTTTCCGGGGCTGTTTGACACCACCACACTGCTAACCACACTGCTGATCTGACTTGAGTACACTTTTCACTTCTTTGCTTGCAGATCCTATAGAACCCAGGGTCGTGGAGTCAGAGTCGATCACAGTTTTGAGTGAACTCAGCGTCAGAAAAAAAGTACCAATCTGACTCCGCATCCCATTGCAAATTTTCGTAACCTTTTAAAATACGGATGAGTCAAACTTGTTTCCAGGGGTCAAGTAACAAGGCTGCCTATATTATACCAAACTGGGGTGCAAAGAAGTGGGGCACCATATCATAGACCTAGCAATGTAAGGTGGTAGGAGCCACCACCTTCCAAAAAGATGGACTTAGGTGAATGACTAGTTTAGGTCCTAAGCCAGAATTGGCCTGTATAGTTTTTTGTTCTATTTACTTGCACTTTGTGCGTCTTATTGTGCAGTTTATGGCGTGTATTGTACTGAATATGGTGATGATTTATTGCGCACTATGATGTTATACTGTCACTGTGTATAAGCTGCTACGTCATCATGTCTACCTCATTCTGGTGTTTTCTAGGATGAGGGCGGCACAATGTCTCACTAAATGGGCAAAACTTGGTAGTGCCTACTGGCTGTGTCCCATTTCATGCTACTTAATGTGGACTTTCTGCGAGCAGAGACCTGACATCTTGTAGTCACTTCAGGTGGGAGAAGATCCCATATAAAAGAGAGGTTTTCCTGTGCCTTCAGGTCTTCTATCTGGATCTCCATTGCCAGTAATCTGTCTGTGTGGTGCAAATCCGAATCGGAGTCTGTTGTTCTGAAGCCTACTGTGGCAAAATGGATGTGCTTGGGAACGGACTACTGTGAGTGCTGAGCATGGACCCCTGTGAGAACTGAGCATTCGCTGTGTGCACCATGGGACTGTCATTCTCATGCCGAGAGCAGTCTTTGCCCCTGTGCCATGTACTGCTGAACAACTGACATTAACCTTTGTCGTGCTGAACTGCAACTACCTCAGCAGAGCTGGGGACACTATGTCTGTGTGAACAGAGTGGGTTTCTTGGCTGCGACTTTACTACAGTCTGAAGTGGGCACCTGGCTGCCCTGTCCTTGGATAGGTCAGCCCTGCAGATAGATAGCTTAGGGTCACCTGAATTAAATGGCGTTTTCCCCTTTGTGAAACGGTCATATATCACCTTTTTCAATATGCTAATGAGCCCTTTGGAACAATGAGGTCGTTGTCATCTCTTTGGAGCAATGGCCATGCCTTCATTGCACCAAAGAGTTCATTTGCATTTTGAGAAAAACAGTGATATCTCAGCAACAAGGGAAAAACACTTTGATTCAGGTGACCCCAACCTATCTATCTGCGGGGCTGAGTTGATATGCTGGTTCAGGTGACAGACTCCCTTTAAGATCTATCTTTATATCCATAGTGGCCTCTCTATGTCAATAAACAAACGTGTATTTAACTAGGCCCAAGCTGTCAAACTACTAAACTTTCAGGCTCTATTCGCACTGAGGGATATAGGCCAGGAGCATTTTCATTACATACAGTGCCAGAACAATGTGAACAGAGCCTTAGCATTATATCAGTGTTACAGACGACACAGTGAACACATTTATTCTTCGGGCTATTATAATTTCTCATTACATCTGTAAACAGCGGCAGACATTACATATTGCCATTAATAGGAAGCGCTAGTTATAACGCTGTAAACCCGTGCTGCCCATAAAATGACTATATTTACGACAAGCAATTACGGCGCTGTATTTCTGCCTCCTATTAACATTTATTATTGTATAATGGGATGTGTGAAAATGTGGAGGAATATTAAATACATATAACTGGGTGATCAATGGGAACATATAAAGCTGCTACAAGGATTGAGAAGAAGGATATAGTGTGGTTAACTGGAGATAACGTGTCAGAGGCAATGGTGCCCATGCCATACGCTAAACATGCAGTATATACCTTAATAGGGCCAAATAATAATGAAACCTATCTATATGCTGACTCTAAATGTATAATATGTATGTATATACTATGTATATACTATATATAATATGTATAATATTCCTCCACATATAATATGTATATAATAATATGTATAATAATATATATAATATGTATAATATTCCTCCACATTTATTACATGTATTTAATATTCCTCCACAAAGACTTTGTATGCTTATTGTAATGCAGGCAGTGTGGCAGGTTACTACTGATACCGGGGGCGCAGATATTGTGGTGGGTACAGAACTAGCTGAGGAACCCCATCAGTATGTATAGTCATGTCCATGCTATATATTGATGTTGTTGTTGCTGGAGAGGAAGGGTTAATCTGTCAGTCTCAGCAATAGTGACACAGTAGTAGGGCACAGAGAGGTAGTTACTTGCTTAGGCATCTGTGACACATTGTCCACTATATAGCCATGTCTACACAGAGTATGCTCGGCCGAACTCTGCCCATGGCACAGTGCCCAAATGTCACAAAGATGTCATTGTCATTGTCAGATGTCATTCTGATGAATGGTCCGCCATCTAGGCTGTTCTGACCTAGCTGTTCGGAGGTGTTGGGTTATGTGAGGGCACACACATACATCAAATAGGCTCTGGACAGCACAGGTAGACCACCAGTAGAGAGGGTTGCTTGATCCACCAACAAGCACGAGCAGTTCCCACAATTTCGTTGTCCACCATCCAGACACAGCTGACATCTTCATTACACAGTCAAGGTGCTTAGCAGAAGGAAATTTGGTGTCATGATGCCCATTACATCTCCTACTATTGATAGCCAGTCACTGTCGTCTTTGTTTGCAGTAGTGTCATGGTGCTAACAAGGACCAATACACGACCACCGTCCACAATGATGTAGACTTTGGTCTATAGGATGCAGTCCGATCATTACCACGGACACACAGATCATCAGGACCCACTCTTGTAGAAATATCCTTGCCCCGTGACCTCCACTTTATTTCCAGTTCTGAGAACCTTCAGCGACATTTACATACATACATACATGGTCCTTTAAGAAGCTGCAGGATTACAGCTGGAGGTATCTGAGGAAGAAAGCTTTCCAACAAGGTGTTCAGGAAAGTGACAGATCCCATAGAGCTGGCTGAGCGTCTGGTGAAGGAGATGTATGGTAGTGCTTACAGCGGATTGTTATTGCAATAAGCCATTTCCCCAGAGTTCGGAGCCGGGATTGTATTAATATCATTTATCTCCTTTGGCTATGGGTTTGGTTATCCTCCTGTACTGGGCTCGGGCTATGCATCAGTATATGTGCCAGGCAATACGGATGGTAGCTTTATTATACAGCTCCCACTTCATCTGACTTTGTCACAAGCTTTCACCTTGCCCATGCCCATATATTTTCTGTTATGAAATTAGAAATGCCAGCGGACAGGCCCTGCCGCTGTATCGGTGCCATGGAAAATTCATCATTTTCTCAGACACCCGTTCACACAAGTGGGCCGATGGAAATTTTGTTTCTAGCGCCTAATAGTCTGAGAATAAATGCAAAGTACGCAGCACTCCTGTAGTAAGTGTTTTAACCCTTTGGGTCCCAAGGATGCAGCATATGTGTCCATGTTGCCTATTTTTTCCCACAAGGGGATATTTACTTCTAAAGCGGTCATGCCAAGATTACAACGTATTACCTATCCACAAGATAAGTGATAGGTGTTTGACCGGAGGCCCCTCACCAATCAGGAAAATGGGGGTTCCTTGTACCCCCCCATCTGAATGTAGTAGGGTCACACAGACTTGCTGCAGCTTTGTTCAACTCTATGGGACTGCCCAAAATAGCGAGCCCTGCACTCTGCTTCTCTTTTGCAATTCCATAGAGATGAACAGAGCGTCAGCACACCTGCATGACCACAGCTCCATTCAGATGGGACACTTGTAACTCAATTCACGAGGTTTTCCGACCCCAAATGTATTTTTCATACAGATGACCTATCCACAGGTCAGAGGTTGACCGAAGGGTGGTACCTACCAAAAATAAAGGCCAAAAAGCCCCTTCCCCTGCTATCACCTGCAGATGAATGCATGAAACTTCCTGTTCTGTAGAGATCATTCTGCAGTGGCCTTATTATCATCACAGTAAAAATTACAATGATACTTAACACCTATATATAGATAACATGGGATGTATTGTTGGCAATATGTGATGGTCACAGGTCACCTCCTTCCCCTCCCTACACAGTAACCACTGCATTGGTCACAGAGCATGCCCACAACACTCTTCTATAGAAATAAATAAGTCATTTTTTGACTGAGCTTTCTTATGTCCATGAGGCTGCTGTAAACCAAATCTCTGAACTGCTGTTAAGAGTTCTTGGAAAATGGCCATCATACATAGTCATGTATAGAGAAGAGAATAGCAAAATCTACAGGAATAAAAAACAGAGAAAAAGAAAAAAAAAGTTTTTCTGTATCTGCTTTCTTTTTTTATATAATATAATGCAACAGAGTGGGAGATTGCTATGGTGATACGTCTGTATTTAGAAGAGGATTATCATCATTTTATATGTATGGTATTTACATTGACTGGCAGATTATAATAGGTGAAATAAAGGAAAATGACAGATATTAAATACATATCATATAGAGACAGATAAATAGGATATAGATAGAAAGGTAGATAGATACTGTAGCTAAAAGAAAAGATACTGCAGATAGATAGATAGATAGATAGATAGATAGATAGATAGATAGATAGATAGATACTGTAGACAGACAGATACTGTGGATAGATAGATAGATAGATAGATAGATAGATAGATAGATAGAATAGATACATATGGTAGATAGCTAGACAGACAGATAAATGAGATATAGAAAGATGGTATATATACTTTACATAAATAGATAACAGATAAACAAACAGAAAGATGGGATATAGATAGGCAGATATATACTGTAGATAGCTAGACAGATAGATGTAATATATATAAATATCATCTAGATAGACAGATGAATGGGATATAGATAGAAAGGTAGACAAATACAATAGATAGATGGGATATAGATAGATGGTAGATACTGTAAACAGCTAGACAGATACATGGGATATAGATAGATTGGTAGATAGATACTGTAGATAGAAAGACAGTCGAGATAGATAGATAGATAGATAGATAGATAGATAGATAGATAGATAGATAGATAGATATGACCATCTGATAGGTATAGGGGCCTCCCGACTCTCCCGACATCATCTGGTCGAGCATGTTGAGGTGCTCGCGGTGGCATACCACCCGCTTTCTAACAGAACATAAGAACACTCTGCTAGGCCGAGTGTGCTTGTGTACGGGTTATCGAGAGGGATAGCTGTCGGCTGCACAGCTTCTGAAGGTTTAAGGGCACTTTAAGTTCTATAGAACTACTGCCAAAAACTGCTGAACTAAAAAGGTCATCCTTTCTCCTCCTATGAATGATTGCCGGCACTCAGCAGATGGGAGCTGTCTTGCTTCTGGCTTAAGGAGCACTTATCACTTCAGCAGACAGACATTTTGTAGTCTGATCAACTCAAGAGTGTGAATTCAGCAGGAAAGACGGCGTCCCGCCTCACGCCTCAGCAATGTCAATAGTTTACAAGGAATGTTCTGTCTGATAATAAGACATCATTTAATATGGCGAATTACAACAAGAAAGATTTAAGTACATTCTGTTTTTCACTGTTTTATTAAAGGGACAATTCCATGTTTCTATGGGATATGTGAGGGCGTAAAGGGGTTGTCCAGGGATTTCATTTTAATGACCTACCATTAGAATACGCCACAAATATCTGGCCACTACACAGGTCATGGATACATCTACTCCCGACTCCATATTGTGTATAGTACAGGCATCAGAACTGGCCCCGGAAAGCTGGTGTGTGGGGGGCCCACTTATAGTATCCCGAACAAGCCCTTTAAGAAAGATGGCATGCGCATTTATCTTTATCAATGGTATCACATACAGTGTAACATCTAGAGGCTAGAAATTTTTGGCTTGAAGTCAAGATAGTCCCATTTATAACAGGACACCATTAGGCATTCTAATACACAGAGACAAGGATCTGTCAACAGCAACATGTTGTCAGTTTCCAGGAAGCAACCTGAGATTTTTGAGTAAAGGGGCGCCACGGCGAATTACACATGGGAGCTGTGCAGAATACCAGGCTGTAAGGATTAATGGTTGTATGGATTAACTTGCACTAGAGAATATGAGAATTGCTTGTTACATCGATCCAGTCAGCAGATCCATAAAAAGCTATGGATGTCTCCTACACATGACCTGGCCATTATACGCTCTAAACTCTTGTCTTTTCAGGCACGTATATAATTAGGGTCTGTATATCCTTATAGATAAATGGCTGATTTTATACAATTAGAGCTCTCTTCATATATTGGAGGCCTCCATTGCAAATTCTGTCATATTTCAGTATGCAACAATATTTTTTCCAGTAAAATGCTGGACACTATGACGGAACTCAGTGGGCGCCATTATAAATCAGTGGGTCCATACGGATTATTGCACCTATCAAAGCACAGAAAAATGCTCAACACTGTCTCTTTGCAGGTCTGACACACATGCCCTTCCTAACTTTGTTACACACACACACCCTGCACAAAAGTGTCTGGATGCCCCCATAACAGCATATCTAATAGGTTCCCTGTTTTCAGGATTGGCAGGGATCTCAGAGGTTAGACCCCCACAATCAGCTAGTTATCCTCTATCCTATGATTCATGACATAACCACTTTAACTGTCTTCAAAAAAATTGGGCACGTGCTATACTCTAAGGAAGAGCTCTAGATGTGAGCGATCCACGAGCTGTATAAGCTCTTTCCCCCATTTACACCCCCACCTCAATGGTTCCCTAGACAACCATCTACTATATCCACCCCTCATCCTGCTCCTCATATGAGTTCTTGAAAAACAGAGCCACAGGGGGCCTCTTGTTCACAGCACCATCTCCCCCTTCAATAGATCCACTGATTCCAGCACAGATGGAATTTTTTCTCTAGCCCCCACCATTCCTGAGCAAACATTTCTGTTAGTTTCAGCACTCAAAATGTTAATGAGGCTCTCTACTGTCAGGTGGGCAGTCCCAGACAATCTGCTCCAACCCAGGACCGCCCACCTGACAACAGACAGCTTAATTAGCATATTGGATACTAAAATTAACAACACTGATTGCTCAGGAGCAGTGGGGGCTAGAGAAAAAAAAATTCCAACTGTGCCAGAATCAGCGGAGAGGAATCTATTCATGGTTGCAAAGAGGCGGAGGTGGTGATAGGTTCCCCACAACCCCAACGGGCCCTTTGCCTAGTGCTTACTCCTCTATCTAGATTTATATGGTCTGCTCTTCAGTACTGTAGCTACAAATACGTTATCTATGTAGCTATGCAACTATCTCAAGTCTATAGATAAGTATATATATAAAACAATCATCCAATGGACTGGAGATCAGCTCTCGGGCCTGAAGCTTTACTCGGCATTTAGAAGGCTGCCCATGCCCTGTTATATAGACGCACACAGTATGGACGGGTTTGGTTAGCACGAGCCTACCCACTAACCATACAGATATGTAGTTAACGCCGAACGCATCACTTAATTACACTAAATATTTGCCTTTGTAACAAAACATCCTTCAGGTCTCTCGAAATCAACAACAACAGCAGCGAGCATGATGATTGTCAATTAGCGAGGACCCAGGAGGTAGCGCCAGACGACACCCCTTTTAATTACCATATTTATGAAGCACCATCTATTATTCATGTTCTCCTCAGCTGGGAGAAGGGATTATGACAATGGATATGGTCGGCACTAACAGCGGACTGAAATATATTGACTGTTTATTTTCACATGACTGCAGTTATAGACCTTTGAGAAATCCATGGACTCTCTAGCTTAGAGTACATTCTCTGACGCAGAGTCGTCTGACAAAAAAGTCCTGCAAAACTGACTTTTTTTAAAAAAAAAAATAACAGATACCACATGGACCCCATTATAGTCAGTTGGATCCCTTGGGATCCACTGTAGGATTAGAGGGATCCTTTTTATTGTTTAATCGGGTCTTTTGGTCCATCGTAGGACCAAAAGAATGGATTAAACCATAAAAAGGATCCATCTAATGATGGACAACAATGGATCCCGAAGATTAAACAACGTTGATGTGAACACACCTTAGAGTTTTGACTAGAGATGGTCGACTTGCTAGAAATACAATGGGAGAATCAAGGAATACAATGGGAGAATCAATTCACTTCAGTTCGGCAGTCGCAATTGCACAATGTTTCCTAATAGCCGGTAGATCTTTTACAGATGGAAGAAACCCTGCTATGTATTGGATTTGTGATAAGACGGGATTGTGACACTGTATACCATGGTGTAGGTATTTCCAGACATGTAAACCACAGGCTTATAGTAGGGACACTCATCACAAAGATTGGTTGGGTTAAACAAAGACTTCCCAATGGAGTCCACCAGCTCCTTTATATGGGCAGTCAGGGTAGATGGACACAACTATGGACAGTGGATACAGCCAGGGCAGTATGTGGGTGCCGCAATCAGTTGGGTCACCATTCATTTATATAAGGTGTGGCTAGCCTCACAATATGTTACGGTCTTGTGTGCTTATTTAGATGACTGGGGTCTCCCACTCTCACACCTTTAGGCTTAGCAGAGGGCTATAAACTCACTCTGCTTAGGTGTATGAGTTTATCCACTCTACAAGCCCACAGAATACAATGGGACAGTGATACAGCTAAAGAGTGGTTATGACGGGGCTCTGGGTGCTATAGGGGCCAACAGAAAGCCATGGCCTGGCTATTGCGATACAGGATTGCGACAGAAAACTGAATGTTTGCCCTGGGTGAAGGAATGGCTAGATGTGACTCTAGTGGAATGGGAGCATCAGTTCACTGCAGGGTAGCCATCATGACTCCACAATGATTCCTAATACTTCATAGATCATGAATTCAATTGCAAATCTGTGAAACTATTGCAAATAACTCCATCCAGTTATGAGCCTGAAAGAGCTGAGCGCACAGCTGATCTTGTCAGCCCCTGAGATATAAAATCTTACAATACCCTGCGTGTGATGCTGTGGTTACCTAGCAGCACATCATAGCAACACAGGATGCTGAAAAATCCCAAAGAGACAACAATGGGAAAATCTTCAATCTAAGAACATCATTAGGGCCAAACGGAGATGTGACAAATCCCAGAAGACACGCTATTTGGGATGTTGTATTGTTTCTCTTTTATTATTATCCGGTATCGTTTAATGCCTGCATTATGCAAAATATGCAAATAAGGAGAGACAATTGCTGCTCCCAGCTATAGGGGGCGCAGAGGTAGTAGTCACACCCGAGTCCTGGTCCCCGAGGAGGCCCTTCTACCACATTTGAAATTATTAGAGCACTGAAGAGACCCCAGAGTATTTTTCAGTGACTTCATGATGCTTGTGTGCCCATGTGACTGATGTGGCCCAATCACAGGCCTCAGTGGTGATCCTGGGTGCATGACATCACCAGCAGAGCACCAGACGCTGCGAGGAGGCCAAAAAGAGGTGAGGGAATTTTTTTTAAAATTTTTATTATGGACCACCACCTATTATACTCTGAAGAGACCCCACAGTATAATAATTTACCACAATGCATGTCGCGGCAGCCATTTTACTTTGTCCAAGGGCCTGTGATCAGGCCCAAAAACCAGTAGAGCCCACAGGTTACCCTCACCACACCAGGACTGAATAAACATCTTTGATCACCTTTCTGATTTACTTTGATGGTTGGCAGTCTGTGCATCGTAAGTTTATGATCCCTGCCCTCGGGCGCACTGGAGTGAGCAAATTTATGATACTGTATTATTAGACTGGCTGGAAGATTGTGTATCTTACTAGTTGTAGACACAGTGCCCTAGACGGACATTACAAGGACAGTTTATTAATTACAATGAGAACTATGTAATGCTTTATTTCCCCTATGGGGGCACTGTGGGGAGATGGAGCATCTTTTGCAGTGTTGTTCCATAGACTAAAGCTGGTTGTTGGGGTTTCAGCAGTGAGATACCTTACTGTCTAGAGACTGTCCTAACCTTAATCGGCTATACTGGAAGTATTATGTACAGTATCTTCTACCCTGTGGCGTCATTTCTGAATTTGCACAAAACTGTATGAACAGTGAAGCTTTTCGGTTGTGACAACATTTACCAGATGCAAGTTATAATATTGTGTATTGTTACGTGGCAGAAGGCCATTTGGCATTGGGGCCTGTGCACAACTGCAACTTCTTTACCCCCTATGGATACCCCCAGGCCCCTACTGATATCGCTCAAAGATAGAAGAGCTGCTGATAACGCTCATAGCTGCATATATATAAATATATTTCTCTACGTTCTCAGCACTGAACATATGTAGGTAAGATAAAGTAGTGGTCATGGAGGAAGGGATTTTTTTGCACATTACATGTCAGTAATCCCACTGAAGAACCATACAGCCCATACAGCTCAACCCTTAAATAGCTGATAACAGGGGACAATAGATTGCAGTCAACTGCACATAAAACACAGACTAGATAGGCTATAGATTAAGTAGACCTATAAAGTGGAAAACTCTATAGCTAGTCATTACCAGGCTGACATAAGAAGTGCCAGTCCTTGCCCAGTGATTTCTTTTCCTCCTCAGTAAATCAATAGCCTTTGTGCAGTGAATTGTGCGATTCTGACAAATGTACGGACAGAAATCAAATGACACAGATGTCCGGAGGCCTCAGATCAAAAGTGTCATCTTCCTGAAAAAGTCTATTAGCTAATGCTACAAATAGTCTTATTAACAGGGCTGACGTATGTTCTCTCGTGCTGCACAGCTGACCTGGATACTGAAGTAACCACTTCAGAAAACAAGGTAAGGCTATAAATATATATATATATATATATCTCAAAGAACAGATTAAGTTAACCTATCAGGATGTTTTTGGAGGATACATCCACCAATCATGAGGAGAACATACACTACATACCAATGTTGCCCTTAGATTCAAACCCAAGACCAGTGCTGTAACAATGCAAACCACTGAGTTGTCAAGCTCTCGGATTAAGGTTCCTTGGGTCCACCAAATAAAATGATTCTGGGAGCCCACCATCCAACAGGCCCTAGGAAATAGACCATAGTGCCCATCAAATTTGATTGTCTTCTGCTGGTCCATTATTGCGTTAGAGCCTGGGCCCACCAGAGGATCTGACACTGGCTGGAGTAACGCTAGGTTCACACTAACGTTCAACCACTCCGTCCCAGATTCCGCTTCAAATCGGTGGAGAGAAAAGTCCTGCAAGACTATGGGTTTTCGCAAGTAACTGCTTATGTGGACCCAAAGGATGGAAACCCCAACGCTAATGTGAATCTAGCATTAGAGGGGCTGTGCTTGTTGTAAACATCATGAACTATGTCGACCCTAATTGTTTATAAAAGGACCTTTTCAACCGGTAGGATGACAAATGTTTAGACGCTAATCAGGCTTCAATACTGGTAACGCTAGGTGTACATTAGCATCCCCTCTCCAAACAACGGAAAGGCGGACTACTAAAACAGCGGTAACACACGAAGATCGACGGACCCTATTGACTATAATGGGGTCCATTGGGTGTCCATAGTTTTCAAACTGAAACCTCCTCCGCACAGGACTTTATCCTCTGCCAATTTTGTGGCGGACACTGTGACGGACTCCAGCGCCAATGTGAACTTAGCCTAATAGAGTGATCTTCTTCCAATGGAACTGAAACACTGCATTAGTTACAGCTTCTGATCTATTTTTTTTTCATTACCAGAAAGAGTGCCGCCATCATTGAAAGGCAGTGTATGGTATATACAGAGCTGCAATACCCAACACAACCTATAAACAGGAGAGGAGCTGTTTGGGGAAAAATAGCTGATGTATTTTTCTAATTATAAATCAGCCCTTTGAAGACAACCATTCAAGGCCTCTTTGATTCTCACCATAGAAAGAGTAGAGATTTCAAAGGATAAATGACAGGATATAGTGAATTTCTTTCCACAAACCTGTATATCAATCTGCTCCGTTCCTCCTGCTCTATTACATGCTGCCTGAAAATTGGACAGCAATTTCAATGTGACAGTATCCCTTTAAGAAAAACTATGTGCCCAAACAGTAAGAAACATCACAACCTATTATTTTAGGTCCGTTTCAAGCAGCTGTGTCTAGTCTGAAAAAAATGGTTTGTGTCTCAGCCAGATTTAACATAGCTCAACGGAACTAAAATGCCAGCCGAGCCCTGTTTGGGTCAGAAATTTGGCTGATAAACAAACGATTCCTTCCAGTCTGAACATGGCCATGTGAACACAACCCTTATTATCCCTACAAATCTTACAACATATGATCATTACAAGGGATCTTCTACATTTCGCTTACCTTGAACCTTTCAGACACGCCTTCACTGATACTGATTGTGAACTCGGCAATTTTCGGTGGACGAAATTTCCCTTTCTTGTGATCACGTTCATACTCGGTCTTTGTTTTCACCACAACCTTGAAGAAATAAAGATTGATAGGTTATTACACAGATATTAACTATAAGGAATATCAAGGCCTTGGGTTATTAGATAAAGCCTAGAGCAGCGAAGCCCAAAACCACATGCCTTCATGCAACATCTGAAAAGGTTGGGAAACATGGGCCTAGTGTGTGACTACAATGTAATGAGAATTTCATCAACCTGCAAAATCTTGTCATCACATTTTCAGCCCCATATATATTTTACATGATGGCGGTAGATTTCTAGACATGACACTTTTTGGGTAATATGTGAGGAGTCATGTGGGTGGTCTTGGTCTCCTGTGCAGTCATGGAGGCCCAACTCAATTGATCCAATCACAGGTCAAGATATGTCAATATAAGCCAGTTCTGTAGGCACCTGGAGCATGCGCAGTAAAGTGAGGTACACATACGCCACATGCCGTAATGATGTGTCCGGCCTGTGCAATGTCAATCAAGCCAGAACTGCATAACTCCTCAGGAACCAGGACCACCCACATGACTCTTCACAGGCAGAATGCAACTTTAGTTGTCCTCCTTTTTCAATTTGTTAATCCTGAGCTTCATTATTTGATAAGAAAAAAACATAACAGTGCCCCCACAGGTGAAATAGGGTTTAACAATCCATATGAAAACTCAATGCAGAATTTGATTGGAACCCAGAGTCCAGTGCTGGAAGACACCAGTGCTAACCACCAAAGTACCAGTCTCCATTCCGGACGTAGCACTTTGTTTATGGAAAGGAAGTTACAGAACTGGAGGTCGCTTTGTCTTAAAGGTTTCCAGTTCTTTGTAAATTTTACTTCCTTACCTTTATCAAGATCTCTAAAGTGTTCCATTGATTGACAACATGCAAAAGTGGTAAATTGGTGGAGGTCTAATGTTTTCAACAGCAGTGTCTACTGGCACTATAATCCTCAATCCTCTGTGAGCTACACAATCTGGATATAAGGCTGATACACTTTACCTATGCACCAAGTCAGGGCAATCCTCTGTGAGTTACGCCATCTGGATATAAAGCTGATACACTTTACCTATGCACCAAGTCAGGGCAATCCTCTGTGAGCTATGCCATCTGGATATAAAGCTGATACACTTTACCTATGCACCAAGTCAGGGCAATCCTCTGTGAGCTACGCCATCTGGATATAAGGCTGATACACTTTACCTATGCACCAAGTCAGGGCAATCCTCTGTGAGATACGCCATCTGGATATAAGGCTGATACACTTTACCTATGCACCAAGTCAGGGCAATCCTCTGTGAGCTATGCCATCTGGATATAAGGCTGATACACTTTACCTATGCAGCAAGTCAGGGCAATCCTCTGTGAGCTACACAATCTGGATATAAAGCTGATACACTTTACCTATGCACCAAGTCAGGGCAATCCTCTGTGAGATACGCCATTGGGATAGAAGGCTGATACACTTTACATATGCGTCATGTCAGGGCAGTCCTCTGTGAGCTACACCATTGGGATATAAGGCTGATACACTTTACCTATGCACCAAGTCAGGACAATCCTCTGTGAGCTACACCATTGGGATATAAGGCTGACACACTTTACCTTTGCTGTATACTGTAGGCAGGAAAGGGATTTGTTCTGCTGATGCATGTAGCTCACAGAGGATTGCCTGAATGTTCCCATTCACTGACAGCAATGGTAGGTAGTTAAACAGCAAAGGGGAAGATTTATCAATGTATTTATCAATGCTTGCTGGTGCAATACGTGGAAACATATGGTATTTACATGCTGTGCCACTTTGGAAAAACTGACCAAAACTTCACTGTAATACTTCATATAGGGACTTATTCAGACAGCTATAAAGCATCTGTGTTACGTGGATTTTACATCCATAAATCCCACCCCCCACTGCAGGTCTAATGATGCGAACTACAGCATCATAGATTCCTCTAATACAATAAGCTTAATTTACATCAAACTGAAAAAATCCGTGCATGCATGACTTTTTCATCTACGAAGACTCCAACGCAGATGTGAATGTAGCCTGGGTGACAGCAAGTAGAGGTGTTAAATTGGAAAAAAATATTAAAGGGGTTTCCAATAATTTTATTATTGATATTGAATAGTGCGGACAGCTAAATGAAGAGGCATGCGTCCCTTTGATTGTTTACCAAGGAACAGCACCATACATATAGTTGTGGCCGTACCTGGCACTGCAACTCAATCCCACTCACTGCTGTCTCTAGAAATACAATGGCACTTTATTAGAACATTTACAACCCCATAAAACCGGGGTATTTGATGTACGGATGCCGTGTTTTTGGCTGGTACTAATGGAAATGCATTCTATACCTCCTTAAACTCAATCACTAGGAAGAGGTTTTCTGTGCAGAAATTCTACCTTGTCTATTACCAAGCAATCATATTAAAGTAAGGCCCATCAATCCCGCCCTGACATTTCTTCATTGTGCTCGATTTATTGTAAACTCCATCCGAACCCTTCTCCATACACAACCTTTATAGTCAGCGCTGGCAGAGATGCGTGTCACGTAGATGAGAATTATCAGAGATCTGCACTTCTGCCTCCTTCTTCGCCACCTAGAATCGCCCGCTATCTATCACGTTTTAATTTGTTTAAAAAAAAAAAAAAAAAAGGAATATCATATGGTGCGGCGAAATTATTGTGTAATTGATTTTTAGCTTGGCAGGAGGGTGATATGAATGCATAATCCTGTACAAAGCAAAACTTCCCAATAATGTTCTGCACGTCCTATACTGTAAGGGGATTAATGCCGCTAATGTGGTGAACATGGGGGAATTCAGTCATTACATGTAAATCCATACAAATTCTATTTTTGCAGCTATTCGGACTCCCTCCTATCTTCTCCGCATTAATGTCAAACTCCAGTGTGAAGCTATGTGTTTTATACATTTGAGACCAGGTGGTAAAGGATTAATAGGCTAGGTCTCAATTTGGCATCCTGGTGACTGTATTAGTTCATTGACACATTAAAGGAAATGTGTCACCAGTAAAAGGCCAAGTTTTTATGTTAGATATATTTTTAAAGAATTTTTGATCATTTTTTTTTATTTTCCATATTACTAAATTCTGCTGGCTACTAAGCCTAATAATAGGCTGACACTTGCCAATTAGGGGTTTCTTTGGAGTAGTCACCTCATTAACATCACAGACCTAATCCCTCTATAGATAATACTACTGACCCATCATTACATGCACTTCTGAATAGATGGTGTCACATCTTATCTACTCCCTGCACAGAGCATGTCTAGTAAACTCTCAATAGACCTCAATTATCATCTACAGATTATTGATAACTATGGCCATGACTATGCTGTAAAGCATATCACTAAATGCTGTTAACATAGTCATACTTCCCAACTGTCGCGGATTCAGTGGAACAGTCATAGATTTCGGTTGCTGTCTCGATCGGCGGGAGGTATGTCCCAGCTTCAACTCGAATTGAATACAATGGTGAGGAGGGCGCTATCCTCCCTGCTTCACCATTCCTCCCCTGTGTGCTCCGGGAGCTGTAGGCGCTAGATGATGACGTCACACACATCGTGCCTGCAGCTCTCTGAAGCATCCAGGAACAGAAACTTCAGACAGAGCAGCATGGGAGCGAGAAAGTGAGTATTACTGTTTTTTTTATGTTTGATTGGTGCCAGGAGAGGAACATAATATTGTGGTGGCAACTGCAAGGGGACTTTAAACTATGGGGGCAGATGGAGAGGGACATTGTTAGATACAAGTTTGCTATAACACAGTCTATGAATGGAAAGGTCATGGAGTAACATTTGTGTGGCATGTCACCCTAGACAGATCTAGTGACGTTGTGAAATGAGTAGTTATAAAATTCTCACATCACGTCACGTCACGTCATAGTAGGTAAGTTAGAGCGATGTTCATTTAAGGAATGATCCAGAGGCTATGGAAGGATTATATTTATGCTTGTCCATATGAGGAATAAGAAAATTGACAAAAATAAAATTCCTCAACCTATATAAGCAGACAGTGGTGTAACTAAAGTCTTGTGGGCCCCGGTGCAATCTTTTGTCCGGGGCCCCCTACCTCATCCCTACAGCGAATTCTTGATAGTGATGGTTACAGGTGCTAAGGAGTTTAATCAACCTTATTGTGCTCAGGGTAATCTGTGGGTCTCCTTGGTTTATGGGCCAGATGGAAGCTGTAATCTCAATACTGATGCCAGTGCTTATGGGCCCCCTAAGGCTCCTGGGCCCCGGTGCGACTGCACCCTCTGCACCCCCTCAAGTTACGCCCCTGTAAGCAGACACAGGATGCATGGAAGGCGAGGACTACCTCCACCTCTCACCTGTTCTCACTCTTTTAATGTTTTGAGTTTTGCATTATAACCTTTTGGAATCTCGTGGTTCTATACATTTGGAAACATTTTTCTTTTTCATCTTAATCAACGGACTCTCGATGTTTTCTGGTGTCACCCTATTGTACTCCTTGTCTTATCAGCCAAGAAGTGCAGGACAGCATTTTACAGACATTAAACTGGGGGCAGATGGAAGGGGCATTAAACTGTGGGGGCAGCTGAAGAGGAACAATACACTGGGGGCAGATGGAGAGGGACCTTAAACTGGTGGCAGATGAAGGGGGACATTAAACTGGGGGCAACTGGAGGGGAACATTAAATTAGGGCAAGTGGAGGGGAACATTAAACTGTGTGGGCAGATGGAGAGGGACATTAAACTGGGTGCAGATGGAGGGGGTACATTAAACTGTGGGAGTAACTGGTTGGGGACATTAAACTGGGGGCAACTGGAGGAGGACATTAAACTGGGAGTAATTGGAGAGGGACATTAAACTGGGCAGATGGAAGGGGATATTAAACTGCGGGCAACTAGAGAGGGACATTAAAATGGGGGCAACTGGAGGGGGACATTAAACTGTGGGAGTAACTGGTTGGGGACATTAAACTGGGGGCAACTGGAGGAAGACATTAATCTGGGAGTAATTTGAGAGGGACATTAAACTGGGAGCAACTGGAGGGGGACATTAAATTTGGGGAAACTGGAGGGGGACATTAAACTGTGGAAGTAGCTGAAGGGTGACATCAAACTCTGGGGGTATCAGGAGGGGGACATTAAACTTTGTGTGCACCAACAGAGGGACTTTATACTGTGGGGGCAATTGGAGGGGAAAATTATAATGTGGGGGAATATCATGTTAATGACTATAGGGGCATTATACTGTGCGGGGGCACAAAGAGAAATGGATTGGTATGTAGAAGTGGGTGGGGCTAAATTCACACATTCCATCCCTCTTTCTGTCCTTTGAAAGTTGGGAGGTATGAACATAGTAAAGGAGAATCTCGGGCAAGATGGCCGCCCCCATAATTATGTGCAGAAAATAGAATAAAAAATCTACGATCACACAAAAAAAAAAATAGGATAGGCCATAAATACAGCACCAATCAGATGTACAGGGCCTGTACTAAACACAGTATGAGAGTTGGATACGGCCATGTACAGCTGATCAGTGCAGGGGCTGGCTACTTACACACTGAATGGCCACTTTATTGAAAATCTTCCCTTTCACAATTGAAACTTCCCTGTATGGATATTAAACATGTGACCCTGGCTGCGCAACATAAAATTGAGGCAGCAAGTGTTCCATGGACCAGTTTCAGTGTAAATCCACTTTAGAATAGGAAAATGGAGGGATCTGAGCGAGGCCTACTAGACTAGCAGGGCCAGGATTTCATACACTGCCAAACTTGTGGGGGTTTCTCATCTAACGTTGTCAAATATACCAAGAATGGTGTGATGGAGGGAAAACATCTAGCTAAAATGGATGCTAAGATTACCTCAATGAAAAGGGTCAGAGGGTCAAGAATCCTTCTGATGAACAGGCGGTGCAGAGTCAAGGAAACTGCAGCTGAATACAACGCTCTTGTCCGCCTAACATGTCCTAATGCACATCTCACCACTCTTTAGCACGGATAGGCTATAACAGCAGACAATCAGTGTGAGCGCCATTGCTGTCTATTGGAAATAGAATGCCAAGTATCCAACTGGAAAAAGACAGTAAAAATTGTATCACTCATCTAGATTTTGTTGCATCGTGCCAGGAGTCAGCCATTCAGGCTGGTGGAAGTTGAGTAATGGTGTTCTTGGCATATGCTGGGTCCTCAGAACCTGTACATCATACCTGTGTATGCCACAATGAAATGCTGTGGTCTGATGGGTGCTACTAGATGGGTGTCTCTAATAAAGAGGCCATGTCATGTAGCATGTACAGTATATAGCATTATCTATATACCAAATGTATGAAGTAAGCAACATTTTATGTGTATGTAATTGGTCACATTGTGAGTATGTAGTTGTCACATAACAGCATTTGTTTGTATGTATATGCAGTGGTATGTTTTCTCTAATATATTGTATATAGCCTATATAATTCCCTTATATACTGTATATAGCTTATATGTAATTTCCCCCTGTATATTGTATGTAGATTATATGTATCTTTCCCCCTGTATATTATATGTAGATTAAATGTATGTTTTCCTGTTTACATATTAGATGTAGCTTATATGTAGGTTTTCCTGTTTACATATTATATGTAGCTTATATGTAGGTCTTTCATTATATATTGTAGGTAGCTTATATGTAGGTTTTCCACTTCTATATTGTATGTAATGCACTGAAAATTTTGGGAACATTACTAGATATGTAACTCTAACTAAAACAAACTTGTATTGTTTAACGTTAATATGTTGTTTACTACAAGCAATAAAATTCATTAGAGGGATATTAGTATATTCACGAGAATCTTATCTTTTACACTTTTTCACTCCCTACTATACATTGGGACTGGGCCTATGGACAGACAGGTAGTGGGGTGTGATATGCTGATTGTTACTGATCACAGATCAAATATCGCTCTAGGAATAAATTTTGACCCCAATTCTCACCTTATTTTGTGTGAACAATCAGATGATCCTCTACAGTATTATCACAATACGATACCTATACAGTCCTATATTTATTTTAGTTTGAGGGGTACTGGGATCACCATCTGATTGTTGGCACAAAATAAGGTGATAATTGGGGTTGAAATTTATTCCTAGAGTGACATTTGATGTGTGATCAGTAACAGTCAACATATCACACCCCGCTACCTGTCTGTCCATAGGCCCAGCCCCAATGTAGGACTATAGCCATATTGGTGAGTGAATATTTATACGTGTGGTTGTGAACTCCAAGCGAAATACATGACGGTCACACAATGGTATGATGTTCTGGATACAATTCACTCCTATATACTGATCCTAATATTTCTTAAATGAATGTTATTGGTTATAGGGAATGACGTCTGTTAGGTTAAACAATAAAAGTTGGTTTTAGTTGAGTTACAAATCTAATAATGTTCCCAATATTACATTACATAATTTTGCTGGGTACAAAACAAGATTATTTGCATTTCAATTAACGTTATATATTATATGTAGCTTATATGTATATTTTCCATTTATGTATTATATGTATTTCTTCCTCTTCATATACTATATATAGCTTATATGTATGTTTCCCCTATATACAGTACAGACCAAAAGTTTGGACACACCTTCTCATTCCAAGAGTTTTCTGTATTTTCATGACTTTAAAAATTGTAGATTCACACTGAAGGCATCAAAACTATGAATTAACACATGTGGAATTATATACTTAACAAAAAAGTGTGAAACAACTGAAAATATGTCTTATATTCTAGGTTCTTCAAAGTAGCCACCTTTTGCTTTGATTACTGCTTTGCACACTCTTGGCATTCTCTTGATGAGCTTCAAGAGGTAGTCACCTGAAATGATCTTCCAACAGTCTTGAAGGAGTTCCCAGAGATGCTTAGCACTTGTTGGCCATTTTGCCTTCACTCTGCGGTCCAGCTTACCTCAAACCATCTCGATTGGGTTCAGGTCTGGTGACTGTGGAGGCCAGGTCATCTGGCGTAGCACCCCATCACTCTCCTTCTTGGTCAAGTAGCCCTTACACAGTCTGGAGGTGTGTTTGGGGTCATTGTCCTGTTGAAAAATAAATGATGGTCCAACTAAACGCAAACCGGATGGAATAGCATGCCCCGCTGCAAGATGCTGTGGTAACCATGCTGGTTCAGTATTCCTTCAATTTTGAATAAATCCCCAACAGTGTCACCAGCAAAGCACTCCCACACCATCACACCTCCTCCTCCATGCTTCACGGTGGGAACCAGGCATGTAGAGTCCATTCGTTCACCTTTTCTGCGTCGCACAAAGACACGGTGGTTGGAACCAAAGATCTCAAATTTGGACTCATCAGACCAAAGCACAGATTTCCACAGGTCTAATGTCCATTCCTTGTGTTCTTTAGCCCAAACAAGTCTCTTCTGCTTGTTTCCTGTCCTTAGCAGTGGTTTCCTAGCAGCTATTTTACCATGAAGGCCTGCTGCACACAGTCTCCTCTTAACAGTTGTTGTACAGATGTGTCTGCTGCTAGAACTCTGTGTGGCATTGACCTGGTCTCTAATCTGAGCTGCTGTTAACCTGCGATTTGTGAGGCTGGTGACTCGGGTGAACTTATCCTCCGCAGCAGAGGTGACTCTTGGTCTTCCTTTCCTGGGGTGGTTCTCATGTGAGCCAGTTTCTTTGTAGCGCTTGATGGTTTTGGCCACTGCACTTGGGGACACTTTCAAAGTTTTCCCAATTTTTCGGACTGACTGACCTTCATTTCTTAAAGTAATGATGGCCACTCGTTTTTCTTTACTTAGCTGCTTTTTTCTTGCCATAATACAAATTCTAACACTCCATTCAGTAGGACTATCAGCTGTGTATCCACCTGACTTCTGAACAACACAACTGATGGTCCCAACCCCATTTATAAGGCAAGAAATCCCACTTATTAAACCTGACAGGGCACACCTGTGAAGTGAAAACCATTTCAGGTGACTACCTCTTGAACCTCATCAAGAGAATGCCAAGAGTGTGCTAAGCAGTAATCAAAGCAAAAGGTGGCTACTTTGAAGAAACTAGAATATAATATTTTCAGTTGTTTCACACTTTTTTGTTAAGTATATAATTCCACATGTGTTAATTCATAGTTTTGATGCCTTCAGTGTGAATCTACAATTTTTATAGTCATGAAAATACAGAAAACTCTTGGAATGAGAAGGTGTGTCCAAACTTTTGGTCTGTACTGTATATTACATGTAGAATAAATGTATGTTTTTCCTTTATGTTATATGTAGTTTGTACGTATGTTCCTGTTTATATATTATATGTAGCTTTAAAGGTGTGTTCCCCTTTAAATATTATATATAGCTTATAAATGTTTACCCCTTATATGTTATATGTAGCTTATATGTATGTCTCCCCCTATATATTATATGTAGTTTACATCTGTCTTTCCCCTTATATATTGTATGTAGCTTATATGTATCTTTCTCCCTATATATAGTATGTAGCATATATATATATGTATGTTTTCCCCTTTATATATATGTAGATTATACATATCTTTCACCCTATATATTATATGTAGTTTATATGTATGTTTCCCCTTATATTTTATATTTAGCTTACATGTATGTTTCCCCCTATATATTATATGTACCTTATGTATCTTTCCCCTATATATATGTATCTTTCCTTATATATATATATATATATATATATATATGAATGTATTTCCCTGTTTCCAATCCCTGAATCATCATAAAGCATTGGCGCTGTACTGTAAACTACGATGGATATAAATTTCTGAGTAGCGGCCCTGGGGTGTGGGTACGGACATGGCCCTGTCATGCAGTAATTTGTCACATGACAGGACTGAAGTGCGTTCCTTGGCAGGTATTGATCTGTGAGCAGTGTATATAAAGACCCGGCGGAGTGACTGATAGCCTTCATTTCACACAATTAGCTGGGTTCAGGTAAATTAGCCTGCAGGCAGCCATAGCCTGATTCATTACACTGCACAGACCATTTACTACTGGACGGCTCCATACATTGGCCATTCCTTGAGCCAACTATCAATGGGAATGTATTGATTTACTGTCTTCTGCGATGGCATTTTAGGGATTTTATTAAAAATCGCCACACCCCGGGGGCATAAATAAAGCATAGTATAATAGTGACCTGCCATGCAGTTCTGAGGGCTCCTGCTCATGCCCTACCCCTGCGTATTGCAGACTGACGCATTTGGCACAAGATGACATCTATGTATCGTGCTTTGTGTTGTGGTTACTTCAGTGTTGTGTAGTGTATGTTGTACTGTATTTCTCCAGCACCCAACAATCCATCAAAAGCACTAACACAGTACTCCTGGAATACAAAACTGCAAAAATAGCAGCCAAAAATAAGGATTTGCACCAAGCGTCAAGAGTGCAAGTGTACCCCTAAAGTGCGCTAGATTACTGTCTACTCCATATATCCAGCGCCCACCCCAGAGGTCAGAGTCCCCCATACATCGAATGCCTATTCTGAACATAGGACAATAATATTTGTTCTTTAACTTATGAGAATGGAAAATATAATTTTCTGTTCAATTTATTTTTCTATATGGTTTCATTCACACTGCTGTATTATTGCCCCGAGCAGAAGACATATAGTTAGTGCCAAAAACAGAACTGGCTTGCGACACAAGAAATCATTTTCTCTGCTTTCCCTTCCCTGAACAATTTAACCTAAAGGGGTATTCTGGGTATAGGGCGCGGTATCTCTGATAGGTGCAATCAGCTGGTTCTGTCTTAAGTTCATATGGCGGATTTTGAGCAGGACCCACCACACAAAATCCGCTGCAGAGATCTTCCTGCTAGCAGCAGAAAGCAGATTGCCTCTTACCATTCACTTCAAAAAGAGCTTTGCACAAAATCCACCTATAGATCGAGCAGGATGCTTATTTTTTCTGCAAGCTGTTTTTTTTCAGCCAGTGGAAAATGAAGCACCTGCATCCTATTGAAATGAATGGGAAGAAGAATTTTTGTGAACCTAGCCTTATCCTAATAATGGCCGTCACATGGTTATATTAAAATTCATTCATGTGAATGGGGGCTATTCACAGGACTGATATTTTGATTGTGAAAATATAGGTCATGTAATGTTCTATTTTTACCTGTTTTCATGGATCCCTCCATATACGGAAATGTATGTGAGATCTGTAAAAATGGGCACCCCATCAGATGCAAAATGGCCATGAAAAATGTACATAAAATCATAAGAATGGGGATTCGCACTCCTGTGTAAATGGAGACGTGATCAGAAATGCGTACCCCCTGTCCACTGATTTCAATGTGACTTCAGGAGATAGCCAAGGGGTGTAAATTAAAATGAATGGAGCAGGAATGTGCATTTCTGACAAACATCTCTGTTCAACATGGGGTGCAAAACACCCCTGATCTCATGATCAGTGGGGTCCCAGTGGTTGAACTACATCCTCTTTTTATGGAATATCCCTTTTATGGGGCTGTCTCAAATTGAAAACCCCTTTGGAGCCATACAGTATATATAAATGGCTGACTATGGGCAAGATGGCTCTCAGAGCAAGAACCATGGGTGTAACTCTAAGGGGTGCAGGTATAGCGGTAGGAAGTCATATGGAAAGTTCATCACTCAGGACTATCATCTATGTGCCAGAGCAATAAGCTACATATTTGGGCATCATCTATCACAACAGTCCACTTGTAAGAATGTCTATGTTGCCCATAACAACCATTTAGTGTCCAGCTTTCATTTCTTAAACTGCTTTGGAAAAATTAAAACTGAGCTCTGATTGGTTGCTATGGGTGACAAAGACAGTCTTAGGATGGCACATTAGATGTATGAAGGTTGGCCATCCATCCAACTGGGGAGAGAAGTTGAAGTCCAACATGCCCAATGCTTTTGTTCTCAGGGAGACAAGGTGACGACAGAGATGTCTGGCAGTGACTTTCATCCTTTTTCCTACTCGGCCAAATGGAGTGTGCATCTCTATAGTAAAGTGGTGTTTGGCCTATAGGTATATCAGTGTGCTTCCAATGTGGGGCCAAGTTGGCAGTGCAGGATACTCGGAGTGACATCTGAGTGTCATCCGAGTGTATTCATGTCTCTAGGGACTTCTGATTCATTCCATTCCGATGGATCAGAAGACCCCATAGACGTGAATACATCACTCTGAGTGTCATCCGAGTGCATTCCAATGCAAATACGACCCCACATTGTGTGCATGGGGCCTTACTGTTGAACAATTTTGATAATTAAAGGGGTTATCCATTTTCTAGCATTGACGAACTGAGGGATCAAAGACAGTCTTGGACAGTGCAAAATATGGCGTTGACCTAACTGTGTCTGATGCAGCAGTTCCATGTCTGGTTATCCTTCAGAGAGAAGCCGCCAGCCACACCGTCCCTTCTCTCACAGATTGCCTACCGGAGCTCTTCTCATGCAGAGATATTAAGAAACACTCCGGACAGACACCGACCCCTCACTGTAGAGTTCTATACTGTTAGGTAGTTGTAAATACACCAGTACTGCAGCACTTGTAGACAGAAGTGACAAGCAGTTCTATGGGCCCCTTAGCGAAGGCCACTGAGCTTCTGTTAGCAGAAGGATGCGACGCCTGTCTCCTAAAACCTGGGTCACCGCTAATAGGGTCTGGCTGGTGCTCTTCTCTCTCTGAAACAGGGGTTTCCAAGATGCCTCTTCTACTCAAGCTGACCATGCCGTGCGTGGCGCCCTAGAGCATTAAGGCTCTCCTCTCTTCCCAATGCAGGAATGGGCCCTAAAATAACATGACCCTTCCCGCTATAGGAATGCCAAGCACCTGCCGACATCAGTGTGTGGCACTGTGGGAGAGCAACACATAAATGTTCCCATGGATGAACTCTTGGGTACAATGCCATTCCACCTAGCAACAGCCATTGTGTGGTGCGTCCCCAGAAACTTCTCAAAGCAATAACCTGCACCCACCCAAGTACACATACCAGTCAACATAATACACAACATGCTACTACGTGCAATACAACCCGAGTAACAATAGTAACAGTAAGCTAAGGCTACATTCACATTTGAACCAGACTCTGTCGCAATGTCTGCCTTAAATCAGTGGAAGAAAAAAATCCTCTGTGCGCGGCTTTTTCATCCTCCACTTTCCGTTTTAAAACAACGGACCCATCATAGACAATGCGGTCTGTCAGTCTCTGTATGTAACCAAAATTTTAGCAGTCCACTTATCCATTGTTCTGATCCGCCTATCCCGTTGTGAACTTAGTGTTATTCATGTCACACTGTGCCAACACCAAACCACATGTGCAGTGTGAACAATGTGTAAGTCCCTCCCCTGCCTAAGCAAATACTGTGCGGACTAAAGGAAGAACAGCCAACCAGGTAAAGTGTGCATCCGCATCACCTTCCAGACGGACGCTTTCAGGCCTGCTGCAATCATCTGATTGGTGGGCCGACTTCTATTTACCAAGCCCTTGTCTTCGTGAAACAATCCACCTAAGAATATCAACCAATAGAAAGCAGCCAGAGCCTAGAGTCATTGCATGGCCGCATGTTGTAATCTCATTATGTTATCCCAAAATGTTCCCATTGAGCTTAGTATAATTATATGGCAAAATACATAAATCAATACAAGTCATCACCATCATCATCATCATCATCTCTACAGCAACATTTCCTTACAATGACTCACTGTATTCACCAGATGTAGCAGAGCTCGGTGGGTCAATGCAGTAGAGCTGAGTCTGACTTCATTATTATCTTTGGTCTTACATGGGACTGCCAATAAACCTGAGCTCATCTCCGCCACATCTGTAGCTGTCCTGTCTCTTTAAGCAGCTGATTGGCGATGAGACCACAGGGTGACATCATCAGGTTTATAAATAAGGAAGCTAGCCGGCCAGTACTGCATTCCAACTGCAATATCCCTAGGAGTATATATTATTAATATTATTATTATGGTGCGGTAGAGACACATATAAGATAGGACTGATACTAGAAACAATCCATGATAAGTATATATTATTATTAGAGCGCATTAGAGACACATATAATATAGGACTGAATCCAGACACAGTGTTAAAGCGGCCACTGAGCATAAAGCAGCTCATAAAGATGCAGTGTTATAACACGAGATGCTAATATCACTCACACATATGGATGTGATGTTTCCTGGAGGTATGTGACATAAAGTAGTAGTCATGGGGGAGGAGGGGGATGTTTATCTGGACTTCCTGTCATCTCATTGAAGAAGAGTCTGAGATGGTTGATAACAGGGAACAATAGACTATATTCACCTATACAGGGACATATATGAGCAAATACAATATAAATAAGCAGAAATACATGCCCTAAGGTTTAGTGTCCCTTCAATATTACAAATATGCAGGATTGCATATATCTGTAGAATATATATATATATATATATATATATATATATATATATATATATGAACAAGAGCCTATAAGTGGATTATATCATTATGAAATAAAAATAAAGAAATATAACATTTGTCCTCCCACAATTCCATGCACTGCAGCACTCCCCAATCTGGGTGAGATTTACTCATCAGTAACATCCAAACATGAATAGAATGCCAAGACTACAGTGAACAATGACACACCAGCACAGAAGAAAAGAGGGGGATGTACCATTGCATATCAATGCAGATTTATGGGATTCTACATATGTGGAAAGCTGGATATTAACCCTATAATAATAATAATGACCTTAATATTTAGACAAAGTGTGAAGGCATATGACTTGTGGGGATCATATACTGACATCTGGAGATTAGAGCAAATGTATCCAGATGGTTTATTAGAAATACAATTGTATATATTAGTACAATACAAGATGAAACAATAAAAGAGGTCAGAAAATCTCTAAAATCTACCTAACCCGCTGCATGCCCATTGTCTACCAGACCATGTATAATAAGGATGGATGGGCTGCACCTGCTGGTGCCCACCTTTGTGTAATGCCCCCCCCCTTTGTACGTACCTTGTCTGGGGGTGGGAACTGCAGCTGATTGACATCCAGAGGGGTCATCAACGGGATGGTGTCAAATCCATCTTCACAGATAGGAGGCTTTGTCCCCTTCTCGCTAAAATTATTGCCCAGCTTCACCATTCTGGTAAACTACTCAGCGCCCCTGCAAAGCAAATCAAAGCATCAAAGTCTCCGCCAAGGCAACTCCACCTTCTGCTGCCACCAGGGATGGGTACAATGAATTACAGTAATGAGGAGCCCCCAGATGCCGAACAAAAGCAGTAACTCAAAAGAAGAAGAAGAAGAGGGAGGGATGGGGGGGCTGCTTGTACACAGTCTAGGAGGGTAATGCTATCCCTTCTTGGCTGCTGCGCAAGAAGCCATCCCTCCCTGACCATCATCCCCATCAGGAAATAATGCAGATTGCTACTGTTTAATAATGCAAAGCCTTTTTATCTTCAGGACAGATTACAAGTGATGGCCTCCAAAACATTTCCTATTGATCATGTGGATAAAATGAGGCTTTACTCACCAGGGGAGGATGAGATGCAATACCTGCTGGTCACCTTCTTCTTCTGTAGGGTGCACGCTAGCTGTGGGGGCTCCTTGAGGTTCCTTCTTGAGGGTCTTTGTGTGGACAGCTGCAGATGAGAGCAGGAGCTGGGTGCTGCTGGGCTTGACACTTACTGATAGCTAGATTTGCATGGACCCATGGGTTTGCAGCTTAGAGGCTGCTGCTGAATCCAACACAAAGAAGCCCCCTGGAGGCCACCACCAACTCCTCCTCCCATCCTCCTTCTGTCCCTCCCTTGTAACTGGTGCAGACCATCATCCCATCCCCACCACGAGCACCTTCTACCCAGGTTGTGCCTGACTTCTGGCTTTTAATATTCTGCTTTTGTGGGATAATCAATCACGGTTAACTCTTTCAGGGCTGCTGTGGTCAAGGCCAATGAGTTGTCATATGCTAGCTACAGAATTATATCTAGAGGGGGTGAAATCAATAGGTCACTAGGAGGTGTATAGGGCAGATGAAGGTGCAGATTTTTTTGTGTTGTATGAATAAAGCTGGCCATAGATGTAAATCTTTTCTTAGCAAAACAATACATTTTTATGCAAATAGTCTAGTGCGCTTGTTAGTTCTGTGGCCAGGGCTGCGAAGCCAGTAGGCCAAAGCAACGACTCAGACTCCGACTCCTGCTCCGACTCCTTCATAAATGACAGCCATGGTCCTACAGAAGCAGAAAAGATTCTCTAATTCATGAAAAATCTAGTGATTCAATTCCTATGTACTGGAAGTAAAACGTGTAGCAAACTATATAACGTAGTATTTATACAATATAAATAATTGTACAATACAATTAAAAATAATACATTTTTGTTTGAAGCCGGAGTCGGAGCAGGTATCTTTTTTCCAACTCCGACTCCACTGAAACTGGCCCTGACTCTGACTCCACAGCCCTGCCTGTGGCTCTTACATTTTTTTGCTTAGGGGTCACACAGCAATGTAGCCTCTGTGTACAGTGAGCTATAGAATGGGCTCATAATAGGGTCGTACAATACAGATCCATAGTACCGCCACGCGTCTTAGGTTAATGCCACAATCACATGGTAGTAATTTGTCTACACACATATAGATTTTGGCCCATCAGGAAATGCTGTGATATACATCATACATTGTAATGTTATTGCTTGGATATGACATCACTGTATGATCAGTAGGGGTCTGACCTCTCAAACCCTTTCAGTAGGGTCCTGAGAATATAGGGACTATAGTGATAGTTTAGAACTACATGTCTTCCACTGTTTTATATCAGTAGAGAGGCGCTTGTAACCACCCAGATGTGCTGGGAACTGCAGGACAACTCTATTCAAGTTATAGGGAGTCTGTCATCAGAACCAAACATATCAGCCTAGCCCTGCAGATAGATAGGTTAGATAGCACAATCCCAGAGGAAACCTGGCCAACCCCTTTACTGTCAGGGTTCGAAAATGAAGCCATGATGCTAATGTGAGCAGAGCCTTAGGACTTTTCATAAGGTTTCCCTTGCTCGTTGACGGCCAGAATAGTATATCATGGTGCACTGTTATACAATTATATAAGTTAATGGGATCTGTCATTGCTTCTGATGGCAGTGTGAACAGAGTCTTAGTAATGTATTTACGCTACTTTCCTATTAGTGCAGTGTTGGGCCATCCTTGACAATGCTGAGCTCACATGGGTGACTACTGTTGTAGCAGCAATGCACAGCAACAAATCCCCAATGTACCAACAAACTGATCCTGTAAGCGTGAACAGTAATAGTTACATGTCATGCGATGCTGTGCAACGACTGTGGGAGCACAACACTGCAGTCCATAGCGGAGTAGTGTACGACACTGCAACAAAACAGTACAAGTATATACTGAAATCTAACATAACCGTTGATATATACAGATTATCATATATGATCTATTTTATGTCATAGATAACTGATGTAAGCAGAAACTGTCAGTTTGGTGTATAACCTTGCATCAAACATCATCACATAAAAACTTACAGCACATGTCATCTTATGGCAGGTTCACACTAGCGTCGCCTCTCCATTGTTTGGGTCCGTTGGGTGTCTGTAGTTTTTTACCTGACACCAGTGGAGGAAAAATGTTCTCCATGCAGAACTTTTTCCTCCGCCAATTATTGACGGATGGACACTGTGATGGAGACTCTGACACAGATGTGAGCATAGCCTAAGTATGTTATCCTGTATAAGGACAGCATTTTATGGCTACAGTTCTGTACTACTAGTAGCCAAAATAGCACAAGAAAATGTTGTGCCATTTTACTACTAGCTACTAAAGAATACAGCAGACACAAAGCTTATGAGTCCGGTGTATTCATAAGCAGAAACACTCTGTCCGCCTCCTCCTGCCCTTTGGGATGGTGCTTGACAGGCAGCTTTGTATAAGTGCATAAGCAGCAGCCTGACAATTGCCATCTTGAGAGACAGGGCAGATAAGGAGATAGGGTAGGCACGTTGCTTTTATATAAAGCCAGACTCAGACGATCAGACCTGTGTATTCTTTCAGCACTCTTAGTAGACAAAGGGCCAATAATCTTTTGGCTAGAAGTAGTTGCACTTATTTCAGCATTTTAAAATAACATCCTTTTCAACTGTAGTAGCTTATAAATTGGATTTATAGGCCTAGATAATTGGAGCCTTGAAGTATGACAGCTATTCACAGGCTTCACCCTCCAGAAGACCCATGCTACAACTTTAGTGGAGGTGCAAAAACTGCTGAAATGTGTCCAGTGAAACACAAGATTTAGACTCCTCCAGCAGAACCTTTCTGGGACATCCCTCTGTTCACCATGTAGTCGGGGCCCCTGGGTGTACTTAAAGGGGTTTTCCAGATTTTTAAACTGATGACTATCTGTCTGACAGGGCCCCTCATCCATCAGCTGTTTGAAGAGTCTGCTGCGTTCGGGTGAATGCTAGTGCGCTAGCAACGTTCTGTAGGGTAAACAGTTAGCAATGGTCAGAATGGAGCATCGGACAAAGAGGTAGTTACTTGCTTAGGCATCTGTGATGCATCATCTGCTTTACAGAGGATGGCACAGAGATTGTCTGATGTAACACCACCAAACCCAAACAGCACTTCCACTTATACAATACTGACAACTACATAAAACCCATAGTAAAGTCATAGCTACACAGGGTCACACCATGGAGTGGGCTCAACTGAACTCTGGGGTACAATATCCAGATTTCACAAAGGTTCTGCACCTCTCAACCCCCCCCCCCCCCACCCAAAGGGGTAGAGTCACCTAAATCAAACTGTGTCTTCCCTTGTGAATTGGCACCTCCATTGCCAAAATATCACTATTTTTTGTCAGTATGCAGATGAGCTCTTTGGAGCAATGAGTGTGTTGTAATTGCTCCAAACACCTTCATTGTTCCAAAGAGCTTATTTACATATTCACAAAAAGAGCGATATCTCAGCAATAGGGAGTCCACAGAAAGCGTTTGATATTGTGTGTTCTGGCTTCCTTTAAGCCTTCCACCAACGCCAACCCTTTGCCTCCGCTCAACTAACTCTGGCGCAGTTGGAATATTTTTCTCTAGTCTCCACCATTCCTGAGCAATCTGTGCAGTTAGTTTCAGCACCCTATATGTTATTCAGGCTCTATACTGTCAGGTGGGTGGTCCTGGGCTGGAGCAGAACATCTGGAACTGCCCTCCAGACAGTAGAGAGGCTAATTTTCCTAAAACTAACAGGAATGATTGCTGTGGAATAGTGGGGGCTAGGGGAAAAATTCCAATTGGGTCGGAATCAGTGGAGCAGCAACTATTGAAAATGCAAAGAGTTGGACTTGGTGGATATGGTGAAAGGTCCTCTTTAAGGCATGTCTTTAATTGGTTAAACAAGCAGCAGGAGACACCCCTTCCTCATTTGCCCCTTCTCTCCCCTGTGTCCTGTCCTATCTGTTTGTTACCCGATTCTTATGCGCCGCCCTAACCTTCGTAGCTTGTTACCCCCGTATCACCACCTACTACATCCCCCCTATCAGGTTAATTAAAACAACAGTTCTCATCTTTTTTTTTCTATTATTATTATAACATTTACTTGGTGTAGTTTACTGTTCCCTTTTTATTTTACTGCTCATTCCAAAAACTTGAGAGCCTGCACATAGTAAAGTTGGTGACTGTAACTGAATGTTCTCTACAACTAAAAGGTAATGTCGTTCAGTAAAGAGACTGTTCCTATTTATGGCTGAGGCCCCACGTTGCAGAAACACAGCTTTTTTTGTTGCAGATTTTGTTGCGGTTTTTTGAGCTAAAGCCAGGAGTGGATTAAGCATATGTAGAAGTATAAGAGCTTCCTATGTATTTCCCTTTCTTTTTGTAGCCATTCTTGGCTTTGGCTAAAATAAAAACACTGCAAAATCCGCAACAAACAAAGCTGCGTTTCCACAATGTGGGGCCTCAGCCTAAAGGGTTTTCTGGGACTTTTATATTGATGCTCTATTCTTAGGATCGGTCATCAATATGTAATGGGTGAGGGTTTGACAACATGGACCCCACCGATCAGCTGTTTGAAGAGGCCTCCGCACTCAGGAGTCCTGCATTCTCTTCCCTGTGCTGATGACATCATGTTCATTGGTCACATGGTACAGCAGAAGCTCAGTCACCTTCAACTGAACCCCTTAACCCCTTGTTTGCAATAAGTGTAGTTCCTGCATAGGGGAATCCTGCACGGGTTCTCATCACTCAGTAGCAGAGGTGATGGGACCAACCAGAACTGAGTCCCCTCGCTAAGGCTAGGTTCACACCTGTGCCCGGTCTCCACTCGGGGATTCCGTTCCCCATTCCGCTTTAAAAATGCAAGCAGGACTTTTCTCTCCACATTTTTACTCAATTTTCGGGCGGAAACCCGGCAGACCCCATTATAGTCTATGGGGTCCGCGGGTTTCCGTAGATAACCACTTTTTTAAGTAGATTAGGTTTTCGTTCGTGGAATCTGTGTCAGTGCCTCATGACGTGTTCTTGGGCACCTCTATGGTATAAGTACACCATTGCTTCCAGTATTTGACAAAGGGCCAGTGTCATCAGCACCAAGCAAACCTAAGGGCCTATGGTGATCTGAAAGGTACCAGAGAAACCTTTGGTGGGCCCAGGCTCTAACACAATAATTATCCAGCAGAAGACACCCACATTTGTAGAGTACTATGGTCTATTTCCTAAGGGTTGGTGGACAATCATTTTATCTGGGGTGCCCAGAGAACCTCAAAGGCAATCTGGGTAGGCCCACTCAATGCTTGTCAAGCCAAGGATGTCACTTTGTGTCCATGCTATAGGAGACGTATGCCTCTTACCAAGCATCTGCATTGTCCACCCATGTTCTACTTCATAGCACCACTGCTGTAAGGATAAACAGCACATACGCTGCATTCATATGGTGTGAACATGTCACTTCTATCCTATATCAGTCTGAAAACACATTTTTTTTCACATAAACCCTGTAATTACCGATCTGTAGCAGCTCAGCCGGCCGTGGTACTACTGAGGCGCAGGAGGAGGAGGAGGAGATGAATGCCTCAGAGGCTCCCAGCACACCAGGTGTTAAATCCACATAACACCAGCAGTGTGCAGCATTGGAAACCTGTCTGAGCTACTTGTGCATTCAGCTGGCATTGTGGAGACGTCAAATGGATTTGTATGCCCCCTCCCCCCATCATCCACTCACCAACATACTATATTGATGGAAGCAGAAAGCAACACACAATATAAGATAAGTAGACTAGCTGTATACCGAATCACTCACTGAAATGTAATAATGCCGGCAACTGGGGGAATTAAATAATATACTCAGGTCGGGTTCAACCATGTTATTTCATTGGGTTTCCTCTGGTATGATATTATATATAAAGTATGGATACCACACCAGCCACATGTGCAAAATCTAGACAATCCCTTTAATTTAGCCTTGTATTCACATCTATGTATTAACTCCGGATTGCACCCATAGAGTATATAATACAAGCTGTAATATATACGGTAAGTGGAAGACTAACAGTATTGCTAATATGTACTACTTGTACCCCACCTGATCTAAAATGGATTGGTAGACTAAGGCTCCATGCACATTGTCAGTGCACTAGCTAGGTTTTCCACAGATAGCCCACTGACCCATTATTTTCTAATGCTCCATACACACACCTGTGTATCATCACGTATCTGTGTCGGGGGCCGTGACCCTGGGCAAAATTCAGGACAGGTCGTATTCCAGTCCGTTTTATGGCCTACGCTCACTGCATGGAAATGAATGGGTCCATGGAGGGCACTGATGGCACACAGATATCATCCATGTGCCATCCATCATCTGTTTTCCCACAGACCCGTAGTTGCACATGTTCTTGTGCATGTAGACTAAGATAGTGAAGTTAGTTTTTAGTTCCTCTTTGTCTAGGACAGTGAAGGGGTTAATTATGACCCCCTGGAAACGAAGACGCCATCCCCTAAAATCGGAACTCCATGCAGACAGCAGTCTACCAGAAACACTAAGCTGAGACCATTGGGTACAGGGTGATCCTTATGCCAACCATGTCTCAATGTTGCTTAGAACAGTGCCTACCACACTGCCATCTAATAGATATAAGGTCTCCATAGCAATGACAGAATGACAGCCACGGGGTGCTGCCATAACAGTGCTGCCCACAGGGCCTTAGTAATAGTAACATTTCCCCATTTTTTAACAGCTTGTATACATTTAAGATAAGCAGTATGGCTTCCTATGAGAAGAGATTCAAGGTGTTGTCCGTGGAGTAGTAATTTATTTACCTGCTCCCGGGGATTGCAAATGATGGACACAGGGCTTCCAGGGACATCATAACCCCAGGTCATGTGATCCGTGGTTGCGTTCTGCCCCACAGGACGCTCTGCCCCTTCCTTCCACAATCTCACCTGTGCTATATGGACTGTCTGACTGTAGTAAAGCCATACTCCACAGCACAAGTAATTAATAACCTGTGAGATTGGGGGGACGTGGTAGAGAGACCAGTCTCGGATCACATGACGTGACATCGCCAAAACCCCCGGGTCAATCATCTGCTATGCCCAGGATCAGGTAAGTAAATTACTCCTCCCCGGACAACTCCTTTCAAGTTTGTGTACTTGATTCTGCACCCTTGCTATAAAGGACAGCAGGTTATGGACCCACTGTTTGGCTTTGGGCCACCTCTAAGGCATTGTCTAAGCAGACCTTCTGGTATTCACCCTCTAACCCCAATACTGGGATTTGGACTTCACTGCAAAGGGTCTGCCAAGTCACTATCTCCTGAGGTGGTCCCAGTGGTGGTAGAAGCTGACCAAGAAGGTCAACTTAGTCAAGTATTATGCAGCACACACCACAGAATCCAGAAAACGTATAATGTGAATACAGACTAAAATCAGATTCAGGTAGCAGTAAAAACAAAGCTCAGGACTGGTAACAGAGGTACAGAATGAGAACATACAGATAGCAGAAGTACGTGCACAGGGGTACAAGGTAGGACATTAGGACAGGTAGCAGAGGTATGTACTAAACACAGGAGTCCATAACAGAAACAAGTGAGCCAGGAACATAGCAGGAAACAAGGACATAGACACTGACTCCATTGTAATGGATACACAATTCAAGGAATAGACCCAAGGATGGGATACATAACTCAAATTCGGAACAAGATACATAGCTCAAGTTCAAGGGAAGGAATACAGATCCGAGACCAGGATGCTGAGTAACCACTCATATACAAGGTGTGGGCATACAGACATTCAAGCAGAAGGACATGTGGCAGAAATACCTATATAATAGAAGGCCAAGAGGCCACAGGTAGCAGAGGTACAAACATAGCAAAGGAACATGTTGTAGAGATGAATTGCAGAGTAATATGTAACAAAAGCACAGATACATGGCAGAAGGACATACGCATCCACACAGAAATACCAAACAGAAGGACATATACGTCCAAACATGGCAGGCAAAAACTAGAACATAGTTCAGTAAATACTGACGGGCTCCGGCCTCTTAATAAATCTGATGCAATCTCGAACACCAGAATTGAAGTCTACGCAAATTGAGAAATGGCGTAGATTTATGTATGTATACTGCACACCACATTGCAGGTGTGAATTATAAAAAATTTCTCAGGCAGAGGCGGGGACACTCAGCCTTCCTTGCTCTCCAATTGCTCTGGCACAGAGGCAGTAAGAGTCTATAGTGAACAGTCAGGCTGGATTCACATAGTTATATGTCTGTACTGTATACTGTAGACAGTATTACAGCCACAAATCTCGTCTAGGCGGCAGGCCTAATGATCCCAACTTATAGCATAGGGATCTATGACGCTGTAAATTCAGGTCATTAGAGCCACAGTCGGGATGGGATTTGCGTTGTAATATGGTCCATATAATAAGGACTTTTTATAGTCATGTTAATCCAGAGTAGACATTTGTAGTCACCATGGTGGGATGATGGACAATTTGTATACGGATGTAGTTTATACACAGAATAGTCACATAGGTGTGTATAGTCTGGCGGGTTTATTTCATTAGATGTCCTGGTAGAGGATTGGTGGGGATGTAATCGTGGACATGTTCTGTTTCTGATCCCAGTACTGGGTGACTACGACTGCAGAGAATCGCTGTTTTTGGATTAATTGGAGACTTGGAAAATTACTTTTATTGATTCCACATTTGGTTTGGTATCTAGGAAAAGCAGCGACGGAGAAAACTACTATCAATTCTGTTTTACAATCACCAAGGGATGGATGTTAACAAAATGGAGACAACTGGAGATAAGTGCCTCATTTTAGTATTTCGCACAATGTACACATTTAGTAATATCCAATTTCACATTCATAGTTTTTTTTTCTCCTTTAGGGAATATTCACATGGGTTGGATACAATGCAGATTTTCCGATGACATTTTATCAGATTTGACTTTTTGCAATCCCTGTCAAAAATAACAGCCTCTAGTCGCTTCCTGTAGCTTTTAATCAGTTCCTGGATCCTGGATGAAGGTATTTTTGACCATTCCTCTTTACAAAACAATTCCAGTTCAGTTAAGTTTGATGGTCGCCGAGCATGGACAGCCCGCTTCAAATTATCCCACAGATGTTCAATGATATTCAGGTCTGGGGACTGGGATGGCCATTCCAGAACATTGTAATTGTTCCTCTGCATGAATGCCTGAGTAGATTTGGAGCTGTGTTTTGGATCATTGTCTTGCTGAAATATCCATCCCCGGCGTAACTTCAAATTCGTCACTGATTCTTGTACATTATTCTCAAGAATCTTCTGATACTGAGTTGAATCCATGCGACCCTCAACTTTAACAAGATTCCCGGTGCCGGCATTGGCCACACAGCCCCAAAGCATGATGGAACCTCCACCAAATTTTACAGTGGGTAGCAAGTGTTTTTCTTGGAATGCTGTGTTTTTTGGACGCCATGCATAACGTCTTTTTGTATGACCAAACAACTCAATCTTTGTTTCATCAGTCCACAAGACCTTCTTCCAAAATGAAGCTGGCTTGTCCAAATGTGCTTTTGCATACCTCAGGCGACTCTGTTTGTGGCGTGCTTTCAGAAACGGCTTCTTTCGCATCACTCTCCCATACAGCTTCTCCTTGTGCAAAGTCTGCTGTATTGTTGACCGATGCACAGTGACACCATCTGCAGCAAGATGATGTTGCAGCTCTTTGGAGGTGGTCTGTGGATTGTCCTTGACTGTTCTCACCATTCTTCTTCTCTGCCTTTCTGATATTTTCCTTGGCCTGCCACTTCTGGGCTTAACAAGAACTGTCCCTGTGGTCTTCCATTTCCTTACTATGTTCCTCACAGTGGAAACTGACAGGTTAAATCTCTGAGACAACTTTTTTTTATCCTTCCCCTGAACAACTATGTTGAACAATCTTTGTTTTCAGATCATTTGAGAGTTGTTTTGAGGAGCCCATGATGCCACTCTTCCGAGGAGATTCAAATAGGAGAACAACTTGCAATTGGCCACCTTAAATACCTTTTCTCATGATTGGATACACCTGGCTATGAAGTTCAAAGCTCAGTGAGGTTACAAAACCAATTTTGTGCTTCAGTAAGTCAGTAAAAAGTAGTCAGGAGTATTTAAATCAATAAAATGATAAGGGTACCCAAATTTTTGCACCGGTCAAATTTTGGTTTAATGCATATTGCACATTTTCTGTTAGTACAATAAACCTCATTTCAATCCTGAAATATTACTGTGTCCATCAGTTATTAGATATATCAAATTGAAATGGCTGTTGCAAACACCCAAATATTTAGAACTAAAAATGATTAAGATTAATAGGGGTGCCCAAACTTTTTCATATGACTGTATAACTTTAGCATACCTCCCAACTTTCAAGAGGGACAAAATCTGTGGCACATGCACCATGCTGCAGTGAATTTAGGTATTGTAAGCCACACACATGCCCATTTTAGCATCAACCATTCCCAACCAAGGCCCTTTGTGCCCCCACACAGTATAACACCCATTAGTGGTCTTGACATGGTAACATACTCTATGTGGTCCCCACACAGTATAATGTCTCCTTGTAGCCTCCACAGTCCACAGTATAATTTCCCCCTCAATGTACAGTCATGGCCAAAAGTTTTGAGAATGATACAAATATTAATTTTTACAAAGTCTACTGCTTCAGTTTTTCTAATGGCAATTTGCATATACTCCAGAATGTTATAAAGAGTGATCAGCTTAACAGCAATTACTTGCAAAGTCAATATTTGCCTAGAAAATGAACTTTATCCCCCAAAACACATTTCAACATCATTGCAGCCCTGCCTTAAAAGGACCACCTAACATCGTTTCAGTGATTGCTCCATTAACACAGGTGTGGGTGTTGATGAGGACAGGGCTGGAGATCAATCTGTCATGATTAAGTAAGAATGACACCACTGGACACTTTAAAAGGAGGCTGGTGCTTGCCATCATTGTTTCTCTTCTGTTAACCATGGTTATCTCTAAAGAAACACGTGCAGTCATCATTGCACTGCACAAAAATGGCCTAACTGGGAAGAGTATTGCAGCTAGAAAGATTGCACCTCAGTCAACAATCTATCGCATCATCAAGAACTTCAAGGCGAGAGGTTCCATTGGTGCCAAAAAGGCTCCGGGGCACCCAAGAAAGACCAGCAAGCGGCAGGACCGTCTCTTAAAAGTGTTTCAGCTGCGGGATCGGGCTACCAGCAGTGCAGAGCTTGCTGAGGAATGGCAGCAGGCAGGTGTGAGTGCATCTGCGTGCACTGTGAGGCGGAGACTCTTGGAGCAAGGCTTGGTCTCAAGGAGGGCAGCAAAGAAGCCACTTCTCTCCAGAAAAAACATCAGGGACAGACTGATATTCTGCAAAAGGTACAGGGAGTGGACTGCTGAGGACTGGGGTAAAGTCATTTTCTCTGATGAATCCCCTTTTCGATTGTTTGGAACATCTGGAAAACAGCTTATTCGGAGAAGAAGAGGTGAGCGCTACCACCAGTCTTGTCTCATGCCAACTGTAAAGCATCCTGAAACCATTCATGTGTGGGGTTGCTTCTCAGCCAAGGGAATCGGCTCTCTCACAGTCTTGCCTAAAAACACAGCCATGAATAAAGAATGGTACCAGAATGTCCTCCAAGAGCAACTTCTCCCAACCGTCCAAGAGCAGTTTGGCGCTCAACAATGCCTTTTCCAGCATGATGGAGCACCTTGCCATAAAGCAAAGGTGATAACTAAATGGCTCAGGGAACAAAACATAGAGATTTTGGGTCCATGGCCTGGAAACTCCCCAGATCTTAATCCCATTGAGAACTTGTGGTCAATCATCAAGAGACGGGTGGACAAACAAAAACCAACAAATTCAGACAAAATTACAGCATTGATTCTGCAAGAATGGACTGTTATCAGTCAGGATTTGGTCCAGAAGTTGATTGAGAGCATGCCAGGGAGAATTGCAGAGGTCCTGAAGAAGAAGGGTCAACACTGCAAATATTGACTTGCTGCATTAACTCATTCTAACTGTCAATATAAGCTTCTGTTACTCATAATATGAATGCAATTATATTTCTGTATGTGATAAAAACATCTGACAAACACACATAAAAACCAGAGGGCAGCAGATCATGTGAAAATATAATATTTGTGTCATTCTCAAAACTTTTGGCCATGACTGTAGCTTCTACAGTATAACTAGCCCCTTAACATGGCCCCCACAGTATAATGCCACCCCTTAATGTGGACCACAAAGTAGTAGAACTCCCCCTTAATATGGTCCGACAGTATCAGTATAACATCCCCCTTAATATGGCTCCCAGATTAGCTCTGCAGTTATGGACAGGAAGCTGCACTCCTCATGTTAGGGCCGGTTCACATCTGCATCCGGTTTCTGTTCAGGGAGTCCACTTGGGGACCCCTCCGAACGGAAACCTATATGCATAAAAAAGCGGTTTACCTGGGAAACCACACAGACCTAGACTATAATAGTAGTGCTTTAGTTGAATAATCCAAACGCAAAAAAAATGTTATAGCCCTGAAAACCATATGTACGAAACAAAACAAAACAAAAAAAAAAATGTGCCTGGTCCTGAACCAAAGAAATTGGCCCAGAACAGAAGTGGTAAATCTAATCTGCCCCAGTGCGTGAGGGATCCAAAGTCCCTCTGTCGCACATGACAACATTATGAATTACTGTACATATGTTAGATCCCTTTCACACAAATGCAATTGGGGTGAGAAATTTGGCCTGTATGTCGGCCATATTACCTAGTCCGACTGGTTTCCATCTTCTGAACTATACTTAGAACATCATTTGATGTACGATGCTGTGAGCTTCAGAATTACGCTTCTCTACTGTCCTGTACTCAGGATGAGTCAAGGCTGGTAATGCAGTTAGTAAATAGCCACATAAACAAGCTGGTCACCCGGAGGTTATTACTGATCTGATATGATTGATGTCCATCATCAGTGATGATTCATTCTGTATGATGATGACACATCACTGCTTTATGATCTGTATTGTCTGGGCACTTATGACACCAAATCTGCAAGCAATGGTGCTCCAGTGGTTTCCATCCTTGGGGGACCCAGGCAGTTTCCTAGTCTAAGGCCACGTTGACATCTGCGCAGAATCTCTGTTTGCAGTCTCCATCGCAGATATTCACTGGATGAAAAAGTACTGCAAACCTGACATTTTCATTCGCCAGTTTTAGTTGAGAAAAACACCCGACGAACCCCATTATAGTCAATGGGGACCCTCGGGCTCCATTTATGTGCGCCATTTTTGTGGACCTTTTTACATTCCTCTGATACACCAGAAGAACAGAATTCCTGGTGCAGATGTGAAGTAGCGTAAAGCTCAACCTAAGTATGAAACGTGGTTTAGAAATCTTCATACCGAATTTATGGTAGGAGATTTATTATTATGGGGGAGAGATTTAGTTAAAAACCGGAGGGACATGGATAGTTTATTTCCCCCCATAGACTGATGGGATTGCCGATTGCCTTGCTTTTAACCTTTTCCTTAATTAAAGGGATGTTTATTTTTGTATTTTTGTTTTTATTATGAAAACTTTAATAAACACAAGAGTTGAAAAAAAAAAAAATATATATACTGTATATATACAGTACAGACCAAAAGTTTGGACACACCTTCTCATTCCAAGAGTTTTCTATATTTTCATGACTATCAAAATTGTAGATTCACACTGAAGGCATCAAAACTATGAATTAACACATGTGGAATTATATACTTAACAAAAAAGTGTGAAACAACTGAAAATATGTCTTATATTCTAGGTTCTTCAAAGTAGCCACCTTTTGCTTTGATTACTGCTTTGCACACTCTTAGCATTCTCTTGATGAGCTTCAAGAGGTAGTCACCTGAAATGGTCTTCCAATAGTCTTGAAGGAGTTCCCGGAGATGCTTAGCACTTGTTGGCCCTTTTGCCTTCACTCTGTGGTCCAGCTCACCCCAAACCATCTCGATTGGGTTCAGGTCTGGTGACTGTGGAGGCCAGGTCATCTGGCGTAGCACCCCATCACTCTCCTTCTTGGTCAAATAGCCCTTACACAGTCTGGAGGTGTGTTTGGGGTCATTGTCCTGTAGAAAAATAAATGATGGTCCAACTAAACGCAAACCGGATGGAATAGCATGCCGCTGCAAGATGCTGTGGTAACCATGCTGGTTCAGTATTTCTTCAATTTTGAATAAATCCCCAACAGTGTCACCAGCAAAGCACCGCCACACCATCACACCTCCTCCTCCATGCTTCACGGTGGCAACCAGGCATGTAGAGTCCATTCGTTCACCTTTTCTGCATCGCACAAACACACGGTGGTTGGAACCAAAGATCTCAAATTTGGACTCATCAGACCAAAGCACAGCTTTCCACAGGTCTAATGTCCATTCCTTGTGTTCTTTAACCCAAACAAGTCTCTTCTGCTTGTTGCCTGTCCTTAGCAGTGGTTTCCTAGCAGCTATTTTACCATGAAGGCCTGCTGCACACAGTCTCCTCTTAACAGTTGTTGTAGAGATGTGTCTGCTGCTAGAACTCTGTGTGGCATTGACCTGGTCTCTAATCTGAGCTGCTGTTAACCTGCGATTTCTGAGGCTGGTGACTCGGATGAACTTATCCTCCGCAGCAGAGGTGACTCTTGGTCTTCCTTTACTGGGGCGGTCCTCATGTGAGCCAGTTTCTTTGTAGCTCTTGATGGTTTTGGCCACTGCCCTTGGGGACACTTTCAAAGTTTTCCCAATTTTTCAGACTGACTGACCTTCATTTCTTAAAGTAATGATGGCCACTCGTTTTTCTTTACTTAGCTACTTTTTTCTTGCCATAATACAAATTCTAACACTCCATTCAGTAGGACTATCAGCTGTGTATCCACCTGACTTTTGAACAACACAACTGATGGTCCCAACCCCATTTATAAGGCAAGAAATCCCACTTATTAAACCTGACAGGGCACACCTGTGAAGTGAAAACCATTTCAGGTGACTACCTCTTGAAGCTCATCAAGAGAATGCCAAGAGTGTGCAAAGCAGTAATCAAAGCAAAAGGTGGCTACTTTGAAGAACCTAGAATATAAGACATATTTTCAGTTGTTTCACACTTTTTTGTTAAGTATATAATTCCACATGTGTTAATTCATAGTTTTGATGCCTTCAGTGTGAATCTACAATTTGTATAGTCATGAAAATATAGAAAACTCTTGGAATGAGAAGGTGTGTCCAAACTTTTGGTCTGTACTGTATATAGATATATATATCTATCTATATATATCTATATATATCTATATATAGATATATATATACAGTATATATATCTATATATATATCTCCTTTGCCATTTTTTGTGGCGTAAAAGAGTAACAAACCTCAGGTTTGCGACTTTTTCAATGTTTCTTGCCACTTAAAAGGGGGAGAGGAGGGCATGGTGTGGATGGAGCTACTAGTGCCATCAAATTTATGATAATTTACGCCAGTTTAATGGCATAATTGATGGCTGAAATCTATGCCAGGTATAAGCTCCCATACATTTCAGTCTAGGTGCATGGACTTCTGAAGGATGTGCTTAAAGGGTTTGTCTAGGAAATACAGAACTGGTGCAGGAGGCGGGGGAAGGTGAAACATAAAAAGAAAACCCATACTCACCTGTCCCTGGAGCTCCAGTGTCCCACACTACTGTCCAGCGGCATCCGGTGTTCCGGTGGAAGCCCTTCGCCGCATGTGACCGATGAGGCCAATCAATGGCCTCAGTGGTCTTAGGAAAGAACCCAGGATGTCACCGGTGACGTACATGAGTGACATCCTGAGTCCTTTCCTGTTCAGGCAAGGACTTATGCCGGAACAAGCCCCCGGGCAACACTAGACCGGACAGTGATGGGGGACAGGTGTGTATGCTTTTTTTATGTTTCACCTTCCCCAGCCCCCTGCCCAGTTCTATATTTCCTGGATAACCCCTTTAAATTATGGCAAGGGGTGCATTAATTAAGGGCATCCTATGCTGGCACAGGGGATATCAAGACTGGCGCTGAAAATGCCAAATCTTGTTAAATCTACCCCAGTTAATATTGTCTGTAAAGTGCCGCAGAATATGTTGGCACTATATATGTGTGAATAGTGAATAATACCGCCAGCAGAATCTTTTCCATTTACAAAACTACGAATGAAAAAACTAAAAATACAACAATGTAAATTATTGCCTGATTTGGATGCAGCGAGATTCAGCGATATGCATTTCCCTCCCTAGAGACTTGTGCGTCTTTCAGTCCCCATGACAAAATTCCTTTGTGATTAAGAGCTGAGGACAATTAGAAATATCTGCAAGTATTTCACGCAGGATAAACCTCTGCAGCATTGGCGATACCAGCGTCTTGTATGCGTCCTGTATCCTAAATCCTGTCTTGTCTGAGTAAACTGAGAAAATAAAGCACAAAGGGAACGGTGACAATTGTAATTGTATCGCCATTCAACTTTGACACCCCTAGTGGCAGAGCGGAGGTGTAGCGATATATTTCATCAGCCTTTCAGAATGAATACACCGCACAGGCTGATCTTCGCAGTGATCCGTACCAAACATGAAAACAAGCAATACCACTTTGTAATAGACTTACGTGGTCTCCATAACTTCCGAGCTTTAACTTGCCTTTAAAAATGCCATTCAGATCTACCGTAGCTGAGGAGTTCAGTGCGGTGATGTAAATCACTCCTCCAAGACATATTGGGCAGATTTATTAAGACTGGCGTTTCATATTTTTTTCATGTTGGTGTACATTCACAACCTTTATAGGTACACATATCTAGAAAGGGTTAATCTTGCGTCGCTGCACACCATAGATTTTTATTAACTGCCACCCATTGGTCTTCCCATAAGTAATATGGCCCTGGCGAGCTAGTGCGCTTCGATTGCCAGACGATGCACTTGAGTGGCGTAGCAACTGGTGGCTCGGATGGGCGCTCCATCTTTGCCAGCACAGGTGGAACACCAGGTGAGGGCTTACAGTCCTTTATTGGCCAATTCAATAACGGGGACAAGTACGGGGGCTCAGTGGTTAGCACTGTTGCCTTGGGGTTCGAATCCAGCCAAGGACAACATCTGCAAGGAGTTTGTATGTTCTCCCGTGTTTGCGTGGGTCTCCTCCAGATACTCCCTGTTTCTTCCCACACTCCAAAGACATCCTGATAGGGAATATAGATTGTGAGCCCTATATGGGACAGTGACTGACAATGTCTGTAAAGCGCTGAGGAATATGATGGCGCTATACAAGTAAGCAAAATAAATAGAAACACTTTGGTTGTCTCTGTGTTTATTGGTTTCAATAAAATTGATGAATTTGTAATTTACCTTGTGGTTACTTTGTTGCTCTATGAGGTGTAGGCGTTTTAGGATTACAATGGGGGTTTGATGTCATGGCATCAACTGGCCGACTGCCCTCTTTGTAGGTATTTATCAGTCTTAATCCAAGAAAGAAAAGTAAGAAAGCACTCAAAATAATAAAAAATACAAAAGGAATTTTATTGAAGTACAAAAACAGTATAAAAATACAAGACAGAAACAACAGTACAAATACCTATGTCAGCATATGTAACACGAAAGAGGCAGAGGCTGAATAGTATAAATATATACAGTATAGACCAAAAGTTTGGACACACCTTCTCATTCCAAGAGTTTTCTGTATTTTCATGACTATACAAATTGTAGATTCACACTGAAGGCATCAAAACTATGAATTAACACATGTGGAATTATATACTTAACAAAAAAGTGTGAAACAACTGAAAATATGTCTTATATTCTAGGTTCTTCAAAGTAGCCACCTTTTGCTTTGATTAATGCTTTGCACACTCTTGGCATTCTCTTGATGAGCTTCAAGAGGTAGTCACCTGAAATGGTCTTCCAACAGTCTTGAAGGAGTTCCCAGAGATGCTTAGCACTTGTTGGCCTTTTTGCCTTCACTCTACGGTCCAGCTCACCCCAAACCATCTCGATTGGGTTCAGGTCTGGTGACTGTGGAGGCCAGATCATCTGGCGTAGCACCCCATCACTCTCCTTCTTGGTCAAATAGCCCTTACACAGTCTGGAGGTATGTTTGGGGTCATTGTCCTGTTGAAAAATAAATGATGGTCCAACTAAACGCAAACCAGATGGAATAGCATGCCGCTGCAAGATGCTGTGGTAACCATGCTGGTTCAGTATTCCTTCAATTTTGAATAAATCCCCAACAGTGTCACCAGCAAAGCACCCCCACACCATCACACCTCCTCCTCCATGCTTCACGGTGGGAACCAGGCATGTAGAGTCCATTCGTTCACCTTTTCTGCGTTGCACAAAGACACGGTGGTTGGAACCAAAGATCTCAAATTTGGACTCATCAGACCAAAGCACAGATTTCCACAGGTCTAATGTCCATTCCTTGTGTTCTTTAGCCCAAACAAGTCTCTTCTGCTTGTTTCCTGTCCTTAGCAGTGGTTTCCTAGCAGCTATTTTACCATGAAGGCCTGCTGCACACAGTCTCCTCTTAACAGTTGTTGTAGAGATGTGTCTGCTGCTAGAACTCTGTGTGGCATTGACCTGGTCTCTAATCTGAGCTGCTGTTAACCTGCGATTTCTGAGGCTGGTGACTCGGATGAACTTATCCTCCGCAGCAGAGGTGACTCTTAGTCTTCCTTTTCTGGGGGCGGTCCTCATGTGAGCCAGTTTCTTTGTAGCGCTTGATGGTTTTGGCCACTGCACTTGGGGACACTTTCAAAGTTTTCCCAATTTTTCGGACTGACTGATCTTCATTTCTTAAAGTAATGATGGCCACTCGTTTTTCTTTACTTAGCTGCTTTTTTCTTGCCATAATACAAATTCTAACACTCCATTCAGTAGGACTATCAGCTGTGTATCCACCTGACTTCTGAACAACACAACTGATGGTTCCAACCCATTTATAAGGCAAGAAATCCCACTTATTAAACCTGACAGGGCACACCTGTGAAGTGAAAACCATTTCAGCTGACTACCTCTTGAAGCTCATCAAGAGTGTGCAAAGCAGTAATCAAAGCAAAAGGTGGCTACTTTGATTAACCTAGAATATAAGACATATTTTCAGTTGTTTCACACTTTTTTGTTAAGTATATAATTCCACATGTGTTAATACATAGTTTTGATGCCTTCAGTGTGAATCTACAATTTTTATAGTCATGAAAATACAGAAAACTCTTGGAATGAGAAGGTGTGTCCAAACTTTTGGTCTGTACTGTATAAAAGAGAGATAACATACAACCATGCATAAAATATATAGCAGTATATAGATGCAAGGGGTACTAATGGTTAGTAAAGAGCAAGTGCATATATACAACCCCTATATAAATACCCAATGTATCACACTATACATGTATTTTGCAAAGTAAACTACATGGTATAAGATCCAAACCTACCCATGACATAAATGCCGCTGCCTGCCGACAAAACCCATGAGAGAGGCAGAGGCCAAGCAATACAAACAAATATGAGGGAGACAACATACACCCATGCATAAAGTATATAGCAGTGTATAAATACAGAGGGCACTGATGGTTAATACAAAGCAAGTGCATATATAAAACCCCTATATAAATGCCCAATGTATCACACTATACATGCATCCTGCAGAGTAAGCTACATGGTATAAGGTCCAAACATACCCATGACACAAATGCCGCTGCCTGCTGACAAAGCCCAACGCACGTTTCGGCACACAAAGCCTTCGTCTGGGGGTGGTGTCAGTGGAGCAAAACAGAAGCTTATATAGGCAGTGTAATCAAGGCCAAACCTTAGAACTGGTGTGTTACTACAAATCTCCATACCAATGGTAACACATAGAAGCCATCCTGAAGTTACCTGATTATAATGGCGCATGCCCAGACCATCAGTACCACTTACAACCACGTGACCATGTCCGCACGCGCTGACGTGGGTGGGAATCACAACGTGATGACGTCATAGTCACGAGTCCCAGCCACGCCTCGCGATATTGCGGATAGGACACACGGGAAAGGGGCAAGAGAGCCAGGCATGCGCCCAGCAGGTTAGATGAATAAATGAAATAATACAAGAGGCATGGAGAGTCGCAGCAGACCAAAAATATATATCGCTACAGTTACAGGAATAAATACATCCGAAGACCCATAAATATAAAAACTATATATAAAATAACGATGAGCACACAAATAGAGGCCCAGTTGGTGCAGGACACGGCTGAATTATGAGAAGGCTCCGGCCTCTTTATAAATCAGTCACACGCCTGTGCGTCTCAATGAAGATCTACACCAGTTAGGAACTGGGGTAGCTTTCCATTATAACTCACGCCAGTTATAATAAATATGTCGGATCTAGATGCCCCCATCCTGGTCGCATTCGCACAATGGGGGCTATGGTGCATGTTTGGTTTTCAACATGGCAGTCTATGGAAGGATCTAATGTGATGTGAACACCTTTGTTGTTCCAAAGCCCCCATATATTGATATTTTGGCAACATAGGCACCGATTCTCAAGGTGGAAAACACTGTTTTAACCTCTCTGTCTTCAGGGCTGAGTTGATACTCTGGGTGTTGGTAACTTATCATTAAAGGGGTGTTCCAGTTACCCCTAGGAAGGCTTAAAAATAATAAACAGTGCACTGGAGAGTGTCTGTTCAAGTCCCCGTTTACCTTCTGCCTGTGCAGCCAATCAGTGGTTAAGCACAAGATCACTGCTCAGTCACTGATTGGCTGACATGCTCGTGTTCAGGCCAAAGGTCAAGAAGACCAGAGACCCAAACAGATTCTCAGTCCAACAGATGAGTATGCACTATGATTTTAAGTCTTCCTATGGATTATAAAAATTAACTGGAACACCCCTTTAAGTTTTGAATACTGCCGTACCAGGTAAGGACCTAAAGCATTGTTCACGCTGAGCTCCCTGGTTCATGAATACAATGACAAAAATACAGTAAACACTGACACACAGTGACTTAGTACTCTGAGGTCCAGATTCATGTTCCCGTTTCCAGATGTCGGCTGCCTCCTTCCTAAACACCCTCTGCTGCCCTCCAGGAGCAATCACAGGAATTCCATGTTCAGTCTTGTCCAGTCCATATAAGCACAGCATGGTGACATATCTGAAAGGACACTGCCCTCTGGAAAATACTTTACTCATAGGTCGGTGTGTATGCCCCAGAGCCATTACTAGGCTTCCCTTTAAACCAGGGCAATCCCTGTTTCTAAATAACCTGGCCAAAGCAAAGTGGCTTATTGGTACCAGGAATAGCCCATTATCTTGTTTGCAAGCAGTGCAGTTTCTTTGGAGAGTCCTACACAGGCTGTAACCACCCAGAAGCAAAGGAGATGGAGCCAACTGGGGCCTCATAACAGCTGAATGATCTGTCTCTATACAGAAGCAGCTTGAAGCTCCCAATGCAAAATCTGTAATGGGCCCCTACCCACCTTGTGTCAGCAATTGCTACCAGGCCCTAGAACCTCAAGGAGCCCAAAAAACTCTCTACACCAGTATTATAGATAGCACATGGTATGTGGGAGTCTCATATTTTGCATTGGGGCCCAGATACTTCAAGTTACATCCCTGGAATAGTGGTATATTTTATGTGGCAGGGAGACCTTTGGGGCCCCACTGGGTCCAGGGCCAGTAGTGGCTGCTACTTCTGCACCTCCTATAGCTATGCTCCTGCCTCCATGGTATATTCACTGTCCTCACTCACTGTATTATAGACAGTGTGATGGATGTGTACAGTTCTGAGCTACCCAGCAGTGGAGTGAATTACATGCGGACACTCCACACCAATAATCGACTGCGGAGTGTAAAAACAAAGCCCTTGTGGCAGCTGCAGGCATGTCTGGCATGTGATCTTCTGCTAATTGCCTCGGCTTGTATTGTGCTCGGCTCCCAACCACTCCGTCAGCTCCTCTCATCAGCCAAGATGGGTCACAGCTTCCCCACACTAATAAGTCGCTCCCCGGAGATGTGTGCACCCTCTGTCCAGCTCAACTCACTGACGTCCACAATGCTCCTTCTTTATGACAGTAAGAGCAGAATTAATGGAGGCAATCGTGTTATTAAAACTAATTCAAGATATATAATCTACGCTGTGCGGCTTGTTCCTCTATCGCTGCATATCAACGACCAGCTGTCTACTGACTAAATGAGAAGGAGGCAGAGAAGAGTCTGTCTGCAGGGTAGAAGATAGCAGAAAAACGACGAAATAACCTTTGCTAGTTTTTGCTGCAATAGCAGCTTATATGGGATTTTTTTGGCTTCTTCTGGATCCACCAGAGTAAACTAGTGTTTCCTGTTAAAGGGATCATCCAGGCAAAAATGGACAACCCGTTAAGTTTGAGTTGAAAATCAAATGGGGGCAGTGAAAAAATTTTTAAAAATTCATACTCACCTTTCTACGGTGCTCTGGTGCCTCCCAGTGTGGTCCGGTCTTCTTGGCGTGTGGCGGAAGTCCCAGTCACACGTGACCACTGAGGCCAATCAGTGGCCTCAGCGAAGGGCCTGAGATGTCACTACCTTCGGGGATAGGTGAGTATCATTTTTTTTTCCACCTCCCCCGGTTATCCAGGAATAAAAAAAAAATGCCTGGACAACCCCTTTAAACTTTGAGAATAGGCCATTGTAGGGAACAGCTCACACGGTAGGGTCGGCAATGACCAAGTTCACAGAGGCAGCAGGTTTTTAAAATCCCAATGGTCTTTTATTTAGGCGCTTCAGTACAAAATGACATGGGATAAACAAAAAGCCTAAGCCTGTCCGGCTCTTACTAAACAGTATAATGCCCCTCACTAGCCTAGTGCAGGCAAATATATATCTGAAAACACAATAGCAATGTGTGTAAACCTCCGCTCCAGGGGTGCTCTGTCTCCCAGCCTGCCACTTGTCAGGCTTCCTTTTGCCAGGCTTCCTTCCTCAGTAATCACTCACAGGAAGCCTCAGCTGAGAGTACCTGGGAGTAGGGGAAAATCCCGTAGTGGACCAGGGGTGTGGACTTGAAGACTCCCACTGCCAACCTGTCCTCCAGTCCAGAAAATCCAGCCCATGTAAGTTAAAGAAAATCCCTAGCAGACTACGTTCTGCTAAGGCAACATGTATCTTCCTGGATTTCCGTTACCTCGTCTGGCTGAGGAAACCAGGCGAGAAATACACCCCGTCCAGCACTTTACCATACACTTTACCACACCATATATACCCATATGTACCGGATCGTTGGGGGTCCCACAATCGGACCATGGACTGATGAGCTGTATGGAGCTTCCAACACCTGTCCAATACACTAAACAGAGAAGTAGCGTTTATTGAAGTCAGTGGGAGCTGAGCTGCAGTGATAGCGCCCAGCCGCTATACAGAGGACAGAGATTTCTGCTTCTGACCCTGTAGAGTGTAGAGGATGGGTAATGGAAGTATCTCTGTACAGCTAAATGGTCTGGGGAAGGAAGGTGGCCTCTGTCACTGCCCTTATGCAATATAATGGACATATTAGTGTTCTAATACAGTATAATGTACTCTGTCACTGCCCTTATGCAATATAATGGACCGATTAATGTCCCAACACAGTATAATGGCCTCCATCACTGCCTCATGTGATATAATGGCCCCCATCACTGTTCCCATACATTAGAACGGCCATCACTGCCCCGCACACAGTATTTTACTATTAGTACAGTACTTACCTCACTGCTCCTCAACCCCGCTCTTTCTCTGCTACAGGCACACTGCTGTGACCTGTTATGTGCGCCCGAAGCAGGAGGGGCCAGGGAGCAGAGAGGTAAGTACTGCACTCACACTCTCGCTGACTGCAGCTTGTAGGCCGCAGGCCTAACATGGACTGTGGCCTACAAGTTGGAATGAGTTAGGACATGCTGTACTAGTAACAGAACTGGGGTTGGGGCTTCTCTTCTTCTTCAGAAAAACTGAGGAGAACCGGCTGTATCCTACCCCTGGGTTCAACTACTACATACAGTACATAAAGGCATAAACACTATACTACCTCAAAAATGCGGAAAAGAATTTTTGCACAAACAGCTTGATAAATGCCCTCATGGAGTTGTATGCAATCTTGTAGACTGAAGCGGTCACTCAACAGTTAAAAAGTCTTAGTGTAGCCGAGGTCTAAGCCTATCCTTTATATTGCCCATTCCTTTTTGTATAAAAACAAAGCACTAAAAACTGCATGTGTGCTTGCAGCCAAAGCCATGTGAGCTGGTGACAACCATGAGTATGATACAGGCTGGGCGACTACTGGAAAGCAAACGCCTGCACATGGGCGAGTGCAGCTAGACAAAGCTTTTCTATTTTCGGCACTGAATTTATCCATCGGTTTTCTTCCTTCAGGTACAATCAGACCCCCCCCAAACCTTCCGTATCTAAATAGCTTGTAAATGAGGCAATGATATATGCTTATTTCCTGTCTGCGCCTGATGGGAAGCTTTAATGAATGTCCATGTCAGACAGCTCGAGGAGAAATTTGCTCCGTGAAGCGATTGGTAACTTATTTTATGGAGAACACCTGGCTGCATTCATTAACTAATGCGTTATCTGAAACGTCTGCGGTAATTACAATGCAGGCAATTATATGTACACCGAATCCCTCGCCCCTCCGTAATGGCGGACGCTTAGCAATGTTTATTAACCATCTTCATCCTACGCATGCAAATCATTTAAAGGGGTGGTAGGAGGTTAAAAAAAAACATGGCTTCTCTCTACCAAAAACATTGCCACACCTGTTCATAGGTTCTGTTTATTCACTGAACAGGATTCTCAAGTCGTGTCCTATATATATTAATGGATCTATTCACACAATTGTTACTTTTAAAGAATTCAGCACACTGTCGGCTTTCCCATTATGTGCCCGGGGGCTGGAGATATCAGTGCCGTTAGCTTCGGCACCGATCTCTGCTCACTGTCAGAAGGGCGTTCATAGACTTGTACTGGGGGGGCGTTCCTCACAGCTCAGCGTCATCGCCGGGCAGTAAGGAACGCCCCCTCTGACAGTACAGGGCTATGGAAGAGTACAGTCGGGGGGGGGGGGGGGCAGCTAGACTGTCAGGAACACCCTTCAGACAGTAGGCAGAGATCGGTGCCTAAACTAACATCACCGATATCTCCAGCCCCGGGGCACATAACGGGAAAGCCGACAGTGCGGTATGTAAAACTGCATATACATGAGGACATGAAAGGTCCTCTTTAACAGTCCGACTGACCAATTCATTACAGAGGACCTTTCATGTCCTCGGGGATGGGCTAACAAGTTGATAGTGCGCAGTCTTTGGAGAAAGACAAAGGCATTCCAAGCCTAAGTAATGGGTTTCCTAGACGGCAAGGCAGTAGTGATGACTTTGTCCAAGAATCCTCTGCTTCTTAATAGGAGCCACTCAGAAGCCAGGCTGTATGATGTAGATGACTGACCTCCACATGTAGACCTGGCCTCTGAAAGAGAACATCTGGCCATACCAGAAGGATCCAATCCAGTACGACACACAAGTCTTAATAAATTTGTCCCTGTGTCTAAAACTACCCTAAAAGGCTAAATTCACACGATGGACATCCATTTTTTTTTTTTATGGCCAACACACAGCAGCATTCATTTCAGTGTCAGTGAATGGGAGCTATTCACTCATGTCCTATTTTTAGTTATTTTCGCTGATCCCTCCATACACGCAAATGTATGGAGGATCCGTGAAACCAGGTGCCCCTAGGGTGCAAGGCAGCTGTGAAAAATGGACGTTTTTCACGGCCATTTTGCACTTTGGTTGCCTGAATGTAGCCTTAGTCTACCAATCCAAATAACCCTCTCAGTATCCTAGATCACCAAGGGTTTGAAATTACGTGAAAAATTTATTTTATGCCCAAAGCCCCATTTTAGATCAGAAGAGGTATAAGTAGTAAATATTAGGAATACTGTTAGTCTTCCACTTACCGTATATATTACAGCTTATATTATATACTCTATGGGTGCATAGGGGTACAATCCGGAGTTAATACATAGATGTGAATACAAGGCTAAATTAAAGAGACAGTCTAGATTTTGCACGTGGCTGTTGTAGTATCTATACTTTATATATAATATCATACTAGAGGAAAACCACTGAAATAACCTGTGGACATCACACGGCAGCCTTAAATTTAATGTCAGTGAATGGGGGCTATTCACATGACTTATTTTGACAGTCCATCGTCATAGACTGCCAAAATATAGGTCATGCCCTGTTTTTGACAGTTTTCATGGATCCCTCCATACACTGAAATGTATGGGGGACCTGTAAGAGTGGGTGCAAGACGGCTTTCATGTGAATGTAGCCTAAGGTTGGGACATACACAGCATTAACCCTGCTGAATTTCCAGCTGGGAAATTCTTAGTCTTATGCCAATGGACACCCCTTAAAACTTTTCACTTTTTCTCATATAATAGCAAAATGTATAGAAATAAATTTACCAGTGTGATGATTCTGCCTAAATATGGCCATAACTCAGCGGTATTTTTTTCTCTGGGTATAGGGTCTCCCTTCTTGCTTGCAGTCATTCATACTATGTGCAGCTATAAGCCTAGGTGCATATTGGCAGTAGTGGCCAGGCTGGAACAATAGGGCTCCATTGTATTCCTATACAGCCCTGGCTGATCAAACAATAGTGCATCGTTCAAGCCTGGGCTGTTGATCAGATATGACTGATAACAGTGTATCAATTCACTTTGTCTCAGCTCTATACAAAAGATCTGGATTTGATTGAATTAACTCATCAGACGTACTGTCGCCAGTGACCTCATTCTGGGAGGTGGCAAAAAGGGTATAAAAGATGAGGTAAGAGGTCTGTGGGAGGAGACTATCACTAAGAGATCATGCTATGAAGACTGTGCTGAGATTATGCTATGGAGATTATGCTGATGATGATGAGCCTACAAGAGACTGTGAGAGACTGTAAAGAGCATGCAGGCTGGATTATTGTACTGTGATGCCACATGCTAGGAGTTAATGCCACATGCCAAGAAGCCTCCACTGGTGACTCACACATGCCATGTGTGAGTGTTGGACTATAGAACCACATCAAGGAGATGTGTGGTAAAGTAATCATTTCACCTTTAATCCCTTTTATTTTATTTGTACTGTATCTTGCAACTAGTAACTGTTAATGCTTGCATATGTCTGCATATCTGTTCTGAACTGTATATGTTAGATTTTAATACCGACCCATTTAGGGGTTAATAAATATATAAAATTTAGAAGGCTTGTCTTGTATTTATCTGGTGAACCCGGCACTCACTGGCGGTGAGTGTGGTTTTTATATGAAAGAAGACTCAGGGTGTGGCCAAAGCGGTTTGGCGCACGGAGGATCTTTCACATTGGTGGCAGCGTGGTGGGAGCTTAAGATAAACGGTGTGTGTTGGTGACCTATATCACTCACATGCTGGGGATTATGGTAATCCTATGAGACAAGCTCGGTATTAAAGCAAGCATTAAGATACAGTGAAAGTTTGATACAGTGCTGTTCCCCCTCCCTTATTCTTTTTATTCTATCCTATCTTTTATTTGGCAAATACCAGTGGATGGCTAGTGGGCTCAGAAGCAGAGCTCAAGAATTGTTGAACCAGGCTTTTTGAGATCCTGAGCGTATGGCTGAAATGGAGGCAGCCACAGCCATGAGGAATCGAGCAGAGTCCTGATTTTGGGGCTCTGCCAGGAAGTGCGGCAAGCAGCCCGGTCCCAAGGATTACTTCCCCAGGAGGGACCAGTAGCCTCAGCCTTGCTGGGGGAATGGCTTCAGTCTGGCAAATGGCTCTGCAGCACTTAAGCACCAGGAACCCTAACATATACCAGCAGGCGTTGCACTGGTTTCAGGAAGCTGTAGAACGAGAACGGCAGGCTGATCGTGAGGCTGCTGAGCGACAGGCAGAGAGAGAGAGGAAAGCTGCAGAATGGGAACGACAGTTTGCTCAGCGACAGGCCGAGAGGGAGTATCAGCTTGAGCTGAAAAGGCGGGGAAATCTCCCAGCAAGCGCAAACTCCAACAACCCTGCAGAGACCCTCAAGTTGGAAGGAGAAGCCAGGCCGGAGTTCACCACAGCCGTCTTTCGTCAGGTCGGGTGAGACAAATTATGCCCCGGGTGGTCCCTCCCCTGTCCCAAGAACTCTGGGTGCCCTAGTGACCTTCCCCAAACCCCAAGGGGAGGTGCGTTGGGGCCATGCCTGTAACCCGACAGGACATTTCAAGGAGTGCCCCAACCGCCCTGAGAACTTCCCTGCTTCTCAAGCCACAGCAGGTGGCCCATCTGTGTGTCTGGATGGGGGTGCAGGAAAAGGAATACGGACTGTGGGACTATTGACTGATTTGCCTGCTAATGTACTGTTGGGAACTGATTTAGGACCTATGATGTCCCAATATGGGGTGGGGAGCAACCCAATTTACTGTGATGGACTGTCTATGATTAATGTTGATAATGTGTCTGTCATATCTGCAGAGAGGGCCCGTAACCCCCTCTCTGAGATAATTCCCATGGCAGTTAATGTAAATGCTAATGAGTTGCCTTCAGCTGAGAGCAGGGAAGATGCAAATGAGCTTCCTGCAACCCAGCTCAGCAAAAATGTTATTGATGCTTGGTTCACCCCCGTGCTAGGAACCAATGAGACCTTGTCTGTAGACACACCTACATCTGCGGGGGCGTTTCCCGCCCAGTTTGTTAATCTGTCTACCATAAATCTCATTGAGGCCTGGGGTGAATTAACAATTGCTGATGAATGTACTGTCAATGTAATTGCCAATGCTTGTTGTGAAAGTGTACAGGGTAGCTCTTCTGAGTCACTGGAAGCGACTTCTACTATTTCGCCCAGTGCATCCGATAAGCACCCAACTGCTGACCATGTGCCAGGTGGTCAGGCAGGCTATGGGGATCTTATGACTGATCCAGGTGAGGGACGGACTGCTGGTAGTGCGGTGTTAGCCCGCAGCCAGAGTGCTACAAGGGTGGAGGGCGTTCCGAACCTTGAACCGTTGCCTACACCACCTGGAGTCGGTGCTGAGACCGCCATGACTAGCCTCACTCCCTTGAATCCGGAGGAGTCCGGCCGGTATGAGACATACACATCTCTTCTGTCCAGTTCTATTCCAGGAGTGCCCATGGCCCAAGTGCAGATGGCATGGGGTACTGGAGATGTGATCCAACAAGAGGGTATGTCCAATGTATTACCTGTCAATGTATTGTGGGGGGATGTTTTGGGGAAGCATGATCTCAGTCATTTGCCCAAGGTATCGCCATCACCCACCCAAGTACAGGAGGAACAGGATGTAGGTTTGGAAGCAAAGGGGGAGGTGCAGAACCCCCTAGAACTCTCCCAACTAGCGGCTAGTGTGGGGAAGACCCTGAGAGAGCAGGCCAAGGGTAGCCAGGAGAGCAGAGATTGCCGGGATGGGATCTCTGGAATGGTATCCCAAGGGCCTGAGGTCATGAGTGTAAAGCTACGGGATGCCCGCACTCAGAAAGCAAACCCAGAACAGGCAGGAGGTAGCCAAGTGTACGTGGCTCAGAGCCTGGGCCTTAGAAGTGTCCCTAGTCAGACTAGAGAGACAGAAGGGGCCGGCAGCTATGTAACATGCACCTCTCTTTTGTCTCACTCCAGCCAAGAGTTCAGCGATGCTGTCCAAGCTGACCCTAGTCTGGACATATTGAAGGCGCGTGGCGCACAACCACCCTCGGAGTCTGACAAGGCCTGAGTCTGCTGGGACCCCGGGGGAAGGTGAGGGAGCATTGGGGCCAGAGCCTGAGAAGCTGGAGGCGGAGGTGCTTTCAGAAGAGGGGCGTAGGCCCCTACTTTCTGCAAGCCCCATCTAAAGGGGGAGGTGTGATGATTCTGCCTAAATATGGCCATAACTCAGCGGTATTTTGGTCTCTGGGTATAGGGTCTCCCTTCTTGTTTGCACTCATTCATACTATGTGCAGCTATAAGCCTAGGTGCATATTGGCAGTAGCGGCCAGGCTGGAACAATAGGGCTCCATTGTATTCCTATACAGCCCTGGCTGATCAAACAATAGTGCATTGTTCAAGCCTGGGCTGTTGATCAGATATGACTGATAACAGTGTATCAATTCACTTTGTCTCAGCTCTATACAAAAGATCTGGATTTGATTGAATTAACTCATCAGACGTACTGTCGCCGGTGACCTCATTCTGGGAGGTGGCAAAAAGGGTATAAAAGATGAGGTAAGAGGTCTGTGGGAGGAGACTATCACTAAGAGATCATGCTATGAAGACTGTGCTGAGATTATGCTATGGAGATTATGCTGACGATGATGAGCCTACAAGAGACTGTGAGAGACTGTAAAAAGCATGCAGGCTGGATTATTGTACTATGATGCCACATGCTAGGAGTTAATGCCACATGCCAAGAAGCCTCCACTGGTGACTCACACATGCCATGTGTGAGTGTTGGACTATAGAACCACATCAAGGACATGTGTGGTAAAGTAATCATTTCACCTTTAATCCCTTTTATTTTATTTGTACTGTATCTTGCAACTAGTAACTGTTAATGCTTGCATATGTCTGCATATCTGTTCTGAACTGTATATGTTAGATTTTAATACCGACTCATTTAGGGGTTAATAAATATATAAAATTTAGAAGGCTTGTCTTGTATTTATCTGGTGAACCCGGCACTCACTGGCGGTGAGTGTGGTTTTTATATGAAAGAAGACTCAGGGTGTGGCCAAAGCGGTTTGGCGCACGGAGGATCTTTCAAAACCAGTAAGGATCGGAAGAAAATAGCAAGCCGATATTCAGGGCTGAACTTCCCATCATTTCTTATGACCCAAAACACATTATGCAGGTACTGTAGATCTAATGAGATGGCGTACTGTATTCAGGAGGTGTACATGCATATTTCATAGGACTGTTATTATCATAATGATGTGCATTTTAGAAGATCTGATATTGAACATTCATCAAATTTAGTTACAGTATCTGAAATCTCACACAAAAGGATATGAAGGTATTAATTATAGAACGATAATGTACTAACAGCGCCACAATGATGGATGAGTAGCAGCGGGAGATGAGGTCTTAAAGGGATTTTTGTGGGATAAGAATAAGAGAGCTTTTACAGTTTATGTACAGTGTTGTGCAAAAGTTTTAGGTAAGGTGTAAAAAAAAAAAAAAAAATGCAATAAAGTAAGAATGCCTTCAATAATTTATTTTTGTCATTTAACAGAATGAAGTGAATGAAGAGAAATCTAAATTCCATCAATATTTGGTGTAACCTTTGCCTTCCAAGGGAGGTTGGTCGTTCCCGACATCTTGGAAAACTTCTGTGGACGTAGGCTTTCTCCAATCCTTCTGTCTCTTCATATAATCCCAGACAGAGTGGATCTGGAGATCTGTAGGGGCCATATCATCACTTCCAGGACTCCTCCTCCAAAGGGCGAAGGTCACACCAAATATTGATAAAATTTAGATTTCATTTTTCTTCATTCATTTTATTTTGTTAATTGACACAAATATCTATGAACACTTCTATTTTTGGTTGCCCTGTACATTATATGTCATGGTCAATCATGAGGTCATTGTGAAAAAGCAAAGAGGAGACAAGACTAGCGTTCAGGTTCCTGTCCTTCGGGTCCGCATGGGGACCTACGGAGACTCTAACGCAAGTGTGAATCCAGCCTTACTGGGAAACTCAGCAGCGTGTTTTCCTGTAAATCTTTTAAAAAGTGGTTACCGCATGATAAACATTTACCCACAGCTGCGAAAAGGGGCCCTGACTCTTCCATTTCCTACTGTGGCATGACCACAATGAGGCGGGGTTTTAATGGAGCAGCAGTCGAGCCACTTTATTCAGTCTATGGGACTGGCTGAAACATCCGGGCACAAACGCTGGAGGTACACATTAATAGAAAGGATTATCAATAATTTATAGAGAATGTAGGAACATTTGTAGGTACGCTCCCAGCTTTATGGGATTAAAGGGGTTGTCCAGGAATTTTTTTTTGGTTTTTACTAATGGCCCATCTGATTGGTTGGGGGCTGACAGACACAGCTCAGCTGTTCAGGGATATGTCCTGTCAGTATACAGTGGGAGCTGACCAGCAGTAATACATTATACAGTATACAGAGCTATCTGCCTCTGGCTCCGTGCACTGCGTAGTACACAGACCAGAATCACCCTCGAACAGCTGATCCCTGCAGGTGCTGGCTGTTGGCCCCCCATTGATCAGATATTTACAGCCTATCCTAATAAAAAAAATAAATTCTGGAAACTCTTTCTATGATACAAAGAATAACGTAACAAAACATTTTTTTTTACATTTTTAAACTTTATAAAAATATCGTTTTATAAAACCTGCAACATTTTAGAAAGATTCGGCTTTTTTGTAACCACTGCATTAGGTAAAATAAAGATGAACAAGAATCAGAAATGAAGAGAGTTCAGTGGGCGTAAAAATAGGGCATTACTAGTTTCCAAATCTAGTAACGCCAATGGCTTTAACAGTCGGTGCGAAGGTGGTTGTGGTGGAGCGGACTGATAGCGAATCTCTAGGACACCTATGATGTGATGGGTCAAGGTCCGAGCAGTCAGTCCAATATAATCACATATGGATGACATATTCTAGGCATACATTATCAATGTGATACTACTGTTTGAAGGACTTGCGTAAGAAGGTGGTGGTGGGGGGGACAAGTGCAATAAAAGATGAAGGAAGATTGGACATATTGTTTCTTAATTTTGGATTGAGTAGTCTAAAATAACTTAAAAAGAGTAGAAATCACTGCTCCATGTCATTTTCGTTCTGCAGAGTCTTCATAGCGAGTCCCCATAGGCTCATACTAGAGAAGAATGGACCGTCAGACCCTCGGTATCCATTAGAAGACGTTCGGTTATTTAAAGGTTCATTACAATTACTCTCCAAAGTGACTAAAGAGGAGCGTATCATCGAAATGTCCGAGTGTAAACTCTCTTCCGTGACCGCCACCTCCACCTCTGTAAACGTATAAGCGCTATCCGTTTCTGCCAAGTGAGGCTTTGCCATCTTGGTGCACTCGGCAGTCCTCTTCTCCTGTGTTGTAAGTTCATCCTGCATTTTACCATATGAGGTATTGCTGCCCCCCTCGTAGTCACTCCGTCCACTTTCCACTGAATGTCCTTGCTCTTGCATAAAAGGGGCTGGAATGTTAGGAGTTAATGAGCCTGAATTCTGTGATTTTCCTGAGGACTCCACAGTGTTCGGGAACTCTTCAGGCCCGTCTTCGGTAGGCTTGCAGTGCATGTTTTTATGCCGTCTCAGGACGGCAGAGCGAGAGAAGCTTTTATTACATACGTCGCAGGTATATGGCTTCTCGCCTGTATGGGATCTCACGTGCCTGCGCAGATCTCCAGAACCGGCAAATTTTTTCCCTGGTGAAAAATTGGTATGGTTTTATCAGAATGTGATCGCCATATCTGCTGTTCAATGAAGAGATGGCAGAGAGATAGAATAAAGCAAAGAAAACTACAAATGTACACAAAATGTACTGACACTAGGTTCACCCCCCGAACCTAATCTGCTTAAAAAGCAGTTACCAGCGGAAACCATAGACTATAATGGGGTCTGCCATGTTTCCACCTGAAAAATACGGAGAGAAAAGTTCTGCTTTAATTTTTCAAGCAGATTCAGGGATGGAATCCCCGAACGGAAACCCAAGCGCTGGAGTGAACCCAGCCTTAGGGAAAACTATGTTTTTTTTTTTTCAACACGTAACCCTATGTCTGTTAGAAGCCTCCATCTTGGATCTCCCATATTAGATGGGAATATTAGTACAGCATGCAGCGCTTTTTTTTTTTTTTTTTTTTAATCAAAACACCTTTGTGCAACCCACTGTAAGTCAAAGGATTCAATCACATGACAGATCTGGCACTGCATAAGGGTTTCTATTAACAATGGAAACCACACCACATGTGTGAACAGAGCCTAAAGGGGTTTTCCAGGCTTATAAGACTGATGACCTATCCTTTAGGGTCCTTACTAAGTACTTTTCTGACGGGGTTCCATCTGTGGGGGAAAAAAAATAAATCAGACAGCAGACAGACCCATTATAGTTAATAGAGCAAATCACATGTCCTCTGTTTTTTTAAAGGACCGAGAGGCATGGAGGAAAAAAAAAAAGTACTATTTTCTTCTCTTTTCTCTACTTGCTTTGGCCAGTCAAGTCTATGTCATCCTTGTGCTGTCTGTTATTCACAGATACATTACTACTAGGCGATTACTGAAAAACAAAGACCGCAACATACAGATTGGACACGGAACGCACACGGAAATACACTACGATGTACAATGTCCATGGTTTTGTATTCTACAAAACGGACAGCTAGTGTGAAAGAAGCCTTAAATAGGTCATCAATAGAAGACACTTGCAGATCAGCTGTTTAAAGCTTCCACTTTGCAGGCCATGTGATGTCACGTTCATCAGTCAAATGGGCTGCTTAGAGCTCATTCCCATTCAAACAAATGGGGTTGTGCTGCAATGCCAAGTATAGCCACTATACAATGTGCGGCGCTGTGCTTGGTTTTCAGTGAAGAGGCTGCAGCGCTCTCCGGTACCCCGTGGTCTCATCAAACAGCGGATCTTTGATCAACGACCTATGCAAAGGGAAGGTCATCTATCTTGTAAACCAAGAAAATACCTAAACTGCTGCAGCGTGATATCTCATCACAGAAGACAAAGTCCAATGAAAGTCCATTGGAAAAGCATTTTTCAATGACTTTCATTGGTTTTTGTCTTCTGTGATGAGATATCACGCTGCATCATTTTAACCAATTGCTGATGTTCAGGTTAACTCTGCTACATGTGTATACTGCAGAATGTGAAATTTTGGATGGTCGCATGTAAGAATTCATACACTGCATTTTTAAGGAGATTAGCTAACTTATAAATGCCCCTCTGTCTCAGTAGTTCTCCTCCACCATAATTACCACATGTCAGGCAGCTGTACGGTCTCTCCCCCGTGTGCCGGATCCTGTGCTTTATTAGCTTGCGGGGCATGTTGAAGGATTTCCCGCAGTCATCGCAGGTGTAGAATTTGTCAGCTGCGTGGGTCTTCTCGTGCTCTTTCAAGTTGCTGACATTGCTAAAACCTGGCAGAAATATACCAAAGCCATAGAAATTACTTCTGCTAGAAATATTAGTTGTTTTCATGGGTCTTTACTTCATTTACCTCGACCACAGATGTCGCACAAGTGAGGCTTCTCTCCCGTATGAATGACAATATGGCGCTGGACATCACCAGAAACGGCAAATCTAGAATACAGGTATATGTGACCATGCAGCTTTTCTGTAGATGAAGTGTATACAGTACTGTGCATTGTTATATGCTGCTCTGCTGCAATCTGAACCAATGATATAAATTTATCACCCTCATCCACAAGGCTCTCCATAATGCTGCACCTCCCTACATTTCCTCCCTCATCTCTGTCTATCGCCCAAACCGTACTCTCCGTTCACTCAATGACCTAAGACTAACATCCTCTATTATCAGAACCTCCCACACTCGTATACAAGACTTCTCCCGAGTTGCACCACTTCTCTGGAATGGTCTATCCTGGACTATTAGATTAATCCCCAATTTCCATAGCTTCAAGTGTAAACTAAAGACATATCTTTTCAGACAGGCCTATCACAACTCCTAATGTAAACCCTTCCGTAGTTAGAATCCCTAAAACGTACCCTCCTCTATTGATGCTCCCGCATTACCTCACAGGATAAGATGTCGTATCAAACTAACTTTATATGTCCAGGCACGATCTGCACGTTAAAGGACACGACTGGTGACAGCTCATACAGCTTATATATGTGTAATGACAGTAACCTCTATTACAAAATTGTCTGACCATTGTACAAACAATGCTACGTCTGTTCCCGCCCCTGCTACCTCCTGTGTCACCCCCTCTACCTCATAGATTGTAAGCTCTTGCGAGCAGGGCCCTCAGTCCCAGTGTGTGAATTGACTATTTCTTTGTAATGTATCTTTTTGTCTGTACTTGAACCCTACAAATTGTACAGTGCTGCGGAATATGTTGGCGCTATATAAATAAAATGTATTATTATAATGAATTAATGATGAGACAGGAGGCGTGTCTCAGACTACCTCAGACCTCCTGTAGGTACTGGAGCTAAACTGTAGTCAACAATTACAAATCTGCCCTAATGGAGTGGAGCTAAAAAGCTGCCAAGCAAGATCTCATCCCTCTAGGTACTGACCGGCATGTCATTTTCTAGGGTTACTTTCAGGGCTTATATCATAGACCAAATCTACACTGTGTATAAATATATGTATATGTATAATATGAAGGTGCATTTCATAACTGTATCAGAAAAAAAAAAAAAAAAACACATTAACCTACCTCTTACCACAAATCTCACATATATAAGGCTTCTCACCGGAGTGCCGTCGTAGGTGAGTCTGAAGGTTGCCAGCCTGATAGAAAAGACAATGTAAGAAGCTATAGCCTAGAAAAGCGACATTAAGGCTAAGTGACATACTCCCCCTGGTGGACAAACCATGCTCTAGCACACAAACAAATAAAGGATAAAACATCATCAAAGCAATCCCTTTCCATAGGATAGGACATAACTTGCAGTTCGGTAAGGTCTGACTGCTCAGACCGCAATTGATCAGAAGAACAGGGGACTTTTAGCGCCCTTTCTGAAAGGGGCAGTGGTCGGGCAATGTAATTCATTTAAATGAGAGTGCTGGAGATAGGCGAAGTACAAAAGTCCCCCATTTTCCTGATCAGTGGGGGTCTGAGCAGTTACACCCACATCTATCCTATGAGTAGTGGAGAACTTGCTTTGAAACACCTTTAATAAATGTCATAAAAAGAGTAATAGCCTTTGTGTGATTTGATGCACTTTCAAGCATGATGGAGATAAAGAGGATTTTATGCTGCAGTCACAAGTGTCCTGCTGAGGACTGTGAAGGGTCCTGGGCTCTCTGCATTGAACGCTCTGCTCTTAAGTCACCACACTAGCGGTCTCCTGCTCTGATATACACTAAGTGATACCAGGATTAAATATCTGTAGCTGGGGAGCAGCACTAGTTTAAAGGAGTTTTCTGGGATTTTAATACTGATGATCTGTCCTGAGGGTTGCTCATCAATATTAGATCAGTAAGAGTCCAACACCTAGGACCCCCAAGAATCAGCTGATTGAAGAGGTCAAGGGGCTCTGCGGATCACTGCGGCCTCTTCTTTGGTTTGTGGCATTATTTTCATGGATTGCATCGCTTTTCTAGAGCCCCAGTCCCAGTGAGTCCCAGTGCCCAGATTAATGCCAGGTATACCCGCTACAACCCCTCCTATCAGATGATTTGTGGGGGTTTACAAGGGGCAATGAGTTTCCGATAAAAAATGTTTCTGTGCCACATAAAAGATAGAATCACCCAACAGACCCATCAAGAATGAGTGTTCGTACATATGTCTGTTCCTGATAACTGGCCCAGTCAATATAGGGCCTATACTGTCTGTCATGTCTCACACTGTACAGCCTATAGTGACCCCAGGGAGAATATAGGAACTTTTCTTCATGTTATTACCCCTTCCTCCTTACCAGTCACAGATTGTTACAGTCATCTCTTCTCTGTATAAACTCCAATGGCCTTATCGCGGACATTCATGAATTACATTAAAATAATGTCCAGAGCACCATGGGATTAATATAATAATATCCAGCACCATGGAATTAATCTAATAATGTACAGAGCACCATGGAATTAATCTAATAATGTACAGAAACATGGAATATAATAATGAACAGATTACCATGGAATTAATCTAATAATATCCAGCAGCATGGAATTAATATAATAATGCACAAAGCACCATGGAATTAATCTAATAATGTACAGAACACCATGGAATATAATAATGTACAGAGCACCACAGAATTAATATAATAATGTACAGAACACCATGGAATTAATATAATAATGTACAGAGCCCCATGGAATTAATATAATAATGTACAGAGCACCATGGACTTCACATAATACTGTACAGCACCAGCAGGGCTGTGGAGTCGGTACGCCAAAGCCCCGACTCCGACTCCTCAATTTCCCCTGACTCCGACTCCACCAAAATAGGCACCGACTCCGACTCCACAGCCCTGGCACTGCTAAACCTTATAGGTTCACTCAGAACTCAGTCCCATCATTATATGAGGAATAGAACAGACCTTTACAGGACATTTCATCATTTTCAACATTTCATCATTTTCCCAAATTCTTATGAAAATATATTCAGCACATACTGCATTGTACTACTAACTGTACCAATTTATTATATATTTTGGGAGTCGGAGTCGGTCCATTTTATACCGACTCCGACTCCACCAAAATAGGCACCGACTCCGACTCCACAGCCCTGAGCACCAGGGAATTAATATAATAATCTACCTCATAGATTGTAAGCTCTTGTGAGCAGGGCCCTCAGTCCCATTGTGTGAATTGACTATTTCTTTGTAATGTATCTTTTTTGTCAGTACTTGAACCCTACAAGTTGTACAGTGCTGCGGAATATGTTGGCGCTATATAAATAAAATTTATTATTATTATTACATAGCACCAGGGAATTAATATAATAATGTACAGCACCATAGAATTAATATAATAATGTACAGAGCACCATGGAATTAATATAATAATGTACAGAGCACCATAGAATTAATATAATAATGTACAGAGCACCATAGAATTAATATAATAATGTACAGAGCACCATGGAATTAATATAATAATGTACAGAGCACTATGGAATTAATATAATGTCCATCATCATGGAATTAATATATTAATGTTACAGCACTCCAAAGCAATCCAGTGAATAAAGGCGTATTTATGTTAAAAGCAACACCTTTGCTCACCCACTGGAGTGCTGCAACTTTTACCTTGTTAATGTGACCCCGGATCAAGGTCTGGTTGGCTGGCACCTATTGCAATGAATTACAGAGGGCTGCTACTATTTTCTGGATTGGGCATGTAGACACAGACATAAGTGATAGGTATGATCGCTGCCTATCCTAAACATTTATTATTAGGAGATGCTTCACAGTTTAGGCTCTACTTGGGTCAGACTTTTAGCCACAAATGTAAATTTTTAAAGGTAAGTTTTGTAAACTTTACACTTGCATGAAGGTGCCTATGTTTATAAGGTGCTTGGTGACATTTTCACAATGTGCTAGGTTTGTAGGGAGTAAAAATGAATAATGTGAGTTATGGTTTGAACCCATTACTCTGAATTACTTGGTAGATACAAGTCAATGTCTCACCTGAGAGAAGTGCTTCCCGCAAACACTACATTCAAAGGGCTTCTCACCTGTAAAGAGACAGGTAAATAATCAGATCCACGTAATATAAGGATGGCTTAAGTCTTACAGAGCAGTGCACACAGCAGGGTGATCCCTCTAAGATGCCCATATGCATTAATAGGAAACGTGGACATGGTTTCACTTCAGAAGTAAAGCCCTTTAATAATCTGACCATAGAGCAGGGATCTGCAAAATACTATAGACTTTGGGAGCCACTTTGACCACTTCAGGATCCAGACTGACTTACGTGTGGACTTTCATGGAGATCGATAAAACATTTAAAAAAGTCAAGAAGTCACGTGTGAACTAGCTGGCACACCGCATTAGTCAAACCTTCTCAACCTAATATATGGAATATCCGGAGCACTGCAACACTGAATAAGGGGGTGATCTAAACAACCATTACCTCACTATACCTGTATGAGAACGTTTGTGCAGCTCGAGATTACTGGGGTGCTTGAACCTCTTCCCACACACATCACATGAGCAATGCTTGGGGACAGGAGCGCTCTGATCTTCCAGATTAGGACTCTCGGCTCTCTCCACCTCAGTATCTTGTGCCACAGTCTCCAGCATTTCCCCATCTGTTTCTTTTTCTAAAAAGTTTTTGTCGGCGCTCTCCAGCTCCACATTTGGGAAAGCAGTCTCTTCTACAGCTTTGTGCAAGACTTCTATGGGTTCGGAAGACTCTTCGGCCGCCTTCTGAGACCTGAGAAAGTTTAACTTCTTTAAATGAATAGCTTTCTTAAGACGCATCTCCTGAGGGAACTGTAATGGAGATGGCTCTGAATCCTGGGAGGTAACAAAGGTTTGTGAGAATGCAGGTAAGGGCTCGAGGGGTAAGGAGTCAGATGGGGCCAAGATGGATTCAGAGCTGTTTAGGGTCCATGGCTGAGGTTCCATACTGGGCTCTGTACAGACACTGGATGATGTCAGCTGCTCTGCTGCCTTGTCTGCTGTCTCCTTGTAAAAGAGCTTACTGTAAAAATCACGTAACTTATAAGGTTGCCCTAACTGCTTCAACTGACTCTCCTTCAAGGAGGCAGGAGCACTCTTGGGTGCCTCAGTAGAAGGAGCAGTCACTTTATCAGCCTGGGTTTGTCTCTCATCTGACATGGGCTCCTCTAGCAGCGAAGTGTTGAGATGTTCATTGGAAATCGGATTAGTAAAGGTGGTATAAGTGCCTTGGAGAGGTAGAGAATTAGTGCATGGCATGGAAGTGACCGGATCAACATTTGTGGTCAGCTTTAAGAAGCTGTAACACATGTTCAAGACATTTTGGACCTGAAGACATTGCGCAATGTCCAACATAACCTGTATGTTATCATTGTTCAGGTCCAGGTGCGAGGTATACATGAAGTCCAAGATCTGACCAATGCCGCCAATGTTCTTAATGTCCAAATGAAAGACGTCGTTCTTCTGGTTGGAAGCATTCTGAAAGAGAGATCTGTGGGGGAGAAGGCAAAAATGTGAATGTATACTTCTGCTACTAATGTCATAGCATAGTGCCATAAGATGACTACAGGATGACAAGGACTCCAAGCCATGGTACAATAAGTTAATGAAATGTTAATAAGATATGATAACGCTCTTCTCTGGTATACGCTCAGGCACACATGGCAGCCATCAGCCCAAGCACATAACTACATCAGGTCATGCAGGAGGTATACGGTCAGAGCCTCCAATAATGGTAAACAGACAGAGACTTTCTGAGATTCTGGTAAAACCCTGTACGAAAAAAGACACAATCATTCCAGGAAAAGCATAAGTCACAGCTTTGACATGAAAAAAAGATTTTTACATAGGATACTGGTTACCTGGACATAAAAAGGCTGGAGCAAGAAAGGGGGCATGACTCTGAGCTCTAACACTTATCGTCTCTGAAAGGAGCTCAGTGTCACACCCCCTTGCCTGCTCCTGCTTGAAACCACCCACTTGACATTAGAGAGTCTAACTAAATGCACTGAATGCTCAGAGGTGGTGGGGGCTAGAAGAAAAAACCCAAGTGTGCCAGAATCAGTAGATCTGCGACTATTAAAGAGCTGAATTTAGTGTACGTGGTGAAAGGACCTCTTTAACAGTTCAGTCTGCAGATCTATAGACAGTGCCCTGTTAAAATATAAAAAACAAAGTCATTCCATAAATGATATCTTACCGAAAATATTGACTGAAAGCAGCGAGCACATTCTTATGAGCTTTAAAGCAGACGCCTTTCACCACCAGCATGCAGTCACACAGCAGGCCTTGGATACGTTGCTCATGAAGCTGCTGTAGAAGGTGACAGCTGTGACTGGCAGTCGGGTCCATTCTTTATGACCATTTCAGTGCTCTAGAAATAATAAAGAAAAGGCAGCGGCTTTACAATGTACGACTGTCACACTACCGCTAGTGTAACCCTTACCTGTAGAACCTGTAGTAAATGACATCATTGATTTTACATTATAAGTTTAGACATAAGATCAGGCAGAGGAGTGGAGAGCTTCAGCTGCGTATGGTTGTTGCATTGTTAAACTCCCCACTGTTCCAGCACTACCTCTCTGGTGGTCCCTGCCGGTACTGCAGTGATGACATTGTGTACATCATACACATGATCACTACAACCAATCAGTGGCCTCAGTGGTCACATATGCTCTATATAGTTCCTCGCTGAGGCCAGGGATTGGCTTTAGCAGTCAAATGAATGATGTACATGATGGGTGGGGACAACCAAAGCACCAGCGGCATTTCATAAGTTAAAATTCTAGCAGGTCTTAGGTGCTCGAAGTGTAAAGCAAGCCAAGAGGTTGTCCAGTAATAGAAAAAATGGCTGCTTTCCTACAAAAACAGCGCCACGCATGTCCATACGTTATGTGTGGTACTGCAGCACAGCTCCATTCACATCAATGGAGCTGAACTGCAATACCAGACACAACCCTTGCACAGGTGTGGCGCTGTTTCTAGAAGAAAGAAGCTCTGTTTTCCTATTACTGGATAATCCCTGTAAATACAGGTCAGTTGAACAGTCTTATTCCCTCTAATACATCAGATTGTTGGCTGATTCCATCAATATCCGACACAAAACCCAGGTGGTTCAATTGTTTGAGGTGATAGAAGTACCCTCTGAGCGCTGCTTCTGCTTCATAGACCATGTGACAGTATGTTCATTGGTCACATTGCGTGAATACAGCCCAGTCTCATTCAAGTGAGTAGGCTGAGCTGTGATACAAAGCACAGGCACTATACAAATGTACAGCGCTGTGTTTGATAAGTACTGAAGAGACTGCAGCGCTCACCAGAATTCTGCGGCCTCTTCAAACAGCTGATCGGCCAGGGGACTGGGTGTGGGACCCCGCCAATCTATAACTGATGGCCTATCCTAAGGAAAACCTCTTGTACCCATTCCTGCTATAGCTATTTCTTCATTTTTGTGTTTCTATAACTTTTTCTATTTTTCTGAGCTGATGAGGGTGTATTTTTTGCTGGACAAACCATACTTCCTAATGGTAACTTTTCATATTCCATACAATGTACTACGAAGCTGAAGAACATAACCAGAATGGGGTGACAAAGCTGCTGCCCTTGTACTCCAAGAAGAGTTCTGCAGCGTCCATGGTGATAAAGGAAAGATGGATTGGGCACATCCTCACGTCTACATCCAGTTTTCCAGCGACATTGTTTTATGAAAGGCTTATTACTATTGTTATAATGATAACTATCATTAAGCTGCATCACAAGTTGTACAAGAGCAGAAAGGTTCATTGTCCCACATAATAATACAGTATTCAGATTCACGCATCTCTCAGCACAGCCGCCTACTATGCAAGGACAAGACTGCCGAGAAAACATTTCATCCAGTCACGGACTACAGAGATCGGCGGCATGCAGCGTGATGAAGCTGGCCTTGTACATAGGAAAGTGAGAGCTAGAATTAAAGGAACATAGATGGGAATCACCATAATCTAGTCACTAATGGATAGTCTCAGATACCAGATATATAATCAGCTAATATCCACATAGGAAATAAGAGGCTTCTACCAAAGTCATCACAAGACATGGGCTACAGTAGACAGAAACTTATCTGGACTCTCTTCAAGATGTGGGGTGTAGTTAGAAGGAAGGGACGGTCATAACCCCTCACTGCAGTATCCAAGAACATACAAGGTATGTGACTGTATCTATAACAGTATGTTTTACTGGTCAGCAGGTCCATACACAGCAATGCTGCATCTCTGAGCTGAATGAAGATCCACTTACAGGGCACATGGACGTCAAAGAATGGTTCCTGAGAGCTCAACATGACCATATATAATAAACAGTGCCGAATTCCATTCATTTAGGGTCATTCAACTGTTAGCCTGGTATACTTTTTTCTTTTTTGCTGCATGCTGTGCTATTCTATACAAAGGCATCTTGTAAAACAACAAGTACAATGTGGTATCTATGTTATGGCCACTCCTGCCATAGCACCCGTTTTTGCCTTTGGTCACCACCCACTAAGCAAAAAATTTACAGACCCCCGAAGTGCAGTGACCACGGGTGAAAAACAGGGACTCTGGTAGAGACAACAACCCCCTAGGTGCACCGAACAGCTCATTGGGCTGAGGCCACACGTTGCGGAAAACCAGGGGGTTTTTGTTGCTTTTTCTGCAGTTTTTTGAGCCAAAGCCAGGAGTGGATTTTGCAGGAGGAAGAAGAATACAAGCTTCCTTTATATTTCCCATTCCTTTTGTAGCCACTTTTGGTTTTCGATCAAAAACATACAGCAAATTCTGCAATAAAAAACCCCCAGCTTTTCTGCAACGTGTGGCCTCGGCTTAAAAATTGATTTTCTCGACAGCAAGATTACCCTGTGACACAAAAAAAGATATGTTCAATGTCACTAACCAGCCCTAAAACAGCATATAAATGGTTCATGAGGCAACTGCAGGGGTGGTAGACTCCCTTTAATGTGTACATCCAGCCTAAAATGAGTTCCAGAACTCTTATCAGCAGTATGCGTGTTCAGTCTCACTCTTGTAAGTCAATAGTTGTCTGGCTGGCACTACTGTCAGACATGTCTACACTCAAGCGGGTAAGTACTTGTGGGTTCTCACTTGTCTTCTTTAAAGTTTCCAAACCTATGTGACTCTATGCCTGGCCAGGGACCATACCACCATTGGTGTTGGGATGCAATTGTAAGCCTTCCTTCAGGACAAGCCCTTTCCATGCGCCCTACTATGTAAATAGATGTCATACTGGACGGCCCCTCCATAAGCCATACATGAACGGCTATTTATCTAAATGGATGCCATGTAATACTACATTTCCCCTGCAATGGGCACACAAGCATCAGTCAGCGCTGGGAGACTTGGGAGTCAGGCCTGCAGTGATCAGCTGATGGCAGGTGTTGTGCCCCATCATGCGGCTTAAAGGCATACATGCCAACATTTGGTAAGGGACAAGAGGGAGACTGGTGCGCAAACTTATTTGACCAAAGCTATGTCCTATTGCCCTTTTTCGGCAATGCCATGCTCCCTTGTTTGTGATGTGAGCACCCTCCTTTTTGGACAGTACATAAAGTACTCCAGCCACGTATAAAGACACTCCTAGCCTGGCGGATGCGCGGGCATTCTGCAGGGCCTAGGAGATTTGACAACTCACCCCCTTTTTATTTTAGGAACCTCTCTTAGCTTCTGGAAGAGTAGTCAAGTATACTTAATGTATACTTAATACTTAATATACAGAATTAGAAAAACATGGCTGCTTTCTTGTAGAAACAGAACCACCTCTGTCCATGAACTGCATAGGGTATTGCAGCTCAGCTTAATTCAATCCACGTAGGCTGCAATACCCGATGCAACCCATGGGCAGGGGTGGGGCTGTTTCTGGAAGAAAGCAGCCCATTGGAGGATGCAGTCACATGAGCAATGTACAGCACATGACCGTGACTGCACTATGGGGGTACGTTTACAATGCATTGGGTGAATTTTTTTTTAGTGCAGTATACAATAAGGCGAGTGTGAACCATCCCTTTAAGTGGTAGTTTTTTTTATTTTGCCTTTGTCATGTGACTACATCACCCAATGGCTCTGGTATCTGGTCTGCAGCACTATGTCATAACATTGGATGGACTTTCACCAAGATATAAACACTGTCATGACCTGCTGGGTGCAGTAGTTAAAGGGAGGCTTCACACCATCCTGATAATACAAATGTGCACTACTGGAGGGGGAAGGGGTGACATCACAATACAGTGCACTACCGACCAGGTCACCAGCGCAGGCTTACCAGCTACTCTGTATCTTCTGTCACCAATTCTGCCCGCTCTGACGTCACACCTGTGCGACAAGAAATGAACGATACTTCCGCCCCCAAAGTGAAGCCGGTTTCGATTTGGAGAAGGCTTGCAGGAAGTGACGTCATTCAGCAACCAGTGGCCGCTGCAGAGAGGAGCACGTGGTCTGCAGGAGGTGAGTGTGTGGAGCTATATTCAGACTGCGTGTAGCATGCGTTGTATAGGTACTGTGTTGTGTAAATGGCAGAGCAGCCTATATACTGCTAGTGCAATAATGTGCTGTATAGCAGTGCTGTGCAACATGTGACTGTGTGCACAGATAAGAACTGCTCTGTGTCACTGGATCCAGTGATAGTATGCACAGCACAGGTGACACTGCAACAAGTGACTGCGTGGAATAAACTGTGCTTGCTGTGTTTACAGGCCATATTAGAAGGAAAGCACTGTCATTCTGTATACCATCCATTGCCCACCGGTGCTAAATACACCTGAATTATTAAAGGGAGTCAGTACACAGCTAATCATTATATGGGTATGCAAATCAGTCTACAAGTGCACTGGGGGAGGAGCCTGATCTGTCAGATTTGCCTACAGACAGCTGTGATGCAGGCAGACAATAAAATTACATTTGCTGCTAAAGCTAAGACATTTTGCATCCATTGTACAGGACATTCATAGCACTTGTGGCTATCTGTAGGCAAATCAGGCCCCGCCCATGGTGGACTTCTAGGCTGCTTTGCATATCTGTAAAAAGATGATCATCTCTGCATTGGTTTGTGGCTATTCTTTGTGTGTTAGGCTAAGTTCACATCTGCACCAAAGACTCCGTTAGAATGTCCGCATGAAGATCGGCGGAGGAATGGGTCCTGCATTGAGGACTTTTTTCCCTAACGGCTTTAGAACGATAGCCAATGGGTTCCATCAGACTCCGTGTGTTACTGCTATTTTAGCAGTCCATCTCTATGTTGTTCTGGTCCTCTGACGGACAAGAACAACGGAGAGGTGAACCTAGCCTAAAAGTGTCATTTTTTGCAGTGTATGTAGTATGGCCACATGTGACCTTCCTGTTAGTGTCATCTCACATGTTTGTCATACCGTAAGCAGCAAATATCCTGGGACATTGGGGCAGATTTATTAATCGGAATCTGCCAGTTCTGGCAGACACGACCTGCGACACATTTATAAAGAGAGACCGTTTTTCCGACGCAGTTTTCTAAATGACAGGTTTAGGAGGGAGGGCTGTGGCTTACAATGTGACACAATGGAAAATATGTTAAAGATTTGTGGCGGAAGAGTGAAGAAATCAGGCAATACCTTTTAGAGGCTAACTGAGTATATTTGATAAGTAAGCTTTCGAGAGTGCTAGCTCTCTTCTTCAGACATGGTGTAATACAAGAACTGAAAATTCACACTATTTATACACACACAAGACATGGATCTTCAAAAGGATCTTGGAATAACAAAATGCAATATACGTAGGAAAGTTATTTACAACAGGTCAGGAAATAAACAGACTGGGATAATTTGTGGGGCATGACAGAGGGATCTGTTATCTGTTTGCTATCAGGAGGTGATTTGTGACCCTCACAGTTCATACATAGTGTGACATGAAGCTGGCATGAATATTAAGTCCAAATTGCAGAGTTTGAAATTTTTGCATTAACTTATATTCCCATTCCTTTCTCTCCCTCTGCGTCTTAAAATGTCCCATTAAAACCACAACCCGCAAATCTTCAATAGAGTGGTCTTCTCCGGAGAAATGTGCGGCCACTGGGAGTTCTGCTGTTATTAATGGTGGATCTGTGTGAGTTCATGTGCTGACTAAGTTTCTGAAGAGTGTGAATTTTCAGTTTCTAGCATTACATCATGTCTGAAGAAGAGAGCTAGCACTCTCGAAAGCTTGCTTATCAAATATACTCAGTTAGCCTCTAAAAGGTATCGCCTGATTTCTTCACTCTTCCACTACTTTCTATGGCTAACATGGTACAACATTATACTACTAAAGATTTGTGGCGTAACGTAATGCGTAAAAAAATCAGTTTACTTAAATTTTGTTGTTTTAGATGCTTTCTGACAGTTTCCACGCCTTGTCTGACAAGTTGGTGGGGCATTTTTGGAAATGGTCTGGGTTTGTCCAAAAAAGGGGAGGGGCTTAATATGCAAAGCTGTGCACAAATTTTGGTGTAAAAGTAGACTGGACACCCAAACCACAAGTGATGCTTCTGGGAACTGTAGCTTTCCACATAGCGGTGACAGTCACATGGTATCACCTGCTGGACAAGAAAGAAAGGGAGAAAATGGGCAAAAATTTACCCATGAAAAGTGCAAAGTCAATTTATTTTAACATAGGGGAGTCAGTCTATACAATTTATGCGGTCAGTGTGATACCGGTTTGTGGTATAACCCCTTTCTATCCTTTCTGTAGGTTATCCTGTGCCGGTTCGGGTCACCATGGTATTCTTCACCTGCGATGCCTGTGGCGAATCATTGAAGAAAGCACAAGTTGAGAAACATGTCGCCAAATGCCGGAACTGCCAATGTCTTTCTTGTATTGATTGCGGTAAAGATTTCTGGTACGTCCTACAAAGAGTCATGTTGATGGGAATCGTGGGAACAGTTCGATGCCAGAGTACAGTGCTGGCCAAAAGTATTGGCACTCCTGCAATTCTGTCACATAATACTCAATTTCTTCCAGAAAATGATTGCAATCACAAATGCTTTGGTAATAATATCTTCATTTAATTTGTCTTCAATGGAAAACCACAAAAAGAATTGTCAAAAAGCCAAATTGGATATAATTCCACACCAAACATAAAAAGGGGATGGACAAAAGTATTGGCACCCTTTGAAAAATCATGTGATGCTTCTCTAATTTGTGTAATTAACAGCACCTGTTACTTACCTGTGGCACATAACAGGTGGTGGCAATAACTAAATCATACTTGCAGCCAGTTGAAATGGATTAAAGTTGACTCAACCTCTGTCCTGTGTCCTTGTGTGTACCACATTGAGCATGGAGAAAAGAAAGAAGACCAAAGAACTGTCTGAGGACTTGAGAAGCAAAATTGTGAGGAAGCATGAGCAATCTCAAGGCTACAAGTCCATCTCCAAAGACCTGAATGTTCCTGTGTCTACCGTGCGCAGTGTCATCAAGAAGTTTAAAGCCCATGGCACTGTGGCTAACCTCCCTAGATGTGGACGGAAAAGAAAAATTGACGAGAGATTTCAACGAAAGATTGTGCGGATGGTGGCTAAAGAACCTCGACTAACATCCAAACAAGTTCTAGCCGCCCTGCAGTCCGAGGGTACAACAGTGTCAACCCGTACTATCCGTCGGCGTCTGAATGAAAAGGGACTCTATGGTAGGATACCCAGGAAGACCCCACTTCTGACCCAGAGACATAAAAAAGCCAGGCTGGAGTTTGCCAAAACTTACCTGAGAAAGCCAAAAACTTTTTGGAAGAATGTTCTCTGGTCAGATGAGACAAAAGTAGAGCTTTTTGGGAAAAGGCATCAACATAGAGTTTACAGGAAAAAAAAAGAGGCCTTCAAAGAAAAGAACACGGTCCCTACAGTCAAACATGGCGGAGGTTCCCTGATGTTTTGGGGTTGCTTTGCTGCCTCTGGCACTGGACTGCTTGACCGTGTGCATGGCATTATGAAGTCTGAAGACTACCAACAAATTTTGCAGTATAATGTAGGGCCCAGTGTGAGAAAGCTGGGTCTCCCTCAGAGGTCATGGGTCTTCCAGCAGGACAATGACCCCAAAACACACTTCAAAAAGCACTAGAAAATGGTTTGAGAGAAAGCACTGGAGACTTCTAAAGTGGCCAGCAATGAGTCCAGACCTGAATCCCATAGAACACCCGTGGAGAGATCTCAAAATGGCAGTTTGGAGAAGGCACCCTTCACATCTCAGGGACCTGGAGAAATTTGCCAAAGAAGAATGGTCTAAAATTCCAGCAGAGCATTGTAAGAAACTCATTGATGGTTACCGGAAGCGGTTGTTCGCAGTTATTTTGTCTAAAGGTTGTGCTACCAAGTATTAGGCTGAGGGTGCCAATACTTTTGTCCGGCCCATTTTTGGAGTTTTGTGTAAAATGATCAATGATTTGCCTTTTTTTTTTCATTCTCTTTTGTGTTTTTTCATTGCAAGCAAAATAAATGAAGATATTATTACCAAAGCATTTGTGATTGCAGTCATTTTCTGGAAGAAATTGAGTATTATCTGACAGAATTGCAGGGGTGCCAATACTTTTGGCCAGCACTGTATAAGATTTTGTTGAGCATTGGACGATTAGGTCCATTGCATCCAGTAATAATATTTCTAGACTAGACAGATTAACATTTGTAGTTATATTTTATTCTTCTGTGTGTGATTCAGGGGGGATGACTATAAAACCCACCTAAAGTGTTTGACTGAGGATGAGAAATATGGCGGCAAAGCCTTTGAAGCAAAAGCCAAAAAAGGGGATGTGAAACAGCAGGAGTGGATCCAGGTGAGTGTCGGGTTTATGGGCTGATGTTAGAAATGGACATGTATTACCCATTGTAGTTGTTAAAACATGTCTTCCAGAAACCGTGCCACACCTGTTCGCAGGTTTTGTGTGGTATTGCAGCTCAGCCCATTTTAGGCGTTTTTCACACTGCCCTTATTAATGTCTGTTGCTGTCATCTACCATAGAATGAAAGAAAAGGACATTAACTGTAGCGGAGTAACAGACACAGGCGGAGGGGAGGGGATCCTTGTACAACCCCTTTAAAAGGTATCTTAAAAGGGTTTATCCAGCATTTTAAAATTGATGTCCCGTAGGAACACCTGACGTCTGGGACCCTCACAGATCAGCTGTTTCCACATTCCAGGATGAGCTGCGCTTCTCACTCGTACTTTTATTAGGGTGGGTTCACACTTGCGGCGGCACTCCGTCCGCCGCGAATCCAACCGAAATGTCGGAAAACTGGATAGGGTAAGGTTTGCGACGCATTGCTTAATACTCGGTTTTTTTTTTTGCTGGAAACAAAGTCCTGAATGTCCGACTTTGTTTCCAGCGAACAAAAATGGCTTTGCGGTGCAGAGGGTGTAAGCGCACACCCGCGCATTGCTTTAAAACCCCATGGGTATTAAGCAATGCGTCGCAAACCTTCCCCTATCCAGTTTTTCAACATTTAGGTCGGATTCATGGCAGACGGAGTGCCGCCGCACGTGTGAACCCACCCTTATCAGCCATAGAGAGTACTGCAGTGCCGTCCATCTAGAATTGATGTCCTATCCTATGGATACTATTGAAAAGCTGGGTAACCCCTTTAATTTTGCAGTGTCTCTTGCTACAAGTTTCCATAGGACACATTAAGAAAATCTGGTTATCACAATTACTCTATTATTCAGTAGGGCTTTTCATCATAGTAGCTTTGTAAATGTAGCTTTGACCTTGACTCACACTCCGCCATTGTCTCTGTATTTGATGAATATACAGGTTTGCCATTGCTTTATGTAGAATTTGCTTTACTAACTCTTATTCTTTCCCAGAGTATTCAAGAAGTAATGAAGAAGTCGAACATTAGTGACAACATAAGGGATGTATTAAAACAGATTAGTACATATGATAATATTCCCAGAAAGAAGGCAAAATTCCTGGTAAGTCATCATAATAATATGTAGTGTCAGTCCACTATAATGTATCCATTATAGTGGATTTACCAGTTATTAGAACGTCATGACACATCATCTGCAATAGTGCAGATACCTTTTTAGTAGTACCACATTGTAACAAATTCCAGAAAGCAGTCAGCAGGGGGTGCTGTCGAGTTGGCTGCAGTTGTATTTCCTTGAGTCAGGGTTTTCCGCAAACATGTCTCCAGTAAATATATGTCCTTTTAATAGAGTTTTCCCGTGAACATAACCATATATAAATTTGTAGATAATTAAAAGTTACACATTTTTGCAAATATAAATAATTAAAAATTTTGCAACATTTTAAAGATTTTCTCTAACTATCTTAGTGGTGTCTTTTGTGTTGATCAGTTACCAATGGATATGACCATGAATGCAGGAACTTTCTATGGTCCGGGACTTGTCATAAACTCAGCCATGATGTCCTTATTGTATCTTCTCATACATGTAGTGTCCCTGCCTGATAACCTGACCACAATAATCGATTTCATTGATTTGCTTTAAATAGTGTCACTTGCACATCACTTTAGAATTTGGTGCTGGATTTACATTGACAACCAGTGCATTATTAAATGAGTCTTCTTTTTATACTGTTAACCTGTCTCCGGTGTTAGAACCTGTACAGGGTATGGACACAGGTGCTGAAGGCTCTGTCCGCTGCATAGCAGCCGTGCCGGAGTGCTGCAGCTCTGCCCCCATTCCAGTGATTAGGAGCAGACATCTTGGGATGGGACTTTCCCAATGACACTTGTCACTGCAGACCAAGGGGGATTACAACTTGTTACCCTTGGTCATGCAAGTAGCGTGACCATCACCTGATGTATGTTTAAATTGCTTTACATCTCACCTATTTAGGTATGTCAGCAGGTTTGACCCCTTAGACTTCTGGTGGTTTTCTTACATCTTGTATTTACTTTCTTATACTTATATTCTTATATTTTTTTTTCATGTTTTTGTTTTTTTTAGAATTGGATGAAAAACTGTTTAAAGATTTCTAATCCAACTTTGCAGCAAAAAGTGTGGGAGATTTTCACAGAAGCCACAAGTCATGTAAGTTTTAGTAGAATTGATGTGGAATTTTATTTTGTTTGTTTTTTTATGTGAAGGATTGAATTATGGATGCCAGCATCTTTACAACATTCTGGGACATGATGGTTTACCAAGATCCTAAAGTTTTGATCATTCTGAGTCCAGTGGGCGGTCCGGATCAGTGACAGTCTTTCTTGATTAAGTGTTACAAAGATAACTGGCAGCCACTGAGTAGGACCGCCCACTGGACTCTTTAAGCTCAGAATTAGCAGACATTATATTACTAAAATGGAAGTTTGTTTTTTTTTCTCATAAATCTATATATCAATCTTCTTGGCTCCTCCTGCTCTATATCAGACTGGCTGCAGACTACATTTCAGCTGTAATCTGTCGGGAAACCTGGCAGTGGGTACTCTGTTGCCACCGCAGCACCACTACAGTGGGAATAATAATGGCCTGTGTAATGCAATGACATGCCAGGCTGTCTGGTAAAAAGGTATTCCTGGCCTCATAAAATCTAAAGACAGAAAATGTAGTAAAATAAAAAAAAAAAAAAAAAAGTTTGCCTGTTAATTCCCCTGCCACTCCAGTGCCATCACTGCAGTGGTGATCTATGTGTATCGGCAGTGAAATGCAGATTGACAGCAGCGCATGCTTTATTCCCATGTAAGTTGAGGAATGGGTGTCATTTTTTTTTTTTTTTTTTTTTTTTTTTTATAAAACCCTAAAAAACTGTATATATTAAAGGGGTTGTCCGGGAAAAATTAAAATTTAACCCTAAACTAAACACCCTCCCCCTGCCTAACTTCTAATTTACTTACTTTAAAGAAAAAAAAAATGTATAATTACCCAGATCGCCGGGGCGACCATGTGACCGCCTCAGGCACATTTTCTAATTTTCTGGTGACTTTCCGTTTCCGGAAATGGAACGTCACTCCGGTTCTATCGCGAAGGCGCGGACAAAAGTCAAGAGAAGAGGAGACAGAGGCACAGAAAACTGGTAAGTATGATGGGGTGGGTGGGGGGCTGAGGTAGGCAGGGCTAGTAGTCTGCAGACTAGATAGGGAAACAGTGAGGGGGTGTGAGAGAGGGAGGGGGAGGGAGTGAGAGGGGGGATCTGAGTGAAGAGCAATGCATCATGGTAATTGTAGGCTAAGACAGCAGGAAGTTACCTATGTAAACAAATGCAGAGGATGCCAGGGGAAGACTGTCGCCCATTTATGTCCTGGCGAAACAGGTGTGGGCACAGGCAAGGCAAGAGTCAGCTTGCACTGACATCCCAGCCGACACTCCACTGTGGAATAATCCTGACTAAACTGAGCTGGTTGATTTACCTGATGCCTAATCCTGGTCACAATATGAGATCTGCCTGGATGACTGATACGGTCAGAACGTCCTTAAGACGTTTGACTCCCTCAGCACTGTTCATTCCATCCCAAGAACTCTGTTCTTCCGGTTCCTCCAAATTAGACACACACTCTCTACTCTATTCACACAGCCTGAGAGTCAGATATCCATTTACCCCTTTATTGGAATGCCCTGTTCCAGGGACCTCGGGGACTGATCTCGGGTCTCTATGCACACCTGACTCATGTCAAGGTGTCCCATACAGATACATCTGCCTTGCAACGTTGACGTACATATATCCCCAATATTACAGGCAAAACTTTTCAGAATATCCTAGAGTCGACTCAATATGTCTTTCTGTCTGTCAATAAAAAGCTTATCCAGGTTTACATACTACACCAAATCTACTTGACACCCTCCTGCCTGCATAGAATAGAATGGATGCCCCACTTAGGCTGTCTTAGGTGTTCTTGCACTCTTGCAGATTTTTGGCACATGATATAGGACTGTTCTATTATAAAATATCCTTTTGGAAAGGAGTCGTGGCTCTCCTGTCTGAAGTATTAGCTATGCCTGTCCCTATGTCCCCAGAAGTATGTCTATTCGGCATATTGGATGAAGAGGCATGGTTACACCACCTTAGAATTTTCTTACGGGAATCTTTGTTTCTAGCCAGAAGAGCGATAGCACTATGTTGGATGGTTCCAGCATCCCTCAGTATTTATGTGGAGGAAACTGGTTAACTCTATACTTCCCTATGGAATACAAGGGGAGAGGCTGCCCCCAGAAATTTCAAAAAGTCTGGGGACTATGGTGTGACACACCAGTGACGTTGTATCCAGCCCCGTCCTTTAGAGCTGCTGTGCACTTGCTAACCACCTAGGCGAGAAGATCCGACAGGAGAGTCCATGACCCCTATGATTAACCTTGCGACGTATTGTCACAGCTTCCCATCTATACGTTATCCTAAATGATAATTTTCAAGGCCAAGCTAGGCGATCACCGCACTGTATCCCTGGCCATAATCCTATGGACATAATGGTTCATTGTAAGTTTTCTGTTTACCCTTTTTGTTAATGTTCTTTTCTCCCTCGCTTTTTTGTATAGTTGATATGATGCAGTGTGATTATCTTTGTCTTTACCTTCCACAACTTTCACTAAAACAAGTTAAAAAAACAACCCCAAACTGTATATTTTCAGCATTCTTACCCAGTTTTACACCCGGTAACTTTTTTGATTTGCTTTGATTTTTTTTTCTTTCAGCAAAAAAATGACACCAGTAACAGTGAACCAAAGCCATCTAACCCTCCAGCGGCTGAGAGCAAGTCTGAGACTTCTGCAGCAACAGAGGAAACTGAGAAGAAGAAGAGCAAGCGAGAACGGAAGGAGGAAAGACAGAAAAAGAACAAGAAGGAGAAGAAAGATGTAAACTCAGAGGAGCAGCTGCAGAATGGCACAAAAAACAAGGGGAAGAAACGTCAGATGGAAGATGATGAGAGTGGTAATGATGATGTCATCGATGAGGAGGCGACGGGAAAAAATAAGAAAAAAAAAAGAGACGCGAGCATGAGGGTGAAGATGCCTCAGAGAATGGGCAGAAGGAAGCTCCAAGGGCAAAGAAGAAGCGAAATGATTCAGAAGGTACAAGTCTGGTTTAAAGTGGTTACCTGGCAGTCTTATGGATAGACATCAATGTTTTAATATGGAGTTTTTATTACTAACATTTTAACTTTCATTTATTATTTATTTAGCGCCATCATATTCCGCAGCACTTTACAGATATTGTCAACACTGTCCCATATAGGGCTCACAATCTAAATCAGATCTGTTATATATACAGCCTAGGATTCAATGGTGAAGCCGAAGCAGTGCTCAGGTAGTGCCGCTGCAAGTAGGTAATCCAAGGGCCTCCCAGATGTTGGACCCCCAAGGATCCTCAATTGAGGACCTATCCTAAGGTCATCGTAAGGATAGGTTGCCAATTCATAAGTCCCGGAAAACCCCTTCAAATCAATAAGTTGCACTTTTTTTTTAGCATATCTTTTTAGTGGATGGAACTTCATTTGTCCAAACCTGCTAGGAGTCTGCAACCGCCACTAGAGGGAGCTTGCTACATACTGTTATAATAATATTGAGTAAGCTCCCTCTAGTGGTGGCTGCAGACAGTCAATATAATGTTGTTATACCCATAATTATGCACGAGTGTTAGAGCTGTGAATGAGACAAATGGAAATGGAGTTTTGGTTGTAACTAGGCATACACACTGGACAGCTATTTATTCCTAGCCCATAAACAACCCAGACATGCATGTTTATTGCAATGGGAAGTTGTGTATAAGGCCACACATCACAGAAAAGATGTTGTTGTGTTTTTTTTTATTTTTTTTTTAACCAAAGCCAGAAGTGGCTTTACCAGAGGGGAGAATTATAAGAGCTTCCTATACATTTCCCATTGCTCTTAAAGCCTCTCCTATGCAACAACATGCCTGATCTTACTTTCCCCACAACGGCAGATCTTTGTCTGAGGACAGTCCCATTAAATTGTTGGCAGATGTTGGCGATTTCAGCTTTGGTATTGACTACCTAATACTTACACTACTTATCAGTACAGTTACAGGCTCTGTTCTTCTTAGCATAAGGTCTACAGGCACCCTATAATTATAGCTTGTGACGGAGATCAGAGCCCCCAAATTATCTGTGACTGATTATATTGTATTAATGTGAGGGTACGTCACTCTGTTATACATAGCCTGCGTCAGCTTGTTCATGGCTGTAAGCTGTTATCGGTGCTGTAGAGGAGAACACGTATATTCCTGTAAAAGGTTTTATTTCCTGATAGGGTACTCCTCTGATAGTAATGGCATATCGCTAGGAAATACAATTGTTTTATGTTTATTAAGAGTCTAACCTCTGGGTGCTCCACCAATCCTGGGAATAAGTGCCGTGGGGCCCGTCACTGTTTCTTCCCTGTATAGTGGTGCCCTGGCCACCCACTGTGCACAGAGCTGCAGCATGGCACCATTCAATTGAGTGAGGCCAGCTGTGATTCCCTGCACAGTTGGGTGACCAGAGCATTGATGTGTAAGAGGAAACGTAGCACTGAATGAGTCCTGTGCTTACTTCATTACCTGGATACTAGCAATATATCTTAACCCTTTAATGAGACCCTATACATTTTAGGCAATAGTTATAAACATGGTGGTTTGTAACTACATAATAGTCTCAGATTTGTTCATGAGCTCAGATCTTATCTAAGTTTGCCTGTACATATGGATAAGACATGTTTATAGGCTCCTCTTTACCAGTGACCAGTCTATAACACCAGCTACATTACTAGATGTGTCCTGTTAATTTAAAGGGGTTTTTCAGGGATAGGTAATCAGTTGAAGATCGGCGGGGGTCTGAGACCCGGGACCACCTACAATCATCTGCATGCGGGGAAGTGCTGCAGCCTCTTCTCGGAAAGCCATGTACAGTGCCATATAATATATAGTGGCCTTGCTTTGTATAGCAGATTAGCCCTTTTCACTTGAATGGGACTGAGATGTGTACAGGCTATGAATGTGAGTTCACATGTCCTTTGAAGCGGAAGCAAACGGCATCCACAGGGGAACCCGGGTGTCACATCCCTGTGATCCTCAATTGATGACATACCCTAAAACCATCTTCACATGGGGGTTCTCATGAACCAGATGTTGGTTGTATTTCTCAGATTAAACCTTGAGCCAGGACTTGGATTCTAGCATAATAATCTTCTATGATATCAGGAGAATGTACACAAACATACACAGGACTCTGCGTTTGTGAGAAATAGTTTCTTTGCTTACATAATAAAAAATTTACATTCTTGAATCTAAATCCCTATTGATTTTATTCCAAGAAGTGCAGGAAGAGGAGGCAGACCAGAATGGCACCGATGAAAATGAACAAGAGGATGGCGGTAAAAAGGGTAAGATAACTTTAGCTGCAAACCACCAGGGCAATGTTAAAGGGTTGTGCTGTTCAGGACACTTATTTTTTTTATCCATTGAATAGGGAACAAGTGTGCAATCGTTGGGGGTCTGAACACCAGGTCCCCTAGCAAAAAGGAGAATGGGGGACCTCCTAATGCCTCCTTGTGAATGGGATGCCAGTGCACTTGCGTGACCAGCAATTGTAGTCTGGAGATTGCAGCCCCATAGTAGCGAATGGAGCGCCAGTTCGCTCACTCTGATTCTCTGGTGCTCCATTCACAAGGAAGCTTTAGGGTCCTGAATGCTGGTGGACTTGCGGTTGGGTTAGGATAGAGGACACGTGTCCTTAATGGTGCAACCCTTTTAAGACTGTCACTAGCAGGTTCTGAATTTTTAACAACTTGACAAAAGGGGGTGACAACTTGTTTGAAGAGCTGACAATCATTATGGCTGCTTTCACAGCACCCTTAGTGGTTGTCATTTATTTTTCGTCTCCAGGACTTTCTGCAGCTGATGTTATCTCCTTATGTTTGTAGGTAAATTTAACTGGAAGGGAACCATCAAGGCATTGCTGAAACAGGCACCTGACAATGAACTGCCCATCAAGAAACTGAGGAAAAAGGTAACTGCACAATCTGGACTTGCATTATATGGTGTCTGTAGTTAAAGGGGTTGTCCGGGGTTAAGGTTTTTATAGCCTATTATTAGGATAGGCCATAAATACCAGATTGGTGGGGTCCAACAGGCTGATCATCTGTATGGAGCTGCTTCTGTCCTATACATATTACAGGGCGGGAAGCAGAAATCTCCGCCACTTATGTAGCAGCCACTTATGTAGCAGCCAGGTGCTTCTCACTGCTTCTCAGTGCTCCAGCTCTCATTGAAGTCAGTGGGAGATGAGCTGTCACAGTACCTGGCTGCTATAGAGGAGACAGCGCTGTATTGTGTATGGGCCTTGGAAACAGCCCCATACAGCTGACTGGGCCATAAGTCACATCTGATCGAAGTTTGTTCCAAGCCTCAACTACTCTTTCAGTAAAATAATATTTTATATACATATACAACATGCCATATATTGGAGGACATGAAAGGTCTTCTTTAAGGAGGACGTGTCACTACAATGAAAAATTTAGCATATATGCAGAATGTGGGCGTCATACAGATCATACAGAGATATCGCCTCTGTAGTAATTCTGTGCCCAGTATGTAAATTACTCAGCTTTCTCCATCGGGGTAGTGACCTCTGTAACTGGGCAGTATTATGTTCTCCATTGGGGTGGTAGTCTATGCCACAGGGTGGTTACCTCTCCATGGGCTCAGTGGACAGTTCTTTCCTGAGCTCTCTGATGCTGCCTTATCAACTTGTGGCAACATGAGAGTGGCTTGGCCGAGGGTCATCTCGAGAGATCTCACTGATTCATCATTTCGCGAGATGGGTCAGCGCTGCAGCACTATAGACCCATCTTGTGAGATGACACTTGGCCAAGCCACTCTGACATTGTCGCCAGTTGATAGGGCAGCATCAGAAGGCTCAGAAAAGAAATATCCACAGAGCCTACAGGTAGTTCACCACCCCGTTGCACAGTTTACCACCCCATTGGAGAACATAATACCGCCCAGTTACAGAGGTCACTGCCCTGTTGGAGAATATTACCACCATGATGGAGACAGCTGGGTTATTTACCTACTGGGCGTGAAATTACTACGCAGGCAATATCTTGGATCTGGTGGGGGCAGAAACAACGTTTAAAAAAACTGGATGATCTGTATGAAGTCCACATTCTGTGTATATGCTAAAATGACATTTTTCTTTCTAGTGACAGGTCCTGCTAAAAGGCCCCTACATGGCACTATTAATGCTTTGAGAGGCATTTTGGACCTGGATGTTGTAGCCACACATCAGACGTATATACGGTGACATTTTCTGGTTGTTTTTCCTCTAGGTGATCGCACAGTACTATACGATCTCTTCGGAGCAGCATCGGTCTGAAGAGGAGCTCCTTGGGATCTTTAATAAGAAACTCCAAAACAATCCAAAGTTTAGAGTATTGAAAGAAAGAGTTAAACTAGTGAAATAAGGACAAATCTATAGTTTACTAAAGTCTAGTTTATTGGATTTGGAACAGTCTTTGCGTTATTGTACCAGTTGTATAATGTCTAAATTTTTTTTGGAATTATTTTTTTTTCCCCCATTTTTAAATTCAGAATTTAAAGAGATCATGTCTCATTGAACATGCAGCAAGATCAGCAGGCAGCATGTTATAGAGCAGGAGGAGCTGAGCAGATTGATATGTAGATAGTTTTGCAGAAAAAAAGATTTAGTATTACTTCATTCATGTAAACCTCTGCTCATTCTGGGTTTAGGAGTCCTGTGGGTGGTCCTAATCAGTGTCTGTAAAGAAAGGGTTGTTAATTACTGACTAGGACCGCCCACTTGACTCCTAAGCTTAGTATGGGTAGAGATTTAGATTGGTAAACAGGTTATACTGAATCTTTTCCCACAAAATTATATATAAATCTACTCTGCTTCTTCTGCTCTATAACATGCTGCTTGCAGGTTGTACTTTCAGTGTGACAGGTTTCCTTCCTATGCGACCTTATGACCTAGTTCCTTTTGTCTCCCCTATTCTCCTGCAGTTCAGTTTTGCTGATATCAAAGGGGTTGTTCACATGGTGAAAAATGAAGGGGAATTTGAGGCGGACATCTGCCTCAGATTCCTCTTTATTTTCTGGCCCTCCAGCTCCCCGCAGCCTTCTGCCACTAACTAGGCCCCGATGAATCTGACTAATCAGCGGGGGTGTCTTATGCTGCGGACTCTGCCACTGACCAGCCACTGAATCTACAGCAAAATTGAACATATTGAACATGTGTTTTTTCAGCATCCTGCTCCGATCTCTGCCTCCCATTGAAAACAGTGGGAGGCAGAATCAGGGCGGAATCTGTCACTGATTTTCAGGCAGAATCCACCTCAAAATCAGTGCCAAATTCCGCCGTGTGAACATACCTTAAAGTTTGTGAGTGGGTTTTGTAATATCACAGTTATATGGCAGGTTACTTAGTAATGGCTCAAAAAAAGAAAGGGACATTACATTATTCCTTTGGGATACAGTTATGATCCTGTATGTTTTTCATCATTCTTTCAGCGTTTTACAATTTAGTTTGTTGGGTTTGTAATGTACTGCCTTGGGGCCAATGACGCTGGCACAGTTGAAAGCGTTAACATTCAGAGTTAAGGTTATACATGGTTGTACATGTGTACCAAACATTTTAATAAAAAAAAAAAAATCTCATGGTCTTAGTTTTATTATTCTTATTATTATACCATTATTACTATTATTATTACGATCATTGTTATACTATTATTATTACCATTATTACTATTATTACGACTTATACTCTTATTGCTATTATTATGATTATTGCTATTGTTATACAGAACTGCCCTAATGTTTCTTACTACAATATACACCCACCAGTTGCTTTACTTCTCTGCTTTGGATGCCAATGTGTGTACAATCCTGTGAATCTGGTATAGGAGGTGTGCATGTCCTCATCAAAATGGGTAAGACAGGATCTTCAGGGTCAGATGGGCTAGTTTCTGCTGATCATAAAGCTTATATTCCTAGGGTTTTTTTTTTTTGTTTGTTTTTTTTAAATGGATAATCGAAAATTAGAGTCTCTCAAGTTTCCTGGCAACAACCAGCGGCATAGGAGGAATAATACATGAAGCCATGGACCCAGCATATAGGGCTGCTGGTAGTATCATGATGATACTGTTTCTTAAAGGAGTTTTCCAGGTTTTATAATTGATGACTTATTCTTGGGGTAGATCATGAATTAAAGACTAGCAGGGGTCTGACACCTGGGTCCCCAGCCGATCAGCTGTTTGATTGGGCTGCAGCATTCGGGTGAGCACTGCAGCCTCTTCAGTACTTACCAAGCTCAGGGCTATACATTTGTTCAGTGACTGTGCTTGGTATCACAACTCCACACATTCACTTGGATTGGAGCTGATCTCAGATCATGTGACCAATGAATATGAAATCACATGGTCTGTGAAGCGGAAGTGGCGCTGCTGCTTCAAACAGCTGATATGCGGCGGCCCTTAGAGTTGGACCCCCACTCATCTTCAATTGATAACCTACCTTAAAGATACGTCATCAATTATATCTGAAGTGGAAATGCTGCGATTTCAAAAACCGTTGCATTTTTGTAAATCGCAGCATGTCACTTACAACTACGGAAATACTTATGGTTTCCCTATAGGTATAATTGAAGTAGAAAGTCTACAGAGGAAAGCTCTGTGGACTTTCTGTGAAAATGTGAAAAGTGCTAAGGGAAAAACTGCGATGAGTTTTTTCCCGCAGTGCTTTTTGGCTGTGGCCGACTACTTGGGTCCTTAGCTTCTTCCATTGCTGCAATGATCAGCACAGTGCAAGATCTCCATCCAGTTAAATGGGTTGTAAAGCCAGTGAGAATTATTATTCAATAATAAAATAATATTCTCCTTCCCGATCCCCGCAGCTCCTATTCCACCACTTTCCATTCCCCTGCCTGCCTCTGTATACTAGTTTAAATCACACCATTCAGTAGTAGATAGGAGAGTGCTGGTTGCTTCCTAACCCAGAATAAGACTAAGTTCACACTGCATGATACTTATTTGTTAAAAAAACAATGAGTATTTTGCTTGTTAAAACTGTGGCAGAAACCTAAGGTGCTTTTTGCTATAGTTTCTGGTGCGGGTTTGCATGTACTGATCGGCTACTTTAGAGGGGTTGATCAACGTACGGCAATGCACTGTGGCTTCAGTGGAGAGTCTGATGCTGAAGGAGTGGCAAGATAGGGCAGGATGTCTCTTTTGTTCAGTGCACTGATGCTAGGTTCACACTAGCGCTCAGGTCTCCATCCTTTGGATCCGCATGGGGACCCCAAAGACTGAGACCCTGTCCGCTTAAAAAGCAGTTACCCGCGGACCACATAGACTATAATGGTTTCTGCCATTTTTATTCTGAAACCGGTGGAGAGAAGAGTTCTCTTTACAGTTCTACCGAGACTCCAACGCAGATGTGAATCCAGCCTTACACTAGGTTGACACTAGTGTTGTGCTCTCTGTCATTCGGTTCCACCAGGGGACTCTAAAGACAGACAGGACCCCATTTGACTATAATGGGGTCTGTCAGGTGTCTGCTGTTTTCAAACTGATTTTCAGTGGTTTCTACTCATTCATTCTTCCCATTGAAGAAGATTTTTGATGCCTCAGAATCAGCTCAAAAAATGACAATGACAAACATTGTCACTAAGGGACTCTAAGCGCAATAAACATTGTGGAGTAAAGGAGTTAGAGGCTGCCATATAGGCGTTTATCCCCAACACCCACAAGTGTCAGTTGTTTATTACAGGAAGCCAATTTACCTATCGTATATTTCTGGCATGCGATAGGAAACCTACACAAACATGGGGAGAACATACAAACTCCATGCAGATGTCCTTGGTTGGATTTGAACCCAGGACCCAATGTTAACCACTGAGCCACCATGCTGTCCATGCTCAAAAAAAGTGTGAATGAAAAAGTAAATCGAAAGTTATGCACACTCAGCATGGGCTTCTGCAGATCAGCTCGGATTCACTTGAATAGGACTTGTGCCAACCACTACACTGAGAACAGAGCTATCTGATTTTGTCTCCATTGTCCGTGTATTGGCTGCGAGAACTTGCTGCTCAGCAGGCGTCCCATACGTCGAGGTCAGACTCCTGCCGATCAGCTGTGTGAAGAGGCCAAAGCTCTTGTGTGAGCCCTGTGACCTCTTCACTGTTTACATTGTCTACCATCTGATTCATATTGGCTATGCAATGTAATTTACAGTCTTGTTCCATAGAAATATATGTGGCAAGGCTGTAATTACATTGCATGGCCAATGTAAACAGTGAAGAGGTCACGGCGCACTCTTAAGCAGCGTGAACCTTTTACACAATTGATCAGCAGGGTTAATAGGTGTCTCGGACTTCTTTATCTCTTATTGATGACCTGGACAGCCCTTTTAACTTGCACACACTCCACATATAGGTTGTGATTTGCATGGACTCTATAATTTCCAGAGATGATCCAAATTGGATATGTGACCACTGCAATGGGCCAGAGAGGTGATCTCAGTAATGCAATCTTGTCAACTCTGCAGTCTGTGATTGGCTGCAGTAGTCACATGTCTGTGTCTGGACATCCTCTCTGGAGACCTGTATAGTGAGACCAGTGCGGAATCGGTGGGGTGAGTATTGCTACTTTTATTATGTTATACTGTTTTAAGATGCTTTTCAAAAATTTTCCATGTCTGGACAACCACTTTAAAAATTTGGGGCATAAAGCTAAATGGGGGTGCAGCTATGATGTACACAATCCTTCTCCTTGATATTTGGCTTGTATAGTAGATTAGAATGTTAATATTACAGCTTCACCCTACAGCCTGGATAGTGAACGTGAATCCAGCTGTGTCTTCTGAGGTGAGCCATTGTTTAGAAGAGTTTTATTAAGATATCATAATCTTCAAATTAAACTTGATAGAGGAACATTGTAAATGGTTTGGAACATCATAAACAGGCTGTGTCACTTAAGAAAGGATTAATGATGATAATAATCCAGAAATAATCTGGGAAGGAATTTTTGTCTACTGTTATTGTTTAAAAAAGTAATTTAAAGGGGTGCGTTATTCCCTAAATCCCCCCTCGAATTCCTGCAGGTGAGGAGGTTTTCTGGTGTTAAAGGCAAAACAAAACTTATTAGGGGCTACATGTCAGATTGCTGAGGGAGTCCGACCATCAGTGATGAGGAGAACAGGGATCCACCAGCCCCCTCTGTGAATGGAGTGGATAGTCTGTATGTGTGACCACCTCTCTATTCAATTCTAATACAGACAGCCAAGTACAGCACTCTGTCAGTCCCATAGAAGTGAATGGAGGCCATGTATATGCACCACTGCTCCATTCACATAGGCGACTTGCAGCCATACCTCAACAATCAGACACTTATCCTGTGGATAGGGCATAGGTGGTGGTAGTTCGAAAACTCCTGTTATAAGGGTTCAGTTTTCCTGCGGTGCCTTCTCTGGTGGCATTAACCCTTTCCATTTTATTGTTTTGTTTTTTTTTTCCAAAAGTCGTAACTTTTTTGTATTTTTACATTCACAGAGCTGTATGAGGGCTTATTTTTGCGGGACAAACTGTACTTCATAGTAGTGTACCATTTAATATTCCGTAGAATGTACTGGGAAGCTACAAAAAAAAAAATCATAATTAGGGGGATTTAGAAAGAAAATGCATTTGTGCCATTTTCTTATGGGTTTTATTTTTATGGTGTTCACTGTGCAGTCAAAATGACATGTTACCTATTCTGCAGGTCATTACAATTATGGAGATACCAAACGTAGTTTTTGTTTATTTTTAATATCTTAAAGCGTACCTCCGTGAATAGTTCAGGCGAAAATAAGAAACTTTATAATATATATCATTATAATATATTATCAAGCTGAGTTACTTTTACATATCAGTCTATGGAGAGGGGAGGGGTAGAAGAAGGCTTCTGGAAAACACACAAAGATAACACTCTGCTATTCTGTGATTGAGGGGGAGCTGTCTTAATACTGCTATGTTAGAGATAACAGGCAATAAATCCATTAACATCCACCTGATCCCCCTCCCATCTCCATAGAGCTCTGTGTGTGAACAGGATAAGATAGGATATGAAACATCTTTGGAGTCACCATATTCTGGCACCCATAACTTCTTTATGTTTCCATATACAGCGCTGCGTAAGACGTCTTTTTTTTTTTTTTTTTTTTTTTTTGGTGGGGGGGGAGGCCAGATGTTCTTTTCATTATTAACATTTTGGGGAATGTTTGATGTATTGATTGATTTTTAAGTTGCTTTTGCATTTTTTTTTTTTTTTTGCGCTACGGCGTTCACCATATGGGAAAAATATTTTTATATATTTGTAGTTTGGGCAATTGTGGATGGAGCGATGTACGAATATGCTACCATTGCTGTGTTTTGTTGCATCCTCCTATACAATATACAGGACTATATTTCATGATAATTGAGAATCTGTAGGCGGTACTATTATTACATTAGGACGGATTGTGTCAATAGTGTTCTATCACTAATTCCGCCAACAGGTGACAGGAGGATTACACACTAATCCTTTTAGCTCCTGGACACACAATGTGTATACTTTTATGTACAACTGTCACTGTGAGCATACAAAAGGAAGTACACAGTACAAAGAAGTAATAAGGAATATATAATCCATCCAACTGAGCTATTATTTTCATGCTGTGTTTAATATTTGCTAACTATGACTATATGTAGTACTATTGGTTCCATGGATGAACACTGAGGAAGAAGGGCCACCTGCCACTGCTTAGTGGGTACCCATCACTGGCTGTATTCGTAATGAACTCTACAATACCCTTTTCTGCTGACAAGTAGAATGTAAATCCCCACCTTGGTCCAAACTTGATCTTGTGCTACTTATGTATTTACCGTGTTCTTATTTGACATATCATTGGGCATGGAGGTATACCGGTTCCGTATGGTATCCTGCAACACATTTGCCCACAGATGTTCCAGCTGGGCCTGTAGATCCTGCACACTTGCTGAAGCTGCCTTGCCAGCTGATCCAATAGATGCTTGATTGACGATAAATTTGGCACTAGGGAGGCCAAGGTAGTATTGCAATCTGGCAGAGACATTCCTGGGAAATCCTTGCTGTGTATGGGTGAGCATTATTCTGCTGAAAAATGCCAGTTGGAAGCCCTGCCATGAGAGTCAACATATGTGGTTGCAGAATGTCCTACACATATCACTGACACGTATCCCTTGTATCATTACTAGCTGTGACCAACTGTAGTATGCGATGGTTTCCCAGATGGTCACACCAGCAGGGGGCAGTGTGTTGCTCCACAGCATAGGCAGGATTAAAGCAGTCATGTTTGAACCCATGTGTCGGATCACAAATAGAACCTGGATTTGTTGCTAAAGATAATACGGTTTTAGTCCAAATTTCTCATTCATAACACCACTGAAAACGAAGGCAATGGCAGCTGACTGTTAGGACACATAATGGGCGCTGTGACACCAAATTTCCTTTTGGCAAGTGCCTGGAAATGGTCCAGATAGAGATAGGGTTGTGAATAAAAGGCTTCATCTGTGCTGTGCTTCATGGTGGACTAGGAAAATGAGGGAGCTGCTTATTCTTGTTGGCAGATCAAACTATCTACTGGAGGTCTATCTGGACTGTCCAAAACCTGTACCCCATATGTGCCGGCCCTCATGTAACCACTACTCTCAACACCTCCTAACAACAAGGTCAGAATGGCCTAGACAGCGGGCAATTTGTTGAAATGACCATCCTGATTCTCTCCAATGATTCGACCCCTCCCAAAGTCTGTAAGCTGGGCAAAATGTCTTTAAGTGCGTGGTAGAGTCATATCTAGCAGTCAATGATCTCTCACCAAGAGGTACACTACCCAAAAGTAGCCTCTGAGAGCGGGGGAAGCACTTATATGCCCACTTGTGGCAAGACCCAGTGTCATTTACCTATCTGCCTGAGACATAGCTGTATGTCGAGTTTTACAGCAATTTGACATTTTTGATAGATCAGCAGCCAAGTCCCTTTCCTGGCCCCAACACAGCATTGCGCCCCATTTACACACATTATAATGTCCCATAGCGGCCCCTCCTCACAGTATAATGTCCCATAGCGGCCTCTCCAGACAGTATAATGTCCCATGGCGACCCCTCCACACAGTATAATGTCCCATAGCGGCCTCTCCAGACAGTATAATGTCCCATGGTGACCCCTCCACACAGTATAATGTCCCATAGCGGCCTCTCCACACAGTATAATGTCCCATAGCGGCCCCTCCACACAGTATAATGTCCCATAGCGGCCCCTCCACACAGTATAATGTCCCATAGCGGCCCCTCCACACAGTATAATGTCCCATAGCGGCCCCTCCACACAGTATAATGTCCCATAGCGGCCCCTCCACACAGTATAATGTCCCATAGCGGCCCCTCCACACAGTATAATGTCCCATAGCAGCCCCTCCACACAGTATAATGTCCCATAGCAGCCCCTCCACACAGTATAATGTCCCATAGTGTCCCCTCCACACAGTATAATGTCCCATAGTGGGCACAAGGGGAAGCGGAGGCGGCCATGAGCAGGAACGAGGATCTGTAAGTAAATAGGGCCCATTACCTGCTGGGATTGCTCCAGCAGGTAACCGCCTAGTTAAAAAAAAAAAAGCAGCAGGGCCCCCTAAGGTCCCGGGCCCTGTGGCAGCCGCTACGGCTGCTACCGCAGTACTTACGCCACTAGAGGGTGCAAAAGTAGCAGTTACTACCAGGCCCTGGAACCTGAGGAGGCCACAAAGGTTCCTCTGAAGCATAAAATATACCAGTTTTCTAAATGACATAGTTTTAAGGAGCCCCATTACAGATTTTGCAGTGGGGCCCAGGAGCTTCATGTTACTTCCGTGGACATCACTGCTGATGGAGGCTCCAAACAAAGCTTTATTTCATTAACATTTATAACTGATAGTTTCTTTAGCGGGTTCTTCGTTGGAACTTTTTTTTTACTTTTTTTTTAGAGAGTATCCCTGCATATAACAGGCATCTTTTGGGGTCCAAGTCAGGATAGGAGATCAGAAAAGCTGAGGTCAAAGGTCATTGATATGGACTCGGAGGTCAAACTGAGACCAAGTATGGGAACACAACTACAAAACCACGATAATCTGTACAATCTAGGACTGTTACTAAAAGTTGTTGTATGACATCAGGAAACCACAGCACCAGTGTGGCCCATGAGTCGTGCCCATATGTCTTAAGCTTTGGAAACTGTTTTTCTGGAGAAATGGTCTACTGACACATATAGTGCACTGAATTTTTTTCAGGACATGCTCTCTGATTACATGCTCCACCCCTTTTACATATCACACCCCCCCAATTTATAGGACAAAATATCTGGACAAAATAGTGCTGCATGCTGTGTTATTTTGTCCAGTAAACTGCCAGTTTCCCTATGCTGCACCCCTTCTTATTTAACACCGGACTGCTCCAAACAGTATATTGCTCCTGTTGTGGTCCCTAAACAGTATAATGCTGTTTATAATATAGTAAGAAAGTGTAAAACTCCTTGAAAACCAATAATCCCTCAAGAGCAGCTGGGGCCAATATATTGTGGGCATGGATAGCTAAGAGGGATGGGAATGGATATAGTATACAGTATATAAATGCACCTGTGTGTGAGGTTTCATCTTCTCTTTCAAAGCTCTGGACAATAAGGTTGGGCATAGGATTTCACCACTGACCACTGAGTTTATGTGAAAAACAACCTCCCCCTATTCCCCTGATCCAGTACGCTGTGATATGAGAAAATCATCCTTCTACTTGTGGTGCACTTTACATACACAATTGTAGGAGTGATGGCAGGACAAAAGAATGGAAAAAAAAAAATCCCAATGTTAATTGGTGAGGATCGAACCTTGCAAGACCTGTTTTGAGAATATTTCCGAGGTTTACCGGGAAAATTTATTTATTTTTTTTTTTTTAGATTGAGCTTGTTCAGTCTCAACTGATACTGCTATTATTATACTTTGAGGTCTCTTCAGGCCCCAGAGTGTAATAACCAGAGAAGGTAGATTGGAGAATGCCATCTGAGGAGAGTATAAGGTCAACCAAGGCCTTTGAGAGTAGACTTTGTTTTACCACAGGACAGACAGGACTGTCTCTGAGTACACAGACAAAAGAAGAGTTATAGAAACCATATTGTACTGGGCTTATACTACTGAAAATCATCACCGGCTCATCCCTAATTTATAGTGGAAGTGTGAATATGATCTGCACTTCCATCTTGTATTGGAAGATATTTTAGTTGTCATTATACCAGTAAAGCTTGAACCTGTTTTCTCTTAAAACCTTTCCGGAATTTACCATTATGGGCCCTACCAACTCCAACCTGTCTCAGAAAGGCTGAAGACCGAAAGGAAGCATCCTGGTTCCACCACCATCAGGTACCCTGCAGACCCCCTCAGCTCTTCTCCAGTCTAGGAGTTGATCTGCAGAAGTTGGCTAAGTCTACTGGCCACCTGTGGCAACTTCCATCTTTCCTACTAGAACTCTCGCCTCCAGGTCCCTCCAGTGGTTGCTGTACGAGCAATACAGGTATTTACTAAACAGATAACCCTATCAGTTGTAATGCAGAAATCCATTTCATTATGATATTTTTTTAATATAAAGCCATTGGATTACCTATGTATTCTAATGTCTTATAGCTTTGTTAGGGGTTCATAATTATGGTGCAAAGCAAGCCCCATTTTTTTGTTGATGACATGATTGTGACTGATGTGTGGCATCACAAGGGTTAACTGACCACGATCAATTTTTTTCCTCATTCTTGCCGGGTGGTGAGAGTTAACCACATCCACCTCCTTAGCTTTACAGGTGTTTGCCATTGCGATCCCAGTACCACAATTGTATGGTGCTGGTAGTTGGGCCTTAATGATTGGTGCTGTACAATTGTAACACCGTGTGGGAAGAGGTTAAAAGGGCTGTCTGCCATATTTTAGGTAAATCCTCTCAATAACTGCTATTTATCCTTTCATTTCTTCTGTCGCCCTCTTTTCATAGCTTTCTCTTTTCTTCCCAGCTTTCTTCCGCCCCCTCCTCGCCGCACTCCCCCACCTCCATCTCGCTCCCATACAACAATTTCTTGTTCCTGAATTTATTTTACTTCTGAGAACTCTGTGAAAACGATGTCACACTCTAACTCTTTGTCTTGCAGGGAAAATGATCCTGTAACCTGGAGTTGTAGTCCCATAGCATCAGGACAATGAGTTTAAACCCCAACATGTCTAGGGGACGGGATCCCATGACCAGTGAATGGAAGAGGCAATGCATCATTTCATTCAGACCCTTGTTGAGCTGAAACACTCTTCCCCTACAAAGGAAATTAGAGATCAAATATTAAACTTAGTGCAAGATAAGCAAAGAAGGCCATACATTGAGCGCTACCCGCAGGTTACCAGATCTCACAATCAATATATTCAGCATTTCTCCCTTGCTTCTCCCAATTAAGCATTCAAGAAATTACAAGAATAAGTCCCTTAAGTTCTTTTTTTCTGCTCTGCCAGTCAAGAAGAGAGTATTATATTTCCCATTAGTGCTTACATGGAAGTTCACCTTATACGACATTCTAAACTTCTGTGGGTGCCGTGACATTGTAGAAGAGAACATTTCCTCCGGGCTGGTTAAGTTGTTACAAAAATCTTATCTTTATCTTTTATCCCTTTTAAATCCCTCTAAGTTGTGGCCTTATTACATCCGAACACATGTAGCTGTGTGTATGATCCCATGTAAAAGAAAACACAAGGCTTTTACAGAGGCAACCTTTTTGTTGTTTTTGAGCATTTAGTGGATTTAGATACATTACGAAGTATAATAAACAAATGCAATTTGTTAAAATATAAATAATAATAATAACTTTATTTATATAGCGCCAACATATTCCGTAGTACTTTACAAATCAGAGGACACATGAACAGACAATATGAGACATTACAATGTGACAAAGAAATAAACATATCAAACAATAGGAGTGAGGGCCCTGCTCGCAAGAGCTTACATTCTATGAGGAGATAGGGGGACACAAGAGGTCAGAGGGCTTGTTTGCTACCATGGTCCAGCCATCAATATTGATATAAATGATATTTTTTATATATATATATATATATATATATATATATATATATATATATATATATATGTGGAATATAGAAAGATAACATACAAATAATTGTAACCATAACAACTGTATGTTATTATAGGGGTTGTCCAGTTTCAGACAAGTATTATTGTTTGTATAAAGAAAAATTGTACAATTTCCAATATACTTTCTGTATCAATTCCTCACAGTTTTTTTAGATCTCTGCTTGCTGTCATTCATTCTCCTTATTCCTAGTGGATAAAAATCAGTTCATGGTCAACACACAGGTGCACAGCTCGTTACCAGGTAGTTGTCTGATTACTGTGCTGTGACTGTAACGAACCATGCACCTGTGTGTCCATCACCTGACCATGGACTGTATGTCACATGACCATGGACTGATTTTTATCCACTGGAAGTAAACAAAGAATTGCAGCAAGCAGAGATCCAAAAAAATGGAATTGATAAAGGAAGTATAATGGGAAATTGTAAAACTTTTCATTATACAAACAAGAACATTGGTTTCTCAATATTGGTCTGAAAGTGGACAACCCCTTTAATTGTATTTTATATATATATATACAGTGGGTACGGAAAGTATTCAGACCCCTTTAAATTTTTCACTCTTTGTTTCATTTCTGCCATTTGCTAAAAGAAAAAATTCATTTTATTTCTCATTAATGTACACTCAGCACTCCATCATGACAGAAAAAACAGAAATGTAGATATTTTTGCAAATTTATTAAAAAAGAAAAACTGAAATATCACATGGTCATAAGCATTCAGACCCTTTGCTGTGACACTCACATTTAACTCACATGCTGTCCATTTCCTTCTGATCCTCCTTGAGATGGTTCTACTCCTTCATTGGAGTCCAGCTGTGTTTAATTAAACTGATTGGACTTGATTAGGAAAGGCACACACCTGTCTATATAAGACCTCACAGCTCACAGTTTATGTCAAAGCAAATGAGAATCGTGAGGTCAAAGGAACTGCCCAAGGAGCTCAGAGACAGTATTGTGGCAAGGCACAGATCTGGCCAAGGTTACAAAAGAATTTCTGTAGCACTCAAGGTTCCTAAGAGCACAGTGGCCTCCATAATCCTTAAATGGAAGAAGTTTGGGACGACCAGAACTCTTCCTAGACCTGGCCGTCCAGCCAAACTGAGCAATCGTGGGAGAAGAGCCTTGGTGAGAGAGGTAAAGAAGAACCCAAAGATCACTGTGGCTGAGCTTCAGAGATGCAGTAGGGAGATGGGAGAAAGTTCCACAAAGTCACTATCACTGCAGCCCTCCACCAGTCGGGGCTTTATGGCAGAGTGGCCCGAAGGAAGCCTCTCCTCAGTTCCTCAGTACAAGACATATGAAAGTCCGCATAGAGTTTGCCAAATAACACATGAAGGACTCCCAGACTATGAGGAATAAGATTTTCTGGTCTGATGAGATGAAGATTGAACTTTTTGGTGTTAATTCTAAGCGGTATGTGTGGAGAAAACCAGGCACTGCTCATCACCTGCCCAATACAATCCCAACAGTGAAACATGGTGGTGGCAGCATCATGCTATGGAGGTGTTTTTCAGCTGCAGGGACAGAACGACTGGTTGCAATTGAAGGAAAGATGAATGCGGCCAAGTACAGAGATATCCTGGAAGAAAACCTCTTCCAGAGTGCTCTGGACCTCAGACTGGGCCGAAGGTTCACCTTACAACAAGACAATGACCCTAAGCACACAGCTAAAATAACAAAGGAGTGGCTTCGGAACAACTCTGTGACCATTCTTGACTGGCCCAGCCAGAGCCCTGACCTCAACCCAATTGAGCATCTCTGGAGAGACCTGAAAATGGCTGGCCACCAACGTTCACCATCCAACCTGACGGAACTGGAGAGGATCTGCAAGGAAGAATGGCAGAGGATCCCCAAATCCAGATGTGAAAAACTTGTTGCATCATTCCCAAGAAGACTCATGGCTGTACTAGCTCAAAAGGAAGGGGCTTCTACTCAATACTGAGCAAAGGGTCTGAATACTTATGACCATGTGATATTTCAGTTTTTCTTTTTTAATAAATTTACAAAAATATCTATATTTCTGTTTTTTTTTCCTGTCAAGATGGGGAGCTGAATGTACATTAATGAGAAATAAAATGAACTTCTTTGCTTTTAGCAAATGGCTGCAATGGAACAAAGAGTGAAAAATTTAAAGGGGTCTGAATACTTTCCGTACCCACTGTATATTTATTTATAAAAACTTAATACATATTACATATATTACTACATATTATTTTAATACATGACTTACTTTTAAAGTATATACAGTATCTCACAAAAGTGAGTACACCCCTCACAACACTGAAGATATGACACGTTGATACAATGTAAAGTAGTCAGTGTACAGCTTGTACAGTGTAAATTTGTTGTGCCCTGAAAATCACTCAACACACAGCCACTAATGTCTGAACCCCTGGCAACAAAAGTGAGTACACTCCTAAGTGAAAATGGACAAAATGTGCCCCAAGTGTCAATATTTTGTTTGGCCACCATTATTTTCCAGCACTGCCGCGGAAAAAAAAAAATGCTGTGTTTTACAGCAACCGAATAGTGAATGGGATTCACCCATCCACAAAACCGTTTCGGTTTTGGAAATTGCAGCATGTCAATTATACCTACGGATACGTATAATTGAAGCAGAAAGTCCGCAGAAGAAACCTCTGCAGGCTTTCTGTGAAAAGCGCTGTGGGAAAAACCACAATGCGTTTCCACCGCAGTTTTTCCCGCAGCTTTGTTTGTTGCAGATTTTGCTGCAATTTTTTGAACCAAAGCCAAGAATGGCTACAAAAGTAATGGGAAATATATAGTAATCTTTTATACTTCTGCCTTCTGCTCAATCCACTCCTGGCTTTGGCTCAAAAAAACACAGCAAAATATGCAACAAAAGAAGTTGCGTTTCCGCAATGTGGGGCCTTAACCTAAAACTAGAATTTGACAAGTGTCCCTTGTCTTATTAGACATGTTACCTTCTCATTGACTTGACAATAAGTTTCTTTGTAAGACAAGATGGACCTCATCTTATTAATAATTCCTATCCTGATCCAGAAAGAAATCATAGGAAACGTTAATGAAATTATTTAATCCCTGATGAGAAGATAAATCTTTTTGCTCTCCATTAACTTTTTGCATTTGCCTTTTGCCTTCAGTCCCTTGTCATATGTCTAAAAATATTGAAGAGATAGGTTATTAGTGAATTTTCTCATTTTATGAAGTACACAGAAGGATAGGTTCACTGAAGACCCAAGATTATCTTTCTTAAGCCGCTTTGTCCATTTGATGCATTCTTATGGGGCTGTAAAATTAATCATGGCTTGATGAAGGAAAGGTGATTTACAGATAATAGGATTGAAGGTTATCCAAAACTGAATGCTACTCTGAGCACTACACGTATACATCATACAGGGTGGTTTAGGACAATGTCATTTCATTTAAGATAGAATCATAACTATGAGCATAAAGTAACCAGTATAGGGTTAACACATGGCAGGACCAATGAAGGACAAAAGCTATTGGAGAAGACTACTATACCCTACACTTCTCATCTACTGTGTAGTATAAAATCAGTGGTCTAGGATTAGAAAAATCGTCTGTTTTTTTTTCAGGGCTGTGGAGTCAGAGTCATGGATTCAGAGCTGGGGCTAGTTACCAACTCTGACTCCAGCTTCAAAATTCTTAATTATTTTTAATTATATTATACAATTATTGATATCAGTGGCGTAACTAAAGTCTTGCGGGCCCTGATGCAAACTTTTGTCTGGGGTCCCCTACCCCTTCCCTACGGCATATTCTTGATAGTGACAGCGACGGGTGCTGCAGTGGTATCTCAGATACTTGAAAAGGATATAGTACTTTAGTACCCACAACTGCAGTTATCAAGAATACAGTTAGTGAGCAGCGCAGCGCTTAGCATGTAAACAATACTGGGAACTACATGTGGGAAACAGCTGATCTGCAGGGTCCTAACAGTCTAAGAGATATAAGAGATTAGTGGAGGTCCAACACCCAGGGCCTCTGTGAAGAATATCGCCTTGCCAAGCCGTTTGGCACACCTGCGATCAACCTTCTGTACCTACCACTCACACGCCGTGAGTGGACCGGGTTCATAGGATAATATGAAATGAGCTTTATAAATTTTATATATTTATTAACCCAAGTGGGTCGGTACTAGGCACTAACATATACAGAAATACATATCAATGGATTATCAAGCAAATACAGGTAAAAGCAAAATACAGTACAGAAAATAAAATGGGAATAAAAGACAGAAAAGTATTACCCAGACCGAGTTTGTAGTCCGATTCTCTGGGCCTCCATATGTTGGGCCGCAGGGCACGTCCTTAAGCAAGTCCTTCACTATTTACTTTGCACAGTATCTGTTTTATAATCACCATGCGATGTTATTACAACCTGTAATAATAGTACATGGCTGCTATAAAACAGATGGCGTGTGCTGTGAATAGTGAAGGTGCCCCACACAGTGTAATATGCTCCACAGTGGCCCCCACACAGTACAATATGCTCCACAGTGGCCCCCACACAGTATAATATGCTCCACAGTGGCCCCCACACAGTACAATATGCTCCACAGTGGCCCCCACACAGTATAATATGCTCCACAGTGACCCCACACAGTACTACATGCTCCACAGTGGCCACCACACAGCATAATATGCTCCACAGTGATCCCCTAGAGGCGCTTCAGGTGAACCCCACAAAATTTGCTGAATATTCGTAAGGTTTGGCCCTCCGCATCAATGCTATTATTATACTGACAAAAACTAAAAATGACAAAAAATAACAAACACTTATACTCACTTTACCTCACCTCTCCTGGGCATCCTCGCGCCACCTGGCTCTCTTCAGCATCTTCTTCAGTCCTCTTCTGCATGTGACTGAGGTGACGCTCCCCATACGTCACTGCTGGGACCTGTGATTTGGCCTCAGTGGTTACATGGGGTATGCTGACGTCATTACGCCAGAGGTAACAGGCACAGGCAGGAAGAGCCCCGGAGAGAATGCTGAGGACTGTCAGGAGCCCAGGAGAGTATAAGTATTTCTTATTTTTAGTCACCACCCCTGAGCTGGCATGCCGGGCCCCTTTCCATTACAATATGTATAGCGGTCAGGGAACCAGGCTTTCCCTGACTGGGCCTGGTCGCGGTCACACCACCTGTAACCACGATCGGTACACCCCTGATTGATATTGTATAATTAAAAGGAATCGGAGCGGGAGTAGGGCTGTGGTAAAATAGAGGAAGAATCTGTGCTTTGGCCTACTGACTACACAGCCCTGCTTTTTTTTCCTAGAAAAATGATCACTGTTGTGGTGTTGCATGGATTGTTTTTAGTATAGCAGATTAGTCCAATTTACTTAAATGGGGCTATACTGCAGTACCAGATAGCCCATGGACCAAGAGTGGTGCTGTGTCATCCTCTCACTACCTGCATTGCATCCCTAGGTTCATGTGTGAGTCTTCCCAAGTTAATGTATCTAAACATGAAAGGGAGTCACCAGAACCAGCATGCCAACCCACCCTGGCAGATAGGTTAGGGTCACCAGAATAAAATTGTATTTGCCCCTTGTAAAGCGCTCCATTGTCGAGATTTCCTCATTTTTGTCAATATGTAAATTATCTCATTGGAGCAATAAGAGATAGCTGCTTACCTCTTTGGAGCAATGGAAGCACCTTTGTTTAGCCCAAGGAGCTAATTTGCATATTGACAAAAACAGTGACTTCTCAGCAACAGAGGAAGCAATTCAGAAGGGGGAAAACACCATTTGATTCCTGTGACCTAAGCCTATCTTTCTGTGGAAGATCGAATTGGCCTACAGTAATATATTTAAGGGCAGAAGATACCATCAATTTTTCCAGGAGACTCTTCCTTATAAAACGTGTAAAGCAATTTCTGAATGAAAAATAAAAGAAACACAAAAAAAAGCAAAAACTTCAATCCAGTTATACAAGTGATATTAGTGATTGACAGCTATCTCTGTACACACACTCTCATACAGAGATAGATGACAGGACCGCCCACTGAACTCCTAAACCCAAAATGAGTAGAGATTTAAGTGAATATTTTTTTCCACACATATATATGTCAATCTGCTCAGCATCTCCTGCAAATCACATTGCATTTTCCTATGACAGATTCCTTTTAATCTTCCCGTTATAACTTGATCCTTTTGGAAGGTAGCTCCATATAGACCATGCATGGTTTTTCTTAAAACTAATCTGGGAATCATAGCCAAGCCAGAGTAACTCATCCAAAACGAAGAGTGACCCATCCATAGACAGCTGTTTAGAGGTTGTTGCCTCTCATCAATGCAGAGCAGGGTACTGGCTGGCTGTGTGAGAAGTCTAGCTGTTAGTCAGGAGGGGTATTATATCTTATTAGGGAGGCACCATTCTGGCTTCACTATTATTCCCAAATTATGCAGATTAGATTTTAAGACAATGCATAAATCTATACGGAGCGATCTTCCAAAGGGTGACTTTTTCCACCAAGGAGGTCTCATTTCCATATTCCTTACCCAGAATTCTTATCAGGACATGCATGTTCTAATAAGTTCCTGTACACCTCAAGGTGCTTTATCTATCTTGCTCAGTTTGCTAGATACAACTACAACTGGTTGCCTAGGTTACAGACCTGCTATCTGGTCGGGATAATGACCCAGTCCCTGCTCTTGGCTGTCTATATCCTCTTCTTTTCCTCTTTCTGCATGTAGCTTTCAGTTTTTGAGCTCTGATAAGGACTAAATAAGTTTCTTGATCAGTGCTTCTGTTGTCTGAGTATGTAAATCCAGCCTATACAACAAGCAGGAGCTCTGTGCTGGAATGAGCTGAAAACCAGAAGGTGGAGGGGAGAAGAGACAGGAGGGCAACTAAAACCCTGAGATGGGAAAACGCTTTTATAGATGGTGTGTACTATTGTAATACTATATGAATTGCTGTTATTGTTGCATTGCTGTGCATTTCTTGATTTCCTTTTCTCATTGAGTTTGGAATCCATATTCTTTTTTTTTTTTTTAATCAAAATTGAATATCTGAGTTACACAGAGAAGCCCTAGATCTTATACAGAACAATGGAGCAAAGCTATACATATCAGTTTTCTGGCAATTATATTAAACATATACAGTGGGGAAAAAAAGTATTTAGTCAGCCACCAATTGTGCAAGTTCTCCCACTTAAAAAGATGAGGCCGGCCTGTAATTGTCACCATAGGTAGACCTCAACTATGAGAGACAAAATGAGAAAACAAATCCAGAAAATCACATTGTCTGATTTTTTAAGAATTTATTTGCAAATTATGGTGGAAAATAAGTATTTGGTCACCTACAAACAAGATTTCTGGCTCTCACAGACCTGTAACTTCTTCTTTAAGAGGCTCCTCTGTCCTCCACTCATTACCTGTAGTAATGGCACCTGTTTGAAATTGTTATCAGTATAAAAGACACCTGTCCACAACCTCAAACAGTCACACTCCAAACTCCACTATGGTGAAGACCAAAGAGCTGTGGAAGGACACCAGAAACAAAATTGTAGACCTGCACCAGGCTGGGAAGACTGAATCTGCAATAGGCAAGCAGCTTGGTGTGAAGAAATCAACTGTGGGAGCAATAATTAGAAAATGGAAGACATACAAGACCACTGATAATCTCCCTCGATCAGGGGCTCCACGCAAGATCTCACCCCGTTGGGTCAAAATGATCACAAGAACGGTGAGCAAAAATCCCAGAACCACACGGGGTGACCTGCAGAAAGCTGGGACTAACGTAACAAAGGCTACCGTCAGTAACACACTACGCCGCAAGGGACTCAGATCCTGCAGTGCTAGACGTGTCCCCCTGCTTAAGCCAGTACATATCCGGGCCCGTCTGAAGTTCGCTAGAGAGCATTTGGATGTTACAGAAGAGTATTGGGAGAATGTCATATGGTCAGATGAAACCAAAGTAGAACTGTTTGGTAGAAACACAACTCGTCGTGTTTGGAGGAGAGTGAATGCTGAGTTGCATCGAAAGAACACCATACCTACTGTGAAGCATGGGGGTGGCAACATCATGCTTTGGGGCTGTTTCTCTGCAAAGGGACCAGGACAACAGATCCGTGTACATGAAAGAATGAATAGGGCCATGTATCGTGAGATTTCGAGTGCAAACCCCCTTCCATCAGCAAGGGCATTGAAGATGAAACGTGGCTGGGTCTTTCAGCATGAAAGAAGCATTTCAAGGTCCTGGAGTGGTCTAGCCAGTCTTCAGATCTCAACCCCATAGAAAACCTTTGAAGGGAGTTGAAAGTCCGTGTTGCCCAGCAACAGCCCCAAAACATCACTGCTCTAGAGGAGATCTGCATGGAGGAATGGACCAACACACCAGCAACAATGTCTGCCAACCTTATGAAGACTTACAGAAAACATTTGACCTCTGTCATTTCCAACAAAGGATATATAACAAAGTATTAAGATGAACTTTTGTTATTGACCAAATACTTATTTTCCACCATAATTTGCAAATAAATTCTTTAAAAATCAGACAATGTGATTTTCTGGATTTGTTTTCTCATTTTGTCTCTCATAGTTGAGGTCTACCTATGGTGACAATTACAGGCCGGCCTCATCTTTTTAATTAGGAGAACTTGCACAACTGGTGGCTGATTAAATTCTTTTTTTCTCCACTGTGTGGTGTTCAGGCTTCATGCCATATTTAAAAAGCCATTTAAAGAGAACCTTTCATGTCCTCAGGCACATGCAGTTTTATATACCGCTAGAAAGCTGACTGCTCTTAATGTCGGCTTTCCTGTTATGTGCTCCGGGTCTGGGGATATTGGTGCCGTTAGTTTTCTGCCCATCGTCAGAAAGGCGTTCCTGACAGCCTAGCTGGGATGTGAGGAACACTCCCCCCGACTGTACTCGTCCATAGACTTGTACTGTCAGAGGGGGCGTTCCTTAACGCCCAGAGATGACGCTGAGCTGTGAGTACAAGTCTATGGGCGTGTACAGTCGGGGGGGTGGCGGCGTTCCTCACAGCCCAGCTAGACTGTCTGTCAGGAAAGCCCTTCTGATGATGGGCAGAGATCGGTGCTGAAACTAACGGCACTGATATCTCCTGCCCCGGGGCACATAACGGGAAAGCCAACAGTGCACTGAATTCACTGTCGTCTTTCTACAGGTATATAAAACCGCATGTGCCTGAGGACATGAAAGGTCCTCTTTAAATGGTTTTTAAATATGGCATGAAGCCTCTTTCAAATGCAGGAACTTTCCATGGCGGTCAGGTTATCTTCTCATACATGTAGTGCCCCTATCTGATAATCTCTCCACAATAATGACATCATGGGTTTCACAGATAGAGATGGATGAACCACTTCGTCATGAGCCCGTTTCGACCCGAATATGCCAAATTGTTTGGTTTTTAATGAAACCGAACAATTGGAGATTAGACTCAGATGAACTAAAATGGCTGCTGTGACATGCACTGCGGTAAGTTATTATAATCTGGGGTCTCTTTAGATCTTAGAGTATAATAAGTGGATGCCCAGGGCAAGTAAAAAAAACATAAATACATTTATACTCACCTTCCCCACCTCCTCCTTGGACCTCATCGCAGCGTCTGGTGCCGAACTGGTGATGTCATGCACATGATGTCACTGAGGTGCAGTGGTGACCCCAGGCACATGACGTCACCAAGAGAGAGCACCTGATGACCACAAGGAGGCCCATAAGAGGTAAGGGAAGGTGAGTATAAATGGTTTTTATTTTTTACACCTCCCCTGGGCTTCCACCTATTATACTTTGGGGTCTGAAGAGACCACAGAGTATAATAATTTCACTTTCGATTCTGTCCGCACTTGTTTGACTCAAAAAAAAAATCAGGGACCCAAGCCACTCGAACCCGAAACAAAACAAAGCTTAGGAGGTTTGCCAATCTCTATTCCCAGACCATAGAAAGTTGTATTCATGGTCATATCCATTGGCAACTCATGAAGACAAAGACTGGAAACACCATTACCTTGAAAAAGACATTTTTAGAAAATATGCAAATGAGACTCAAGTGCAATTGGGTGTTCTGGAGCCTCCAAAGGCTCTGTATTCTGACTGGAAAACCTGAAGCACTTCTCAATTGCACTTGAGCATCATTTGCATATTTGAAAGATGACTTTTTCAAGGAAATGGTGCATCTTTTGGACTACTTAAAGGTAGTCAGTATAATGGACCCTACAATGCACTGTGACTGGTTTGACATCAACTTTCCTGGTGAAAGACTTCCTCTAATTCATAAATTAAAGGGGTTGTAAAGTCAATACTTCCTGTTCCCTCTCAACACAAAGGAAATGACTGCCCATCAGTAGCTAAGGCGCATCACCACTAGGGCCAAATATCGAGGACTCTAAAAAAATACAATACGTAAATACAAAAAATCATAGTTATCAAATGTACTCTTTATTCATGGTGTTACTCCAAAGTTATTGTAGATGTATATGTTTTTGGATTGCACAAAAATAGACAGGTGCAAAGCTACATGCACATGGGCAAAAAACAGATGAAATTGTTAGTTTTTAAGATCTGTTTTGTATCAGTTTTGCATGAGTTTTTAACAGCGGAAAAAAAGGATTAACTTCATTGGTCTTTTTTTTTTTTTTTTTACCCAACCCACTCATACACTTTTACTGGCAGTGAAACTGATACAAAACCCGAAAAACTAAAGTTAAAAACTGATCCTTTTGTATTGGGTCTGTCAGGACGGAAAAATGCACAGATACAAAGTATTCACTGTCAGTTAAAAAACCGAACACATGTACTTTATGTACCCATTGTTCTAAAAATGGACATGTAAGTCTAGGTTCACATTTGCGTTGGAGTCTCCTTAGGAGACTCCGCTGCAGATTCCGCTTAAAATAGGTGAAGGGAAGGAGGACTTTTCTCTCCATCGCTTTCAGTATAAAACCAGCAGAAACGGGAGGAAACCAGGCGGACCCCATTATAGTCTATGGGGTCTGCAGGTTTCTGCTGGTAACTGCTTTTTGGTTCCCCATGCAGACCTGAACGGTAGTGAGAACCTAGCGTTACAGATGTTAAAAAAAACATTGTTACTTGTCTGCTTTTACATGTCTGTGTGCACGGGGCCTAAGGCTCTGTTAACATCTTTATAACATGCCTCAGCTGCGACCCCCGGCCAATGATGTGACAGAAGAGCGCTGGACATCACAAGGGTTGTACCAGATGCCACAAGTAGACCCAAGAGATGTACCAGAAGGTGAGTGTTTTTTTTGTTTTTTTGTTTTTTTTTTTCACCTCCCATGGGCCTCCACCCTAATAATAATGTCACTTTTCATTTTTAACATAACTTTGGCTTTGTTTGCCTTAGAGAGCTAGAAATTGGATATATAGGTTCCTAGGAGTCCTGACAGTGTTCTACACTATTTTTTATAGATAGGCTCCTAGGAGCCCTGACAGTGTTCTACACTATGTTTTATAGATAGGTTCCTAGGAGCCATGAGAGCGTTCTACACTATGTTTTATAGATATGTTCCTAGGAGTCCTGACAGTGTTCTACACTATCTTTTATAGATAGGTTCCTAGGAGCCCCGACAGTGTTGTACACTATGTTTTATAGATAGGTTCCTAGGAGCCCTGACAGTGTTATACACTATATTTTATAGATAGGTTCCTAGGAGCCCTGACAGTGTTCTACACTATGTTTTATAGATAGGTTCCTAGGAGTCCAATTTAAAGTGTGGTTCATACGAAACTAAACCGGGGACCCGAGCCACCGAACATAAAAGGAATCTTGAGAGGTTCTCCCATCTCTACCCAGACATATCAAATGGGGCATTTGCATATGGATTAAAAATGATTTTCTTGGCAGCAACATTGCACTTTGCCACAAAAAATGTCACTATCCACCCCTACAACAACATATTAGTGGTTCAGAAGAGATTTTGGTGGTGGTACAACCCATTTAAAATGAGGACTCACTATATTTTATGTAGTCTTTGGATAAAGATAAAGTTGTATATGAACTTCTGACTAGTAGCACTATTATTTTTGGCAGTTATATTGTGTACATGCATTTTTTAGCTTGCTGTCTTACAGTCACAGACTATACGCTTGTAACCATAAAGCAGGAGGCAACAAGCAATAGAGGGGACAGTCAAGGGGTTAATTGCACAGAGCCATGTGAACAGTGGGCTACATTCACATTCATTTCAGAGTCCTTAGCCCCTCTGAAACCCACTACGTATCAAATAGTCCCCTTGAAAGTTATTCTTTCCTTTCTAAAGGTTCAAAGTCAGGTTGCACTGTGATTTGATATGCACCTGAGACCACTGACATGAGAAGTGTTCGGGGAGTGGGTTACCTCCATCACATTCTTTGGTTATTGATAAACTGTTTTACTACATACTGTTTAACATTGCCCGCATGATATTTTTAAATGAAGTGGGTAGCATATCGAATTAGACTCGTTTACATGTCGGACATTAAGAACAAGCTCTGCATTTTTTCTTCTGAGACTTTTAATAAGACTTTTTTTTTAATTTGCCCTTATGTGACTTCAAGGAATGAAGAATAATGCTCAGATAATGCAGTCGATTGTTCTGGTAAATAATATATAAAGTATATACAGGGTGTAGAAATCTGCCCCTTCGTTGCAAAAAAAAAAAAAAAAATTCCTTCTATTTCCTTAAAGAAAAAAATATCATATTATAGAAATCAGATTTTAAAATACCAAGGATACATCTTTTATTTTTTGTAAGAGAAGTATTCACTTTAAAGAATTGTTCTTTAAAGGGGTTGTCCAGTACTGGACCATGCTGGGAGACAACAGACCACCGGGTAAGTATGTTTTTTTTTTTTTTTTTTTTCACCTTCACCAGCCTCATACTGACTAGGAGATCACTAGAGAATAAGCTAGGAAGGACAAGTACTGTGTAACGTCTCCGCCTGTTTGGGTCTCTGCATCACCCTCCGCCCGAACGCGGCGGCGCAGGAGGCGTGCTCAGTTTGATTCCTTGTTTAAGATTCTTGTTGCTCAGTCTGAACACTGTCCTAGACTATGTAATTGATTTTCTGCCACACCCGTCTCAGCACCTTGTTTCTTTTGGCTTCTCAATAGTTAATCTCAGCCTTGCCTGTGTGATTGACAGCCTGTCTACCAATCCAGTCTGGGGCAGGTCCTGACTTTCTATAAACAGGTTGTCAGCCCTCACATGGTCGCTGGCTATTGATTCTGTCCTGTGACTTTGTCCCTGCTAGCTCCTAGTCTGCTCTTGTTGTATTTCTGACTTCTGACCTTTGGCTCCCTCTGTGACTACTCTCTTGGATTCGTTTTGGTACTGCATTACTCGACTGTTACCGACCCCTTGGCTTGCTGACTCTGTTTCTGTGTTGTTTTGTCTTGTTTTGTCTTTGCTCAACTGGCAATTCCCTTACATACTGCCTCTACAGAGCCTGTCAAGTACTGTGCATTTTAAGTGCACCTTTCTCCACCTCCAGCAACTCTTTACATCCTTCAATAAGAACTGATTCTGGTTAGTAGAGATGAGCAAAGTATTCAAAAATTCAATTCAGCAACTTCACAGAATTTTCCAATACAATTCTATTCGATCTGAATTAAATAGCAGTGAATTGCATTTAAAAAACAGCTATTTATTTGCTGCAGAGAGCCGGGGTGGGCGGCAAAATGGCGGAAGCCCTTGGATGTCGCGGTCATATTTGAGGTGTTAAAACCCCCGATCGGTTATGGAGCAGGGTGTAAGTTACAGCTAACACCCTGCTCCATAACCGATCAGGGGTTTTAATACCTTGGATGCAGCGGTCAAACATGCTGTGGGCGCTCTCGAAGGGGTTAAAGGGCTGTGACATCACAGCTGGCTGCTGATTGGCTGCACGTATGGCATTGTGGATGATCCTGCATTCCCAGAGTTCCTTGCCCCATGTCCTAACATGTGCAGCAGCCATTTTGAACTAAATGCGAATCGTTACCACGAAGAATGAGGAAATTCGGATTCGATGCGAATCGAATATTTCCTGAAATTCGGATTGAATTCCACTTTGTCAGCTTCGATTTGCACATCTCTAACAGATGTTTTTCTCTTGCCCCAATGTGGGGGCTCTCTACTGTCAAGTGGGTAGTCCCTGTCTTTCTGCTCCAACCTAAGGCCGCCTACTTGACAGTAGGGAGCATAATTGTGCTGTAACTAACAGAAATGATTGCTTGGGAATGGCCAGGGCTAGAGAAAAAATTCCAACTGTGCCAGAATAAGTGGAACGGTGTCTATTGATAGATGCAATGAATTGGAGTTTGTGGAAGTGGTGAAAGGTACTCTTTAAATGGTTGCACTTGTGAGTCCATCACATAACCAGGGAAGATTGGTCAGGTAAGTGATTGTGAATAAGTAGGCAGATACTAGTTCAGGTGAAAAAAAAGCTGCATTTTTTATTGCAGATTTTGCTGCATTTTTTGAGCCAAAGCCTGGAGTGTATTTAGCAAAAGGGAGAAGTATCAGTACTCCTTTTACATTTCCTGTTCCTTCTAAAGACACTTTGGCATTGGCTCAAATAACTGCAACAAAATTTGCAACATTTGGTCTGAGCCTAAATATGTCATCAACTTCTGTTCACTTGCTTCATAGAAAAGACTCTGTTGACATCTAATATTAAAGAGAACCTTTCACCACCAATACCAACTACATTTCTTAGCATCTGTTAATAGGCACTGCTTCACTGATTCCAGCACAATTTGAATTTTCTCTCTAGCCCCCACCATTCCTGTGCAACAAGCAAAGGTAGTTTTGGTGCCTGATGTGCTATTGAAGCTCTGTAATGTCAGAAGGGTGGAGTCAGGCAGGGGGTGTGATTCAGAGCTCCAATCAGAGGAAGCCAGTGTCAGTGGTCCGAATCACACCCCTTGTCTGTTCCTGCCTGATACCTCCCTGCTACAGAGCCTAAATAATACAGTGGGAAAAAAAGTATTTAGTCAGCCACCAATTGTGCAAGTTCTCCCACTTAAAAAGATGAGGCCGGCCTGTAATTGTTATCATAGGTAGACCTCAACTATGAGAGACAAATGAGAAAACATATCTAGAAAATCACATTGTCTGATTTTTTAAGAATTTATTTGCAAATTATGGTTGAAAATAAGTATTTGGTCACCTACAAACAAGCAAGATTTCTGGCTCTCACAGACCTGTAACTTCTTCTTTAAGAGGCTCCTCTGTCCTCCACTCATTACCTGTAGTAATGGCTCCTGTTTGACATTGTTATCAGTATAAAAGACACCTGTCCACAACCTCAAACAGTCACACTTCAAACTCCACTATGGTGAAGACCAAAGAGCTGTGGAAGGACACCAGAAACAAAATTGTAGACCTGCACCAGGCTGGGAAGACTGAATCTGCAATAGGCAAGCAGCTTGGTGTGAAGAAATCAACTGTGGGAGCAATAATTAGAAAATGGAAGACATACAAGACCACTGATAATCTCCCTCGATCAGGGGCTCCACGCAAGATCTCACCCTGTGGGGTCAAAATGATCACAAGAACGGTGAGCAAAAATCCCAGAACCACACGGGGGACCTAGTGAATGACCTGCAGAAAGCTGGGACTAACATAACAAAGGCTACCGTCAGTAACACACTACGCTGCCAGGGACTCAGATCCTGCAGTGCCAGACGTGTCCCCCTGCTTAAGCCAGTACATATCTGGACCCGTCTGAAGTTTGCTAGAGAGCATTTGGATGTTCCAGAAGAGTATTGGGAGAATGTCATATGGTCAGATGAAATCAAAGTAGAACTGTTTGGTAGAAACAACTTGTCATGTTTGGAGGAGAGTGAATACTGAGTTGCATCCAAAGAACACCATACTGACTGTGAAGCATGGGGGTGGCAACATCATGCTTTGGATTGTTTCTCTGCAAAGGGACCAGGACGACTGATCCGTGTACATGAAAGAATGAATGGTGCCATGTATCGTGAGATTTTGAGTGAATCAGCAAGGGCATTGAAGATGAAACGTGGCTGGGTCTTTCAGCATGACAATGATCCCAAGCACACCGCCAGGGCAACGATGGAGTGGCTTCGTAAGAAGCATTTCAAGGTCGTGGAGTAGCCTAGCCAGTCTCCAGATCTCAACCCCATAGAAAACCTTTGAAGGGAGTTGAAAGTCCGTGTTGCCCAGCGACATGCCCAAAACATCACTGCTCTAGAGGAGATCTGCATGGAGGAATGGGCCAACATACCAGCAACAGTGTGTGCCAATCTTGTGAAGACTTAAAGAAAAGGTTTGAGCTCTGTCGTTGCCAACAAAGGATATATAACAAAGTATTGAGATGAACCTTTGTTATTGACCAAACACTTATTTTCCACCCTAATTTGCAAATAAATTCTTTAAAAATCAGACAATGTGATTTTCTGGATATGCTTTCTCATTTTGTCTCTCATAGTTGAGGTCTACCTATGATGACAATTACAGGCCGGCCTCATCTTTTTAAGTGGGAGAACTTGCACAATTGGTGGCTGACTAAATCCTTTTTTCCCCCACTGTATATCAGGAGCCAAAACTAACAGCATTGACTGCTTTGTGGGGACTGGAGAAAAAATTTCAACTGTGCCAGAATTAGTGGACCTGTGCCTATAAACAGATTCTGGAGATGGTGGAGGTTGTAAAAGGTCCTCTTTAAATATCAGCAGTTTTTGGAGTTTCAGCCTGAATTTACAGTGATATCTATCCATGACTATCTGACTGTAGAAGTTTTTTCTGCAGTCACAATTTCAGACTCTTTGGGGAGTGGAAGAAACTAGAGTAATAAAGGAAATCCAGTTGAACATGACAAGAACATGTAAACCTCATTTAATGTGATCCTGGTAGGATCCGAGTCATATGGACAGAGCAACCAGACAACAGTGCTGACCATTCATGGTTTCAAAATGTTTATCAGTGAAAGGTTGATCATCTTACAAAAAGTTCTTTATGTTCAGGTTGTGTCAGTCTCTCGATCATGAGGACTTAGGTCAGAGCTCTCAGTGAAAGGCTTATGTTTATGTGGTGGGTCTTAGTTTACCTGAAAGCCAATAGTCAGGAACCTTGTTTTAGAAACCAGAGAGAGCTAAGATTTCACCTCATGGCCTGGTTGTATGTCCATGGATTTTATATGCAATTTAACATCTATTGTTTCTGTGTCCACCTTTCTTCTATGCCACAGACTACAACAAACATTCAGAAGTGATCCTGCAAGACCTAATCTACATTAGCTGTCATACAGTAGGAACATGGATAAAACAGGTGGATTTCACCAGTCTGATTCTATTGTTTCAAACAAACTCATATATATTAAAGTGACCTTAGCCATTAAATGTAGATTTGCTGCAACACCAGGCCAGTCCATTTTTTTTATGAGAAAAAAATCCAGATCCTTTTTCTAACCTCATACAACGCTTTTATATATTACACTTTTGCTTATTACGTAAAATAGGCTTACAACACAATGGACAATCTGACAAACAATAGGAAATTTAATGTTATAAAACTTATATTGCATTGTAGTTTGTAGTTTACAAAGCTCCAGACGCCAGATTTGAGATGAAGCAAAAATGTGTGATTTACTTCCATTATTTAATATCAAACTGGAAATTTTCCAGCACAAGGATTAGACAAAGGTAACAAAAATCTATTCTTTGTATATTGTTTTTTGTTAAAAATAAATGAGGGGATTTCATTTTTCCATCTGATACAGGTTTACAAGAAATACAAAACTTACAATAGATATGTAACACCAGAAAGGTGATAAGGTTGGCATTTCAACATAATGAGGCTCACAGATTGTTCCCGTAATATTATTAATACAGATATTACTGAGAAATAGAGTTATATAACTATGTAACCAGTCATGTTAATTCAAGGGTAACTCAAGTCTTTCTGTAACGTGAATCACAAAAAATATAAGAAATGGATAGGTACATCATGTCTGGGAAACTCCTGGAAAAAAGAAGTGATCTCACATATTCCTAGAAAAACATGGCAAATCTGCGAGCCCAAAATACTCCCCTTCTTCCATCCTGTGAGCAGAGGAAAGTGCAGAGAAAGAAAGTTGAGTCTGGTCTGGGGTCTGTAAAGGGGTAAAGTGAGGTCTGGTCTCCATTCTGTAAATTGGGGGTCTGAAGTTTACATACAAAGGGTTCTTGTCTGGATTCAGTGGGGCAAATTTATTAAAGTGGTTGTCTGGGATAAAATGTAGTTCCTACACTAATCTAAACACCTTCCACCCTCCTACTTTCTAAATTACATAATTTATCAAAAATGTATACAGTGCCTTGCGAAAGTATTCGGCCCCCTTGAACTTTTCAACCTCTTGCCACATTTCAGGCTTCAAACATAAGGATATAAAATTTTAATTTTTTGGTGAAGAATCAACAACAAGTGGGGCACAATTGTGAAGTGGAATGAAATTTATTGGTTATTTTAAACTTTTGTAAAAAATAAAAAACTGAAAAGTTAGGCGTGCAATGTTATTCGGCCCCTTTAATTTCAGTGCAGCAAACTCACTCCAGAAGTTCAGTGAGGATCTCTGAATGATCCAATGTTGTCCTAAATGACTGATGATGATAAATATAATCCACCTGTGTGTAATCAAGTCTCCGTATAAATGCACCTGCTCTCAGGGTTCTGTTTAAAGCGCAGAGAGCATCATGAAGACCAAGGAACACACCAGGCAGGTCCGTGATACTGTTGTGGAGAAGTTTAAAGCCAGATTTGGATACAAAAAGATTTCCCAAACTTTAAACATCCCAAGGAGCACTGTGCAAGCGATCATATTGAAATGGAGGGAGTATCAGACCACTGCAAATCTACCAAGACCCGGCCATCCCTCTAAACTTTCATCTCAAACAAGGAGAAGACTGATTAGAGATGCAGCCAAGAGGCCCATGATCACTCTGGATGAACTGCAGAGATCTACAGCTGAGGTGGGAGAGTCTGTCCATAGGACAACAATCAGTCGTACACTGCACAAATCTGGCCTTTATGGAAGAGTGGCAAGAAGAAAGCCATTTCTCAAAGATATCCATAAAAAGTCCCAACTGGGAGACACACCAAACATGTGGAAGAAGGTGTTCTGGTCAGATGAAACCAAAATCTAACTTTTTGGCAACAATGCAAAATGATATGTTTGGCATAAAAGCAACACAGCTCATCACCCTGAACACACCATCCCCACTGTCAAACATGGTGGTGGCAGCATCATGGTTTGGGCCTGCTTTTCTTCAGCAAGGGACAGGGAAGATGGTTAAAATTGATGGGAAGATGGATGGAGCCAAATACAGGACCATTCTGGAAGAAAACCTGTTGGAGTCTGCAAAAGACCTGAGACTGGGACGGAGATTTATCTTCCAACAAGACAATGATCCCAAACATAAAGCAAAATCTACAATGGAATGGTTCACAAACGTATCCAGGTGTTAGAATGGCCAAGTCAAAGTCCAGACCTGAATCCAATCGAGAATCTGTGGAAAGAGCTGAAAACTGCTGTTCACAAACGCTCTCCATCCAACCTCACTGAGCTCCAGCTGTTTTCCAAGGAAGAATGGGCAAGAATTTCAGTCTCTAGATGTGCAAAACTGATAGAGACATACCCCAAGCGACTTGCAGCTGTAATCACAGCAAAAGGTGGTGCTACAAAGTATTAACTTAAGGGGGCCGAATAATATTGCACGCCCCACTTTTCAGTTTTTCATTTTTTACAAAAGTTTAAAATATCCAATAAATTTCGTTCCACTTCATGATTGTGTCCCACTTATTGTTGATTCTTCACCAAAAAAATTAAAATTTTATATCCTTATGTTTGAAGCCTGAAATGTGGCAAAAGGTTGAAAAGTTCAAGGGGGCCGAATACTTTTGCAAGGCACTGTATTTGCCCATATCCCTGGGGCGTTCATGTTACTGCCCCGGGGACATTTTATGGTTATCCGGTGACGTTCCGTTTCCCCATTTCCGGAAACAGAACGTCACTAATACTCCCACCCCCCTCAACCCCATCATACTTACCTGTCTTCCTTTCAGACTTCCTTCTGCGGGTTGGCTCCTCCCTTTTTTCTGACTCTGCTGGTGCGCACAATAGTCCCAGTGCTGCGCTGCAGGCGGCAATCCACCCTCTACTGCGCAGGAGTGGGAGCAGTAGCCTCCACAACTGCGCAGTAGAGGTGGATTGCCGGCTGCAGCACAGCGTCAGCAGAGTCAGAAAAGAGGGAGGAGCCGTCCCGCAGAAGGAAGATAGATAAGTATGATGGGATAGGGGGATTGGGCTCAGTTAGTTGTGAAGGGCTAGTAGTGGACGGGATAGCTAGAGAGACAGAGAGGGGGTGTGAGAGGGAGGGGGAGGTAGTGAGAGGGAGGTAGTGTGAGTCATCCTACAAGTCAACCTACAAGTACCATGATGCATTAGCTATGACAGCAGGAAGTTACACCATGTAAACAAATGCAGAAGATGCCAGGAGCTCCCAGAGAAACACAGAAATCACTCAAAACACTGCTAAAGGTATTTGATTGTACTTATTAACCCATTAATAGCACTAACAGACCTTTTTAAAAAAAAAAAAACATTTTTGCCCGGAAAACCCCTTTAAGCCTGGCTTATCGTATGCCAGTCTTACTAGATGGCCCAACTACACAGGGAACCTACGCCACAGAATGTGGTGGGGGAGGAGCAGATCGAGCCTTGAGCCACAAGTTTGGTGCAAGAAATGGCCTTGTGCCAAACGTGTGCATCACTATCATTCCTCTACATCAGAAAACTGGTGCAGAGGGATTGATGAATTTGTCCCAGTGTGTATACAAAGTGAATTTGGCCTGGGTTCTGTATATAGGGGTGTCTGGCATGTGTATAAAGGATTAGGTTCTATGTCTTTATTTAGGGAGGGAGAGTTCTAGTGTCTGTTCTGTTCATGTGGGATTGTGTTGATGGATTCATATGTGCTATTCGTGATTCAAATATTTTAGGTTTGGTCCTATATATGAAGGCGAGTCAAAAATTACCCACACTCTGGCTGTAGAATTTACTTTAATCCACTTTCAGAAAACACATATACTGTACATCATTTTATTACATAATCTTTCTGCTTTTCAATACTCTTTGTCCATCTGTCCACAAACTGTCGTATTACCTCATTAAAAAATGTTTTAGGCTGAGCTGCGAGACATGAATGCACCCGTCTTCACCTCTTCTTCAGACGTGAATCTTCATCCTCGTAGGGCTTCTTTCAGAGGACCAAACAAGTGATGGGGCAAGATCAGGACTATAAGGAGGGTGCTTTAACACCTCATCTGTTGTGGACGTGTACGGATCTGATAATTGTACAAATTTCCATGAACTTCTCTATCCATTCATACTAACTTCTTTGCAGCAAAACACTTTTTTCATACTGTGCGCAAAGTCTTTGATAAATATCAGCACCAGACACATCCTCAGACCCCAAAAACGAATCATTGCACACGGCTCTTCTTTCGTGCAAAAGTAGAGCAGCCATTTTTTTTTATCACATCACAGTCACAAATGCACTGACATTCAAACCTGCACAGCAGTGAATGGGGAGACAGAGGTTTTAATATATCCAGAGTGTGCATAATATTCGACTTATCCTCATAAATGGGCAGGGCGTAAGGAAAAAAAATGTTGCACTTTTTGTTACTATATTTGACATCTTGCTGATGTCCCTTCTCAATAGTTGGCAAGTATGAGGTATATGATGTGCTTGCAGATTTATTAAAGGAAGTCTATCACCAGAACCCAGTATATTAACTGAACTGCAATATCCTCATTGCGCTAAAGAGCTCATTTGCATATTGACAAAATAGGTAATATCTCGGCAAAAGAGGCATAGATGTACTAGGTGAAAACACTGTTTAAATAAGGTGATCTAAAAAACAAAGCTTGAAACAAAGTTATTTACCCACAATTTTGAAAAGGTGCCAACAATTTGCCGTCTTTTCTAAGTTTTTTTTTTTTTGTTGCTCTAGTACACATAATGGGTATAAACATGTGTATAACAAAACGTGTAATTGCAAAAAATTTCTGGTAGGAATACTTCATTTTCTAGAAAAATTTCAGGGGTGCCAACACTTATGGCCATCATTGTATATATGTTATCGCCAAAGCTCGAAAGACGTTAATGTGCACATTACCTACCTAATCTGCAGATTAACTGATTTGCCCCCTTAATGTGCGGAATCAAGAGTTTTCCGCAGTTTACCTAGGTAACGTGCACATTACCGGCTGCCGTATCGTTAAAGTTGATAAGTTTCTTTTGTGTCATGTCCTGTCCCCACTTCGTCCCCCTCTCCCTCCACTTCTCGTGTGGCTTCGCCAGCGTCTTCTCGTCTCCAGTTGGTTTTTATTTCTCAGAATTTGCGTGGGCTGGCAGTGCGTCGCATAGCTAATTCTGTTTTCCAATTCGTTTCTGCCTGTTAGCACGTGAATTTGTGTCGTCATTGTGTTTTAAAGCAGATACATGTCAGTCCTAGTATGCAAGCAACCACCAAATTGGTGAGTAAAACTGAACACAAGATTCTTCACAAACCTCAGTAAAACAGATCTTATTTTCACTTTAATGAGTGCCTAGTAGGTAATGTGCAGATTACCTAGGTAATGTGAGACAGGAAATAACTTTTCCGCACTTTAACGGATCACCCTAGTTAATCTGCACATTAATTTGGTAATCTGCAGAATAACTGATTTCTGCACTTTAGCGGTAATATATATACATATACATACAGCCATGGCTGTAAATGTTGGGACCCCTGAAATTTTTCCAAAAAATGAAGTATTTCTCCCAGAAAATTATTGCAATTACACATGTTTATTTTCTTTTTGGAACAACACAAAAAAAAAAAAGAGAAAAAAAAAAGGCAGATTGGACACAATTTCACACAAACATCCAAAAATGAGCCAGACAAAATTGTTGGCACATTTTCAAAATTGTGGGTAAATAACTTTGTGGCAAGCATGTGATGCTCATTCAAACTTACCTGTGGCAAGTAACAGGTGTGGGCAATATAAAAATCACACCTGAAACCAGATAAAAAAAAAAAAAGAGAAGTTGACTCAGTCTTTGCATTGTGTGTCTGTGCATGCCACACTAAGCATGGAGAACAGAAAGAGGAGAAGAGAACTGAGGACTTAAGAACCAAAATTGTGGAAAAATATCAACAATCTCAAGGTTACAAGTCCATCTCCAGAGATCTTGATGTTCCTTTGGTTACAATGTGCAACATAATCAAGACGTTTACAACCCATGGCACTGTAGCTAATCTCCCTGGACATGGACGGAAGAGAAAAATTGGTGAAAGGTTGCAATTCAGAATAGTCCGGATGGTGGATATGCAGCCCCAATCAAATTCCAAAGAAATTCAGGCTGTTCTGCAGGCTCAGGGGGCATCAGTGTTAGTGCCAACTATCTGTCAACATTTGAATGAAATAAAACACTATGGTAGGAGACCCAGTAGGACCCCACTGCTGACAGACATAAAAAGCTAGACTGCAGTTTGCCAAAATGTACGTTAGTAAGCCAAAATCCTTCTGGGAAAATGTCTTGTGGACAGATGAGACCAAGATAGTGCTTTCTGGTAAAGCACATTCTACTGCTTACCAAAAATGGAATAAGACCTACAAAGAAAAGAACACAGTACCAACAGTCAAATATGGTTGAGGTTCAAAGATATTTTGGGGTTGTTTTGTGTGCAAGGCATCATGAAATCTGAAGATTATCAAAGGATTTTGGGTTGCAATGTAGGACCCAGTGTCAGAAAGCTGCGTTTGCTTCCTAGGTCATGGTCTTCAAAGCAGGACAATGACCCTAAACATACTTCAAAAAGCACACAAAAATGGATGGAAACAAAGGGCTGTAAAGTTCTGAAGTGGCCAGCAATGAGTCCAGATCTAAATCCCATTAAACACCTGTGGAGAGATCTTAAAATTGCTGTTGGGAGAAGAGAAGGCGCCCTCCAAATATGTGAGCGCTGGAGCAGTTTGCAAAAGAAGAGTGCTCCAAAATTCCAGTTGAGAGGTATAAGAAGTTTGTTGATGGTTATAGGGAGGGATTGATTTCTGTTATTTTTTCCAAAGGGTGTGCAACCTAATGTTAAGTTGAGGGTGCCAGTAATTTTGTCCAGCCCATTTTTGGAGTCTTGCGTGAGATTATATAATATTTGGCTTTTTTTTTCTCTTTTTTTTTTGTGCTGTTCCAATACACACAACGGAAATAAACGTGTATAACAAAACATGTGTAACTGCAATAATTTTCTGGAAGAAATACTTCATTTTCTGGAAAAATTTCAGGGGTGCCAACAATTACAACCATGACTGTATATACAGTGGGGAAAAAAAAGTATTTAGTCAGCCACCAATTGTACAAGTTCTCCCACTTAAAAAGATGAGGCCGGCCTGTAATTGTCATCATAGGTAGACCTCAACTATGAGAGACAAAATGAGAAAACATATCTAGAAAATCACATTGTCTGATTTTTAAAGAAATTATTTGCAAATTATGGTGGAAAATAAGTATTTGGTCAATAACAAAAGTTCATCTCAATACTTTGTTATATCTCCTTTGTTGGCAATGACAGAGGTCAAACGTTTTCTGTAAGTCTTCACAAGGTTGGCACACACTGTTGCTGGTACGTTGGCCCATTCCTCCATGCAGATCTCCTCTAGAGCAGTGATGTTTTGGGGCTGTCGCTGGGCAACACGGACTTTCAACTCCCTCCAAAGGTTTTCTATGGGGTTGAGATCTGGAGACTGGCTAGGCCACTCCAGGACCTTGAAATGCTTCTTACGAAGCCACTCCTTCGTTGTCCTGGTGGTGTGCTTGGGATCATTGTCATGCTGAAAGACCCAGCCACGTTTCATCTTCAATGACTTTGCTGATGAAAGGAGCTTTGCACTCAAAATCTCATGATACATGGCCCCATTCATTCTTTCATGTACACGTATCAGTCGTCCTGGTCCCTTTGCAGAGAAAGAGCCCCAAAGCATGATGTTGCCACCCCCATGCTTCACAGTAGGTATGGTGTTCTTTGGATGCAACTCAGCATTCACTCTCCTCCAAACACGACGAGTTGTGTTTCTACCAAACAGTTCTATTTTGGTTTCATCTGACCATATGACATGTGTCACTTTATATGGCAATAACTTTGAGACGTCTTAACTTACACAAGTGATTTTGAGATTGTTTTTCGTGACACATTGTACTTCATGTTAGTGGTAAACACTAATGAATATTTTTGTATTTATTTATAAAAAAATAGGAAATTTGATGGAAATTTTGAAAAAAAAAATCAAATAAAAAAATCAAAAAAAAAAAAAAAAATCCCAATTTTCAAAATGTGAAATGCTCTGCTTTTCAGACAGATAGTTATATCACCCAAATACATTAATAAATATTATCTACCATATCTCTGCTATATATCGGCATCATCTTTTAATCGTCCTTTAATTTATTTTGGATGTTAGAAGGCTTACAATTGTAACAGCGATTTTGCAGATTTACAAGAAAATTTCCCAAACTAATTTTTTAGGGACCTCTTCAGTTCTGAAGAGGATTATAAAGGCCTATATATTAGAAACCCCCATAAATCACCCCATTTTCAAAACTGCACCCCTCAAATAATTCAAAACAACATTTGGGAAGTTTGTTAACCATTTAAGCATTTCACTGGAATTAAAACAAAATGGAGGTGAAATTTAGACATTTAATTTTTTCCCACTAATTCCTTAATTTAGCCCTAAAATTAACACATTCACAAAGGGTTAAAGGAGAAAATGCATCTCACAGTTTGTTATGCAATTTCTCCCAAGTACGGAAATACACAACATGTGGGTGTAAACTGATGTTTGGGCGAATGGCAGCGCACGGAAGGGAAGGAGCGACACTGGGCGTCTGAAAAGCAGATTTTGCTGGAATAGTTTTCAGGTGCCATGTCTCATTTGCAAAGCCCCTAGAGTACCAATACAAAGGAAAAACCCCCAAAATAACCGCATTTTGGAAACTACACCCCTCACAGAATTCATCAAGGGGTATAGTGAGCATTTTGACCTTACAGCCATTTCACAGATTTTGCTAACACTGGGATGTATAAATGAAACCTTACTAAAATGTCACTTTATCCCCAAAGTTTTCATTTTCACAAGGGGTTAAAGGAGAAAAAGCACCCCACAGTTTGCAAAACAATTGCTCCTGAACACGGCAATACCCCATATGTGGTCGTAATCTGCTGTATGGGTACATGGCGGGGCTCAGAATGGAAAGAGCGCTATTTGGCTTTTGGAGAGCAGATTTTGGTGGAATAGTTTTCAGGTGCCATGTCGCATTTGCAGAGCCCCCAAAGTACCAATACAGTGGAAACCCCCTAAAAGTGACCCCATTTTGGAAACTACACCCCTCACAGAACATATGAAGGGGTATAGTGAGCATTTTGACGCTACAGCTGTTTCACAGATTTTATTAACATTGGGACATTAAAATGAAAAATAACTTTTTTCCAATAAACCGTCAATTTAGCCCCAAATTTTTCATTTTCACAAGCGGACAAAGGAGAAAAAGCTCCCCAAAGTTCGTTACACAATTTCTCCTGAACACAGAAATGCCCATATGTGGTTGTAATCTGCTGGATGGGTACATGGCAGGGCTCAAAATGGAAAGAGCGCTATTTAGCTTTTGGAGGGCAGATTTTGCTGGAATAGTTTTCAGGTGCCATGTTGCATTTGCAGAGCACCTAAAGTACCAATACAATACAAACCCCCAAAAAGTGACCCCATTTTGAAAACTACACCCCTCATAGAATTTATCTAGGTGTATAGTGAGCATTTTGTCCTCACAACTGTTTCACAGATTTTATTGACTTTGGGACGTAAAAATGAAAAATTACTTTTTTCCAATAAACCGTCCATTTAGCCACATATCTTTAATTTTTGCAAGTGGTTAAAGAAGAAAAAACACCCCACAGTTTGTTACACAATTTCTTCTGAACACAGAAATGCCCCATATGTGGTCATAAACTGCTGTAGGGGTACATGGTGGGGATCAGAATGGAAAGAGCGCTATTTGGCTTTTGGAGGGCAGATGTGGCTGGAATAGTTTTCAGGTGCTAGATCGCATTTGCAGAGCCTCTAAAGTACCAATACAATGGAAACGTCTCAAAAGTTACCTTTTAGAAACAACACCCCTCAAGGAATATTATGATTTTGAGCCTAAAAATGCTTCCCAAAAATTAAGGTACAAAGTGAAAATTAAAGTTTTTGAAGAAATATCCAATTTCAGTGCCTAATATGTTGCGGCCACTTTGTGGCATCAGAGACGTACACTCCTAAAACTATTAAGTGGGCTATCCCGGGGACAAAAAAAATTAAATATGTGGGTATAAACTGCTGCTTGGGCACACAGCAGGGCTCAGAAGGGAAGGAGCACTGTGTTTTTTTAGCTTTTGGAGTATATATTTAGAGGGACTTTCTGGTCGCCATGTTGTTTTTGCAGAGCCCTGGAGGTGCCAGTAAATTGGAATTTCCCAAGAAGTGACCCCCATTTTGTAGGGGCAATTTTAGGGTCTCTGCAAATGTGACATGGCGTCCATAAACCAACAATCTAAATCTGCGCTCCAAAAGCACATAACGCTCCTTCACATCTGCGCCCTCCTGTGTACCCAAATGGTAGTTTATGCCCACATGTATGACACTGGTGTACCCAGGATAACGTACTTAATGCCATATGTGGGAATTAACTACTGTTTGGCCACAGCCGGGCACAGAAGGGAAGGAGCGCTATTTTGGTTTTTGGAGCACAGTTTGCTTTTTGGACACCATGCCACTTTTGCAGAGCCCATGAATTGCCAGTAAAGTGGAATCCGCAGACATGTCACCCCATTTTGGAAACTATACCTTTTCAAGGGATTTATCAAGTGGGATAGCGAGCATTATTAACCCTTAAGTGTTGCATTCTTTTAATTTCCAGAAATGAATGCGCAGATGATAATGAAAAGTTAAAAATGAAATTTTTCCATAGATACGCCATTTCAGTGCCCAATATGTTGTTCCCAGCTTATATCTGCACAGACACACACTCCAAAAACTGGTGAGCGGGGATCCCGGGCACAACAGCTTTTGGAGCGTTCATCTCTGATACAAGCCGGGCACAACATATTACGCACTGAAATGTCGTATTCCTGGAAAAAGTGTCATTTTCACCTTTCACCATCAGCTGCGTATTCTTTTATGGATAATAAATTATAGCAACACTTGGGGGTTAAAAATGCTCACTGTACCCCAGGATAAATTCCTTCAGGGGTGTAGTTTCCAAAATGGGGTGACATGTCAGGGGATTCCACTGTACTGGCATTTCAGCTCTGCAAAAGTGCAATGGCATCCAAAAACCAAACCGTCCAAGTCTGTGCGCCAAAAACCAAATAGCGCTCCTTCCCTTCTGTGCTCGGCTGTGCCCAAACAGCAGTTTATACCCACTGTAGGGAACCGCTCAGGTAGATGCTTGGTAGCAGTGCAGGAAACAGGGACACAGAGACTGGATCACACTCAAGTTCAGAGTTTATTCACTTGCAAGTGAATTAACAGGTGTTGCCTTTACAAAAGGCGCAAACAAAGAAAAACAAACCCTTCTCGGCTGAGAAATAACTAATACAAGAAAAAAATCCCTCTCTATACAAGAACCTGGCTGCCAGACTCTCGCTCTGGTTACATTAGACGGGTGGCACAGATTTTACCTTCATGCAGGTTCAGTTATACAGCTCAGACTGTTCCTCAGTGTAGTGCCACCTCCTAGTCCTGACACACACCCTATATCAAGCCTTAATTAGTCAGCTGACCTCCCTGCTGTGGGCTTCTACCAGACACCCTTTAACTGCCTGGCTGGAACATACCTGTTCTCCCAAACCACACCCTTCACTTTCTCACACCACATATGACATTAAGTACGTTATTCTGGGTACACCAGTGTCATACATGTGGGTATAAACTGCGGTTTGGGCACACAGTAGGGCACAGAAGGGAAGGAGCGCTGTGTGGCTTTTGGAGCGCAGATTCAGATGTTTGGGATCTGGATGACATGTCATGTTTCCAGAGCCTCTAAAGTACCAGTAAAGTGGAATCCCCTAGGGAATGACCCCATTTTGAAAAGTGCACCCCTCAAAGAATTTATCAAGGGGTGTAGCGAGCATTAGTATCCCAGACGTGACTGCACAGCGGATGGGGAAAAGTGAATATGTAAGCTGTGCGTAGTACATTGGGTACACTAAATTCCCTACTATTTCCCCAGTAGTTCCTATTATTGGGGAGGTCACTCTGGGGGTCATTTCTGGTTTATTATCCCTCGTAAGCTCTAAATCTGGTTTGTACCCTAATATACGCTCGCACAGCTTATACATTCCCTTCCTGCCGCAGCCAGTTTTGTTCTAATGATTTGGCAATTTTTGGGGTTTTTGTATTCACATTGTACGAGCTATATTTTCTTTATTTTTCTGGTGATGTAGCCATATGAGGGCTTGTTGCTTGCAGTATGAGATGTATTTTGTAATGACATCATTTTTAGGTGCTTACAACTTATTAAATAAATTTTATTAACTCTTTCTTGGTGGATTAAAAAACAACCCCATCAATTCTGGCACTGCGTTTTACCTTTTAAATTTTTCGTCATGCAGCGTAGAGCGTAAGTAGCATGTTACCTTTATTCTGCAAGTCAGTATGATTACGGCGATACCTCATTTATACTGTTTTTTTATGCGATACTAATTTTGCAGAACAAAAACCCATTTGGGAACATAAATCAATTTTTTTTGCATCGCCATCTTCTAAGAAGCGTAGCATTTTTGTTTTTCAGTTTAGAGAGTTGGTTTAGGGCTTATTTTTTGCGGGACAATCTGTGCTTTTTATTGGTACTGTTTTGGGGTACATATGACTTTTTGATCACTTTTTATGGCAAATTTTGTAAATAAAATACTTTATTTTATTTTTTTTTCACTTTTTTTTTACTTTTTCATGTGTCCCATTAGGACACCTGAGGCAGAGTTACATTGATCTCTGGCTCAGTATTATAGACTGCAAGACATGAGCATAGAAGTGTCTTGCAGTCTATACAGGAAGTGAGGCTATGCATATGCATAGTGCTGACTTCCGGAAGTCTCGGCAGGATCAACCAGGTAGTGGGGTCTCCAGGCAGCCTGGGGTCACAGGGGAGACCCCGGGCTGCAGATTATAGATATCGGCACTCCCAATCTCACTGCTTGGGGTGCCGGGGGGGGGCGGCAAGATGGCGAAACCCCTTGGATGCCGCGGTCATGTTTGACCGCGGCATCCAAGGGGTTAAAACCTCCGATCGGAACTCAGTTCCGACAGGGGGTTATGGAGTAGGGTGTTAGCTGTCAGTTACAGGTAACACCCGGTTCTGATGCCGCCTGCTCAGATAGTGAGCGGGCGGCCGGCCTCGGGCGTAGTATTACGCCCTGGTGCGCGAAGTACCTAGCGCCCAGGACGTAATAGTACGTCCAAGGTCATTAAGGGGTTAAAGAAGAAGTTACAGGTCTGCGAGAGCCAGAAATCTTGCTTGTTTGTAGGTGATCAAATACTTATTTTCCACCATAATTTGCAAATAAATTTTTTAAAAAATCAGACAATGTGATTTTCTGGATTTGTTTTCTCATTTTGTCTCTCATAGTTGAGATCTACCTATGATGACAATTACAGGCCGGCCTCATCTTTTTAAGTGGGAGAACTTGCACAATTGGTGGCTGACTAAATACTTTTTTTTCCCCACTGTAGTTTTTTTAATAGAGTTTCAGATCTGATAGAATCAGGCAACCCTTTTAACTTTTAGTACTTTTTGATGAGCCATAGTGAAATTGTTAAATTGCTACCAGTACAGTGTACGGAACTCCGTTCACTGTTGCGTTGGTGCAGCCCTGCACCCATTAACTTGAATAGGTGCAGGGCTTCTTCAAGCCATATACCTAGTGTGACAATTTGGAGGGATTTAGCCTCAAAGGCGGGAGCCTCCTGGACTCCACAGTGATGTTGGTGGTACTGGGTGTCAAACAAGCAGCATATCAGGCAGTGTTAATCCAAAGTAAATGGCTTTATTCAGCTGAAAAATGGAACAGGAACAAAATAACAAAACAGCCTAGCCCACACATAGGGCACTACCTCACTGCTTGAGCCCTGACTAGCTTCTGGGGCAAGAAGCAGCCTAACTCACACTTTTCTCAAGCAAAGTCCGCTTAGGAAGTCCAGTCCTCCAGGGACAGACCGCCTGTCTGTCTCCCACTGGTTCCACACTCTACCTGCTCCCTGCAGGTCTCCTCAGCAGCTCTCCTGCTGCGTACACTCCCTCTAGAGTTGGGCCCCACCTATGGGTGTGGCTGAGGACCTTTTTAAGCCTGGCTTTGGGTCGCTCACTAGCGCCCTCTAGGTTCACACTCTCACATACCCTCCCCCTCAGATCACTACCCATGGGGTGAGCTACAATGGGACAAGACATACTATGTCGACATCCCTCTTCAATCAAGTACACTTGTCCAGTGTCTCTCCAGATGTCCCCATCTGGCGGTCTCAACCTTCAAGTTCCAGTCAGTCGAGTTTTCCGGTTTCTCATCACTTTAAATACTACGCCAAGATACTGGCCATTCTGTGCAAAGGCAAGTTCTACTTCATCACCTTCAAAGCTCGCCATACAGGGGATCACATCATTTTCATCATATTTCTTGCCATAGTCTTCAGCCATCCCATTGCATGACTTTGATCCCTTTAGTAAATAGCCGTAAGAATTTTAATCTTCCTCTTCCACCGGTGGCTGTGGAGACTTAGACCTGCTGTATTTATTTTCTTCAATATAGTCATGATCTTCACGTGGTTTTTCCACACCACGTTTCTTATCCTTTTGATTTTTGCCATCACCCTCAAGGCTGCTTGCTCTCTTTTTTTGAGAAACACAAGCTCTGTACCGCAAAATCTTCTCCTTCTGCACGAGGGCCATACAGTACACCCTCACAAGATAGATCACGCTGAACTACATTTTCTGGTATGTCTTTAACAACTGCCACATCATATATTGGAATGGTTTCTTTATAAGACTTCCACATCTGTACGGCAGCAGGAGAACCACTTCCATACTCTATTCTTACCTTCTCTTTCTCATTCGCATAATTTCCTGGAGGTATGTTGTGGTACTGTGATAGATTGCAAGAATTTTTGTGAAAATCCCCTTCTGACAGTACAGGAGTTGGTGATATCATCATCTCAACATTCTCCAAGTTATTTTCATTCTCTGTGCTAACACCGGAGGACTGGGATACCAAGTTTCCAACATCACAGTCTTTACTGTCAGTACCCAGATGCTTTTTGGTTACATGTTCTGGCTGCCTTAATGGTTCTGCTTTCTCTGCCTCTATGCTGGCAGGTTTATCCAATTCTAACGTCTTCTGTAGCGCACAAATCTCTGATTCCAGCTCCAGAACTTTCTTCACTGCCACATTTTTCTGAGCAGCTTCCATCTCAGTTTTTACTAGTGCATCTTGCAGCACTGATTCTTTAGAGGTTAACAGGCTCTGCAGCGAGTCCTTCTCAGCTTCTAGTGCTGCCAGCTTTGAAGATAGTGCAGATGCCGACTGTTCAGTATTGGATAAAGACTGCTGCAATCAATCCAATTCTTCTCTTTTAGATTCAACTTCGGTTTTTAACTGTTCTACTTGAAACTCCAGCTGTTCCTTGATCCGTGCAACTTTCTCCTGTTTGTCCACTTGCACCTTTAGTTTAGCAACAAGCACTTTTAGATCTACCATCTCAGCAGATAAATTAGACAGATTTTCCTCAAACTAAATCCTCATGTCTTCTATCTGGAGGTCCAATTCTCTCTTGGCCTTTTCCAGATTGTCATAAGCATTGGCTTTATCCTCATACAATATCTGCACAGATTCCAGGTTTTTTTCAACTTCTTTGTGACTCTCCCGTAAGGTTTGTAAATTCTGAGCATGGACAGACGACATCTCCCTCAATTCTTTGTCTTTATTTTGCACCAAAACAGACAATTTCTCATTATCTTCACAAGATCCTGACAGCGCCCTCTCCAGGCTACATATTCCAGCTTTGAGTTCTATTTCTCTTTGTTCCAGAACTCCAGCTCTGCTCCGCCAGTCCTTTACTTCATTGTTTAGCCGAACCTGCTTTAGTTCATGCAAGTTTTACTCTGACTGCAATGTCTGCACCACAGATTCTAAATCACTCTCTCAGTCAGACACATACTTCCTCAGCTCTGCAACTTCATTTTCTTTATCAGTTAATGCAGCCGAAAGTTTTTCACACTTCCTGACTTGGTCATCCAGACATTCTGACTGACACTACAAAAATTCACTTTTCTCACGTCTAGCAGTTTCAAGGTCATCTCTTAATTTTTCAATGACATTCTCTTTGGCAATGGAGTCTTGGACATGCTGCTCCTTTAAATCCTGCAATTGCTTCTCAAGCACTTGCTTTTGCGCTACACTCTGTATAACTTTATTAGATAGAGCACATTTCATCTCTGCAAACTCCTTCTTAGTGACACAGTCCATTCCAGGCAAACCCAGCACCACATTTTTACAATGACTAGGATATGAACTCTTCATAGAGTCAAGCTCTTTCTTTAACTTAAGGTTCTCTTCTTCTGATACCTCAAGTTGCCATTTCCAATCAGATATTTCATCCTCATCAATAAACCAGATGGTTTTAATCTCATCTTGAAGCTGCTGCTCCATAATATTTTCATCTTTGGTGCTTTTATGCACTCCAGTATGAGACATACAGTCTGCAGGGACATATTCATTCATTAAACAGAGGTGCTTCAGAAAAACTAAGTCACCGTCATGCAATCCATTATCTTTACTTGCACTCCACATGCTCTGTTCCGGGTTTTGTGTTTCTGCCTTGAGACTGCTGCAGTAACAAACCTGTGCACAGCTTTTCTGCTATCTTACAAACTGAAATTTTCTTTTTCTTGTCCATGGTTTAATAACCAGAGTACACAATATTCACCTTGGGTTCAACCAGCAGCAACTTTTTACTATCTTCTGCAGTCACATGTATTCACCAGTTAACTTATGTAGCACTACAACAACCAGCATTTTCTTCTGTCTTCCACAGAAAACACAAACATGGCACCATAGCCTTTCATATAGACTGTTTGCAATATCCAATTTCTATACACATTGCTACTTTCTTGCCATCAGAAAGCACTTTACAGACTTCTGTGCCACAGTATACATTCCCTGGATTCCTCTTCCAGAGTTTTACTTTCACCAGTTTTTGCACACAATTTGCTATTTTGTAGTTCCACTCACCCCTCCTGGGTTTCTCACTTGAAATCACAGACTTCATCCAGCTGTAGGCCACAATGCACATTTAGCAGTACTGCAGCTACCAAACACTTGTTTTCCAGGACTTGCGTGGATCTCTTTATGCCCACATCCAAAGTACCGTATGTGTCAATTTGGGGGGATTTAGCCTCAAAGGCGGCAGCCTCCTGGACTCCACAGTGGTGTTGGTGGTACTGGGTGCCAAACAAGCAGCATATCAGGCAGTGTTAATCCAAAGTAAATGGCTTTATTCAGCTTAAAAATGGAACAGGAACAAAATAACAAAACAGCCTAGCCCACACATAGGGCACTACCTCACTGCTTGAGCCCTGACTAGCCTCTGGGCCAAGAAGCATCCTGACTCACACTTTGCTCAAGCAAAGTCCGCTTAGGAAGTCCAGTCCTCCTGGGACAGACCGCCTGTCTGTCTCCCACTGGTTCCACACTCTACCTGCTCCCTGCAGGTCTCCTCAGCAGCTCTCCTGCTGCGTACACTCCCTCTGGAGTTGGGCCCCACCTATGGGTATGCTGAGGACCTTTTTAAGCCTGGCTTTGGGTCGCTCATTAGCGCCCTCTAGTTTCACACTCTCACACTAGTATATGACTTCTGGCAGCTGAAACAAATGATCAGGACAAGGTCTGAGTGTCGGAATCTGATTGATCTGGTACTAATACCATCAGTATCAAATACCTTCAAATTCAAATTCTAGACAACCCCTTTAGTAAAGAGAATCATGTGTGGCACCTACTACTCTATTCATGGGTGCAACTAGAAGACTTGAGATTGGTATGGGTCCAAGAGGGATCTCCTGCATCTATAAGACATTTTGGTTTTAACTAAGCTTGAACGAAACCTCCATTTCACAATTAAATATATCACAAAATAACGCCCTTTCCTTACCACAGATACACTAAAGACACTTATTGTTGCCCTGATTCACTCTCGCCTTGACTACTGTAACTCCTTACTAATCGGTCTTCCCCTTACTAAACTCTCCCTTCTACAATCTATTCTGAATGCGGCGGCCAGGCTCATCTATCAGTCTAGACGCTATAGCGATGCCTCTGGTCTGTGCCAGTCACTACATTGGCTGCCTATTCAATACAGAGTACAATATAAACTTATCATCCTCATTCACAAGGCTCTCCATAATGCTGCACCTCCCTACATTTCCTCCCTCATCTCTGTCTATCGCCCAACCCGTACTCTCCGTTCACTCAATGACCTAAGACTAACATCTTCTATTATCAGAACCTCCCACGCTCTTATACAAGATTTCTCCCAAGTTGCACCACTTCTCTGGAATGCTCTATCCCAGACTATCAGATTAACTCCCAATTTCCACAGCTTCAAGTGCAAACTAAAGGCATATCTTTTCAGACAGGCCTATCACAAGTCCTAATGTAAACCCTTCTGTAGTTAGAATCTCTAAAACGTACCCCCCTCTGTTTATGCTTCAACATTACCTCACAGGATATGATGGCGTATCAGACTAACTTTACATGTCCAGGCACCATCTGCATGTTAAAGGACACGACTGGTGACGGCTCATACAGCTTTATATATGTGTAATGACAGTAACCTCTATTACAAAATTGTCTAACCATTGTATTGTGTCACCCTCTCTACCTCATAGATTGTAAGCTCTTGCGAGCAGGGCCCTCAGTCCCAGTGTGTGAATTGACTATTTCTTTGTAATGTATCTTTTTTTTTTTTTTGTCAGTACTTGAACCCTACAAGTTGTACATTGCTGCGGAATATGTTGGCGCTATATAAATAAAATGTATTATTATTATTATTATGTATAATGATCTGTCGAGAGTTTTCATGTGTATATTTTTGTAAATTTTCAGTGTACTTTGATGGCCTGTCCGCTTTGACTTCTTATCATCAGGCTTAATGGACATTACTACTTTTCTATTGAATTTGTATGATTCCTTCTAGTTCAGAAGTAATTTTTATAAGATTTTAACGTTGATTTTCCAATAAACATGAAGATAAATCAAAATATGTATAATGTATAGTTGACATACCTGATGTCCTCCATTTTAATTTTTCTGGGGAGTTCCTCCAATTCCCAGTCCCTTCTTCATATCTGTAAAATGGCCACCAACTTTTCAGACTACTAAATGCACAGTATGCTTTGGTAGTCTCAGACACTCCCCCTGCTCTTGCTGGAAAGTTACAAGGGTTGTCCAGAAATATACTATTGATGACCTGTCTTTAGGGTAGGTCATCTATAGAAGATTTCCGGAGGTCTGACTCCGGACTCCCCTACTGATCAGCTGTTAGCCGCGGCTATGGTGTGCCCAGAACTAGTAAAGCTCCAGAACTACCAAAGCTATGTGTAGCAACTATGGAAGTTAAGTCTCAATGACTTGAATCTAAGGATAGGTCCTCAGAAATATACTTCTGAACAATCCCTTTAATGTTGGACACCTTCAGAGGTTTTGTTGAGACCACTCCTTGACTGGTTAGAGCTATGTTGGTGGCACGAGGCCAACCTTCACAATATTAGACGTTGGTCGAATGTTATGGCTGAGTGGTGGGCACCTTTTGTTTTTTATTAAAGAGATACAAAATAGATCTATAAAGCAACTTATCCAAAAAGCAGTAAGTCAGATGTGTAGGGCAAGAAGACTGACCAAACCAACTATCAACTTCTAGATCTCTATACCTGTATATGGCATTGCTTCTATTCAGGCTGACTCTACCACCAGTGTTTAGCTGCACAAGCTAGTGTAAGAGTCAGGAAAAGTCAGTTCTCAATCTGCATCCCGTGTACCTGCATTCATGTGCTGCTTGGCCTTTGCCTGCCTCTTTGTTGTCTGTAAATGATCTTTCTCTTTGTTTCTCAAGGCAATGGAATCCGCCACATTGTTTTTTTCTCAATAGCAAGATACTGTTACATTGTGGCTGAGGAAACCCATCGCACAATGATGTTCCTGGAAAGAAAACGATTTCTCAACAGCATAGATATATGGGAAATTTCTAATTCATTGCAAAAATATCAAACAGGTATATATATACAGTGCCTTGCGAAAGTATTTGGCCCCCTTGAACTTTTCAACCTTTTGCCACATTTCAGGCTTCAAACATAAGGATATAAAATTTTAATTTTTTGGTGAAGAATCAACAACAAGTGGGACACAATTGTGAATTGGAACGAAATTTATTGGATATTTTAAACTTTTGTAAAAAATAAAAAACTGAAAAGTGGGGCGTGCAATATTATTCGGCCCCCTTAAGTTAATACTTTGTAGCGCCACCTTTTGCTGCGATTACAGCTGCAAGTCGCTTGGGGTATGTCTCTATCAGTTTTGCACATCGAGAGACTGAAATTCTTGCCCATTCTTCCTTGGAAAACAGCTGGAGCTCAGTGAGGTTGGATGGAGAGCGTTTGTGAACAGCAGTTTTCAGCTCTTTCCACAGATTCTCGATTGGATTCAGGTCTGGACTTTGACTTGGCCATTCTAACACCTGGATACGTTTATTTGTGAACCATTCCATTGTAGATTTTGCTTTATGTTTGGGATCATTGTCTTGTTGGAAGATAAATCTCCGTCCCAGTCTCAGGTCTTTTGCAGACTCCAACAAGTTTTCTTCCAGAATGGTCCTGTATTTGGCTCCATCCATTTTCCCATCAATTTTAACCATCTTCCCTGTCCCTGCTGAAGAAAAGCAGGCCCAAACCATGATGCTACCACCACCATGTGTGACAGTGGGGATGGTGTGTTCAGGGTGATGAGCTGTGTTGCTTTTACACCAAACATATCGTTTTGCATTGTGGCCAAAAAGTTCGATTTTGGTTTCATCTGACCAGAGCACCTTCTTCCACATGTTTGCTGTGTCTCCCAGGTGGCTTGTGGCAAACTTTAAACAAGACTTTTTATGGATATCTTTGAGAAATGGCTTTCTTCTTGCCACTCTTCCATAAAGGCCAGATTTGTGCAGTGTACGACTGATTGTTGTCCTATGGACAGACTCTCCCACCTCAGCTGTAGATCTCTGCAGTTCATCCAGAGTGATCATGGGCCTCTTGGCTGCATCTCTGATCAGTCTTCTCCTTGTTTGAGATGAAAGTTTAGAGGGAAGGCCGGGTCTCGGTAGATTTGCAGTGGTCTGATACTCCTTCCATTTCAATATGATCGCTTGCACAGTGCTCCTTGGGATATTTAAAGTTTGGGAAATCTTTTTGTATCCAAATCCGGCTTTAAACTTCTCCACAACAGTATCACGGACCTGCCTGGTGTGTTCCTTGGTCTTCATGATGCTCTCTGCGCTTTAAACAGAACCCTGAGACTATCACAGAGCAGGTGCATTTATATGGAGACTTAATTACACACAGGTGGATTATATTTATCATCATCAGTCATTTAGGACAACATTGGATCATTCAGAGATCCTCACTGAACTTCTGGAGTGAGTTTGCTGCACTGAAAGTAAAGGGGCCGAATAATATTGCATGCCCCACTTTTCAGTTTTTTATTTTTTACAAAAGTTTAAAATAACCAATAAATTTCGTTTCACTTCACAATTGTGTCCCACTTGTTGTTGATTCTTCACCAAAAAATTAAAATTTTATATCCTTATGTTTGAAGCCTGAAATGTGGCAAAAGGTTGAAAAGTTCAAGGGGGCCGAATACTTTCGCAAGGCACTGTATATCGATCAGCCATAACATTAAAACCACTCAGGAAGTGAATAAGTTGAGGTGACAATGGCACCTTGCAAGGGGTGTACCAAGAAAGAAACCCTGATGAAATGGCAAGAGGGCCATGGGCACTCAAGTTTCATTGATAAACACAGGAAGCGAAGGCTAGCCCATGTGTTCCGATCCCACAGAAGAGCTACAGTGATTGATAAAAAAAATACCGCACCAAGAAGGAATTGTTGCAATGGAATGATTCTTTGACAGTGTGAATGTAATGATGATATATATATATATATATATATATATATATATATATATATATGTGAATACAATATTAGGGCCAAAAAAGTTTTGGGGGAAAAACTACAATTGAAAGGAGGCCCCCTCTAGACTGGATACAAGATGAGATATGATTGGGCATTGAGGCATACAAGTTCCATTTGGTATCCTGTGGCACATTTGCCCACAGATGTTGCAGCTGGGCCTATAGATCCTGCACACGCGTAGGCTGCTGAAGCTGCCATGCCAGCTGGTCCCATAAATGCTCATTGACAAGAAATCTGGCAACCGCGCAGGCCAAGGAAATGTAATCTGGCGGAGACATTCCTGGGAAACCATTGCTGTGAGTGGGTGAGCGTTATCCTACTGAAAAATGCCAGTTGGAAGCCTTGCCATGAGAGGCAACACATGTGGTCACAGGATGTCCTGTACGTATCACTGAGCCATTAGTGTCTCTCACATTACTACTAGGGGTGACCGACCGTCATATGCAATGGCTCACCAGAATATCACACCAGTAGTTGGGGCAATGTGTTGCTCCACAGCAAAGGCAGGATTGAAGTGCTCACCACAAGGCCTCCATACTTGAACTTGACCATCGTCGGATTCTGAGTAGACACTTCCAGTCCGCTGCAGTCCAGATTTCTTATTCACAACACCACAAACAAAGGTGATAGTAGTTGGATATCAATGACAGTGACAGGACACGTAGTGGGCGCTGTGACATTAATTTTCCCACTACTAAGTGCCTGGAAATGGTCTGGTAAGAGACAGGGGTGTGTAATGGAGATGCCATGGTCTGGATGGTGGAGAAGGAAACTGTTCCACTTGTCAGCAGATCAAACAATCTTCTGGTGGTCTGTCTGCACCCTCCAGAGCTCAGCAGCTCAGCTGTATGTACAGTGACTTAGCTCTGTGTATGGTAGTATATCTGTATAATGGCAGGCTTAGATACAGTGGGTTAATTCTATGTATGTTAGTATAATTCTATAAAGGCAGGCTTAGATATAGCGCTGAGCTCTGTCTATGGTAGTATACCTCTGTAAAGGCAGGCTTAGGCTCCATGCACACAATCGTGTGCTTTGTGAGTGTGCTATCCATTCTTGTCTATTGCCCTATAAACACAATTGTATATTATCACAGATCCATGTGGGCGGTTTGAGACTAGAAGCAAAACCCAGGACGCTATAATGATAGGCTTAGATACAGCACTGAGCTCTGTGTATGCTAGTATACCTCTACAATGACAGGCTTAGAGCTATGTATGGTTGTATACCTCTACAATGACAAGTTTAGATACAGCGGTTCAGCTTTATGTATGGTAATATACCTATAGTGTCTCCAAATAATAGTCAGATACCTGATCTACACAATGAAACGATGATTCCAGTATCTAGTGACATCTCTGACTGCAGAAGTGGGAACAGAGTAAAATCTACACTATGCAGACATGCTGTAAGAATACTGTAACATTTTGCCAGTCTTCTGCAATTTTTCTCTGTTTGGCATTGAAAAGTCTCCTAAAAGGTTATGAGGGCATGTTAGCAGCCCGTGTATCATAAATCTCCCCAGACCTGCACTATTTTATTAGGGCACTTTCTGCCTGCACTATGTGGGCGCTCTCTGTCGTGCACCGTTTATAGGGGCACTATCTACTTGCACTGTCTATATGGGCTCTCTCTGTCCCGTACTGTTTATAGGGGAACTATCTACCTGCACTGTCTATATGGGCTCTCTCTGTCCCGTACTGTTTATAGGGGAACTATCTACCTGCACTGTCTATATGGGCTCTCTCTGTCTGGTACTGTTTATAGGGGCACTATCTACCTGCACTGTCTATGTGGGTGCTCTCTGTCGTGCACTGTTTATAGGGGCACTATCTACCTGCACTGTCTATATGGGCTCTCTCTGTCTTGTACCGTTTATAGCGGCACTATCTACCTGCACTGTCTATGTGGACGCTCTCTGTCTCATACTGTTTATAGGGGCACTATCTACCTGCACTGTCTATATGGGCTCTCTGTTTCGTACTGTTTATAGGGGCACTATCTACCTGCACTGCCTATATGTGCTCTCTCTGTCTTGTACTGTTTATAGGGGCACTATCTACCTGCACTGTCTATATGGGCTCTCTCTGTCTCCTACTGTTTATAGGGGCACTATCTACCTGCACTGTCTACATGGGCTCTCTCTGTCTCGTATTGTTTATGGGGGCACTATCTACCTGCACTGTCTATGTGGGCGCTCTCTGTCATGCACCGTTTATAGGGGCACTATCTACCTGCACTGTCTATATGGGCTCTCTCTGTCTTGTATTGTTTATAGGGGCACTATCTACCTGCACTGTCTATGTGGGCGCTCTCTGTCATGCACCGTTTATAGGGGCACTATCTATATGGGCTCTCTCTGTCTCGTTCTGTTTATAGGGGCACTATCTTCTTGCACTGTCTATATGGGCTCTCTCTGTCTCATACTGTTTATGGGGGCACTATCTACCTGCACTGTCTATATGGGCTCTCTGTTTCGTACTGTTTATAGGGGCACTATCTACCTGCACTGTCTATATGAGCTCTCTCTGTCTCATACTGTTTATGGGGGCACTATCTACCTGCACTGTCTATATGGACTCTCTCTGTCTTGTACCGTTTATAGGGGCACTATCTACCTGCACTGTCTATGTGGGCGCTCTCTGTCTCATACTGTTTATAGGGGCACTATCTACCTGCACTGTCTATATGGGCTCTCTCTGTCTCCTACTGTTTATAGGGGCACTATCTACCTGCACTGTCTACATGGGCTCTCTCTGTCTCGTATTGTTTATGGGGGCACTATCTACCTGCACTGTCTATGTGGGCGCTCTCTGTCATGCACCGTTTATAGGGGCACTATCTACCTGCACTGTCTATATGGGCTCTCTCTGTCTCGTTCTGTTTATAGGGGCACTATCTTCTTGCACTGTCTATATGGGCTCTCTCTGTCTCATACTGTTTATGGGGGCACTATCTACCTGCACTGTCTACATGGGCTCTCTGTTTCGTACTGTTTATAGGGGCACTATCTACCTGCACTGCCTATATGGGCTCTCTCTGTTTCGTACTGTTTATAGGGGCACTATCTACTTGCACTGTCTATATGGGCTCTCTCTGTCTCATACTGTTTATGGGGGCACTATCTACCTGCACTGTCTATATGGGCTCTCTCTGTCTCATACTGTTTATGGGGGCACTATCTACCTGCACTGCCTATATGGGCTCTCTCTGTCTCATACTGTTTATGGGGGCACTATCTACCTGCACTGTCTATGTGGGCGCTCTCTGTCATGCACCGTTTATAGGGGCACTATCTACCTGCACTGTCTATATGGGCTCTCTCTGTCTCGTTCTGTTTATAGGGGCACTATCTTCTTGCACTGTCTATATGGGCTCTCTCTGTCTCATACTGTTTATGGGGGCACTATCTACCTGCACTGTCTACATGGGCTCTCTGTTTCGTACTGTTTATAGGGGCACTATCTACCTGCACTGCCTATATGGGCTCTCTCTGTTTCGTACTGTTTATAGGGGCACTATCTACTTGCACTGTCTATATGGGCTCTCTCTGTCTCATACTGTTTATGGGGGCACTATCTACCTGCACTGTCTATATGGGCTCTCTCTGTCTCATACTGTTTATGGGGGCACTATCTACCTGCACTGTCTATATGGACTCTCTCTGTCTTGTACTGTTTATAGGGGCACTATCTACCTGCACTGTCTATATGGGCTCTCTGTTTTGTACTGTTTATAGGGGCACTATCTACCTGCACTGTCTATATGGGCTCTCTGTTTCGTACTGTTTATAGGGGCACTATCTACCTGCACTGTCTATATGGGCTCTCTGTTTCGTACTGTTTATAGGGGCACTATCTACCTGCACTGTCTATATGTGCTCTCTCTGTCTTGTACCGTTTATAGGGGCACTATCTACCTGCACTGTCTATGTGGGCGCTCTCTGTCTCATACTGTTTATAGGGGCACTATCTACCTGCACTGTCTATATGGGCTCTCTGTTTCGTACTGTTTATAGGGGCACTATCTACCTGCACTGCCTATATGGGCTCTCTCTGTCTCGTACAGTTTATGGGGGTATGCCCTGTCTTTATCTTTATGCCAAAAACATATTTACCCTCTATTCATGGGCTAGAGGATAAACTTGCAGTCTCGATGGTCAGACCCCCACCGATCCTGAGAAAAGGGGTTGTTTTACCCCCACTTGTGAACACAGTTGTAGCAGAAGCAGCCGAATCCCTGGCGTACACAGACACCCCTCTACCCCACTCACTTCAATGAGGGTATCTTCATTGCTCCCACTGTAGTGAATGGGCATAGGGGTGCGTCTGTATCCAACAGGGGTCCTGCTCAGCGCTCAGACCACCACTGATCGCTAATTTAACCTATATCCTATTTATCCCTTTCAATGCACGTCCAGTATTTATGGAGAAGGACTTTAGCACCACTTCTGAAATCTCTTAAAGGACATGTCCAAAAGTTGTCAACTAAAGACGTAACTGTAGTAACTATATCTGCCTAGAAGACTGCCAAGTCAAAGACAGAGACAGCACTATACACAGCTCCCTAGCAGTCTATCACACCCTGCACCTAGCACCTGTGTACGTCACTGACTATTCGTACTACAGGATGTAAGCGCCGCACCGTACGGTTACCGTGGCAACGACAGGGCCGCCAGTTGTGTTAAATTCGTCACTTCCAGTCAGGTGACGCTCCAAGATGGCGGCGCATTTAGAAGACAGAGATTTGCAGGGGCTAAGACAGCGCTTTCAGCAGCAGGCGGAGGCCTTACTGAGGGAGAATGGAGGGGCGGATAGCGGTGTGTACGAGGCGCTATTACCTGCAGCGGTCATATCCCAGCATGCTCTGCGGGCAGTTCAGGCTAGGCATGCTGGGACTTGTAGTTCCTCATCGAGCTGTGCATTATTTATCATTGGCAGGATTATGGGAAGGTGTACTTCTGAGGAGTCATTGAACCATCTAGGCTCTTCTGTGACTTCACAAACTTCTCCTGCCACTTATAGTACTATAAGTATATATACACACACAGACTATTGTAACACATGATGTTGATGCCAGGAATATTTCAGTAGAAGTGGAGCAGATCTGACATTGTTCTTGTCTTCATTCCCTTTGGTGCGCCTGATGCAGGTGCATACTCTGCTCCATTAGTTATTAATGTCTATTTCTGTCATAGGATGAGAGCAACGGACAGACGGAACTCTTCCTCCTCCCCCCCCCCCCCATTTCCATTGACTCTAATGTAAAGAACATGATTTCCGTTATGTATGTTTACTTTTGTAATAGAAGAAAAAGTTCTACGTGGCAGTGTGAACCTAGCCTTAGGGTATTAGCTTCACACCTGCTTCATTACTCGGGCAGAGACTACGGGCTTGTGCAGACGGTATACAATACATGATGGGTTTCTGCTTGGGGTCAGCATTATGATTATCCCCAGTCACTGTGTGAACACCCACCTCGATTTTGGCAATATGTCTTCTGCAAAAACTGGACAAGATATTAGGGTGGATTCTTGATGGGAGAGGATTCGACAAATGACAAGACTTCTTCATGTATCAGACGCATTCTCTGGTGGGTCATACGCCTTGGTAGACATCTATGGCAGCTCATGGCTTGCATAGATTTCATTTATGCCACAAAAGTGGTGTGTCAGCGGATATGGCATCAACATTGGCCCCAACCCCTTTCACAAAAGAGACAAAGCCAATATAAAATACCTCTTGTGAATATTTTAGTGGCGGGTGGCCTTAAAAAGGCAGAAAGCAACTTTTTTATGCCACTATTTTTTTTTTCTTGATAAAGAAAGCCATGTCAGTCACTGCCCCCCTATTGAACTCAATGGGCGGCAGATAAAAGAAGTGTCAAAAAACCGCATGAGTCCATTCTAATCTAGTCTGATATCCACAAGGTCTCTTAGAAGCTCACACTGGTGATCTTTTCTTTCCTTATGCTTTATACTGCAGGTAGGTTTGTTCACATTTGCTGCTGTGTACAAGCAAGAGGTCCCCATAAATGATGATGAAATAAAGTCAGTGACAAAAATAAGATTATTCTGGTTTAGGTCACTAGACCTGCAGTAGGGTCAGTATTTGCAGACATGATATACTTGTATTGCACTCATGTGAACCTATCTAGATAAAGTATCCTCAATAAAGGGAAGCCTGAAGATCTGCTGTGACCAAATAGTTTGGTATTATTAAAGGGGTCTTCTGGGATTTTGCACTGGATAAGCTTTATTACTAATACACCTTGGTCCCCCAGGGCCTTGTTTTTTACCTCTGCGGGGGCAGCTGGTTCCTCTGCCGATGCTCCGACTCCTGGTTAGGTGACTGACTCTACTCTATTCAGTGGACCTGCAGCCCGAGTAGAGGGGGGGTTGATGACGTCATTGAGCATCTTTGTCAGAGCAGCAGCAGAAAAGGCAGAGGAACGAGAGTTCTGGCCTCCACAGCTGCCCTCTGCACAGGTAACTTCAGGGGACAGGGGGTATAAATTAGTAATAAAGCTTATCCAGTGCAGGGAATGCACTGGTAATTTTTATTATTCCCTGGATAACCTCTTTACAATAGGTTATCAATGTGAGACCAATGGTGGATCTGCTTACTGGCGCTCTGGTGAGTGCTGCTTCCTCTTTGTTGTTTATTAGGCACAGCGCCTTACATCTTGTCGTAGCTGTACATGATTTTGCAGCGCACTTCAAGCGATTGGGGCTGAGGTGCACTAACAGGTGCAGTTGTATCGAAGATATAGAGCTATACCTGGAAACCGTGAAGGGCACACAGTGTACTGTGATCCATAAAATCAGGTGATCGGTGGGTTGCAGGTGGACGGAGCTCCCACTAGTTTAATATTGATCCTATGGTTAGGTCATCAAAATCAAAGCCTGAAAACCACTTGAGGTTATGGCCCCATGTTGTGTAAAAAAACCGCTGCATTTTACAGTACCAGCATAATAAATAAGATTCCGGCTAATCCCATCCACACATTACTGAAAAAAACAGCTGCACAAGAGCTGCGTCTTCAAAAATGCATGTGTCTTTGAAAAACACAGCATGTCAATTTTAACTGCGGAAAAGAGAGCGTCTATAGATATAGATTTAATAAGGGAAGGAAAAATGTAGCAAAAACACAATGAAAACACTCCAGAGAAACAAAGCAATGCCTTTTTGTGCTGCGTTTTGCTAAGTATGTCCTTAGCCTGAAAGTGAAAACCCTGAAATGTTGGTGTTCGGGTGAAGGTATATTGTCCTGAGATGAGTGACACTTCTGTTTATTTCATTTATAGACGATGAGAAGAAGAAGCAGGAGAAGCCTCTTCCCAGACTCAACACCCATTCTGTGTTTTGGATTTTGGCTGCCATCTCACTGACTTACTATATTGATTTCTTTCAAGTTCTTCAATCTAATCTCCACGAAGGCTGGTATGACTTTGTGCACGTGTTCACATTGTGTTCTGAAGCCTGGTAAACTATGAGTCCCGTAACACATAGTGAACCTGAACACTATTTTAAAAATCCCTCCATTTTTTTTTTTATTTCGTATTTATGTGTGTTATATATATATATATATATATATATATATATATATATTCATTGTTTATTTTCTGTTTGTTTATTTTTTTTTAGATATCTGTTTTTTGAAGATTTTGTTGTACCATTTAGTAAACAGAAAAAATACATTTGTAGCTTTATTCTACCGGTTGCTGTGGTTAAAATGTTACCAATTTGTTTTAAAGTTATTGTGCTAAGGTAAGACTAATCGTGGACTTTGGGACTAGAGTAGTTTTTCATTTTTAGTCTTTATTATTTATAGGGGTTTTCAGAGACTTTTTAATGGATGACCTGTGGGAGTCTGACATTTAGAGCCCCATAGATTTATTTCTCTTACTTGTATCAGTGTCTCCTGAATGCCACTTCTGCTTCTTAGGCCACGTGTTATCATCTCTCTAAACAACAGAACAGCCAGGTGTCGGGCCTATGCAGAACTTTAATTGATGACCAATTATTTGATCATCAATTATTTAGCCTGGAAAACCCTTTAGGCCGAAGCACCACGTGGAATCCCATCCACACCTTGTGGAAAAATATGCGCAGCGGGCATGCTGCAATTTCCAAAACCATCACGGTTTTGGAAATCGCAGCATGTCAGTTATACCTACGAAAACGCTGGCGGTTTCACTATAGGTATTAAGAAAGCAGAAAGTTCGAAGAGGAAACCTCTGCGGGCTTTTTGTGAAAAGTGCTGTGGGAAAAACCTCGTTGCGTTGCCACCGTGGGTTTTCTTGCAGCACTTTTTTGCTGCAGCCCGCTACATGGGGCCTTAGCCTTAGGCTAAGCAGCGGAAAAGCAGCTTTTTTTTTTATGTACATTTTGCTGAAGTTTTTTGAGCCAAAGCCGAAAGTGGATTGAGCAGAAGGGAGAAGTATAATAATTTACTATAATTTCCTATTCCTTTTGTAGCCATTCTCGGCATTGGCTCAAAAAAATGCAGCAAAATTAGCAACAAAAAAAGCTGCATTTCCACAACATAGGGCCTCATCCTTTATCTACAAAACCATATAAGGCTGAAGCCCCACGTTTTGAAAATGAAGCGTTTTACACATTGCAAAAAAACATCAGCAGCGGAAAACATAAACACGCGTTTTTGAAAATCGCAGCATGTCAATTATCCCTACGGAAATGCTGACTGTTTCACTATAAGTATAATAGAAGCAGAAAGTCCAAAGAGGAAAACTCTGCAAAATAGCAATGAAAAAAGTGTTGTGTTTCTGCAGCGTTTTTTTTTTGGTTTGCTACGTGGGGCCTAACACTTTATAGGGGAGGATGATTTTTAGGGCATTTGAGAAATTGCATGTTGTGAAAAATTCAATAAAGTTTTTCTTGTGAGCTGGCCATCTAATGTATATTGGGTCCTCTGATGGCAGATGTTGGGGGAGAGAAGGATCGGGCAGTTGGATTGTGTTCTCAGGCACATAAGCCTGAGAAATTGGCTGCGGCTTTCTCCCCTCTCCCATTTAGAACACATGCTAGCTGAGTTTGCATGTGTGTGGGGATAGTGGGTGAGATGGCTTTTGCTGTTTTATAGGTATAGTCGGCTTAGGACTCATTTACATCACTTATGGAAGATTCTCAGATTCTTCTATGATGTATAAGAAGCTTAATGGCTGCCATGTAGTGTATTGTGTCCTGTCTCTGCTCAATGACTGAAAAGCCTTTTAAAGAATAAAGATATATCTGCAGTGTCCATATTAGGACAGCCCCAGATCAAACATCATATTAATGTACGTTTCAGCCAAGTGCCTGACTCCCTGACCGAAACTTAACATTAATAGAATGTTTGACATCCGAGAATGTCTTAATATGAGAACTGTTTATATCTAGATCCTGGATTGCAATTGTCTAACTCCTTTTTATTGATGACCTATCCTCAGACCAATGGGGGTCTGACACCTGAGACCCCTCTGATCAGCTATCTGAAGGGTCTATGGTGCTTGTACAACCTCTGCACTGTTTACATCGAATGCCATTTGTTTCATAGTGGACATGTAATGTCATCATTTTCCGTCCCATTCACTTCTGCGTAATTGTAATTACATTGCACGTCTGCAATGTGATAGGGTTACAGGCTTCATGGCCCCCTCAAATAGCTAATCGTTGGGGTCTTAGTTGTCGGACTTTCACTGATCTTATTGATGGCTTATCAAGTGGATAGGTCATCAATAACAATGATATGGAAAACCCTTTTAAATCCCTATAATCTAATAACAGAATACAAATAGTCTAGTTCTCTCCATAGATATTCTATAGGTGTCATGGCTGATGACTTCCCTTTTGTGCTTGCAGTGTCTGGCTCCTGGTTGGTGCAGTGTCCCTAGTCGTCAGTCTGTCCATAGCTCTTTATTGCATAGTTTATCTGGAGTGGCATTGTGGGATTTGTGATTATGATGCGAAGTACCCAGGCCTCGTACCTGTAGCTATTGTAACGTTTCTAGTCGCAGCAGTCTGGTGAGTAACACTTGTCATATTCTTCTGGTATTGGTGATATAAACCCACAGTGCACTGTGTAAGTAGTTTAATCTCTGTTTTTACTTCTTCTCAGCTTCAATGTTTCTTTATGGCCAGTGTGGTCTTTTTTCACTCCGGTTATATTATTTACTCAGTTCATGGGATTTGTAATGCTGGTGTCGCTGCTGGGTTGAGGACAAGGAGGTAAGACTTAACCCTTTACTGCCTACAGTACTCTCTAGTCTTTGTTTTGGAGTGCATATAGTCTGTACTGACAGGACACAGAGTGTTGCGTCTCTACTGTCTGCGGTGTAGGCATTTCTATAGACATTTTAAAGGAGTTTTCTGAGCTAGTCAATATAATAATATCATAAGAGACCCATTACTTACCTGATAAATTCCTGCTGCTTCTGCACCATGGCTTTGGTACTCCACATCAGTCTCTGCTGCCGCTGCAGACGATTGCCGGCCTCCATGGTTACATGGTTAGTCAGGCGAGTCATTGCTTCAGCACAGGAAACAAAGACCAGCAGGGCACTTTTCTTGGTCCAATTTTTGACTATATCAAAAAACCACTTTCGTGTATATTCACATGGCGGAAATGGAAAAGAAATTTGAGGTGGACGGTGACCTCAAATTCCTCTTCCATTTCTGCCCTTAGATTTTGCCTCAAAATCAGCATGAAATACCTCCACATGAACGGACCTTTACAGGAATATTGTCAGACATGATCAAACACATAACTTGCCAATATATGCAAGAGACGGCCAAAGATGCAGCTTCAGACTGGCTGGTTTGGTGCCTCTGGCAACTCTACAGTGAAGTCGTTCCTGCTGAGCTCTGTATGCATATTCGTCTGTGTGCCCCTAAGTTGTCAATGTCACAATAACATAAGTATATACATACAGGGTATTGCTTATATATAGAGGTAAAAAGGCTGTACAGAGGATACAGACATCCCTGGGCACTGAGGGCTACTGGATGGAACTATCTGTTGCACCATTCCAATTGTCATACCCACGGTCACATGTCCCTTATCAGCCAATAGAAGCTCGCAGGCACTTAGTCTCCTCAGGCACACAGGTTAAGACCAGGTTTCCATAACAACACAGCCATAAATAGACTGTACATATACTAGACTGCCATACTGGATGTCAAGTGCAAAACTGGCCAATTCTTATGGGGCCCCTCCCCCACCCGTACAAACCGCATTCCTGCACACACTATTATGCTCCATAGTGGCCCCTGCACACACTGTTATGCCCCATAGTGGCCCCTTCACATAGCATTATGCCCCATTGTGGACCACCCATGAACAATTATTATACTCTGGGGTCTTTTCAGACCCCAGAATATAATGATTGGAGACCCAGGGGAGGATATAAACATAAAAAACAATGTTACTTACATCTCCCTGGCTCTGGCGCACTCCCTGCTACCTCTTCAATGTTGGACCAGATGTTACGTGAGTCAGGCATGCGTTGCGACGCATAATGACGTCGGACTGTCCCACCGACGTCTGGGATGTTGCAAGGAGGTCCAAAGCCTGCTGGAGCACAGGAGAGGTAAGTAACAGTTTTTTTTATGTTCCCTCACCTCCCCTGGGCCTCCGACCATTATACTCTGGGGTCTGAAAGTGTTCATGGGATGTGCGGGCTGCGGCTTACTTATCGACCCCCACTCCTGCTCACAGCCGCCCCTGCAGAATGTGAAGCGCAGGCAGCCGTGAGTAGGAGCGGAGATCAGTAAGTAAATAGGTCCCGTTACCTGCTGGTGTTACAACAGCAGGTAACGGCCTATTAAAAAAAAACAAAAACAAAAAAAAACATCAGGGGCCCACCAGGCCCCCTAATGTTCCCGGCCCTGTGGCAGCTGCTACCCTGGTATTTACGCCGCTGACTGGACTGCCATACTGGATGGCAGCATTCTTATAAATTGAAACATTTTTAAACTACTCAAGCCTCCTGCAGCAAAACGCATGGTTGCTGCTCGAGCTAATGAAAACTCTCAGCAGACCCAAGCCCCTCTCCAATCTTACAAGGCATTGTCAGCAAAATACACACAGCTGCACTCCAGGTTTCCATAACAACCCCGCCATTTTTCTTCACTGCTGTAGGTCAGCTTTAAAGGGGCAGGGCGCTGTGGATGACACTGTTACACAAGGTCATATGCACACAGCTTTACTCCAAGTTTTCCATAACAACCGATCGCAGGTTTTTCACTGATATCCAAACTGAAAGACACATGATCACATGACGCTTATGAACCAATGGAAAATCGCAGGTTCTTCAGTATTGACTTACACACAGCTTTACACCAGATTTCCATAGCAACCAAGCTATTTATGACCTGTATGAGTCAGTACCAGTTCGTACAGTTCGTAGGTCCTTAAATATTCAGTCATATGAAATGTATCAGCCAATATAAGTTCACATTTCATTTACCGGGTTTCCATAGCAACACAGCCATAAATAGACTATACCTATACTGGACTGCCATACTAGATGTCAAATGCAAAACTGGCCAATTCTTATGGGGCCACTACACAAACAAAAAATTAAATAGACCTGTGCGAAGCCGGGTCCTTCTGCTAGTATGTGATAAGTGATAAATGTCTTATTGCTGGGACCCCCGCTGATCCCCCTCCTTTCCCTGTATGAATGGAGCAGCGTTTTAGCATACAATTTGTTCCTCCATTCATCATTGGGTCTGTTGAAGATAGCCGAGCACTGTACAGATACCGATCAGATACTGTGGATAGGTGATAATGTGTCAATACCAGGTTATAAAATAAGCACTCCTTTTCCTTTTTCCTTGTAGATTTCTACTAGATGTGCAGTAGACTCTGACTGACTGTAGGATCAGCAGCTGAACTGTATGGAGATGTTCTTGAAGAGCTGCAGGCAGCCACAGTCATCTGGAGATGATTCTTCCCATTGAAAAAATATTCACTATGAACATTGTATATCCTATTGCTATTACTAAAATTTGCTAACTTGAAAATAATCGAAGAAGAAATTGCTGTAAATCACCAGAATACAAAGCTCTGTACATCGCCACAGTTTGCTAAATACTGCTGATTTACTAAACCAGCGAGTATCAATGTACCCTAAGGTGACCATATGTAAGAGGTTTTTCTGAATGATTTGTCATTCATGATTGGGTTATTCTGTGAAGGTTGACATATAAGGTCAGTGTTATAAGATAACCTGAGAGATCACTGGTCTAGGCATCCATTGATGGGATGCAGATTAGTTAAGATTTTATACAGCACCTGATACGATTCAGGGCAGCGGATCAACTTTTTGACTGATGTCTCCGGTCACTCTGTATCTTGTTTGCTCATCCATGTCTTGAAAAGAAAAGCAGTCTATATCATGATTTTCAACCATCCATAATCTGTTTTTATGGCCTATCCTTAGCAACCCTCTGCACAGATCGTCTGCTTTCAACATTCGTGCTATACACAACACAGGGCTGGAAGTAGTTGGCGGGGGCGCCACTACTGCAGTTCAGTTCCCATTGACGTCAGTGGGAGTTGATTCGCAATACTGGTGCCCGACCACTATTCAGTGACCAGAGCTATCTGTTTCCATCACCGTGTTGTGGTATATGGTGTGTACAGCCCCCACCTATCAAACATTTATGGCCTATTCTAAGGATAGGCCATTAAAACAAAAATCCAGGACAACCCCTTTACGAATTTCATTGTTAAAGGCGTCCAAGGCTATGATATTGATTGCTTTGGCTTCTTCACTACTTACCAAGTACAGAGCTGTACATTGTAAAGTGCCTGTGCTTGGTATTGCAGCTCAGCCCCATTCATTTGAATAGGACTGAGCTGCAGCATGGCCAAGTGACCAGTAGATCCAGTGTCACTTCCTGAAAAGAGGAAGTGGAGCTCCGTATCACAGTCCCGGCAATCCCTTTAATTGACCTAATGTAGTTCTTACAGAGATTGAGACTTTTTGTGGCCCAAACAACCGATCACAGAACAGCTTTCAATGTTTAAGCGTAGGGTACAGAATGAAAGCTGCCCTGTTATTGGTTCCTTTAGGCAATGTAGACAGATTCATAAATCTCTCTCTTATGCCAGGCAAACAATATAAAGAGGATTATATAGAATAGGATAAATATGATAAAAATCTGCAGTGACAGAACTTACACAAGAGGCTTCAAGTCTTTGCCTTTATTCATTTCTATTTCCATCCATGAAGAATAATCCTGCTGAAATTCCCTAAGTAATGGAAATGTTATTTGATCGATGATTTTAATACGTTTACGTCTTCCCGTGAGGGTTTGGTAATAATAAAACGGGTATAACAATGCATGTACAGACAATATATAGAATACAACATTGTTACTTATTTCAATAAAGGTTTTTATTTGCTTTCAAAACCGTTTGTCTTTGTTTAACCCCTTCAGAAGACTTTATTCTTCATTTTGTATGTATTTTATTTTTAGAGGCATTAACTATTGTAGCAAACACACACAAAACCTACTTTATGCAGTAAAACAAAAGATATTATCCCCTCATTTCCATATTCTTTCTGCACCGGCCAGTAGTCACTTTAAACATATGGTGCCTTCATGCAACTTGGCATCAATGTGTAACACCTTCTCCTGTTGCTGAGCTTTTTTTTAAATTTTTTTGTAAATCAACTTTTATTAGATTTTTCACAAGTTTTTACAGCCAAATACATGTAAATACATAGCAGACCTTTGATGTCCGATAAAGCAATTCCAGATAAACCAAGAATATGCATTTATAACAGAGGTCGGGCTTGTTGGGGCGAGAGAGAAGGGGTTAGTAGTGGGTGGGGGGGGTTGAGAGAAGATAAATGGTAAGATGAAGAAGAGGGGGGGGAAGGGGAGAGAGGAAAGTGAGAGAAAGGAAAAATAGTAGTAGAATTTAGAGATAAAACACAGAGCAGACCAGGAACGGAGCAACGATCAATATAAGGCTAAGCTGGTAGCAACAGCTTCTTCAATCTCCAGTCACAGGTTCTCCAAGGAATTAATCAGTGAGCAGCTGAGATCTCCGAAAGTGGTGCCAGGGGGGCCTGAGCTTTTTGCGTTGCCAATGAGTTGTCAGTGACCTCTGACCTATAGTCCCTCATGATTAGCTGTCCCCTGTCCTGAGGACTTTTTTAAGTCATTATGGGGAAGCCTACCTGATCCTTGAGGTTGTCTGATTCCTCTTCTATGTTTTTACATGGCAGTTGCGATTTTAGTGGGTTCATTCAAAACCAAGAGGCTGGGCTGAAGCCAGTTGGCTTATCTATTCATTTAAACAATGATCATTCTATCACAAGCCTCTGAAGCTGAAGTGGTTCCTCATGCAGCTGATCAGTGGGGTTGCCAGGTGTCAGACCCCATGCCATTCTAATTTGGATAATCTATACTGAGGATCACTTACCAAAACACCGCTGTGTGAATGAGGTGCAGATGTATGGCTAACTTTATGTCTGCAACAGCCATGATATCTTGGGGATGTGGCTAACGCCGGGGCACGTGGCAAAAACCGCAGCATTTTACAGTCCCTGCAAAGTGGATGGGATTCTTGCGAATCCCATCTACCCATTTCAGGAAAATACGTGCAGTGGAAATGCTGAGTTCCAAAACCATGGCATTTGTCAGGGAGCATTGGTGACTACCGCTCCACTGCACTCACGAGATGAGATGGACTGTGATTCTAGTAATCGGTGGGGGTCTCAATGGTGGGTCATCCAGCGATCAGACATTTACCACCTACCCTGTAGATATAGGATAATGTCCTTCTTGGGACAACCCTTTTAAGTTACTTTTCTTAGCAGATTTGAAGATGTCAACACATTATATTTTGCTAGGGCTTGTCTATCTTCCTATCATTTGCATCTGTCATCAGCCACTTCTGTGCTCGACGTGACAGTGAGCAGTATTTCTTGGAACAGTGGCGTTCTGTGAGGTCCTGGAGTATAGCTGGCAGAGAAGGCGAAGGACACTACCTCCTGTGACTCCATTATACTTAGAGGTTTTTGTCTTGAAATTCTATCCACCTGCAGGCTGGTTCCTTCTGACGTCTACTGCAAAACCATCCCTATAAGAGGGATCAAAGTCAGAGCTGAGGACAAAATCCCATCTGAGAAAATTTGGTTTGGTCACAGTCCTTGAGCGTCCTATTGCACTGAGATCAGCTGTTGCTCAGAGGAAACCTGTGGATGTGGTAAGGCAGCAGTGAATTTGCTTTTATGTCTCGGGAATATCCTCATTATAACATCTATAGCTTTAGAAATTGTTTGCCTCATCCCTTTGGGCTATACTTTGAGGATGTTATATAGCTATACCCGGGCTCAATTACTTTATTACATATAGGTGCTATTTTAAATACTACTACTTTATACTATTTTATACTATACTACATACTATTACCATTTTATACTATATTGTATACTATTTTATACTGTACTACATACTATTACTTTATACTTTATACTATTTTATACTAGACTTTATACTAGTTTAGATTATACTACAGTACTATAAACTATACTGTATAATATATACTATACTACATTCTATTGCTATATACTTTTATACCGTGCTACACAGTATTGCTTTATAATATAATATACTACATACTATTATTTTATACTATATTCTATACTATTTTATGCTATACCACATACTATTACTTTATACTATATACTATACTACATACTATTATTTTATACTATATTCTATACTATTTTATGCTATACCACATACTATTACTTTATACTATATACTATACTACATACTATTACTATTTTATACTATATTGTATAATATCTTAGATTATGCCGCATACTATTACTATATACTATATAATAATTTATAATATACTACATACTATACACTATATACTAGTTTATACTAGACTACTTTTGTTATATTCACACACGGTGAATTTATTGCAGAAATTTGCTGCAGAAACAACCCCATTTACATTTATGGTCCGAATGATAAGTTTCAGCAATTTTTGTAACAAAACTACCTTGTGTGAATTCATTCTTAGGCTATGCTCACACTGTTATTACAGTCCGTTGGTGTCATCCGTCATAGGATGACCTCACTGGACATTGACGGTAGTAGAGTAACAGAAAGAGACAAAGCTCCCTCCATCTGTGTCCATTCCCATTGACTCTAATGTAAACAACATGACGTACACACAAGACTTTTTGTTCTGTCGGAAAAGTAAAAAACATGATGGAAGAAAGCTTATTATATTGGGGTGAATGCAAACGGACCCTGATGTAGGGGGCTCCGTCTGCATCTGTCATTTAATGTCCGTTGCTCTAATCCTGTGACTAATGAGAACAATGCACATGGTAGTGTGAACCCACCCTTATACTTCTGCTATGGAACGCTCTACCAAGGTACAATTAACATATAATTTAGATACATTACTCATGTACTTCTTGTACCATTGTTCTTGATTTACTAACATATGGGGAATGTCTTATTGGCTGATATCAAGAAAGTCCAAATTTTAAGACTAAATGCTGGTGTTAAAATGTTAATATTGTCTTACTAGTCACATGTGTATTGATGGTTTTTCTTTTGAAATGTGGAGAGAAGGTCAGATAGCTGGAGACTGAAATATTCACAGTAAACTATCAATCTACTGTAATAGAAATGGTCTCTGATATAAGAACCCCATCTAAGAAAGCCAAAAACTGTTCCCAACAGCCAGGGATGTGATACTTACATGTCAAGCACAGCTCAAAACTACACCTACCTACTACACTTATAGACACACATACCGTTATGTGCGCAAGTTTTAGGCAGGTTTGGAAAAAATGCTGTCAAGTAAGAGTGCTTTCAGAAATAGAAGGGTTAATAGTTTATTTTTTTTGTTAATTAACAACATGAAGTGGATGAAGAAAAACAAAATCTAAATCCCATCAATATTTGGTGTGACCTTTACCCTTTGCCTTCCATCAATTCTTCTCAGTACACTTGCGGACAGTTTTTGAAGGAACTCGATCAGGAGGTTGTTCCCGCCATCTTGGAGAACTGAGCACAGATCTTCTGTGGATGCAGGCTTGCTCCAATGCTTGGTCCAATCCTTCCATGAAGACCACTTCTAGCTAGACCTCTCCAAACTGTAGTTGGGTGTACCTGGATCCCACTGGTTTCTGTCAGTTCTCAGCTGATAGCAATGCTGGATTGATTTTTGAAGAGAAGTAAGTTTGAAGTGTCTTCCATCTGCTGTGCTAACTTTCCTTGGCCAACTACTGTGTCTACAGTCTTCAATGTTGCCCATTTCTTGGTCCTTCTTCAAATTTGGCTGTCCTGAAGGCAATTGTACAATCAGGGAGGCATCTTATTGGTTCCAAGTTTATTCTGCAGCAGGACAACCCCTAACATACAGCCAATGTTATTAAGAACTATCTCAAGTTTAAAGAAGAACAAGCAGTCCTGGAAGTGATGATATGGTCCCCACAGAGCCCTGATCTCACCATCATCCAGTCTGTCTGGGATTACATGAAGAGACAGAAGGATTGGAGCAAGCCTACATCCACAGAAGATCTGTGCTTAGTTCATCAACATGTTTGGAACAACCTCCATGTCGAGTTCCTTCAAAAACTGCAAGTGTACCAAGAAGTATTGATGCTGTTTTGTAGGGAAAGAGCACTCACACCAAATATTGATGGCATTTAGATTTCTCTTTTGTTCATTCACTTTGCATTTTGTTAATTGATACAAATAAACTACTAACATTTCAATATTTGAAAGCATTCTAACTTTGCAGGATTTTTCCACATTTGATTAAAATATTTGCACAGTACTGTAGATACATCAGAGCTGGAGCTAGACTTTCTTACAACCGGGGCAAAGGATAGGTTTGATACTTTGATCATAGTAAAGTGACTTGTTGGTGCCCCCTCTGGCACTCAGCGCCCCGGGAACATACCCCTGTTGCCCTCCAGTTACGCCCCTGTGTATGTTTCTATAAAAAAAAATAGCGCACCAAGAAGGAGTTTGGTGGAATCAAATGAAACTTTCTATTTGTGAATGTAATAATGATATGCACACGTGTACAAAATTGTTGGTACCCCTCATTTAATGAAAGAAAAACCCACAATGGTCACAGAAATAACTTGAATCTGACAAAAGTAATAATATATAAAAATTCTATGAAAATGAACAAATGAAAGTCAGACATTGCTTTTCATCCATGCTTCAACAGAATTTAAAAAAAAAAGAAAACTCATGAAACAGGCCTGGACAGAAATGATGGTTCCCTTAACTTAATATTTTGTTGCACAACCTTTTGAGGCAATCACTGCAATCAAACGATTCCTGTAACTGTCAATGAGACTTCTGCACCTATCAGTAGGTATTTTGGCCACTCCTCATGAGCAAACTGCTCCAGTTGTCTCGGGTTTGAAGGGTGACTTTTCCAGACGGCATGTTTCAGCTCCTTCCAAAGATGCTCAATAGGATTTAGGTCAGGGCTCATAGAAGGCCACTTCAGAATAGTCCAATGTTTTCCTCTTAGCCATTCTTGGGTGTTTTTAGCTGTGTGTTTTGGGTCATTATCCTGTTGCAAGACCCATGACCTGCGACTGAGACCAAGCTTTCTGACACTGGGCAGCACATTTCTCTTTAGAATCCCTTGATAGTCTTGAGATTTCATTGTACCCTGCACAGATTCAAGACACCCTGTGCCAGATGCAGCAAAGCAGCCCCAGAACATAACAGAGCCTCCTCCATGTTTCACAGTAGGGACAGTGTTCTTTTCAAGATATGCTTCATTTTTCCATCTGTGAACATAGAGCTGATGTGCCTTGCCAAAAATTTCGATTTTTGTCTCATCTGTCCATAGGACATTCTCCCAGAAGCTTTGTGGCTTGTCAACATGTAGTTTGGCAAATTCCAATTTTGTCAGATTCAAGTTATTTCTGTGACCATTGTGGGTTTTTCTTTCATTAAACGAGGGGTACCAACAATTTTGTCCACGTGTGTATATAAGTGATATTATATTAGAGCCAAAAGAGGACTCTATTTGAGAAAACTGTACAAGGAGGCTCTAGTACCCTGATCTCTACCTTTAGCCTGGATACAAGATAAGATGTGGTTAGGCATAGAGGTATACAGGTTATGTAGGATATCCTGTGGTACATTTGTTCACGATGTTTGTTGACGATAAATCTAGCAACTGGACAGGTCAAGAAAATGTTGCATTCTGAGGAGACATTCCTGGGAAACCCTTGCTGTGTGTGGGTGAGCATTATCCTGCTGAAAAATGCCAGTTGGAAACCCTGCCATGAGAGGCAAAACATGTCATCTGTTAGTGTCTCCTGTATCACTACTAGCGGAGATTGACTGTTGTATGTGATGGCTCCCCAGATCATCACACCAGCAGATGGGTCAGTATGTTGCTCCACAGCAAAGGCAGGATTCAAAAGGTCAGTATTAGGCTTCTATATTTGAATCCGACCATTATCAGATTTCAAACAGAACTGGAATCATCACTAAAGACAATACGGTTCCATTCCATAGCAATCCAGGTTTCTCATTCATAACAACCCTGCAAACAAAGGGGATGGCAGCTGACTGTCAATGACAGGACACGTAATGGGTGCCGTGACACTAAATTTCCTTCTGCTAAGAACCTGGAAATGGTCTGGGCAGAGATAGGGGTGGGTAATGAAGGCGCCACCTGTGTCTGGATGGTGGACTAGAAAACTATAGGAACTGGTCCTCCAGTACTCGCTGTGTGTCCATGCCCTCATGTAACGGCTCCCAATACCTCCTAAAAGCAAGGTCAGAACAGCCTAGATGGTGGGCAATTTGTCGAAATGACCATCCTGCATCACTCAGTTCAATGATATGACCCCTCACAAAGTCTTTCAACTAGGCAAAATGTATTTGAGTGCATCATAGAGGCATGTCTAACAGAATCAATCACTCACCAAGAGGTACACTACCCAAAAGTAGCCCCTGAGAGTCTTTTTATAGGGAGGGTGGGGGGAGCACTCTTACAGCCTCTTGTGGCAAGACCCAGTGATTGGTTGATTAGATATTTCTCATGTGTCATGTCAGAACCAGTAGGTAGGGACTACCAGGAACTGGCAGGGAATCAGTGACTGAGGTTTTGGAAGTCAGCAACCATGTTTGTCATATCCCTTTCAATTTGACAAATCATATGAGAGAAAAATAGCTTTTTTGCATTTTCTGATCAGTCACATGATTGTTTCTTTTAAACAATATTTTTTCTTACTGAATTCCAGAAAAGAAAATATGGCCGATGAACACAAATTAGATACGTTACCTTCACCGGATCAACCCCAAAATTCGCCAGAGAAGAAATTCCATTTGAATTTAATCCACAACTATCCTCAGAAAAATGCAGAGATTCTCAGCAGCCAGTATGGCTTCAATATCTTCCTGGCTGGGCTGCTGCTGATGTTCGCCTGGGCCATTCATGCCGTTGGGATTACGGACAGAGACCTCCTGTCCTATCTGATCACGTTGATGCTCATTCAGCTGGTGTGGATGCTTTGGTACATTTTCGGGAGTTATACTCAAAGAAGAAGCATTATAGAGAAAGATACTGATGCCGGAGCACGGTGGCTGAGATGTAAGTGTATAATGTGTCTATATCATGAACTCTAGGGGGCGCAGTTGACTGGATAATATTATTGGTTGTTAAAGGAACTCTCCACTTGGGACAATCCCTACTTGACAATAAGCAGAACGTAAAAAGGGGAATGCATCATTCTTATGTGCCAAAAAAGTGACATTAAAAAAAATTTGCAACTTTTTACATCACCCTCACCACTTATATATGGCTGAGCAAATTCACTATACTTTACACCAGAAACTAGCATAAATTAGCAGCTTCCAGCTGAGGTACAGAATGGCACAAGTGCACATTTTTCCAGTGCTCAGAGGATCAAGACTGGCATATGTAATGCCAACCTTGATTAATTCTGCTCAAAGTGTCCACCTGCTTGGACCACAGCAATCAGCTGTATTCTGGCACTAAGTGTTCATTTTCCTTGCAGCGCCACCACAGAGTAAACTGAACATTACACCTTGTCCATTCAAATCTGTGCTTTGTTTGTGTAATGCAGGACAGAACATGCCCTCCAGAGAAAGAGATGCTCTGAAACCAGACAAGTCCTTTAAATTATATAAAGGTCCATTGGCCATTTAGAGAAGAAAATGGCACAATGGATAATATGTCCTTTTTGTCCTTGTTCTTGTTGTCGTCCATTTTTGGTTTTGGGATATTGCCCCAAAATATGTTACTGTAGTACACTGCATTTATTAAACTTGCATTGTAACAGTGCAGGCAACACTCCTCCAATCCATTTACATTGAGCGTTTTTAGGTTATGTTCAATTCAAAATGGAGCCTGTAGCGGAATCCGACTGACCTATAAGTTCTGATGGCGCGAATAGTACTGACAAATTCTTGATCTAGGTGGAGCTGTATTGTACAATGAAACCAATGTGCATGTTACTGTAATTGCAGCACATTGTATAGAACATGCATGGGGTTTGTGTGGTAGTTTGGGTGTCACAGATGAAAAAACTGAATATCATTAGCCCTTTCATTGGCAAAAAAAGTAATGCACCAAGGAGGAGTTGGTGAAATGGAATGACACTTTCTATGTGTGAATGTAATGATAATATATGTAAGTGATTACAATATTAGGGTCAAAGGAGAAGTTTATTTGAGAAAACTGTACAGTTGAAAAGAGCTGCCTCTAGCCTGGATACAGAATGAGATATGTTTGGGCATGGAGGCATACAGGTTGTGTATGGTATCCTGTGGCACATTTGCCCACAGATGATGCAGCTGGGCCTGTAGATCTTGAACACTCATAGGGTGCTAAAGCTGGTATCCCAGCTGGTACTAAAATGCTCAATTGGCGATACATCTGGTGACCTGACAGGCCAAGGAATTGTTGCAATCTGGAGGAGATATTCCTTGCTGTGAGCGGGCGAGCATTATCCTGCTGAAAAATGCCTCACCAAGAGGCCTCCATACTTGCAAGATCCCAAACAAAACCTGAATTTGTTGCTAGGACGACACAGTTCCACTGTATAGCAGTCAATGTTTCTAGTTTATGACACCAATGTAAACGAAGGCAACGGTGATTGGCTGGCAATGGCAGGACAAGTACTGGACACCGTGACATTAAATTTCCTTCTGCTAAGCCTCAGGAAGTGGTCCATGCAGAGACAGGGATGTGTGATGAAGTTGCCACCTGTGTCTTGATAGTGGTCAAAGAAACCGTGGTAGCTGCTTGTACTTGTCACCACATCAAATAATCCTCAATCCATTTCTGGTTTTGCTTTCAAAAAAATGCATCAAAAAAATCAGAGACTTGCTCCTTTTATGGCTTGAGGAAAATAAGATGGACGTATTAAAGGTTTGGTGAGTGCTGCCGTTTCTTCTATCTCCATTACACAAAAACAAGAACATGTAAACACACCCATAGGGGTGTTAGAGAATGGGCTGTGCTACTGGGGCACAGTGATGCTGAAACAGAAAAGGGCCTTCCCCAAACTGTTCCCATAATGCTGTAACCATACAATTGTCTTGGTAAGCTGATGCATTAAGAACTCCATTTGGTGGCACAATGCAGTCAAACAGGTGACGTTTTCCAGGCATTCATCAAATCCAGACTACCAGACCACCAGATGGAGAAATTCCATTTGTCACTCTATAGAACATATCTCCACTGCTCTAGTGGTGGTATTGTGCTGTACAACACTCCATCTAACATTTGGCATTGTGCTTGATGATATAAGGCCCTGTTATGGAAACTAATGGCTGTGAAGCTCCTGGCACAGTTTTCATACTGGGGGATTATTGAGGGGATTTATCAAAACTGTATTTTTTATGCTGGTCTTGATAACCCCTGTGAAATGTATGTCAGCTTCTAGCTGAAAATAAAGCTGGAATAATGATGACAAATCTGGCAGGGCCAATGGCCAACCCTTACCACTAGAGATGGATGTACCTCTCAGGATTCATTTCAGGTGAATCAGGTCGAAGATTTTTTCGGGTCGAACAAGTTCGGTATGACCCACACCTTATATTGGCTTAAAACATAGTGTAGAACACTGTCAGGGCTCCTAGGCACCTATCTATAAACATAGTGTACAACACTGTCAGGGCTCCTAGGAACCTATCTATAAAACATAGTGTAGAACACTGTCAGGGCTCCTAGGAACCTATCTATAAAACATAGTGTATAACACTGTCAGGGCTTCTAGGCACCTATCTATAAAACATAGTGTAGAACACTGTCAGGGCTCCTAGGAACCTATCTATAAATAATAATAATAATAATAATAATAATAATAATAATAGTCCTTTAATAGTCCCACAATGGGGAAATTCAGTGTGTTACAGCAGCAAAGATAAGATAAGCAAATACAAATACAACATGTACAGGAATGTTCCAAGGTAAGAGGCATTACATTGATAGCAGACAGACAGATAGGAAGTAGAAGAGGAGGGGGGGGGATTTAACAGGCAGAAAAGATATTTCAGTTCTCTGTGTGTAATGATCTCCGCTTAGGTCGGTGTTGGTTGTACAGCCTGACCGCGGTGGGGAGGAAAGACTTCCGATAGCGCTCCTTCTCACACATAGTGTAGAACACTGTCAGGGCTCCTAGGAACCTATCTATAAAACATAGTGTATACACTGTCAGGGCTCCTAGGAACCTATCTATCCAATTTCTAGCTAAGGCAAACACAGCCAATTTGAAAGTGACATTATTATACTCTAGGGTCTTTTGTAAAAAAATTAAAAAAAACATTCATACTCACCTTCCCTCACCTCCTTTGGGCCTCCTTGTGACATCCGGCGGACTCTCTCTGCTTCCTCCGTGACTTAATGCTATGACACCTGTAACTTTTTTATATTTACGTGTACTGACCTGGGTAAGACGTCTTTTTATGCGGGACAAGATGTAGTTTTTATTGATACCATTTTGTGGAAGGTCTGATGGTTTGATCTATTTTTATTCAATTTTATTAGGAGGCAGTTAGTGTAAGTGTTAAAAAAAGCAGCCATTTGGCAATTTAAATTTTTTTTCCTCACTACGGCGTTTACCGTATGGGATAAATATTTTTATATTTTAATAGTTCGGGCATTTTTTAGCACAGGGATGCCTATAATGTTTATGTTTATTATTGTTTATTTTAAAATGTGATCTAGGGAAAGAGGGGTGATTTGAATTTTTATATTTTTTTGTGTTTTTTTATACTTTAAATTTTATTTATTTATTTTTTTTTACTTTTATTTTCAGACCCCCCCCCAGGGACCTTGAACCCTAGGGCGTCTGATCGCTCATACAATACACTGCAATACTAATTTATGACGTTCTGGAGGGCGGCGATCATTAAAAATGGTCACCTTCCTGGCGCCTGTGCACTTTAGATGCCGCGGTCGCATTTTCCTGCGGCATCTAAAGTGTTAAGCGTCTAAACTGTTTTTTTTTTCAATCCATTCCTGGTTTAAGTTCGAAACTGCATCTGAAAACCTAACGCAGAAACTGACTGTATAAAGGTAGTCATATAGTGAAGATAGATAGATCTGACATTTATAACTAAGCCATTGAAAATTGATGCCTTGTAAAGTGTTTTGTACACTATACAACAAATGTTCTTTACAATAAGCTAAAAGGTTCTCAAAGAATGACATGTAATCTTGTTATAAACCATTCTGCTATTATCCAGAGATCAAAAGACCATTGAACACCTGAACATGATTTTTTTCTTAAAATTGCCTGAAATGGCTGAATCTGGACTGGGTCTCCAAAAACTGTTTTATTGGGAGTAAAAAGACAATTTTCATAAGAAGAATTCATGTGAAGAATTCTTGATCAATGTCAACAGGAGGTTATGTCGCCTTGTAGGCCAGGGAAATCCAGATGTGAAATATGGAGTTGGCAGGTCAGTATTAACAGGATCATCGAAACAGTGGTGGCGGAGTGGATCTTCTCAAAAAGCATCATAAAGGAAACCTTGTCACTCACCACCTGAAGTAGGAGGCATCAGATTTCTGCTGGAAACTATATGTATCCTGGCATTCTTCAGGACAGTATAAGAATTAATAATTTTAGTTATACACACCTGAAGGTTTCTCTCCAAATTGAAGCACCAAAGGTGAAATTGGAAACATGACTCCAAAAATTTTCCATTGGATATCTTCTTTCTTTTGCTAGAATTGAGACTACCTGTGAGGTTCCACCAAAAATACAGGAACATCTTCTGAAGCCTACAACAGTTTTCTTGATTAAACATTAAGTTCTGTCTTATCGTACATCACTTTCAAGCAAGGTATTACAACAAAAAAATACAGAAATCTGCCTTAAATTCTGGCTGAGATCTGCCTCCCATTCATTGCAATGGGAGGCAGTAGCTGATTTTTTTTTTACTGCTATCGGAAGAAATAACCGTCCTGCGGATTCTGCCTGAGAACTCCCATTGAAATGAATGGGAGGCAGAAAATACACCTTTTCCTTTGGCGGAATTGGACATGGAATTTGTCAAAATCCACTTGCAGAATTTGGAATTCGGCCCTTCCCAATGAAGGCAAAATAGACAAAATACAGTGGCACTCTTCTTTAAATTCAGCGTCAACTTCTGCTTCAAATTCAGCGTCAAAATCCTCATCTGTTTTTGACAAACAAAAAATCTGTTTGTCAAAAATTCCTGTAGCCAGTGGCTCCAAGGCAAGAGCATACAGTATGGATGATATGGATATGGAGTGGGCACTGGACAGCTTAGTGCCCTTTTCAGTATGGATAGGATGTTTAGATGAAGTGGGAGTTTTAAGGATTGCAGGGCCTTTGGAGAATACTAAATACACATATATAGGACAAAGATAGAACGCCAAACACTTTTTAGTATCTGAACCTAAGAAAGTCAAAGGAATTTTCTATTGGTTGGCATAATAAATAAGATAAAGTGCTGTATAAATATCTAGATGCTGCCAACCTGGGATAAATCTTTTGTGAAAAGGAGTGAAACATTCAGTCTATGTGCCGGTATAGGTTCAAACAATTGATATATTATGGATGACCCTATAAATGATGGGGGAAAGGGAACCTTTGTTATGCTTGGGCAAGACCATAATATGTGTGGATGAAATTGTGAAGGGAGTGTATTTAAATAAGGGTACATATCATTGGTGCAACCTATGCAGCTGCACAGGGACCCTATCACCATGTTTCAGATAGATTTTGGCAAAAAATTATGGAAAGGAGCCTAAATATGGGGTTAGAAGAACAGGAGCCTAAACTTGGTGTGATTTTATATATACATTAAGGCCTCATGTGCATTGTCAGTGTACTAGCTGTGATTTTCACGGTTAGCACACTGACCCATTCATTTCTATGGCCCCATACACATGACCGTGTATTTCCACATTCCAGTGTATGGCAAAACTCAGGACAGGTCCTATTCTAGTTTATTTTGCGGCTCGTGCTCACTAACCTCAGTGAATTGAGCCATGGAGCCACGAGTGTCACATGGATGTCATCCATACACCGTCCGAGCCATTCAATCACGGCCTGGCGACATGCACACGGTCATGTTCATGTTGCCTTAATATGTATCCCTCAATTTAGTAACCATTAGTTTTGTCAGGTTTGTTTTGCACATTTAGTCCTGTTTCTGAGCATATTCAACACTATGGGTGAGAATAGTATCCAACTGAACTTTAAAGCCCTGGATAAGCTTCAAAATGGCCAGGATGGGATGGTGCTGGTTATCAGTCTTCGAAATCTTCCATTGTATCAGAATTTTGGAAAACATTCAGGGACAGATTCTTTGACAGAATTGTTGACAGTTCTTTAGAAAAATGTGCAGAAACTCTTTCAATTGCAATGGCGAGTTGGCAGAATTTTGTCTACCAAAATGAAAAGTGTACAAAACTAGATCATAGTCCAACCAGAGGCATTCAATGTGTCTTATAAGGAGAATTGAAGTAGACACCAAAACTAAATGGATCTGGATATACAGTACTGCGCCAATGTTTTAGGTAGGTGTGGACACAATTCTGCAAAGTAAGAATACTTTCAGAAATAGAAGTATCATCAAAATTAATGAAGAAGAGAGAAAGCTAAATCCCATCAATATTTGGTGTAACCTTTGCCCTTTGCCTTCCATCAGTTCTTCTCGGTACTTGCAGACAGTTTTGGAAGGAACTCGGCAGGGAGGTTGTTCCCGCCATCTTGGAGAACTAAGCACAGATCTTCTGTGGATGTAGGCTTGCTCCAATCCTTTTGTCTCTTTATGTAATCCCAGACAGACTGGATGATGGTGAGATCAGGGCTCAGTGGGGGCCATATCATCACTTCCAGGACTCCTCCTCCAAAGGGCAAAGGTCACACCTAATATTGATGGGATTTAGATTTCTCTTTCGTTCTCTTTCGTTCATTCACTTCATATTGTGATTTGACACAAATAAACTATTAACCCTTCTATTTTTGATAGCATTCTTGCTTTTCAACTGCTGCCAAAAACTTTTGCACATCACTGTATAATGTATGGAGTGGTGAAAAATAAATATAACTCCTTCCTACACATATGTTGGCTAGTACATAGTCTTATGAGAATACATTGGAGGAACTGTTTCTGTGACTGGGACGGCCATCGGGGCGAGGGGTTGACCTGTCCAGTGTGGGGGATAATGCCTTAATGATTGTAGCATTAGTGTAGAGAGACAGTTTTTGGTAAATAAGCCCTAATGTAAGTGTGAGATGCTCTGAAGGAGACATTTGAGACAGTCTGTAAAGGTTGGCCATAAAGGACTCCAAATAACAGGAGACATTGTGCTTCTTTATCTACTGTATATGGGTTGTATTCATATTGAACATCCGTGGTATCCTTGTGCTTTGAAAATCCTTAATATTAATAACTTCAATTCCTCTTTTTCTTAAAGGTGGAATCACCCTTTTTGCAGTCATCACTCTCATTTTGGATTCCTTCAAAATTGGCTATTACATTGGTTATTCGGAGTGCTTATCGATAACGGAGGGGATCTTCCCTGTCACTCACACCATCCACACTCTACTACAGGTAGGCGACTCCACTAAAGCGTTTTAATTTTGTACAATGAACATGAAAGTCCTGAGTTTTTCAACAGATTTCTATACATCCTTTTAATCTTCAGATAAGTACTATGGTCGCTTGTATCCACTCTACTCCCTGAATTGCCTATTGTTTCATCAGATGATCCCTAATTGTTAGGTAGCGTAAATTCTTATGACATTGTCCTATCATTAGGACTTCTTACCCAACATCTTATTACTATGTAGCTGTTACTCTTAATGGGTCATTTCTTGTTTTAATTTTTAGGATTTTCCTTTGTGCTGTCCAGATTTTCAGTAGAACTAATATCTTGGGAATGGATTATGAATATATAATAATTCTTCAGTATTTTACACTGGAGCACAGATGATGCAAAATTGAAGTGTTTTTTAAATAGTGTAGCTATCATTTCATAAAACTTGTGACATGATAGAGTGACATGTGTGCCCCTCCATATACCCAATCATTTCCTGCAGTTAGCCTGGGCTGCAAAATGGCCAAGAATAAGACATGTCCTAAGTTTTCCCCGGGGCTCATGGCCCTCTAGAGGTACCCATAAGAATACACAGGCATGTGTATGTGACCATAGAAAGTAATGGGCCAGCGTGCTAGCTGTTAAAAACATGACTAGCACACTGACAAAGCCATACCTCCCAACTGTCCCAGATTCAGTGGGACAGTCCTGTTTTCTGGGTCCTGTCCCACTATCCCGATTGGGGGGAATTATGTACTGACTTCAACTGATTTGTGTCTGCTCCCTGCTTCTCCATTTGGCCCATTTCTCTGTTCCTGGTGTCTTGGGAGCAGTAGGTGATGTAGTGATGTCACTTACATCTCCCCTTCTGCTCCCTCAAGGCTCCTGGAGCAGAGACAGGAGAGAACAGCAGGGGAACAAGGAGAGGTAAGTATTTTTTGATTCATTATTCTATGGCAGAGCGTATACTGTGGGACAACTGGAAGGATGATGTGGACTTTGAGGGCAACTAGAGGGGGACTGTATACTGTGGAGGAAACTAATGGGGACCTTATATTGTGGAGACAACTGGAGGGAAACTGTATACTGTGAGGGCAACTGGAGGGGGATTGTATAGTATTGGGGCAGCTGGAGGGGGACTGTATACTGTGGGGGCAACTGGATGGAGACTATATAATGTGGGGGCAACTGGAGGGAGACTGTATACTGTGGGGGAAACTGTAGGAGTGTATACTGTAGGTGCAATTGGAGGGGAACATTAAACTGTGGGGGCAACTGGAGGGGGGAATATTATAATGTGGAGGCAACTGGAGGGGGACTGTATACTGTGGGTGCAATTGGAGGAGGACATTAAACTGTGGGGGCAACTGGAGGGGGGACATTATAATGGTGGGGCATACTGTGTCCTGACCACTGTAGAGCATTATACTATGAGACATTAATGGGAATGTGTGGACCCAAAGTGGAAGTGAGTCTTACTATACGCAAATCTATCATGGTACGCATAGCGTGAAACATATCCTGTCCTTCTTTCAGTTCTTTGAAAATTGTGAGGTATGACAAAGCACACAGTCATGTCAATGGAGCCTTATAATGGAATCTGTCAGGGTTCTGTTGGATTTCTTATGTTTTTGAGAGCAAAAATAGCAATATGAACTGCACTATTTCTGAACAGCCAGAAACCTAAGGAACCATTGTGATCTTTCAGAATTTCTCCTAACTGTTAGGAAATCCATGAGAAAAAAAAAAATTGTGGCCTGTTCCAGCTAATGTATTGTAACCAAGCATGATCTTACTGGAGAATTCAGTGGAAAACAAAGACACCACATGGAATTTAATATTGGAAAACTCTGTTGCAGTGGATGTGTATGCAAATCTACAACAGATCTGCAATGTCTAAAGAAACCCCAGTAGTGGCCATCAGTGATGTATCTTGACCAATGTATTTTTCTACTTTGTTGTGCGCATAAAGGCTTAGAATTGTGGAACCCATAATCTCCTCAGATTAAAGGAAAATCACCGATTTAACAAAATCTCTGCAGCTACGAGATTACCTGTAGGTAATTGTTTTCTTTGGACATGGTAAATTGTATACATCAGGGCCTAAAATTGGGCAGCTATAAGTGTTGCATACCCTTGCTGCGCCACTACAGGGAAAAAGTAGTATTACACAATTCCCAAATCAACCGACTAGCTATATATTACACGTTCTTGGTTTTTCTTAGCTAGAGATGCTCTTTATGGCCAATCTGTTCTGAATGGAGAACGCTGATGTATAAATATAGGATTCCTCTATGAGGTATTTAGAAACTGGTTATCCAAATGAGACAACCCCTTTACGCCAGGTTCGCACAAGCGTTCGAGTCTGCATAGGGACCCTGTCTGCTTAAAACTCATAGAAACCATAGACTTTAATGGGGTCCGCCGGGTTTATACTGAAACTGGTGGATAGAAAAGCCCACCTTGCAGGACCTTTCTCTCCACCGATTTTAAGCAGATTCTGCGGTAGAGTCTCCTACGGAGATTCCAACGCAGGTGTGAATCAGCCTTAAACTGGCTATACATTAGTAGGTGTCCATTGCATAGGTAAAAGGTGCCTGGTCGCTTAAGGTCCCACCACTGATCAAAAGAGTAGGGGAACTCGTGTCGCCACTTTGAATATGGTGATGGTCACACATGAGCATTGCTACTTCATACAGACTCTATGAGCTCACAGAGCCAAATATTTTTCAACAGTCCCATAGACTTTAAATGAAACAGCAAAGTGCTCCATTCAGACAGGGACATAGGATTCCCTGTCTGAATGGACATAAATCAAACCTATATGGTTTATTTTTTTCTATTAGTTTTCTAGAATTGGGTCATTGGACATTCATTCAATGGCTGATGACTAGAATGATCAGATTTGTCTATTTAAGGCCAGGGCTATACTACGACTTTTTTGTAGCGTGACTAATTGATTTTAACTATTGAGCTGTAGTCCAAAGGAATGCATTGAGTTGTATGCAATCTAGCAGGTTACATCTGACAATCAATAGTTAAAATCAATTAGTTGCGCTACAAAAAATTGCAGTGTAGCCCTGGCCTTAAAGCAAAACGCTGAAGTCTTATCCTTATCATTAATATATGAACAAAAAATGGGCCAATAACCAAATTAACAAAAAATGTGCAGGACAAGCAATAAATCAAAAAACAAAATCATGCCCACACAAAAATTATTAACAAAGTTTATTAACAAATAAATAAAATACAAAATACAAATGAACACACACATGAGGGAATACAGGAAAAAAACAATAAATAATGTGTACAAAGGCATGAAGTTCAGGGTATCAGATAAATAAATAATCATGGCAAAGCACCTTCACAAATGCACTTGAGATAATTAGAAATAGCATATTCAAATGCAGCCAAAGCTGCTCTAAAGTCATATCATAGATTTAAATGTAGAGAGGTGCTAAAAAAACATATATTATAAGATGAAAAAATCCTGAAACAACATACCTAAGGCACAAGCAACCTGACACGCGTTTCGCCTACAGCTTCGTCCAGAGGTTTGTTTGTAAGGACACATGCATCATTATTTAAACCCCACCCCACCAATCAAATGCCACAGAACACACCTGAATAATAATAAACTGATGTCTGCTATATAGATACAAAGAAATAAAGAAACAATACCGCCATATTGTAATACACTGAGCATGCGACAAAATCGCGCGATGAATAAACAACATACATTACCTCTCACGATCACTAAAGATCGTGAGATGCATAATCAGAATGCAGAGTATCCAAGAGACAGTATTAGGTTGCTTGTGCCTTAGGTATGTTGTTTCAGGATTTTTTTCATCTTATAATATATGGTTTTTTAGCACCTCTCTACATTTAAATCTATGGTATGACTTTAGAGCAGCTTTGGTTGCATTTGAATATGCTATTTCTAATTATCTCAAGTGCATTTGTGCAGGTGCTTTGCCATGACTATTTATTTATTTGATACCCTGAGCTTCATGACTTTGTAGGTTGTCTTAGGTATCTTGCTTCATTAAGTAAAAAAAATCCTTAGAGGGGATTGAATAATATGTGTAAATGTATCCAAGGATAACATACCTCAAGATGAGGAAAATCACTTTCTGTCTCATAGGGGTTCTTGTCTTTCTGTGGATTAACGTGGCTGGATAGTAGATAGAAATACATAAATTTATGGGGAGAAATTTATTAAAGGGAGTCTGCCACCAGAATCAGCATATCAACCCAGCCCTGCTGATAGATACTGTGGGTATCTAACATTGTTTTCCCCTTGTGTGTTGCTGCCTCTGTTGCTAAGATGTTGTTTTTGTCAAAAAGCAAATGAGCTCTCTGGAGCAATAGCAAGCAAGGCTCTGTACTGTCAGGAGGGTGGTGTCAGGCAGGAGCAGACAAGGGGTGTGATTCTGAGCTCTGACACTGGCTGCCTCTGTCTGGAGCTCTGAATCACGCCCCCTGCCTGATACCGCCCTTCTGACATTACATTAAATAGAACATCAGGGGGGAGCACCATTTGATTCAGGTAACTATAACCTATCTGCAGGACTGGGTTAATATACTGGGTTCTGGTGAAAGACTACCTTTAAAAAGGACATTTCATGTCCTCGCAGATTGGTGGTGTTATATAGTCAAGAGTACTGTCAGGTGGGACATTACTCACAGCTCAGCGATGATGCTAGGATGTAAGGCCTACCCTACATGTATATCGTTGCCGAAACTAATGGCACCAATATCTTTGGCACCAGGGCACGTACCATCAAAACTGGCAGCTGGCAGCTTTCTAGCAGTATATAATACCACCAATCTGTGAGGACATGAAAAGTCCACTTTAAATCTGATGACTATACTACTATATTGCATTACTTTCCTAGTCCTCCTTTATTACTGTCTGTCTATCTATCTATCTATCATTACCAATAAAGCACATTTTGTTTTTTTCTAGGTCTACTTTTTATGGTTCCATTCCAAGGATATGATCCAGTCGTTTAAAACCCTAGAAAGGTAATATTTTATATGTTAAAATTTATTTTAAAACACAGTTAAAAGTTAAAGAGGACTTGTCACCAAGTCTATAAAAAGCCCAATGACTTACATAATCTGATAGATGATGTCACCCTGAGCATTTTGGTGTTTTGTTTATCTAAATCTGAGCCATTCCGAAGATATAAGCCCTTTTAGTCCTGATGCAAATTAGGGCTTACTATCCAAGTGGGCTATCTGGAGGGTCCCTGTGTGCTGTATGTCATACAGTGTTACCGCCCACTTGGCTAATATACCTTAATTTGCATCAGGACTAAAAGGGCTTAATTTCTTTGGAATGGCTGAATGGATTTGGATAAACAAAATACCAAAATACTCAAGGTGACAGCAACTATCAGGTGATGTATGTTATTGGACTTTCCAGATGTGGTGACAGGTCCTCTTTAACTTCCATGGTGCTGTACAGTGGGGAAAAAAGTATTTAGTCAGGCACCAATTGTGCAAGTTTTCCCACTTAAAAAGATGAGGCCGGCCTGTAATTGACATCATAGGTAGACCTCAACTATGAGAGACAAAATGAGAAAACAAATCCAGAAAATCACATTGTCTGATTTTTAAAGAATTTATTTGCAAATTATGGTGGAAAATAAGTATTTGTAGTAATTTCACCTGTTTGACATTGTTATCAGTATAAAAGACACCTGTCCACAACCTCAGTCACACTCCAAACTCCACTATGGTGAAGACCAAAGAGCTGTGGAAGGACACCAGAAACAAAATTGTAGACCTGCACCAGGCTGGGAAGACTGAATCTGCAATAGGCAAGCAGCTTGGTGTGAAGAAATCAACTGTGGGAGCAATAATTAGAAAATGCAAGACATACAAGACCACTGATAATCTCCCAAGATCTCACCCCGTGGGGTCAAAATGATCACAAGAACAGTGAGCAAAAATCCCAGAACCACACTGGGGGACCTAGTGAATGACCTGCAGAAAGCTGGGACTAACGTAACAAAGGCTACCGTCAGTAACACACTACGCCGCCAGGGACTCAGATCCTGCAGTGCCAGACGTGTCCCCCTGCTTAAGCCAGTACATATCGGGGCCCGTCTGAAGTTTGCTAGAGAGCATTTGGATATTCCAGAAGAGTATTGGGGAAAATGTCATATGGTCAGATGAAACCAAAGTAGAACAGTTTGGTAGAAACACAACTCGTCGTGTTTGGAGGAGAGTGAATGCTGAGTTGCATCCAAAGAACACCATACCTACTGTGAAGCATGGGGGTGGCAACATCATGCTTTGGGGCTGTTTCTCTGCAAAGGGACCAGGACGACTGATCCGTGTACATGAAAGAATGAATGGGGCCATGTATCGTGAGATTTTGAGTGCAAACCTCTCTCCATCAGCAAGGGCATTGAAGATGAAAGGTGGCTGGGTCTTTCAGCATGACAATGATCCTAAGCACACCGCCAGGACAACGAAGGAGTGGCTTCGTAAAGAAGCATTTCAAGGTCCTGGAGTGGCCTAGCCAGTCTCCAGATCTCAACACCATAGAAAGCCTTTGGAGGGAGTTGAAAGTCCGTGTTGCCCAGCGACAGCCCCAAAACATCACTGCTCTAGAGGAGATCTGCATGGAGGAATGGGCCAACATACCAGCAACAGTGTGTGCCAACCTTGTGAAGACTTACAGAAAACGTTTGACCTTTGTGATTGCCAACAAAGGATATATAACAAAGTATTGAGATGAACTTTTGTTATTGACCAAATACTTATTTTCCACCATAATTTGCAAATAAATTCTTTAAAAATCAGACAATATGATTTTCTGGATTTGTTTTCTCATTTTGTCTCTCATAGTTGAGGTCTACCTATGATGACAATTACAGGCTGGCCTCATCTTTTTAAGTGGGAGAACTTGCACAATTGTTTGCTGACTAAATACTTTTTTTTCTCCACTGTATATATATGAAATAAGGTAGGGTTAAAAGAGAAGCTGGCAACATGTTTATGCTGCTGGGCACTGGGTAACCACTCAAGAGACTGGGTAAGAGGAGTGCCAGTAGTGGAATGAAAGGAGATTAACCGGAAGTGGGGTTGAGAAGTGATTGGAGTCAAGAGGCAAGACCACAGAGAAGGATGTTGCAGTAGTGTAGGTGGAATATGATGAAGGCATGAATTTAGTTTATTGTCATCAATGTAAAGGCTATTTCACACAATCAAATTTTTGGTCCATGTGAGGTCCAAGTCTAAAATGGAATAAGCCACACTGGCCAATGGTAAAATGTAATGTTCAAAGTAATACTGACCTTGGGTCCTGGTATAAAAAAATCACAGTATCAAACTGCATAAGGAACTGCATAGGTTTTTAAGATTGTCCATTGTTTTCATAGACAACATACATGATTTTAAAAATGTTCATGTGACTTTGGCCTAAGACTGGTATTGAAAGTAATGTTCAGCAACATAGGGGGCAAATTTATTATTGTGGTTGCGACTCAATCTTAGTCTTAAATGTACCAGAATATAGCATAAATAGGTGCATTTAATATTTAAAACACGCCAAAAATTACCCTTATTTGAAGGAAAAAGTGCATACCCGTGTTTTTTTTTTTTTTATAGACGCAGGGCGGTTATATCTCAAAAAGCAATGGTTTTGTAGAATAATTTGCCATTTTGATGGCTTGTAAGTGCTACAGGGCTTATTCTTATTTGGGAGACAAATTTGTGGATGTGAGCCACTTGAAAAGTGATGAAGATTTGGCTTTTAAAAAAAAAAAGCCACCAAAATTTATGGCTATGGGAGCAAATGTGAAATGAAAATGGTCTTGGTTTCTTTGATGCCAACACTGTGGCACCAACAGTGAGGTATATTGGAATATGATGAACCAGGCGGCAGGACATGTCTGTCTGTGTGGTGGCAGGGGTGGTAGCTGTTTAGGATGGATCCACCCATGCCTGATTAATTCTGACATTCAGTAATTATTTCCACGCTACCTGTGGATAGTTTCGTCCTTTTAGGTGTTACAACGCCACCGGCAGCACTGAACACCTTCTTGGCCATTACGTTTGAGGCCAGACAAGATAAAACTTCCATGGCAAACTGAGCCAGCTCCTTCCACTGCTCTAACTTATTGGCCCAGAATTCCGTAGGGTCACAGTTATCTGCTGGACTATAGGTGCACTCTAGGTACGACTGTACCTGCTGGTGCAGCCAGTGGTGTCATTTGCCTATTGTGGATCTGGTTGTTGCTGCAAGCTGAAAAATTTCTTGTTCATCATGTTCCAGATACTGTATTAGCTGCTGGTTTTGCTGCTTTTACTCATGATACTTATAGCTGTGGCACTGGCAGAGGAGGTGGAGCGTTGGCTGAGTGAGGTGGACTGGGAACGGGCAGAGACCACCTGGATACGTGTGCGACTAGCTGTTACATTGGTCTCCCTAAATGCTGCAGTAAGCTGGGTATACATCCTATCCTGATAATATTCCAATTTTTCTTCCCCTTGGGAGGCGGGGAGGATTCCCCCATTTTGTCTTTATAGCAAGTCTAAGGGTACTGCCATTCAGTACTCAACCCTCTGCTTGATGCTAATAATACTCTTGTCACTGTGTGACAAAAAAAATGCTTAATATTTAAAATGCTTTGAATATTTTTTCAGTTTAGCACAATCCGTCACACTGTATATTGGGTGAACAGAGCACAAAAAACTCTTAAATAACATAGTTTTTTCAGATTAGTTCAACCTTTGAGACTGTACAGTCATGGCCAAAAGTTTTGAGAATGATACAAATATTAATTTTTACAAAGTCTACTGCTTCAGTTTTTCTAATGGCAATTTGCATATACTCCAGAATGTTATAAAGAGTGATCAGCTTAACAGCAATTACTTGCAAAGTCAATATTTGCCTAGAAAATGAACTTTATCCCCCAAAACACATTTCAACATCATTGCAGCCCTGCCTTAAAAGGACCACCTAACATCGTTTCAGTGATTGCTCCATTAACACAGGTGTGGGTGTTGATGAGGACAGGGCTGGAGATCAATCTGTCATGATTAAGTAAGAATGACACCACTGGACACTTTAAAAGGAGGCTGGTGCTTGCCATCATTGTTTCTCTTCTGTTAACCATGGTTATCTCTAAAGAAACACGTGCAGTCATCATTGCACTGCACAAAAATGGCCTAACTGGGAAGAGTATTGCAGCTAGAAAGATTGCACCTCAGTCAACAATCTATCGCATCATCAAGAACTTCAAGGAGAGAGGTTCCATTGGTGCCAAAAAGGCTCCAGGGCGCCCAAGAAAGACCAGAAAGCGGCAGGACCGTCTCTTAAAAGTGTTTCAGCTGTGGGATCGGGCTACCAGCAGTGCAGAGCTTGCTGAGGAATGGCAGCAGGCAGGTGTGAGTGCATCTGCACGCACTGTGAGGCGGAGACTCTTGGAGCAAGGCCTGGTCTCAAGGAGGGCAGCAAAGAAGCCACTTCTCTCCAGAAAAAACATCAGGGACAGACTGATATTCTGCAAAAGGTACAGGGAGTGGACTGCTGAGGACTGGGGGAAAGTCATTTTCTCTGATGAATCCCCTTTTCGATTGTTTGGAACATCTGGAAAACAGCTTATTCAGAGAAGAAGAGGTGAGCGCTACCACCAGTCTTGTCTCATGCCAACTGTAAAGCATCCTGAAACCATTCATGTGTGGGGTTGCTTCTCAGCCAAGGGAATCGGCTCTCTCACAGTCTTGCCTAAAAACACAGCCATGAATAAAGAATGGTACCAGAATGTCCTCCAAGAGCAACTTCTCCCAACCGTCCAAGAGCAGTTTGGCGCTCAACAATGCCTTTTCCAGCATGATGGAGCACCTTGCCATAAAGCAAAGGTGATAACTAAATGGCTCAGGGAACAAAACATAGAGATTTTGGGTCCATGGCCTGGAAACTCCCCAGATCTTAATCCCATTGAGAACTTGTGGTCAATCATCAAGAGACGGGTGGACAAACAAAAACCAACAAATTCAGACAAAATTAAAGCATTGATTCTGCAAGAATGGACTGCTATCAGTCAGGATTTGGTCCAGAAGTTGATTGAGAGCATGCCAGGGAGAATTGCAGAGGTCCTGAAGAAGAAGGGTCAACACTGCAAATATTGACTTGCTGCATTAACTCATTCTAACTGTCAATATAAGCTTCTGTTACTCATAATATGAATGCAATTATATTTCTGTATGTGATAAAAACATCTGACAAACACACATAAAAACCAGAGGGCAGCAGATCATGTGAAAATATAATATTTGTGTCATTCTAAAAACTTTTGGCCATGACTGTATATTGGGTAAACAACAAAAAACCCCCATGCTTAAATAACAGATACTTTTTTCAGGTTAGCGCAAACAGGATCAACATTTTGCTCTTAGAACAACAGTTTCTTTGTATTTAATGAAAAAAAAAAAAAAACTCTTGCCCAGAAAAGCACTTAAAAATATATTTTTCACTAACAGGACTGACTGTTAGTAAAATTTATTTTTAAACTCTCTGCATACAAATGAAACTTCTCTATTGCACAACCGACTTAGACAAAATTAGATTATTGCCAATGAAGGGGTTAACTGTCCTTTGTCTGTGTATTAGTGCAGTAATGCTGCTGTCAGGCTCACAACAGCAGCACAGATATTCTCCCTTGCTCCTATCTATGATTTCTATCACTAATCTGCCTGTAATTGATTACATTTGACTAAACTCTCCTACTCCTAAGATTCTCTAGCTCTGTTGCTTGCAATTCTAAGCTCTCCACTCTAGATAACTGACCCTAACTGCAGACAAAGAGTAACAAAGTGGCAGATGTCATCCAGGCAATGGGGGAGGAGGGGGCGTAGCTGGGTGGCAGTTAGGGGCAGTTATCTAGAGCAGAGAGTGAAGCCCCAGCACGAGAAGAAACATCCCAATGCAAGTGAATATGCATTTTCTAATAACTTTGTTAAGTATTGTAATTAAAAATTTTGTTTTTACATAAATATTTTAATTATTTTCTTTAAATAGCACCTCCTGGTGTTCAAAATTTATAACTTCATATTAAAGGGGTTTTCCGGGCAAAAATTTTTTTTTTCAAAAAGGTCTGTTAGTGCTATTAATAGGTTAATAAGTGCAACCAAATACCTTTAGCAGTGTTTTGAGTGATTTATGGGTTTCTCTCTTGCCTCCTGGCATCTTCTGCATTTGTTTACAGGGGCATCTTCCTGTTATGTGTTTTCCTAAAACTACCATGATGCCTTGGGCTTCACTCAGAGCTGATTCACACTACCTCCATCTCTCACTACCTCCCCCTCCCTTTCTCACTCACACCCCCTCCCTGTTTCCCTAGCTAGCTTGCCCACTATTAGCCCTTCCTAACTAACTCAACCTCCATATCCCATCATACTTACCTGTCTTCCGGCCACCCACGGTGCAATAGAGCCGGGGTGCCGACATGCGCAGTAGGAGTATGCATCACCCTGTGCATCATATGCTGCTCACTCTACTGCGCATGTCAGCTTTTCGGCTCTATTCAGGTGTGGGTCGGCCGGCAGACATCAAGAAGAGCAGGTGCCAGCCACTCAGAAGAAGTGACGTCCTGTGCCCAGAAGTTCCGGACCGGAAGACAGGTAAGTATAATGGGGGGAGGGGTTGAGTTAGTTTCCGGAAGGGGAACTACAAGTTCCCCGCAACATCACCGGTAAATCGTCGATCTTTTGGTACATTTTTGGTACATTAAGTAATTTAGAAAGTAGGCGAGTGGGCTGTACTATCATTTTATCCCGGAAAACCCCTTTAATTTATTACCATTTGTATTGATGCCACTAGTGGCGTAACTTAAGTCTTGTGGGCCCTGGTGCAAACTTTTTTCCGGGGCCCCCTACCTCATTCCTACAGAAAATTCTTGATTGTGATGGTTACGGCTGCTAAGGATGGTTACGGCTGCTCTAAGGGTCTCCTTGGCTTATGGGCCAGATGGAAGCTGTAATCTCAATACTGATGCCAGTGCTTATGGGCCCCCTAAGGCTCCTGGGCCCCGGTGCACCCTCTGCACCTCCTCAAGTTACGCCCCTGGATGCCACAACTCCTTTAAAAAATATATGACAGCTCTGTTAGGATCCCTTTTAGTACAAATTATGGATACTAGATTTCTGTATTTTTAAGGCTGAATATAATTTCCTGCTCAAGACTGAGAACAACCTAAATAAGGAAGAATTATATAGTCTTGGGTGAATCATTCATTTTGGGTGTAAAACTTTTATCTGGATAACTAAGATTAACTTTAAATGACTTTTATTAGCATTACAAAATAGCAGATTCAATTCTAATCCCCTGAAACGTGTTCAGTAACATGTGAACCTTTTTTCTATTCATAGACTAAGATGTAGCAGATAAGAACAAATTATGAGATTACTATGCCTTTTAGTGCATAATTAAGCAAAAAATATAAGATTTTACATAAATTATTTCATAATAATGTTGTCTAAGTAAACAGTACCAAATATACTCATAAGAAAAGTTAATTAGAAGAAACATAAAATAAATTCCAAAAGTTTATTTATCTGTACAACTCTGTCAATGGGCAACCCCATGTCATAGCTAAGACCTGTGGCTGTCCAACCTTGAGAGAAAGTCCAGTTCATGATCTCCCCAGCTCTTTTGGTAATGTGCAGTATCACTATGCCTAGACAGAAAGGCTCTCTTAGGCTAGATGCACACAGCCAAGGTGCTAAACGGCTGTGAAAAATATCCATTTTTCATGGCTGTCTTACACCCAAGGGGCAACTGTTTTAACGGATCCCCTATACATTTTAGTGTATGGAGGGATCCGTGAAAACGTCCGAAAATAGGACATGACCTATATTTTGACAGTTTGTGACATCAAAATAACAGTCATGAGAATAGCCCCCATTCACTGACAGTGACAATAATGAAAATAATGCTGCCGTGTGACGTCCTTTTAAAAAATGGACGTCACACGGCCAATTTTCACTGTCATGTGAATGTAGCCTAAGGCTGAGGAAAATGTTGCAGAAACAAAGTGGAAAAAACACAGCGTTGTAGTATAGGGAAACTACTAAAACCAATATGGATATTATCTCTGTAATGTGATATCATTGTTTGCATTATCCCAATACTTTGATATCACTTTGTATATTATACCTGTGTTGTGACGTCACTGTGTGTATTATCCCTGTACTATGACATAACTGGATGCATTATTCCAATACTTTGATATCACTGTGTGCTTTATCTCAATATTTTGATACTACTGTGTGCATTATCCCTGTACTGTGACATCACTTGGTACATTATCCTTGTACAGTGACATCAATGTGTTTATTATCCCTGCTCTGTGACATCACTGTGCATTATCTGTATTGTAAGATCACTGTGAATGTTATTTTTGTGTGTAAAGGAGACCAAATAATCATGCATTTTCAAGTTCTTAAGTAGTGGTCACGGTAGAGTGGGGCCCCATTATAAATTTTGCTATGGATCCCCATTGTTAATTGTTATGTTCATGTAAACAGACATGTTGCTAACAAGTCTTCCTGGTGGTGGTCTGGGCACAAACAGAGAAGCAAAGGGAAATGTAAATACCGCTAAAATTTATGGATGGGACATGGATGACCTTCGTGATTTGATTTGATGTGTATATCAATACTGGATGAAACCCATCAACTTGAGTCTTGTCAATGCACCCACATACCTTGGCTCTTACCTCTTCTGGGATCTCATTACTAAGTACACGACTGATGACTATACATTTGCCTGTAATATATGTTCTAGGTTTGGTTTGATCCACGCCGTGTTTACAAACCTCCTGTTATGGGCTAATGGCGTTTTAACAGAGTCTAAGCATCAGCTGAATGAACATAAGGAAAGGCTCATTACTCTTGGTTTTTCCAACATAACAATGGGTAAGAAAATTAATTCCAAAAAATATCTGCAAATATATCCAAAGCAGTGCTAAATCCTCACTGTTTCCTTGTGCACTCTTTGCTTTGCTGTATTTTACTTGTTGCTCCTTGTATCACTGTTATTTACATGCAGTGAATCTGTGGATAAACTACATTTCCCATGAGTCATCTGTCTGCTCTCACTCTCTGTGTACCCCTCCTTTCTCTCTCCCCTGCAATGAAATCACCAGTTAATAAATCACTCCCACATCTGAGGTCACATGCTGTTGTGACGATCTGTTTGCTGGCTGAACTGCTCATAGGGAGGGGTAGTGAGCTTGCAAATGAAACGTCACAGCTGAGGTCACATGACCTGAAAAAAAAATCAGTTAGACAATGCCAAATTTAAACAGCATATATATAAGGAAGTGTTTTGTATTGATGTATCCTATTATTTTGCCCATATCCAAACTGGATAACCCCTTTAGTACCCCTTTTCACTGCTGCAAATTCTCCAAAAATAGGCTAGATAAGACATGATATGGCTTGGAAAAAAGTGCAAAGGGTTAATTAAATGTTTTAATTCCATTTTCTTATATATAATATCTTGCTCTTATGGATTTTAACAGAAAAAACTCTGCAAACAGACATCTGGCAAAAAATGTGCACTGAAGTGTGTGTGATTTCTTTAACATGCAAAGTATGCATAGTTTTACAATGGCTTAGGTCCATTAGAGGCATCAAGCAGAGGTGTACGTCTGGAAATGCTTTCAGCATTCACTGTAATATAGCACCATAGTTGGGGCCTAGACTTTGGGTGATGCGTTACACTGGGGAATCAACAAGCTAAAGCGACTTAGGCCCGGGCCCCACGTGGTGTAAATGGAAAAAAACGTGGCGAATCCCATACCCACAGTGCCGTAAAATACAAGCAGCGGATACGCTGCGATTTACAAAACCGTTGTGGGTTTGGAAATCGCAGCATGTCAATTATACCTACGGAAACGCCAGCAGTTTCCCTATAGGTATAATGGAAGCAGAAAGTTCGCAGGGGAAATCTCTGCGAACTTTCTGTGAAAGCGCTGCGGGAAAAACCGAGATGCGTTTCCGCCACGGTTTTTCCCGCAGCGCTTGCTGCGCCTGCTACGTCGGGCCTTAGCCTGAGTTGGGGTATTTAGATATAGGGCTATGGTAAGTAACTGAATTTTTATCCTCGATGCATGCTACCATATACAGTATGCAACTCTAGATGGCTACTCATCCCTCTTCCTGAATCATATTTCCTACATGCTTCATTGTCATACATAGGTAGTCCAGTATTCACTCTATAGTTTCTTTTTTAGATATCTAGAGTATGTTCACAGTGAATTTGGACAAAAATGTTAGATCATATTATATTACCATTTTTACAAAAAGCACTAAAAATTACACTGTGGACACATGTTCTAAATCTTCCATCTCTCCAAGTTGGGTAAACCTACTGTTAGGCCGAGGTCCTATGTAGTGTAAACGCCACTATTTTGCAAAAATGCAGCGTTTTACAGTACCTGCAAAGTGGATGGATTCTGGCTAATCCCATCCACACATTGCAAAAAAATACCCGCAGCATGTGTAAATCGCAGCATGTCAATTATACCTACCGAAATGCTGGAATTTTCCATATAGGTATAATCGAAGCAGAAAGTCCACAGAGGAAACCTCTGCGGATTTTCTGTGAAATGCCTTGTGGGAAAAACCATGATGCGTTTCCGCCGCAGTTTTTCCCGCAACGCTTTTTCGCTGCAGCCAGCTACGTGGGGCCTTGGCCTTTGGCAACAAAAAAATTGTATTTCCACAACATGGAGCCTTAGCTTTAGAGAGTTTTTCCCATTTGTAAGTTTCAAAAATATTTTAGGTGGAATTTATTTGATGAGTTTTTATGGATATACAACTGACAAATTTTGGTGCAAAAATTTTTGTTTGTTAATTTATTACTTTTCTCACCACTTTTCAATAGTAAAAAAAAAATGTAAATTTTAGAGATCAGTGTTAGGTGAGTGCGGGTGTATTTCTATCTGTTCACTATGACAGTACCCAAAAACTGATAACTTAAGTCCATAACTTAAGTCTATTATTTTTTTTCTCTATAGATGACCATACACCAGAGTGTAACTGCACATCCAATGTATGTTCCATATTTTCACAAGGTATTTACTATCTGTATCCATTCACTATTGAGTACCATATATTGGCCTCCACAATGCTTTATGTATTATGGAAGAACATCGGGCGTACTGTGAAGCATCACCAGTTGCAGAAGATCCACTTCAAGTTCCATGGTATCACAGCCGGCACCATTATGGGCTTGATCGTTCTCACAACCACCATTGCTGTCTTGGTTGTGTATCTCATCCAGATTGGACGTTCAAAGAGTAAAAGTGAACTGGCTCTCACTATGTTCTACGTATTTGCCATTACAGTTTTGACACTTATGTGCACGGCCGGAGTCATAGGTCTTATCATATACAGATTGGAAAATAAGTCATTGGATGATAGTGAGAGCCCGGCCAAGAAGTTGGACTCAGATCTTCTTGTTGGTTCTGCTTGTGGTTCTTGGCTCATCTCTTGGGGTTCTATCTTGGCCATTATCTGTGCTGAGACCCATCCTGACTATGCATGGTACAATTTACCTTATTCTATCCTTGTTATAATTGAAAAATACATTCAGAATCTATTTATAATTGAGTGTATACACCGGAAGGAAGAGGAGCCTATGGATAGCCAGACAATTGAAAAGATATTTTCTATGTCTAGTAGAAGTACTTTGTCTCTTACCCCTTCATATGAGGTTTTCAATGAATCTGTTACTATTTGCAACAAGGAATTCCCTTACATGTCCAATTCAGAACTATCTCTTGGAGAAGCCTCTGCAGAGGAGAAGAAGAATCAAGAAAACAATAACTGCATCAGACTTGCTCCATCCATCATAGCTATGCAAGCAACCAGGTCAGCAAAACTCAATAAGAAAAGGAGAATACTCAAAAACATTGCAGCATTCCTCTTTCTTTGCAACATTTCTGTAAGTACTTTCCTGTTTCCTATTTTCTGCAACTCAGTTTTCATCTTCACTGTGTATACTGGGACATAGTGAGCAGAGTCATCTTGTTGGCATTACAAGGTAGGGGATTTAAAAACAGAGGTTATCTCTATAGTACTACAGGCGGTCTAGAGAAGGTCTTGTTGGTTTCAGTGATATTTGCCAGATATTTGCTGGTCTTAGGCAGACTCAGAGAGACCCACAGGTGAACAGGTGAATCCGCCAATGGGCCCCCGCTCACCCTTGCATGGCACAGTACACTCATTGTACTTCCTGCAGATACAGTCATATGAAAAAGTTTGGGCACCCCTATTAATCTTAATCATTTTTAGTTCTAAATATTTGGGTGTTTGCAACAGCCATTTCAATTTGATATATCTAATAACTGATGGACACAGTAATATTTCAGGATTGAAATGAGGTTTATTGTACTAACAGAAAATGTGCAATATGCATTAAACCAAAATTTAACCGGTGCAAAAGTATGGGCACCTCAACAGAAAAGTGACATTAATATTTAGTAGATCCTCCTTTTGCAAAAATAACAGCCTCTAGTCGCTTCCTGTAGCTTTTAATCAGTTCCTGGATCCTGGATGAAGGTATTTTTGACCATTCCTCTTTACAAAACAATTCCAGTTCAGTTAAGTTTGATGGTCGCCGAGCATGGACAGCCCGCTTCAAATTATCCCACAGATGTTCAATGATATTCAGGTCTGGGGACTGGGATGGCCATTCCAGAACATTGTAATTGTTCCTCTGCATGAATGCCTGAGTAGATTTGGAGCTGTGTTTTGGATCATTGTCTTGCTGAAATATCCATCCCCGGCGTAGCTTCAAATTCGTCACTGATTCTTGTACATTATTCTCAAGAATCTGCTGATACTGAGTTGAATCCATGCGACCCTCAACTTTAACAAGATTCCCGGTGCCGGCATTGGCCACACAGCCCCAAAGCATGATGGAACCTCCACCAAATTTTACAGTGGGTAGCAAGTGTTTTTCTTGGAATGCTGTGTTTTTTTGACGCCATGCATAACGCCTTTTTGTATGACCAAACAACTCAATCTTTGTTTCATCAGTCCACAGGACCTTCTTCCAAAATGAAGCTGGCTTGTCCAAATGTGCTTTTGCATACCTCAGGCGACTCTGTTTGTGGCGTGCTTTCAGAAACGGCTTCTTTCGCATCACTCTCCCATACAGCTTCTCCTTGTGCAAAGTGTGCTGTATTGTTGACCGATGCACAGTGACACCATCTGCAGCAAGATGATGCTGCAGCTCTTTGGAGGTGGTCTGTGGATTGTCCTTGACTGTTCTCACCATTCTTCTTCTCTGCCTTTCTGATATTTTTCTTGGCCTGCCACTTCTGGGCTTAACAAGAACTGTCCCTGTGGTCTTCCATTTCCTTACTATGTTCCTCACAGTGGAAACTGACAGGTTAAATCTCTGAGGCAACTTTTTGTATCCTTCCCCTGAACAACTATGTTGAACAATCTTTGTTTTCAGATCATTTGAGAGTTGTTTTGAGGAGCCCATGATGCCACTCTTCAGAGGAGATTCAAATAGGAGAACAACTTGCAATTGGCCACCTTAAATACCTTTTCTCATGATTGGATACACCTGGCTATGAAGTTCAAAGCTCAGTGAGGTTACAAAACCAATTTTGTGCTTCAGTAAGTCAGTAAAAAGTAGTTAGGAGTATTCAAATCAATAAAATGATAAGGGTACCCAAATTTTTGCACCGGTCAAATTTTGGTTTAATGCATATTGCACATTTTCTGTTAGTACAATAAACCTCATTTCAATCCTGAAATATTACTGTGTCCATCAGTTATTAGATATATCAAATTGAAATGGCTGTTGCAAACACCCAAATATTTAGAACTAAAAATGATTAAGATTAATAGGGGTGCCCAAACTTTTTCATATGACTGTACTTATCATAAAGCCTCTCAACCAGCCATGTGATGGTATAATGTATGGGTAGATTATTTAATATACGGGTAGATTATTTAAGAAATTAACCAGTTTATTTTTACATACTGTAGATTCACTGAGTGGCTGAGATGACATCTAGGTGCAGAATTAAGCCAACCAGTATTCTTCCTCCCTGGGCCCCATTCTCTCAATCACACTGCAGGGGCCTCAATCATCTTGCATTTTTCTTCTTTCTGGCATCTGCTGCTTATAGAACTTAAAACGGCATACTTCAAGGCAATGGCCAGGCAGTGGGCTACTGACAGGACCCCAGGACATAAACAATCAGAGGCAAGGGCTATGCAGGAAGCTACTACTGACAAAAAAAAATTATGTTGGCAACATTTTAGGAAATTGCGAATGAGTGTCCTAGGGACAAATTCTTTCCTTTGGTTTTTGTAGACACTGCAACAGTTTTTCCAGTTCTGCCTCATCTGTCCAGGTCACAATTCTAGAAGTTCTAGTGGCATTTACATAGGTGTTCATGGATAAACTTGAACAGCAGGTAATGGGCTCTATTTACTTAATGATCCCCGTTCCTGCTTATGGCCGCCTCCGCTTACCCTTCTTGGCCTCCAGGGGGCCCTCTACATCCCATATCATGTTGCTGACAGCAACGTGATATGGGACACACAGGGCCCCCTGGAGGGCAGAAGGGGAAGCATAAGTGGCCGTGAGCAGGAGCGGGGATCTGTGAGGGCCCATGGCAAGAGTATTTGTTGGGTGAACCCTGCGAGTGAGAGCCACTGGTAGTGGCAGCAATGAATTTCTAGAGTACTGACTTCTTTCAACATCTTAGGTTTTTCTCTCAAGCCAAACTTGATGGGATGACCTGATCTGAGCAAGTTTGAAGTTGTTTGAAATCTTCTTCACTTGTAGATGATCTTCTGGACAGTGGAATGGGTAGTCTCCAATTGTTTGGTGATCTTTTTATATCTCAACTCTACAGCTCTATACCTCTAGGTAATCCAGATAGCTCTTTCTAGGCACTTAGGGATCTATACCATTTTTTCTGAAAGCCTTGGAGATCTCTTTGGGTCTAGGTATGGGGATGTCACACATTTTTCAAAAAGTTAGGGTGCCAGTTCTCAAGTGCTCAATACTTGGTGACACAATTAGATTAACATCTAGTAACAATGGTGACAATTTTGTAGAGTATTTTTTTTTCCCCAATGATTTAGTTGCTGAGTTCCCAGGTCCAGACTTTACGGATAGAATGGATGATGTGTAGTTACTATGCTTAGATAGCTGGGCAGTTTCTGCTGCTTCATTTAGTTCTTACCAGATCAATTTACAATGATAAACTTCATAATTCTAAAATGGATTTTCCCATGAACATAACTTAAATTTGTAGACAAAAATTTTTACAAGTATAAATAAAAATTTTGCATAATTGTAAAGATTTTCTCTAACCATCTTAGTGGTCAGATATGTAAAAATTACATGTCACCATCTATGAATTGTGGCAAGATTATAATCAGACTAAATATATGCCATGATGTTTTATGGTCTTACTTTTGTTTTTCTATATATTAAATCACAGCTTTGGATCCCACCAGCATTTGGTTGCCGTCCTCAGTATGACAATGGTCTAGAAGAAGTTGTGTTTGGTTTTGAGCCCTGGATCACAGTTGTCAATCTTGCGATGCCTTTCTCCATCTTCTACCGCATGCACTCAGCTTCTTCTTTATTTGAAGTTTACTGTAAGACATAGACTTGTGGAAGGAAGCAACTCGTGGCCTGAGTGAACACAGAATTTTCATGGTGTTACACTATCGTATTGGAGTGTATTTATCCCGGTCACTTTGATGTTTTTGGAATGTGCGTGAGGTCAACCCTGACTTTCTTGGAAACAAAAGCCAAGTGACAATCACATATTTTGCACAATATGTTTATGCCGTAGTTATATGAATACATAAAAGGTAGGAAGAAATATTTCCAAGTAGACAGTATAATGCACATATATAGTGGAGTTGCTATTCTTGAACTTATTGTAAAGTGCACATACAGTATGTAGGAAGTATAGGATATATCATCACTTCATGATTCATGAGGGTCTGACCTCTGGAACCCAGAGGTGTAACATGAAGATCCTAGGTCTCAATGTAAAATCTGTACCATGCCCCCCCCCCAACTATAATGTATTGTTTATAGTACTAGTGCCCTCATATTGGAAGAAACACCTAACCTAACAGGCCCTCTAAGTCTCCTCGGCCCACACATGCTGCGCCCACTCCCTCAAGTCACAACCCTGTTGGGCACCGAGAACAAAAGGGCTGCTCTAGTGCTGATTGAGCAGTTCATCCACTTCTAGGTTTTCCCTCCACAGTGACACACTAAGCCACCAACTTTGCAGGTAACTACAGCTGGCACCATTTAAAGAGGACCTTTAACCACCTCCACCAACTCCAACTCTTTGCATCATTCAGTAGGTGCTGCTCCACTAATCCCAGCACAATTGGAATTTTTTCTCTAGCCCCTTCCATTCCTTTACAATTATTTCTGTTAGTTTCAGCCCAATATGCTAATTATGCTTTCTACTGTCAGGCGGGTGGCAGACAGACAGGAACCACCCATTTGACAGTAGAGAGCAGAAATGATGTATAACCCTGTTATGTAAAACACTGTGAAGGGGACTCAGCACTAAATTACCTCAGTGGCCCCTTCATTCTCTGGATCGGCGGGGTCCCAGAGGTCGGACCCCCATTAATCATATAGTGGTTTCCTTTACAAGATGGGAATACCCCTTTAATGTAATGTATGCATGACATATGTCTTGTATTACACTGAGTACCACTGTAGGTACAGGCACATAATGTATTTTCTATTTACACTGTATCTTATAACTTTATCATATGGTCTTCACTATGTTATCCATTACTTGTAGGTGTTTTATGCCTCGAGGCTATATTTCCTTGTGTTGTAGCCTGAATTTGCAATTTTAACCCCTCCCAACTCCCTTACCTACACTGGTTATTTAACACCTTTCTCAATTTCACAGTTCATTACTGGTTAATAAAATGATGTATAACAAAACAGCTTATTTCCTATAATGTGCTGGTTGCAGTGCCATCAGTATCATAAGCGCTTCCCTAGCATTTTTCTCTGTTTTGTGTTTTTCTATGTTTATTTATGTGCCAAACGCATAGATATTTTACATTTCAAACTATTAAAAAGTATTGTATTTTTGTCTTCCTCAACTAAGATTTTGTACTCACAATGATCGTATTTAGACATACTTGCTAACATCTGAGATATGTCATTCAGGATGCAGGAGAGTTCATGCTGCCTTTCTTTTTTCAAGCATAGTCATTACTAGAGATGGGCGAACTGGGATTGTCCTGAATATTCCAAACTGTTAGTTTTTTTACAAACCAAACAAATGGAGACTTGTCTCGGGCACACTAAAATGGCCACTGCATTATACTCTGGGGTCTCTTCAGACCCCAAAGTATAATAGGTAAAGGCCTAGGGGAGGTTACAAAAATAAAAAAACATACCTTCTGTTACCTCTCTTGGGTCCTCTTGTCGCATCTGGCACTCTTCTGTGATGTCATCGGCCTGAGTTCAGAGCTAAGGACTGTGATTGGGCCTCAGCAGTGACCTGGGCATGCTGAGCGTCATAATATCATGATGCTCGGTGTGCCCATGCGACCACTGGTGGCCCAATCACAAACCTCAGCCGTGACCCCCGGGCTGATGACGTCACAGAAGAGTGCTGGATGCTGTGAGGAGGCCCAAGAGAGGTAACGGTAGGTAAGTATGAATGTTTTTTTGTTTTTTTTACACATCCCCTAGGCCTTTACTTATTATACTCTAGGGTCCAAAGAGTATAATTATGACACTTTCACTTTGATATAACTTCAGCTGTGTTTGTCTTAGAGAGCTAAAAATTGGATAGATAGGTTCCTAGGAGCCCTGACTGTGTTCTACACTAAGTTTTATAGATAGATTCCTAGGAGCCCTGACTGTGTTCTACACTATGTTTTTATAGATAGATTCCTAGGAGCCCTGACAGTGTTGTACACTATGTTTTATAGATAGGTTCCTAGGAGTCCTGACAGTGTTCTACACTATGTTTTATAGATAGGTTCCTAGGAGCCCTGACAGTGTTCTACACTGTGTTTTATAGATAGGTTCCTAGGAGCCCTGACAGGGTTCTACACTATGTTTTATAGATAGGTTCCTAGGAGCCCTGACAGTGTTCTACACTATGTTTTATAGATAGGTTCCTAGGAGCCCTGACAATGTTCTACACTATGTTTTATAGATAGGTTCCTAGGAGCCCTGACAATGTTCTACACTATGTTTTATAGATAGGTTCCTAGGAGCCCTAAGTATGGTTTCATATCAAACTTGTTCGCCTCGATACGAACCGGGGACTCAAGTCGCCGAACCTGAATATGAAACAAATCTTGAGAGGTTCACCCATCTCTAGTGATGACCCCTTTTCTATAGACCACATTCCTTTTTGAGGGCCATGCCCCCTTTTCTCCATGTTGCAACCCCCTTGAATGTATGTTGGCCCTTGGGGTTGATGCAGTATTCTGGCACCATGAACATAAAATGTCCATGGAGCTCTGTTTTCTGGGAGGCTTCTCCTGCGCTTAGAAGATTTACCCACTTTTCCAGGGATTCTCGGAGGTCTCTCTTTTTTCAGGTATTTTGGGAGAGATGCTAAGTATGATTTTAGGTATATTCCCAACTGTGAAGTTTGCACATTGCAGTTGGTTATGCCTCAGTTATCTACTGCTCTTCAATCTTTAGGATACATCATCAATAATAAGTCCTGGAAAACCCCTTTAAGATCTAATGCAAAGTTGTTTCATTTACTACTTGAGATATATTGGTATAATAAAAAAAACTTTGGTTGCGAAGGGGAAATTATCCTTTAACTTCTTTCACTGAGGATACAGCAGAAGCTGTACTGTATTCTACTGGGCATGCATAACTAACAGTGCCTCACTAGAAAGACATGCTCTGACCTATATACACACGTGGACAAAATTGTTGGTACCCCTCGTTTAATGAAAGAAAAACCCACAATAGTCACAGAAATAACTTGAATCTGACAGACTGGAATTTGCCAAACTACATGTTGACAAGCCACAAAGCTTCTGGGAGAATTTCCTATGGACAGATGAGACAAAAATCGAAATTTTTGGCAAGGCACATCAGCTCTATGTTCACAGACAGAAAAATGAAGCATATCTTGAAAAGAACACTGTCCCTACTGTGAAACATGGAGGAGGCTCTGTTATCTTCCGGGGCTGCTTTGCTGCATCTGGCACAGGGTGTCTTGAATTAGTGCAGGGTACAATGAAATCTCAAGACTATCAAGGGATTCTAGAGAGAAATGTGCTGCCCAGTGTCAGAAAGCTTGGTCTCAGTTGCAGGTCTTGGGTCTTGCAACAGGATAATGACCCAAAACACACAGCTAAATACACCCAAGAATGGCTAAGAGGAAAACATTGGACTATTCTGAAGTGGCCTTCTATGAGCCCTGACCTAAATCCTATTGAGCATCTTTGGAAGGAGCTGAAACATGCCGTTTGGAAAAGGCACCCTTCACACCCGAGACAACTGGAGCAGTTTGCTCATGAGGAGTGGCCAAAATACCTGTTGAGAGGTGCAGAAGTCTCATTGACAGTTACAGGAATTGTTTGATTGCAGTGATTGCCTCAAAAGGTTGTGCAACAAAATATTAAGTTAAGGGAACCATCATTTCTGTCCAGGCCTGTTTCATGAGTTTTCTTTTTTAAAAAAATTCTGTGAAGCATGGCTGAAAAGCAATGTCTGACTTTCATTTGTTCATTTTCATAGAATTTTTATATATTATTACTTTTGTCAGATTCAAGTTATTTCTGTGACCATTGTGGGTTTTTCTTTCATTAAACGAGGGTTACCAACAATTTTGTCCACATGTGTATATTGAACACCAGGGGGTGGTATTATAAGCAGATATTTGTGATATTTCTGCGAGGAAACTTTTTTTTTTTTTTATAACAACTTTAGTACTTTATAAACTTACTCTAATTTATGACACAATCCATTTAAAATCTATGTTTTAAGTTCAGTTTAGATAACTAAAGCCTGTATGTGATAGCTTTCACTAACTGTCCATCTCTACCTATTGCACTGCTGGTTTGATATCCTGTATATGTGCATACCAACCTATATCTCTGCAAAGTCAAATTGTGCATAATGTTGTATAATATACAGTATTAAAGGGGTTTTCTACATTTAGTTGTGTTCCATATTGTCATTGCGACAACATTATTGAGTGGGGGACGGGCAAACTTGAGCTGTTTCTGATTTTAAAAGGAAAGTTCAGCTTTAAACTCTTTCTGACATGTCACAAAGACATATCTGAAGTTGGGACCTCTTTGCTCTTCTGAACGCCATGCCCCTTTAATGTAAAGATTTGTCTCCTATGACTATAATCTTTGAACAAATAAAATAAATATGTAAATAACTTTATATGTGTTACATGTATTCAGCGAGTGATAACAGTCCTGTAATGTTTAGATGATTATTTTCCATTTTATTAAATATATGAAATTGTATTCTATGTCCAGACTTGTATTTTTTGATAAATCATATTTCTAAGATGTTGTTATTATATCTGCCTCTGCATGTATAATAGCATTATCCTGTTCAGAAATTATATTATTGTATAGCTGGGCAAAAATGTCAAAACTCTAGTTACCAAAGGATTAACGCTATGGCCCCACGTTGCGAAAATGCAGCTTTTTTTTGTTGCGGATTTTGTTGCGGTTTTTTGAGCCAAAGCCAACAATGGCTACAAAAGGAATGGGAAATATATAGGAAGTTCTTATACGTCTACCTTCTGTTCAAACCACTCCTGACTTTGGCTCAAAAAAACGCAACAAAATCTGCAACAAAAAAAGCTGCGTTTCCGCAACGTGGGGCCGTAGCCTAAAGGGGTTTTCTAGCCTAAAATTATTGATGACCTATTCTAAGGATCAGTAAGGGTTCTACATCTGGCACCTCCACCAACCAACTGGTGAATGGGAGCTGATCTGTAATACCCAGGTCTTCTGCGGATTTTTTTTCTGCAATGTGTGGATGGGATTAGCCAGAATCCCATCCAATTTGCAGGTAATGTAAAACGCAGTGTTTTCGCAATGTGGGGCCCTGGCCTTAGTGTCTGATCCTGAAGTGCGGTCCAATCACTGGGATTCTCAGTGTTCACATGTAAATGGAGTGGTGGTGTCACATGCTCGCCCACTACTCCTTTCACTTCTATGGCACTAATGGGTTTCTCCATTCCCGAAGTCTTATAGAAGTAAATGGAGCATGGCTGAGCAGGGGTGCCACACATCCATTCTCATTGGGAACTGGGGACACCTTTGGTCCTTGATTGCTAAGGGTCAAAGCATTATGAACCCTCCATGATCACACACTTTTCCCTTATCCTATTATTAGGGGACAAGTGTTATTAGATGTAACACCCCTTAAATGATGGTCGCAAGCCTTGGATGCCAGGCTAGCCTTGACTTTTTGCCTACACAGGTCACAAAGCCAAGGCTAGCCTTGGTACAAATAATCCCAAACTAGCACTGGCATAACTATAGGGATCAGAGTAGGGACAACTGTGATCGAAAACCAGAATTAAAGAGCACTCACAAGTCACCCTCAACAGTCTAGGCCTGGATAAACTTCTTTGATCTACTTTCTGGTTTCCTTTGCTGGCTGGCAGTCTGTGCATTTTATATTTATTACTCCTTGGTTACCTCTTGTTCACATGCTGACTGTAACATACTGCGTAGCGGTGGCACTGTAAATGTAATATATGAGCGCAGGAATCTGCCAGGTTTACTTAAGAAATTAAATACCGTATGTAATTGTAAGTAAATAGTGACAGAGTTTTAGTCTGTGCAGAGATCCACAGAATCAAAGACTTCAGTCTACCATCAGACCCAGTGGAGGAAGAAACAGGTACGTGTTCTTCTCAGGTCTCGAAGCTTCCTAGACTGGCTGAATCATTCAGCCACAAGTGGTTATATAGTTACGCATCTCTGTAATATGGCCACATTTCTTTTAGCTGTTTCTTTTATTATTCAGTGTTTTTTAATCTGAAAGAAAAACATTAGGGACAAGAATCTCTCACATTAAGGAGAGCACCAGTGAAGGTGTGTAGAGATTTTAATTGCCTTTTGCCCTCTACTTAGCATCTACATATCACAAGGCATTATGGGAAAGGAGCTGGGGAGCTCATGCGCCCTCTATTGGATGTATCAGATCCTCAATTTGCTTTTGACTCACCGAGCCTTGAGACAGCAACAGGGATCTTAGCCAAGCCAATTTCACTTATCTGCATACAGCGCTGTTTCCGGATTGTTGTCCTTCATCAGTACAGAGCAAAGTGAATTGGCTGGCTTAGTGGGAGGCAATGAGTGGGATAGGGACAAGAATCTCTCACATTAAGGAGAGCACCAGTGAAGGTGTGTAGAGATTTTAATTGCCTTTTGCCCTCTACTTAGCATCTACATATCACAAGGCATTATGGACAACAATCCGGAAACAGCGCTGTATGCAGATAAGTGAAATTGGCTTGGCTAAGATCCCTGTTGCTGTCTCAAGGCTCGGTGAGTCAAAAGCAAATTGAGGATCTGTTACATCCAATAGAGGGCGCATGAGCTCCCCAGCTCCTTTCCCATAATGCCTTGTGAGATGAAAAGATAAACATTTACATTTGTAACATGGAAACTGTCAGTAAGCAGCTGCTGATAGATCTATGTGCTTCTGTTTAGTACTTGGAGAACTTGTGCTGCACTTCTGTTTTGCCCCTTTTTTGTTGACTATATGCAGTGGGTCACTGTTAGAGATGTGTGAATTAGTTCGTACTGAGCCAAGTTTGACAAAATATTCCAAATTGTTCGGCCACTGAGGCCTGTGATTGGTCTTCAGTAGTGACATAGGCATGCCGAGCATCATGACATCATGATACTCATCTTTCCCATGTGACCACTGGTGGCCCAGTTACAGGCTTCAGTGGTGAGCCCAGGCTGATGACATCACAGAAGAACGCCGGATGTCACCAAGAGAGTCCGAGGTCACATCTGGCGTACACCATGAGGAGGATGCCGTGAGGAGGCCCAAAAGAGGTAACGGAAGGTGAATATAAATGTTTAGAAGAGATGGGCTGGTTCCTTCAGGCTGGAGGTGATCTGTTTTTGTTTTTGTTTTTTTGGTGGTCATTCACTCTTTCTATAATCTGATATGTAGTTATTTGTATACATGCCCGGTTGGGTGGGTCATGGGAGGTTATATATATATATATATATATATATACAGTATATATATTGTCTTTTCGTACAGGGTTTCATTGCTGTTCCCATACCCCCCAAGATGCCAGTGATGTGGTGAAACATGTCGGGGAGGGGGGCTCTCTCAGAACTTTGTCTGATTTTAGATAGGCATTCAGAATAGCAGCAAATACATAGGGACTAGTATTGCAGGCTATCCCCTTGATCAATCCATACAGAGCAAATTAGTTTGCTGCCTTAGGTACTCTGCACTATTTCCAGCTATCTGGATTCCAATTTTTTTACATTATTTTTTTTAGGGATCTAATAAAAGTTATATCTTAATAATAATGCATTAACACAGGTGGAAAATAAGGGTTATTTTGCAATTCAAATTGGTCCACTATTGGGAAATAATTTTTTTTTTAGGAAGCGATGGGTTGTTTGGGTTTTATTTTTACAACATTCACCTTAAAGTATATATGACATTTTATGAGAGACACTAATGGAGACTTGTTCTCTTAAAGTCGGTGATTTCTATATATGACATGTTAACTGCACTGTGATTATAATATGATTATGGCAATACAAAACATACGTAATTTTTTTTTTTATGTTTTGCTACCTTATTTTATTTTTTTATTTTTCATTTTTGTGTCACCATAGACTAAGAGACATAACATTTTTATGTTCCCTACAACAGAACTGTATGAGGGCATGTTTTTTTTGTCATGATGGGGGTACATTTGACTTTTTGATCACTTTTTAATCTGTTTTTTGTGAGGCAAAGTGACCAAATATCAACAACCCTGATATTATTTTTTGGGTTTTGTACAATATTTTTGGATCTCTCCATATGGCATTAGTGATATGTTAGTTTTATTTGGTGGATCAGTATAATTACACCGTTACAGCATTTATGTAGTTTTATTTATATAGTACTATTTTTACATATGAACAGCACTTACATAGTTACAGCAGTTGAAAAAAGATTTATGTCCATCAAGTTCAACCAAGGAATAGGAAAGGGCACAGCTAAAGGAAGGGGTGTAGTAAATGACAATTCTATATTTTTACCCACGCATCAATGCTATTGTGCTGTAAATGGGCATCTAAGCTGTGACCAGCTCCTGGGTAGGCTATTCCACAGATTCATAGTCCTTACAGTGAGCTTGTCAGCTCTGGAGATTAAACTTTTTTTTCTCCAGATGGAGGAAGTACCTTATTGTTTTTTGAGGAGATTTCACATGGAACAGATTTTTTATGGGACATTTATATATTTCTATGGGTTAACCATATCTCTTCATTATTTAAAAAAAAGTAACTTTTTTGTTTTTCTATCAGATTTGTGTGGTCTTATTTTTTGCAGGATGTATTGTCGTTTTTCTTGGTAATGTATATGGGGGGTACATATAACTGTTTGATTGCTTTTAACTTTTTTGGGGAGACAAAGTGAACACTAATAAGCAATATTAGCATTGGTTTTTTTGGATTTTGGATTTACGCCATTCCCTGTATGGTATTGGGGACATGTTAATTTCTTTTTCATTAATTATTTTTTTACAGGGTCAGTACAATTACAGAAATACCAAATTTATATAATTTTATTTACACTTTATGTTTTAATACTTTTACTCAAGAAAATTTATTAAAATTATGTTTTTGTGTCAAAATTTTAAGGGTCATAGTTCTTTGTTTTCACATTGATGCTTATTGTTCAAGATTTTTTTGGTACCATATTGGGGTACATACAGCATTTTATTTGCTTTTTTATTCATTTATTTTGGAGGCAATGTGGCCAAATTTTACTTAATTTTTTCCTTTTTATTTTTTTTTAGCTCCACCAGGAGACTTCACTAATAAATGTTTTACATTAAGTCCAAACACCCCTTTAATGCCACAGGTCATTTTCCTCTCTGCACTTACTACCCGCTGCTGGGTCTGTACATGCACAGGGGCGTCAATCTGCGAGGCCTAGAATGATTTGCAAATTGTTTTTTGGTGGAATAAGTAGGAGTGGCCTTTTCAAGGGGTGCAAGTATAAAAGGGCACAGCTAAATATAATAAGACCCCATATAAGTTACACTGATTTTTCATGTCTTAATGGACAGGATGAGAGCTGACAGTCACTTTGGAGCAACCCAACTTGGTGGGACCATAAAATATAATTAAAAAGAAATATAATGTATATATTATACTTTGATTGGAACACTGCAATAGTTTTGAGTGCAAGATAAGTTTTATTGGTTCCAAAAAGGCATTTTATAGTTGCAATAGCATTTTGGCCATACAGTCCTTCAGTAGGCTGAAAGGGAGCAGTGGCCGGTGCAGAGAGAGATCCTGGAAAAAATGAATAACTTGTTACACCGAGCACTGTAATAACAAGTGAATGTGCATATGACACATAGATTCATGCACTGCCCCCTCAGGTCCGCATAACTTGAAGCCCTTGGGACCCAGGAGTCAGAGTCTGAAAAAGCTTCCAAATAAAATGATTAATAATTTTTAATTACATTTAACAACTATTATTTTATAATTAATTAGATGTATAGTTTGTTGCATATTTGCTACAATAGGAATTGACTTCTTCTGGCTGACAATGGTTGTCAGCTATTTATTAAAGGGAATCTGTAAGGGCAATTTGGGACACTAAACCACCCACACGTCCATATGGACCGAGGGTTTAGTGTCCCAAATCACCCTGTTATAACGCAAGCCATGGCCGCATTAAAAATAAAAAAGCTTTATACTCACCCTGCCGCTGTACTCCCCGCACCTGCGCAGTTCTTCAATGAAGCCAGAGGAGAACTCTTCGGCTTCAGTGCGCATGCCCCGCAATTACGCAGTGAAGCCGGGGTGTCCATTTTTGGCTTCACTGAGCCGGGAGGAGTGCCTCATGAATAAGCCGGACTGATCTCACCAAACAACATCGATCGGACCCTTCTCTAGTTAAGAATAAAGGTTTTTTATTTTTGATGCACCTGCGGATTGCATTACAACAGGGCAATCTGGGACACTAAACCCCAGGTCTATAAGGACCTATGGGTGGTTTAGTGTCCCAGATTGACCTGACAGATTCCCTTTAAGGTAGTATATAAATATAGAAATATAAAATTGAGTTGGTGGTTTGGCCTACCGATTCCACATCCCTGCTGGGTCCCAATGCAACATCTGTAATATGATAACTACCTGGCTTGTGCCATTTGGTATAGTGGTGTATTATATCTGGCAGTGGGACTTTTTCAGTCGCCTCATTGTCCAGGTCATGGTAGCGATTGCTACCTCGGTATGCATTATAGCTACGCCTCTATATAACACCAAGTATCAGTTCTGCCTCGAGTACTCCATTAATCAAAGGTGGAGTTTCAACTATGTTCAGTAGCAAGCTATAGGCTATCTTTGGCACAAAGGCTATATAATGCAATACGTCTGACTATATCCTGTTGACAGGCTGCAGTAGAAAATTTAGTTCCATGTAGTTTGGATCATGTCTCCAATTATGATTTGCAGATCTGATGATTTCCACTAGGTGGCAATGTATGCGTTATGTTTGCAGAATACGAAGGTAAACTGGAAGCTGCACCGAATGTGTAAGGTAAACTCTGAGTGACAGGAAACAAAACAGAAAATAATTATCCAAAGAATAATCCATAAAAAATATTCATCATCTGAAACACAGCTGGTATGACTGACGTCTTACAGTATTTCTAACTCACCTTATAGCTCCTAAATAGAGATTCATTTAGTATGAATTAAATTTGGATCCACATTCCACAAAGATTGCCGGGTTGTCCGGAATCTGAAACTTTTGGGATTCATTTAGAAGGAATTTTCTCAAAATGTTGGTATTACTGTCAGGCATTTCAATGACCAAGAATAAACGACCTAAACCAGCCAATTCTAGCTGGAAGTTGTCATTGGATGGTTTTGATCAGGTGGTCCGGAAGGTTATTTTCGATTATTAAAACAATGTGAATGAACCTAGTTTTAATAATAATTTATGTTGACACATAATACACGTAACTGATCGCAGTACATCAGCTGTGTGATACATGAGCGATTAGAAGATTGCAGTCTAGTCATCTTCTGGGGCAAAAAAAAAAGGTTAAAAAAAAGTTTAAATATATAAAAGAAAAAGAAAAAACAAAAATTCACATTTTTGGCCTTTGATAAAAAAAAGATAAAAAATACATATTTGGTATCGCCATGTTGGTAAGTAGCTGTACTACACTAATGTATTCATTATTCTGCATGGTATACACCATAATAAAAGCTTAAGAAAAATGCCTAAGATGCTAAAAAAAATTTTGGTCACCTTTCCTGTACCACAGAATGGCACTAATAAAAAGTACAGCTTATCCCTCATTAAGTTAAGGCTTTAGAAGATGTTCATGTGAAAACAAATAATTAAAAAAAACAAATTTATATTGTGTATATGGGCAGTATGGTGGCTCAGTGGTTAGTACTGTTGCCCTGCTGCAAGGAGTTTGTATGTTCTCCCTGTGTTTGCGTGGGTTGCCCCCCCACACTCCAAAGACATACTGATAGGGAATGTAGATTGTGAGCCCTATATGGGACAGTGACCACAATGTCTGTAAAGCGCTGTGGAATATGATGGTGGCAAAATAAATAATTGTATAAAATTATTCCCTCCAAAAATATATAGAAAAAAATTACATAAATTAGGTATTATTGCATCCATAACAACCAGTACTATAAATCTAATACATTATTTATCCTACACAGTGAACGACATAAAAAAAAAAAAAAAAAGGTTTAACCTCTTCAGTACTGGGTCAATTTCTCTGGTTCAGGACCAGACCTTTTTTTTTTTTTTTTTTCGTGTGTACGATTTGAGGGCTATAACAGTTTTATCATTTGGGTAATTCAACTAATTTTTGTATCTGTTTTTCAGTGACACTTAGAGCTTTATTTTTATCTTATTTTTATTTTTGCATGTTTTTTTTTTTATATATATCTGGGAAAATATAAACAAAAGAGAAAGGAAAAGGTTTCAGTTTTTCACGTTTCACTTTTTTTTTTTTTTAAGGCACAAAATGCTAAAAAAAAATCCTTTTAAAATAGTTTTTCCTCTCCTTTACGGTAATTTTTATTTTGTATTGTGTCATCGGGGGTTGGACTAGAACCTGTGATGTGGGTGTGGTATTATTATTTATTTATATTTATTATTTTACTTCAATTTTTATATGTTACTTATCAATTTCTTTATTTAAATACCAAATGGCTGGATAAAAAAAAAACAGAAATTCTCTTTTGGTCACCATGCCTCCAAAACTATGAAAACTACAATGGGACCATTGAAAACACATCTTGTCTCACAAAATATAAGCCCTTTATTAGTTCCATCAATGAGAAAAATTAAAGCTATGGCATTTAGAAAATGGCAAAAAATTTTTTTTTTTTTAAAGGGTTTTTACTGTATAACATTAAAACATAAATAAACAATATAACTAACTTATCACTATAATCATATTAACCCATGGATGACAGGTAATATGTAAAATTTATAGGGAAAATTTATTAACACAGATGTTTTGTGTTTGAAGTCCTGTGTGCCAGCAAAGGAGCTGGAGTAGATTTAAACCATCTTTCTTGAGTGAGTTATAGCAAATATGATGGTCTTTACTGCTTCTGTATGACCATGCCTGTCAGCACAGGAGCCAAAGCAGGAGCTGGAGTTGAATTTTTTATTTAGTATTTTTGCACAATAACAGCTCTTTTATGTTGCCACTTACTAAGAACAATGATGTTTTAATTTTTCTGCAAATGGTTTAAATATATGCCGCAACCCAAGGCCGGCATTGTGGAGATGGTGCAGAGTAAGAAGGCCTAAGATGGTGGATTACTTGCTCTTCCTCATGTCGTGGTGGCTTCAGTGGAAAATCCTCTTACAGGCCTTTGCACAGCACAGTGATGACTGGATCACACTTGGGTGATGTTAGAGAGTTCCCCAAGGCACTCCTTGATGCTCTTGGTTTCCTATTTATTGGTGTTTTGTGGTGCCCTTGATGGCAGGTGTGAACAAGACACAAGAGACACAGTGACAACTAAAAAAGTGATGCCTGCTGCACAGTTTACTTAAAGCAAAACTAAACTTTTGGACATCTTTTGTGGCAGTATTTGTGTCATTAATACATTTTTTAATATACTTTATTAGCCCCTTGGGGACACAGCCTAAAAGTACCTTACGGACCAGATCTAATTTTTCAAAACTGACATGTGTCACTTTACATGGCAATAACTGACGCAAGTGATTTTGAGATTGTTTTTTCATGACATATTGTACTTTATGTTAGTGGTAAACATTGATCAATATTTTTGTATCTATTTATAAAAAAATATTTGATGGAAATTTGGAAAAAAAAAATCACAGTTTTAAAAATGTGAAATGCTCTGCTTTTCAGAAAGATAGTCATACCACCCAAATACATTAATAAATATGATCTACCATATCTCTGCTTTATATTGACATAATCTTTTAATCGTTCTTTAATTTATTTTGGACATTAGAAAGCTTACAAGTGTAGCAGCGATTTTCCGGATGTGCAAGAAAATTTCCCAAACTAATTTCTTAGGGACCACTTCAGTTATATTAAAACCCCCCCATAAATCACCACATTCTCAAAACTGCACCCCTCAAATAATTCAAAACAACATTTCAGGAGTTTGTTAACCCTTTAACCATTTCACAGGAATTAAAACAATATGGAGGTGAAATTTAGACATTTCATTTTTTTCAATACATTCATTTAGCACTAAAATTAACATATTCACAAGGGATTAAAGGAGAAAATGCATCTCACGTTTTTTTACATAATTTCTCCTGAGCAAAGAAATATCCCACATACCACTGATGTTTGGGTACACAACAGCGCACGGAAGGGAAGGAGTGACACTGGGCGTCTGAAAAGCAGATTTTGCTGGAATAGTTTTCAGGTGCCATGTCTCATTTGCAGAGACCCTGGAGTACAAATACAATGGAAACCCCCTAAAAGTGACCCCATTTTGGAAACTACACCCCTGACAGAATTTATCAAGGGGTATAGTGAGCATTTTAACCCTACAGCTATTTCACATATTTTATAAAGATTGAGATGTGCAAATAAAAAATTACTGAAATGTCAATTTTTCCCCAAAGTTTTCATTTTCACAAGGGGATAAAGGAGAAAAGCTCCCCACAGTTTGTTACGCAGTTTCTCCTAAACACGGGAATACCCCATATGTGGTCGTGATCTGCTGTATGGGTACATGGAGGGCTCGGAATGGAAAGAGTGCTATTTGGCTTTTGGAGGGCAGATATTGCTGGAATAGTTTTCAAATACCATGTCGGATTTGCAGAGCCCCTAGAGTACCAGTACAATGGAAATGCCCAAAAAGTGACCCCATTTTGGAAAATACACCCCTCAAGGAATTTATCAAGGGTTATAGTGAGCATTTTGACCTCACAGCTGTTTCACAGATTTTATTAACATTGGGATGTAAAAATTAAAAATTACTTTTTTTTCCAATAAACCATCCATTTAGACCCAAATTTTTTACTTTTACAAGGGGTTAAACAAATAAAAACACACCGGAGTTTGTTACACAATTTCTCCTGAACACGGCAACACCCCATATTTAGTCATGAACTGCTGCATGGGTACTTGGTGGGGCTCAGAATGGAAAGAGCGCTATTTGGCTTTCAGAGGGCAGAATTTACTGGAATAGTTTTCAGGTGCCATGTCGCATTTGCAGAGCCCTAAAATACAATAGAAACTCCCTAAAAGTGACCCCAATTTAGAAACTACACCCCTCAAGGAATTTCTTAAGGGATATTATCATTGTGAGCCCATGAGTGCTTCCCAAAAATTAATGTACAAAGTGAAAATTGAAATTCTTAAAGAAATATGCCATTTCAGTGCCTAACATGTTCTGCCTACTTTATGTCATTAGAGATACGCACTCCTAAAACTTTTAATGGTAGGTTCACATATATCAGTTGTATCAGTATCAGTTTTTTTGTCCCTTAGTCATTACAATTGATGCCAAAACTGATGTGAAAATGCATCAGTTGTCATCAGGCTTTTTTTTTTTTTTTTTACAAATTTCTACTCCAAAACCATGAACTGCCATCAGTTTTTACCATAATGGTCCACAAGACATGATGGACTGCATAGGGCAATAGAGTAGGGCTACTCAACTACTTTTAGTAAAGGTCAGTTGACCGTTGTCCCCCGTCAAGTAAGGGTCCGAGCTGAACACATCCAGTATTTACGATATTTTGTAGACTTAAAGACGCATCTTACTATAAAACTCATCCCAGGTGTAGACACGACAAATTAGGATTAGGGAGAGCGACTAACATGGCATTATACTGTGTGTATGGGGGGACTAACGTGGCATTCGACTGTGTGTATGGGGGAGATTAACGTGGCATTCGACCATGTGGGTGGGGTGACTAACATGACATTACACTGTGCGGGTGGTGACTAACATGGCATTACACTGTGCAGGGCGCTAAAGTGGCATTATAGTGTGGGTGGGGGCATTAAGGAGCATTATACTGTGGGGGGGGGCTAATAGTGCCCCCACACAGTATAATGCCCCATTATTGTGCCTCCTCACAGTATCCCCATAGGTTCCCCCCACAGTATAATTCCCCATTAGTGTCCCCACACTTAATTAACATTATCAGTGGTTGGTAGGAACATTCATCTACTGCCTGCTGTCTCTAAGCCCTGATACCTTACTAAGTGGCAGGGATTGGCAGGCGTCCTTGCTGCCTGCGTAAGAGCCCTCTAGTGTGTAGGCAGCAGAGATGATTACCGATCTCTGCTTCCAATAGGGTTGCATCTAGAATGGAGTTGCTCTTGGTAGGTCCTCCCTCCAGCAACTCCAATCTAGTCACCTCACTAGTGAACGGTCTAGAATGGAGTTGCTGGACGGAGGACCTACCAGTTACTGCAGGTAGATTCATGGTCTCTGGGTATTCTGTAGTTGCAGTAAGTAGGTCCTCCATACAACTCCCCTTCCTCACATCCCCCATGATACAGTACCATGTAAATTCATCTTTCCCCTCCCTTCAACCCCCTCCAATATACAGACCCATGTAAAAAAAAAAAAAAAAAAATCACTCCTCTCCCCACTGCCCTTTCCATCATGCAGTCTCATGTACGGCTGAGGTCCCACATTGCGGAAACACGGCTTTTTTTGTTGCAGATTTTGCTGCTTTTTTTGAGCCAAATCCAGGAGTGGATTGAGCATATGTAGAAGTATAAGGAGCTTCCTGTATATTTCCCATTCCTTTTGTAGACATTCTTGACTTTGGCTCAAAAAACTACAGCTGAATCTGCAACCAAAAAAGCTGCAACCTGGGCCTCAGCCTAAAAGCATCACTCTCCCCCCTTTGGCCCTTCCATCACGCAGTCCCATGTAAAAGCGTCACTATTCTCCCCACTGCCCCTCCATCATGCATTCCCATGTAAAAGTATCACTCCTCTCTCCACTGCCCGTTCAATTATGCAGTCCCATGTAAAAGCATCACTTTTCTCCCCACTGCCCTTTCCATCATGCAGTCCCATGTAAAAGCATCACCATACTTCCCAACTGTTCTGGATTTAACGGGACAGTCCTGGATTCCGGGTCCTGTCCCACTGTTCCGGTCGGCGGTAGGTATGTCTCCGGACGCAGATAAGTTAAATACAATGATGAAGCAGGAGCCGTCTGCAAACAGTTTCTGCTTCACCACTCTGTGTTCAAGCCCTGTAGGCGCGATGTGATGAAGTCACTCACATCGCACCTGCAGCTCCCTGAACACTCCAGAGAGGGAGACCTCAGACAGAGCAGCAGAGGAGTGAGGAGAGGTGAGTATCAGTGTTTTTATTATGTTAAACTTTGTAGGCAAATGGAGGGGGAACATTAAACTGGTGGCAGATGAAGGGGGGACATTAAACTGGGGGCAGATTAAGGGGGGACATTAACCCCTTCCCGGGTGCTTAAATATGGTGGCCACACGGGACCCAAGCAGCCACAATAGCCGCTGGAATTCTGCTGTATTATACTGTAGACACCCGGCGCTAATGCCCGCGATCAGTGCCCGCAATGTTCGTGGGCATTAACCCCTCTGGCGCCTCGGTCAAAGCTGATCGAGATAACATTTTACTGGCAGCGAGCGGGTGCCGCCATTTTGCTGGGGATCGCCGGCACCCGGAACAAGCTCCGGGGCCAACGTCCCATTGCTATGACAGCTGGGAGCCTTGTGAAGGCTCCCAGGCCTGTCTTTCATTAACTTATGTAGCAGGCTACTCTATGTAGCCTGCAATAGAAGTGCCGTTTTTTTTGCAATGCATTGCAATGCATTAGCATTGTAATGCATTGCATTAGTGATCAGACCCCTAGGGGGTCTAATAAATGCAAAATAAAAAATAAAAGAAAAGTACAAAAAAATATAAAAAAAATTAAAAATATTAAAAGTTCAAATCGGGGGCGTGGCCAGGGACTTGATGTGGTGAGACACTCATTTGGGGAGCTCCTGCCTGACCGTTTTTAGTGTGGGACCACTAGCCTGAATAGGACCCCCATGGCTAAGAAAACCACCCGGGCACCTGCTACAGGGGACTGTGCATCAGCGGACTTGTCCGCGTTCCTGCAGCCGATAGCATCCACAGCGCGGGCCTCCATGAGGCGGCGGCCATCTTCCTCTGCCGCGCCGGCCACTTCCGCTACGACACCTGCAATGGCCCCGCTAGCGACACGAGCGGCATCCACTCTGCAGAGAGGCCAGCTCACCAGGCCTCCAGCCCTGCCAGCGACAGAGCTCCAGAGTCCAGGCGCTGGGCTCCAGCGGACCCCTTCACCGCCGGGTAAGTCAGGCGCGGCGGTTGCTCGCAGCGCTGACTGCCCCTCCTCCCCCGCTGCTCCGACCGGCGCCTATGTCAGTGGGTTCCCCCAAGCAGAATCAGGAGGCATCAGTAGCGGCCTCTCAGCTCAACAAGCCTTCTTCTGGCCTTGAGCACCCTCCCAGCATCATCTCAGGAGGCATCAGTAGCGGCCTCTCAGCTCCACAAGCCTTCTTCTGGCCTTGAGCACCCTCCTGACCCTGTGGAGGAGGATTTAACCCCTCAGCTGCCTCCTCAACCTTTTAGTCCTGTGTCCTCACAGCAGCCTCCATCCCTTCTCAGAGATGAAGAAGCAGACCTGGGGGCAACTCCATCCCTCTCCCCCTATGCTATTCACACCCAGCTGCCTTCTCCGTCTGCCCCGCTACCCCGACTTCCGCCACATTCTGCTCAGGCAGCCTCCTCTGATCCTCCACCGTGGCTTGATTACCTTGCTCACCTGCCGTCAAAAGAGGACTTTGATTCCTTGGTTGCTAAAGTTACAACGGCATGTCGTTCAGAGATACGCACAGAAATCGCTGTCCTGCGGCAAGATCTCCAACATATTGCTAACCGGGTTGATACCCTTGAAGACGATCATGACCAGACCCGATCTCATGTGTCTCACCTCCAGGACACTGTCCTCTCCCAATGCCAGGTGGTTAACGACATGCAACGCCATTTGGAGGACTTGGATAACCGGGGCAGACGCAACAATATCAGAATCAGGGGGCTGCCTGAGGCTAACCAAGAGGAGGATTTACATGCTACCTTGGAGGAGATTTTCAACTTCATTTTACAGGAACCAGCTACACATAAAATTAAGCTGGATAGAGCGCACAGGGCCCTGCGCCCCAGGGGATCGGGCCCCACACCACGCGATGTTATTTGCTGCGTGCACGACTTTGCACTAAAAGAAACTATCCTTTCCAAGGCCCGTCGTCTTAAAGACTTTGAATTTGCAGGAGCCAAGATCCAGCTTTACCAGGACCTCTCCTGGATTACGCTACAGAAGAGGATATACCTGCGCCCTCTGCTGCAGCTTCTATGCGACCGACAGATATCGTATCGCTGGGGATTCCCCTTCTCTTTAACGGCTAGGCACAATGGTCGCTCTGCTACCCTACGGTTCTATGCAGATCTGGAACCATTCTGCATTGCTATGGATATTCCTCCTCCCAACCTTCAGAATTGGGAGTTGGTTGCCCCACCACCGCCGCCACCGCCGGTCTGGACGGCCAAGAATCCAGCTAGACGCCAGCAACGTTCTTCCAGAAGATCGAGGGTGGAGGCCCCACCTCCGTGACTGTATCTTTTTTCTCGGACCTCCTAGTTCCTGGGAGGGATACGTCTACTTTGATTACTAGGGGTGTCCTGTTCCTATTGTTATTTACATTTATACGCAGTTTTTTATGGTCCCACAACTGTTTTGCATCATATTCATGCTTTAGTATTATCGGTCGGGCGGGTTAGACTTCCCCCCCCCCCCCCAGTGACTGATAGATGTTATTTTCTTTAGGTCCCCAATTGATGCTTTGGATCTGCCTATTGCTGATCTCCCCCCCGTCTCCCACCCGCCCCCCTTTTTGCTATGGGGGCTTCGTCCAGCTGTGGACCCACTGGTTGGGCCCTAGTAGGGTCACTTGTGGCCCTACCTTGGACAATTTTTTTTTGCCCCCGGCCAGGAGATTTAGTCCTGACCACTAAATTTAGTTTAGCTGTGTTATTTCAATATTTTTGTTTTGTTTTTTTATTTGTTATGCTTTGTTCTTTGTGTATGTCCTTTGTCTCTTTCCCCTCCCCCTCTATCCCTTTTCCTTCCTCCCCTTCTTCAGGTTCGGAGACCCGTCTGGCTACAGTGGCCCGGACCCTCCACCTTTACTTTTTCGGGGATTCGGAACATCGTTGGCTGGGTGAGATCTGCTCTACCTCATTTTCTCCTACACTAGCAATACACTCACCTTGTATTCCCAATGGTTAGGTGCATTACACTAAATGTTAAGGGCCTGGGCTCCAACACAAAACGGCGAATGGTCCTGCGGGAGCTTCGCTCTCTTCAGGCAGATGTAGCCTTTCTCCAGGAGACTCACTATGACCATACTGGCACGTTTAATTTTGCCTGACATTACTTCCCCTCTGCTTACTCTGCACATTGTAGTCGCAGGAGGGGTGGAGTAGCTATTTTGCTTTCCCGTACCTGCCCTATCACTGTCTCGGCCTCTCATCTAGATCCCCAGGGTCGATATATTATTTTGGAGGGGCTTTTATGTGGTCAACCTATTATTTTATGCAATATATATGCCCCTAATTCTTCACAGATCCCCTTCCTTAAACAGGTCCTGGGGAAACTGCAAAAGTTTGAGGGATCCGCATTATTACTCGGTGGAGACTTTAATATGATCTTTTCTGAAAATATGGATAGATCCACCCTCACTAATGGTCCTCCTGGACCCTCCCAGATGAGACTAGCTAGACAGTTCCGCTGCCTTGTACGGTCAGCTGCCCTTTATGACCTTTGGCGGGTGGATAATCCCTCTGCCCGTTCCTTTACATTTTACTCCCACCCACATAAAACCCACTCTAGAATAGACTATTTTTTTGGAAATACGTTAGCCTTTCGTTTACTAAAGTCGGCTGACATAGGCCCCATATCCTGGTCAGACCATGCTCCTGTGAAGCTTACACTGTCCTCCACCCCCTCTCCGACTAAACGCTGCCACTGGCGACTTAACGAATCCCTCCTTCATTCACGAGAGACCCAGGGTAAACTTCGAGCTCACCTCCAAGAATACTTCCGAGTTAATTCTAACTCAGTTACCGCTGTGTCCACACTGTGGGAAGCCCATAAGGCAGTAATGAGAGGTCACTGTATTGTGTTGGGAACACAGACTAAGAGAAACCGGAGGGCCAGAGAGGAGGCTTTGACTGACAAGATTAGATCCCTCACTGAGCGACTAACGACGCGACCCTCGTTATCTTTACTGCGTCAATTAGTAGCGGCCAGGGCTGACCTCCGCGACCTTGCCACCCAGGCTACCCGGCGCCTCCTCCTCTACAGTCGCCAGAGATACTATGAGAGGGGAAATAAGGCCCACACACTTCTAGCTAGAACCCTGAAGGACCGTCAGGTTTCGTCTACACCCCATGCCGTTCGAGATTCCCAGGGCACCCTTCAGCACCATCCCGATGTCATAGCGGCCTTGTTTAGGGATTATTATACTAAACTGTATAACCTTCCCTCACCTACTAGGAGAAGCCCCACCAATGTAGAGACAGACTTGCACTCTTACCTAGCCTCGTGTCAACTCCCGGCCCTCCCGTCCTCAGCCCTCTCTTCGCTTAATGCCCCAGTATCGAGAGAGGAATTGGCTGCCGTTCTGGAGGCTCTCCCAAATGGTAAAGCTCCAGGCCCTGATGGGTTCACCTATGCTTATTATAAAACTTTCCATTCTGATCTCCTCCCTTATATGTGTCAGCTTTTCAACTCATTCTTGGAGGGAGCTCCGATCCCCCAGACTATGCTGCACTCTCACATTTCCCTAGTTCCAAAGCCTCACATGGACCATCAGGAGTGCTCTAATTATCGTCCCATTGCCCTCCTGAATACAGACCTTAAACTTTTTACAAAAATCTTAGCAAACAGGCTTGGCCTTTGGCTTCCGTCTCTCATCCACAAGGACCAGGTGGGATTTGTCCCCTGTCGTCAGGGGGGAGATAACACTAGAAGGGCAGTGGATTTGATTGACGTGGCCAACCGTCACTCTACCCCCACCTTGCTTCTAAGTCTGGACGCTGAGAAGGCCTTTGACCGCCTTGATTGGTCGTTTATGATGGCCACTCTTGAAAGCTACGGGTTCTCGGGGGCCTTCCTCACGGCTATAAGGGCTCTTTATTCTCACCCCTCAGCAGTTGTTAAGCTTCCTAATGCTTCCTCCCTTCCCTTGTCCATTCGTAATGGAACCCGTCAGGGATGCCCCTTATCTCCACTAATATTTGCACTGTGTATTGAACCCCTGGCGGCTCAAATTAGATCTGCCCCGGATGTCTCTGGTGTATTTGTGAGAGATAGAGAATTCAAGATTAGTTTATTTGCAGACGATGTCCTGTTGACCCTCACTAAACCCCATACCTCCCTTCCAAACCTTCTCCGTGTTTTAAAGGATTATGGAGACCTGTCGGGATATAAGGTTAACCCTAGTAAGACGGAAGCCCTACCTTTAAATATCACAATCGAAGCCTTGCAGTTGCTTAAGTCTAACTTTGACTTCCAATGGAGAGACCGCTCCCTACGCTATTTGGGCGTTCAACTATCCTCTTCATACCACACGCTTTACTCAGCCAATTATCCTCATTTGTTTCATGAGCTCCGTTCTCTTCTAGATAAGTGGCGCTCACTCCATATTTCTCTTATAGGCCGTATAACTGCGGTTAAGATGACCCTCCTCCCGAAACTTCTTTACTTTTTTGAAACCCTTCCAGTGGCAGTCCCTAGATTCGAATTGAGATCCCTACAGAAAACAATATTCCAATTTATATGGAATGGCAAACGCCATCGCATTCCCCGATCGGTGATGCTGGCGGGTAGGTCGGAGGGGGGAATGGGGGTTCCACACATATTGCACTACTACTGGGCTGCCCATTTGCGTAGTATACCGTTCTGGGCAGCGCCCCCAGGCGCATACGAAATGGGTGGAGATAGAGAAGCTTTGTTTGGCTCCTGTTCACCCCAATGCATTTTTGTGGTCCGCCTCCCCCCCTCTGCCCATGACCTCGCTACTTGGCCCTATTGGCTTTACTCGGACTGTCTGGAACACTTGTTCCAGATTGTTTCAATTGGCCTCCTCGCACTCATCCATGATTTCCTTTTTATATAATCCACGTCTCCCAAGCGGACTCACTGCTGCTATGGTCAAGCCCTGGAGGAAGCTGGGTTTATTCCACATAGCGGACTTGGTTGACCCGTCGTCCTTGGAGCTCAGGCCCTTCGATTACCTCACCTCTACACAGCACTTGCCTACCTCAGAGTGGTTCCACTATCAGCAAATAGTTCATTTTGTGGACTCCCAATTTGGATCCACCCGGGTCTCCCTCCCTACAGCTTTTGAACGACTATGTCGGGCAGGTACCTCTACTAGAGGCCTGATTTCTAATATTTATGGGCTTTTGTCCTCTCAAGGGGGGCAGGCCCCGGTGGTCCACAGATATATGACCCGGTGGTCTGGAGCCCTGGGCGAGCGCATTTCGCACAGTCAGTGGCAGGTTATTTGGTCCTGAGCAGCTGAATTCTCCTCCTGTGTAACGTTCAGGGAAACGCAATACAAAATACTTATGCATTGGTATCATACTCCAGCTCTACTGCATACTCTCAACCCCACTATTCCTTCTAGTTGCTGGCGGTGTCAGGCAACACCAGGAACATTGTTCCATATATTCTGGGAGTGCCCCCTGGTCCGCACTTTTTGGTTTGAGGTTGGGAGGCTGACTAATATTCTCTTCATCCAGGGTGTTCCCTTGGACCCCATGGTTTATTTGCTGAATCTCCCTCCAAAAGGTCTCAGTAAAAATACATCGAAACTATTCCTTTACTTGTGTACTGCGGCTAAAACGCTTATAGCTCGCCATTGGAGAGAAGCTCTTCCCCCAACGATCTCAGAATTGATAGCCCGACTGAAGGACATCCGCAGTCTGGAGTATCTGACTGCTTCCCTTAATCATACGGTGGAGGCATTTGAAGCAATTTGGTCTCACTGGGATACCTACTGTGCCGCACAAGGTCTCTGAAGTCTGACCCCCGGCTTTGTCTCTTTCCTCATTGTTCCTTTCCTTTGTCTGTTTTTGTGTATTCCCCAAATCTTGTCTTTGTGTTGTTGTTTTTATATTTGTTGACTTGGCGGATTGTATGTTATCTACAGTCATATGAAAAAGTTTGGGCACCCCTATTAATCTTAATCATTTTTAGTTCTAAATATTTGGGTGTTTGCAACAGCCATTTCAATTTGATATATCTAATAACTGATGGACACAGTAATAGTTCAGGATTGAAATGAGGTTTATTGTACTAACAGAAAATGTGCAATATGCATTAAACCAAAATTTGACCGGTGCAAAAGTATGGGCACCTCAACAGAAAAGTGACATTAATATTTAGTAGATCCTCCTTTTGCAAAAATAACAGCCTCTAGTCGCTTCCTGTAGCTTTTAATCAGTTCCTGGATCCTGGATGAAGGTATTTTTGACCATTCCTCTTTACAAAACAATTCCAGTTCAGTTAAGTTTGATGGTCGCCGAGCATGGACAGCCCGCTTCAAATTATCCCACAGATGTTCAATGATATTCAGGTCTGGGGACTGGGATGGCCATTCCAGAACATTGTAATTGTTCCTCTGCATGAATGCCTGAGTAGATTTGGAGCTGTGTTTTGGATCATTGTCTTGCTGAAATATCCATCCCCGGCGTAACTTCAAATTCGTCACTGATTCTTGTACATTATTCTCAAGAATCTGCTGATACTGAGTTGAATCCATGCGACCCTCAACTTTAACAAGATTCCCGGTGCCGGCATTGGCCACACAGCCCCAAAGCATGATGGAACCTCCACCAAATTTTACAGTGGGTAGCAAGTGTTTTTCTTGGAATGCTGTGTTTTTTTGACGCCATGCATAATGCCTTTTTGTATGACCAAACAACTCAATCTTTGTTTCATCAGTCCACAGGACCTTCTTCCAAAATGAAGCTGGCTTGTCCAAATGTGCTTTTGCATACCTCAGGCGACTCTGTTTGTGGCGTGCTTTCAGAAACGGCTTCTTTCGCATCACTCTCCCATACAGCTTCTCCTTGTTCAAAGTGTGCTGTATTGTTGACCGATGCACAGTGACACCATCTGCAGCAAGATAATGCTGCAGCTCCTTGGAGGTGGTCTGTGGATTGTCCTTGACTGTTCTCACCATTCTTCTTCTCTGCCTTTCTGATATTTTTCTTGGCCTGCCACTTCTGGGCTTAACAAGAACTGTCCCTGTGGTCTTCCATTTCCTTACTATGTTCCTCACAGTGGAAACTGACAGGTTAAATCTCTGAGACAACTTTTTGTATCCTTCCCCTGAACAACTATGTTGAACAATCTTTGTTTTCAGATCATTTGAGAGTTGTTTTGAGGAGCCCATGATGCCACTCTTCAGAGGAGATTCAAATAGGAGAACAACTTGCAATTGGCCACCTTAAATACCTTTTCTCATGATTGGATACACCTGGCTATGAAGTTCAAAGCTCAGTGAGGTTACAAAACCAATTTTGTGCTTCAGTAAGTCAGTAAAAAGTAGTTAGGAGTATTCAAATCAATAAAATGATAAGGGTACCCAAATTTTTGCACCGGTCAAATTTTGGTTGAATGCATATTGCACATTTTCTGTTAGTACAATAAACCTCATTTCAATCCTGAAATATTACTGTGTCCATCAGTTATTAGATATATCAAATTGAAATGGCTGTTGCAAACACCCAAATATTTAGAACTAAAAATGATTAAGATTAATAGGGGTGCCCAAACTTTTTCATATGACTGTATGTTATTTTCAAAAATATTCTAATAAAAATTACAGTTTAAAAAAAAAAAGTTCAAATCACCCCCCTTTCCCTAGAACACATATAAAAGTAGTTAAATACTGTCAAACACATACACATTATCTATCCCTGTGTCCGAAAACGCCCGGTCTACAAATCTATAAAAAAAAAATTTCCCATACGTTAAACGCCGTAGCGGGAAAAAAAAAATCAAAAGTGCAAAACCACCGTTTTTTCACTCTTTTGTCTCTGATAAAACTTTGAATAAAAAGTGATCAAAGCAATAGCAATTCCCCAAAATGGTATAACTAAAAAGTACACCTGGTCCCACAAAAAAAGAAGCCCTATTCATCCCCGTACTTTTTGTTAAGGGGTTAAAATGTAAATAAAACCATATAAATTTGGTATCCCCGGAATCGGACCGAAACATAGAATACAGGTGACATGTCATTTTGGCTGTAGAGCGAACGCCGTAAAAATGAAGCCCGTAAAAAAGTCACACAAATGCACTTTTTCTTCAAACCCACCCCATTCTGAATTTATTTCCAGCTTCCCAGTACATTGCACAGAATAATAAATGGTAGCATCATGAAAAAAAAATTTGTCCCGCAAACATAAAGACATATGGCTCTGAGAACGGAAAAATAAAAAAGTTATTGGGTTTGGAAGGGAGGGAGTCGAAAACGAAAAATGTCACCGGCGGGAAGGGGTTAAACTGGGGGCAGATGAAGGGTGGACATTAAACTGGGGGCAGATGGAGGGGAACATTAATCTGGGGCAGATGAAGGAGGACATTAAAATGGGGGCAGATAGAGGGGGAAATTAAATTGGGGCAGATGAAGGGGGGACATTAATTTGGGGCAGATGGAGGGGGGCATTAAACTGGGGGCAGATAAAGGGGAGGCATTAAAATGGGGGAAGATGGAGGGACATTAAACTGGGGGGCAGATGAGGGGGGACATTAAACAGGGGGGCAGATGAAGGGGGGGCATTAAACTGGGTGGAAGATAGAGCGTGACATTAAACCATTAAACTGGGGGCAGCTGAAAGGGGATATTAAATTGGGGGCAACTGGAGGAGGACATTAAACCGTGGGGTAGCTGGAGGGGGCATGTCTGCCTCTAGTTGCCCCCAGTTTAATGTCCCCCTCCAGCTATTTCCCAAGGTTTAATGTCCCCCTCTAGTTGCCCCCAGTTTAATGTCCCTCTCCAACAGCCCACAGTTTAATGTCCCCATCCAAATACCCCCACTGTTTCATGTCACCCTCCAGCTACCCCAATTTAATGTCCCCCTCTAGACTTCATACTGTGGGGCAATTGGAGAGGAACATTATAATGTGGGGGCATATAATGTTAGGGTGACTGTAGGAGCATCATACTGTGTGGGGGCACATAGAAAAATGGATGACAGTGGGTAGGGTCAACGTAGAAGTGGGTGGAGCTAAATTTGCCGCACCGTGCCACACATACTATAACTCTTTCTATCCTTTGAAAGTTAGGAGATATGGCATCACTCTTCTCCCCACTGTCCCTTCCATCACACAGTCCCATGTAAGCACACCACTCCTCTCCCCTTTCCATCATGCAGTCCCACACTTTACTACTTCTCTCTGTTTACCATCTTCATGGACTCTGCTCCCATTACCTCCATAGTGCACAGAACTGTACTACGAGACCCTGCCCCCTCCTCAGAGAAGCTCTGCCCATTCCTGTCACATCGTACCTACCAGGAGCAGCTCCATTCTAGACCCTAGTACAAGGTATCAGTGCTTGGGGGCAGCGGGCAGGAGATAGAGGTTTCTGCTGCCCGCTGTCATCATGCAAGTGCTGGTAGGCAGGGGCCCAGACAGCAGGCGGCGCCTGCTTGGGTACAGTAGTGAAGCCGGCAATTGTAAATAGATGGACTGTGGAGGAGGCAGTTTGGGCACTCCTCTGCAGAACGCCGGGTGCTGCTGCATCTATCTTCATGATCTATCCTCAGGCAGCACACGGCGAGCAATCGGCACTGCAGGAATTTTAAGCAAGCCGGATGAAAAAACGCTACAGGTAGCATTTTTTCATCCAGCCAAGACACAGATCCGGTGCCATACGGCGACAGAACTGATTCCTCTTGTGCCAGAACCCATCCCATAGAAAACTATGGGATCCGTCCTGATATCAGTTTCCCTCTGGCTTGTGTGCACCACGCCAGAGGGAAATTGATAGCTGCGCCATACATATGTGAACACACCCTTAGTGGCCAATAGCAACCAATAGCAGTGCAGTTTTAATTTTTCAGTGGCATACAATATAAACACTGTGCTGTGATTGGTCGCTTTGGGCTGTAAGACCGCTGTGCTTTAAGACAGTATTAATAAATCTGCCCCATTGTCCCAAAAATCTTTCTCACTGTAGAATGATAGACTTCAGATTCTTTAGAACTCGCTTTATAACCTTCCCAAATTGATGTGCGGTAACAATTGCTTCTCTAATGCAAGCGTACCCGCATTTTCTGGGGTTTTGCTGAACCCAAAATTTTGTTGGTATGCCACGCATGAATTACTAATATACTCAGAGTATAATAAGAGGAGGCCCAGGGGAGGTGAAAAAACATCATATAAAGTGTTACTTACCTAACCCGGGCTCCAGCACGGCTATGGGATCCCATTCAGCCTCCCAAGTGACGCCAAGGATTGCCAAGACCTGTGATTATCCTCATTATGCTGCATGAACCATGTGACTACTGAGGCCATGTCACAGGCCTAAGCAGTGCTTGACATCACTTTTGAGGCTGGAAGAGGCCAAAGAGAACATGAGACCCATGCCAGAGCCCAGGCGAGTTGAATAACACTGTTAAGTTTCCTCAGCTCCCCTGGGCCTCCAATCATTAAACTCTTAGGGTCTGGAGAGACTCCACAGTATAATAGTAATTTGTGGGTAGTTAACCCCACAAACTACCATTATGGGGGGTTGCTCTCACTGCAGTTACCTCAGGTTGGGAACCACTGCTCTGGGATCTCTTCAGACTCCAGAGTATAATAAGTGGAGACTCAGGAGAGGTGTAAAAAATAACAGATACTTGTACTCACCTTCCTTCACCTCCTGGGCATCTTTGCAGTATCGGGTGGACTCTCTACGTCCTCTTCCGCTTTTTTCACACACTCCAGGGGAGGGTCACAACTGAGGCCCCAGGGAGTGTGATGATGACCACAGTCACATGGGGTGCGTGACGTCAGCTGGATGTATGAAGAGGATGCTGAGGGATCCTTGGATGCACGGTAGAGTTAAGGCAAGGTTTGTATATGTGTTTTTTATCTTCCCTCACCTCCTCTGGACCTTGACTTATTATACTCTGAGGTCTGCAGAGACCCCAGAGTATAATAGTGTTTTGTGGGTAGGAAAACCCAAAAGTTTAGTGTTTTGGGCAAACCTGAAACTTTTGGAAATCTCAGGTTGAATCTCTTCCCGACTTGTAATTTGTGAGGAGTCCATTAAGCTTCAGGCTTTGCTTTTTCTTCGCTCCTTTATTTCCTCTACTTTCGTGCTATGAAGGGTTTTTTGGGTAAGGGCTATGGGAGGCCCCAGGAAGACATGACTCACCATGCAGGTCTATCTACCTGGCCGGGGCAAAGTTAGCCTAGCTGGAGCTAGAAATTCCCATTGCCAATGTGACACCACAACAACCTAAAACTTAATGAATGCACCTCCAGCTACAAGACTGAGACCGAGCCGCATTGTCTCACATCAATGGCCAGAAAACTTTCCATTGGCTCCATCATACTTTCCTCACTAGGTTATCAGTCCTGATGGTGAGTTTCCTGATTATTCTCATGGATTCCTTGCGTTCTCACCCTGGTGCATTTTCAATAGTAAATCTACCCAAATATATTTATTGGTGGCCTGTACTGCTTTTACACCTGTTACCACCGTCCTCAGGTAGGTCAGGTAGGTTGCGTCACTCCCATGGTATAATGTTGGATGGGAAGGTAATGAGGAGGGGGTGCTCATGACAACTTTACACTTGACCCACTAATGTGTTATAATGGGTCTGCTTTTATATATAGATGTAGCAGGCACCAAGTGAACCATAGTTCTGTGTCATGGAGCACTATCCCATATGAATGGGGCAGCTGCCCTACTACATGTGATATGTAAATAGTGTAAGGACAGTCTGATCATTCTTTAGTGTGCTACAATAGTTCTATGTGGCGGCTCATAGACCACCTGCTCCATCTGTACATGGACTACTATGTGGCAGTTTATAGACCGCCTGCTCTCTCTGTACATGGACTACTATGTGGCGGTTCATAGACTGCCTGCTCCACCTGTACATGAATGACTGTGGCGGTTCATAGACCGCCTTCTCCATCTGTACATGGACGACTATGTGGAGGTTCATAGACCGCCTGCTCCATCTGTACATGGACGACTATGTGGCGGTTCATAGACCTCTTGCTCCATCTGTACATGGATGACTATGTGGAAAGTATTCGGCTCCCTTGAACTTTTCAACCTTTTGCCACTTCAGGCTTCAAACATAAGGATATAAAATTTAAATTTTTTGGTGAAGAATCAACAACAAGTGGGACACAATCGTGAAGTGGAACGAAATTTATTGGATATTTTAAACTTTTGTAAAAAATAAAAAACTGAAAAGTGGGGCGTGCCAAATTATTCAGCCCTGTTACTTTCAGTGCAGCAAACTCACTCCAGAAATTCAGTGAGGATCTCTGAATGATCCAATGTTGTCCTAAATGACTAATGATGATAAATATAATCCACCTGTGTGTAATCAAGTCTCAGTATAAATGCACCTGAAATGTGGCAAAAGGTTGAAAAGTTCAAGGGGGCCGAATACTTTCGCAAGGCACTGTATACACACACACACGTGGACAAAATTGTTGGAACGGAAACCTATACGCAGAGAGAAGCGGTTTACATAAGGAAACCTGCGGACCCCATTGACTATAATCGGCTCCATGTGGTTTCCACTCGGTTTCCGCATGTTTCGTGCGGAAACATGCGGAGAGGAAAGTGCTGCTTGCAGCACTTTTCTCCCCGCATGTTTCGTGCGGAGACCGAGCGGAAACTACACGGACCCTATTATAGTCTATGGGGTCCGCAGGTTTCCTTATGTAAACCCAATCGGACTCCCCTGTACGGAAACCGAACGCAGATATGAACCGGACCTTAGAACAAACAGGGAGTAGCTGCTGATCTGAGTTAAAAACCAGGAAGTGGAGGGGAGAGGAGACAGGAGAGAAGGGGAATCCCTGAGATAGGAAAATCCCTTTAATCCAAATTCCTGGTTTGAGGCTCTTTTTTGAATATCTCAGAAAGCCTGGTCTGTCTTAACATCCAACTTATGTATCCATTTGTAAGATAATGCTGTTTACTTTTATTTCAATTGCTTTTGGGTATAATCACATTTTCAAAAATTTCTTGAATGCCCATTTATAGGTCCCTTTCAGATTACTAAGGGTGTGTTCATATTAGCGTTATGCATCCTAGAACCAGAATAATAGATTAAACAATAAAACAGATCAGTCTAATAATGGACAGCAACAGATCCCTAGGGACCCATTTTACTACAATGGTGTCCTTTAGTTTGTCTCTGACATTACTGGATGAAAAAGTCAGATTTGCAGGCTTTTTTCATCTGTGATTTCAGACGGACTCTACGCAGGACGGACTCCGACACAGATGTTATCATCGCCTTACTGGAAATTAATTCTCCCATACAGTACCTCATTTTACGTCATACCGAAAATAAGGGAGAAGAGAAACATTCACTAAAAAATACCAAGTAAAATTGTATGTTCCCTTTAAATGCAGACCGAGCCAGAAGTAGTGTCATATGAAACAAATGTTCAGTATTTAGCCTCGGTGATAAGATTTTGTTGAGGCTGCTGCTGTACAGCGTTCTGGGAATCGAAGGTTGAGGAAATAATAGTGATTTGTACAGAGGTCAGTCTGCTGAAAAAAGGATCAAATGGACCAAGGTCAAAGACTTGGAAGAGGAAATCAACAAAGGAAATTCCAGAGGTTCAGATCAGCAAAAAGACACATAATTTAGTTACAGTAATATGGGAAATATTTGCCCCCTTCCAGATCTCATCTATTATTATACATATATTTGTCTCACTCATGTCTTATTTGTAAGCAACATCTGACGCTTGGTTCACACTAGCGTTCGTCTTATCATCGTTCGGGTCCGCATAGGGAACCTAAAGATAGAGAGCCCATCCGTTTAAAAAGCGGTTACCTATAGACTATAAGGCTGTCCGCCGAGTGTCCGTCAGGTTTCCATTGATTTTATATGGAAACCAAAAGTCCTCCTTGCTGGACTTTTCTCTCTGAAGATTTTAGGCAGAATCTGCGGCATTTGTGAACCTAGCCTGATACTAGAGAAAGGAAACCTGAAGAGACACACATTACTACTGCATATACAGTATTTAAGTAATTATTCCAACATAATAAGTACACACATGGATAAAATTGTTGGTACCCCTCTTTTAATGAAAGAAAAACCCACAATGGTCACAGAAATAACTTGAATCTGACAAAAGTAATAATATATAAAAATTCTATGAAAATTAACAAATGAAAGTCAGACATTGCTTTTCAACCATGCTTCAACAGAATTTTTAAAAAAAGAAAACTCATGAAACAGGCCTGGACAGAAATGATGGTTCCCTTAAATTAATATTTTGTTGCACAACCTTTTGAGGCAATCACTGCTGTGATGATTCTGCTTAAATATGGCTATAACTCAAAGCTGTATTTTGGTCTCTGGGTAGCGTATCTCTTTACTCATAAGGTGCGCAGCCATAATCATAGGTATATTGCCAATAGTGGCCGGACTGGAACAATAGGGCTTTGTATCCATCCCAGCAGGGCTCCATTGTATTCCTACACAGCCCTGAGTGATCAAACAAACACCTGCATTGTCCAGTCTGCACTGGTAGATCGGACATGGTTGATAACATTGTATCATTCCACTTGGTCTCAGCTCTTTACAAAGAATCTGGACTTGAGTGCATTAATCCATCAGACTTGCTGTTGCCGGTGACCTCATTCTGGGAGGTGGCATAAAGGGTATATAAGATGAGGTAAGAGGTCAGTGGGAGGAGATTGTGCTGAGACTACAAGAGAATACTAAGACCATCACAGACTACAGATTTTTACAGGCAGACTACAAGAGTTTACTGAGAGACTGATGAGAGCATGCAGGCTGGAATATACTGTGATGCCACATGCTAGGAGTTAATGCCGCTGCCTCCACTGGTGATCTCCACATACCATGTGTGAGTGTTGGACTATAGAGCCACATCCAAGTGTGGTAAAGTAACTATTTCACTTTTATGCCCTTTTTATTTCATTGCACTGTATCTTGTAACTAGTAACTGTTAATGCTTGCATATATCTGCATATCTGTTCTGAACTGCAATGTGAAAGATCCTCAGTGCGCCAACACCGCTTTGGCTCACACCTGAGTCTTCTTTCATATAAAAACCACACTCACTGCCAGTGAGTGCCGGGTTAACAGGATAAATACAAGACAAGCTTTCTAAATTTTATATATTTATTAATCCCTAAATGGGTCGGTATTAACATCTAACACATACAGTTCAGAACAGATATGCAGATATATGCAAGCATTAACAGTTACAAGATACAGTGCAATGAAATAAAAAGGGCATAAAAGTGAAATAGTTACTTTACCACACATCTCCTTGGATGTGGCTCTATAGTCCAACACTCACACATGGCATGTGGAGATCACCAGTGGAGGCAGCGGCATTAACTCCTAGCATGTGGCATCACAGTATATTCCAGCCTGCATGCTCTCATCACAGTCTCTCAGTAAACTCTTGTAGTCTGTCTGTAAAAATCTGTAGTCTGTGATGGTCTTAGTATTCTCTTGTAGTCTCAGCACAATCTCCTCCCACTGACCTCTTACATCATCTTATATACCCTTTATGCCACCTCCCAGAATGAGGTCACCGGCAACAGCAAGTCTGATGGATTAATGCACTCAAGTCCAGATTCTTTGTAAAGAGCTGAGACCAAGTGGAATGATACAATGTTATCAACCATGTCCGATCTACCAGTGCAGACTGGACAATGCAGGTGTTTGTTTGATCACTCAGGGCTGTGTAGGAATACAATGGAGCCCTGCTGGGATGGATACAAAGCCCTATTGTTCCAGTCCGGCCACTATTGGCAATATACCTATGATTATGGCTGCGCACCTTATGAGTAAAGAGATACGCTACCCAGAGACCAAAATACAGCTTTGAGTTATAGCCATATTTAAGCAGAATCATCACAACTGCAATCAAACGATTCCTGTAACTGTCAATGAGACTTCTGCACCTCTCAACAGATATTTTGGCCACTCCTCATGAACAAACTGCTCCAGTTCTCTCGGGTTTGAAGGGTGCCTTTTCCAGATGGCATGTTTCAGCTTCTTCCAAAGATGGATTTAGGTCAGGGCTCATAGAAGGCCACTTCAGAATAGTCCAATGTTTTCCTCTTAGCCATTCTTGGGTGTTTTTAGCTGTGTTTTGTGGGTCATTATCCTGTTGTAAGACCCATGAGCTGTGACTGAGACCAAGCTTTCTGACACTGGGCAGCACATTTCTCTCTAGAATCCCTTGATAGTCTTGAGATTTCATTGTACCCTGCACAGATTCAAGACACCCTGTGCCAGATGCAGCAAAGCAGCCCCAGAACATAACAGAGCCTCCTCCATGTTTTACGGTAGGGACAGTGTTCTTTTCAAGATATGCTTCATTTTTTCATCCAACATAGAGCTGATGTGCCTTGCCAAAAATTTCGATTTTTGTCTCATCTGTCCATAGGACATTCTCCCAAAAGCTTTGTGGCTTGTCAACATGTAGTTTGGCAAATTACTTTTGTCAGATTCAAGTTATTTCTGTGACCATTGTGAGTTTTTCTTTCATTAAAATGTGGGGTACCAACAATTTTGTCCACATCTTTATATATATACTAGCAGAAGGACCCGGCTTCGCACGGGTATATTTTATTTTTTGTTTGTGTAGTGACCCCATAAGAATTGGCCAGTTTTGCACTTGACATCCAGTATGGCAGTCCAGTATAGGTATAGTCTATTTATGGCTGTGTTGCTATGGAAACCTGGTAAATGAAATGTGAACTTATATTGGCTAATACACGTCATATGACTGAATATTTAAGGACCTGCGAACTGCTATTGATTCATGCAGGACATAAATAGCTTGGTTGCTATGGAAACCTGGTGTAAAGCTGTGTGTATGTCAAGACTGAACCTGCAATTTTCCATTGGTCCATAAGTGTCATGTGATCATGTGCATCTCAGTTTGGATATCAGTGAAAAACCTGCGATCGGTTGTTATGGAAAACCTGGAGTAAAACTGTGTGTATGTGACCTTGTGTAACAGTGTCATCCACAGCGCCCTGCCCCTTTAAAGCTGACCTACAGCAGTGAAGAAAAATGGCTGGGTTGTTATTGAAACCTGGAGTGCAGCTGTGTGCATGTGGCTGACAATGCTTTGTCAGATTGGAGACGGGCTTGGGTCTGCTGGGGAGTTTCAGCAGCTCGCTGTTGTCTGTAACATAACTTATCACATTGGAGACAGGCTTGGGTCTGCTGAGAGTTTTCATTAGCTCGAGCAGCAGCCATGCGTTTTGCTGCAGGGGACATGAGTAGTTTAAAAAACGTTTCAATTTATAAGAATGCTGAAATCCAGTATGGCAGTCCAGTCAGTGGTGTAAATACCGGTTTAGCAGTGGTAGCAGCTGCCACAGGGCCCGGGACATTAGGGGACCCGGCAGGCCTCTGATGTTTTTTTTTTTTTTTAACACCAGCAGATAACGGGCCCTATTTACTTACCGATCCCCACTCCTGCTCACGGCCGCCTGCACTTCACCTTCTGCAGAGGCGGCTGTGAGCAGGAGCGGGGATTGGTAAGTAAGGCCTGTGGGCCGTGAACCCCACAAACACTGCTATCATTATACTCTGGGGTCTTTTCAGCAAGCTTCGGGCCTCCTTGGTGGCGTCCCAGATGTCGGTGGGCCAGTCCAACGTCATTATGCATTGCGTAAATACCTGGCTCACGTGACATCTGGTCCAACATTGAAGAAGTAGCGGGAAGTGCGCATAATACTATATGAAGGAGCCACTATGATACTGTGTGCAGGGGCCACTATGGGGCATAATACTGTGTGCAAGGGCCACTATGGGGCCTAATAGTGTATGCAGGGGCCACTATGGGGCATAATAGTGTGTGCAGGAATGCAGTTTGTGCGGGGGGGGGGGGTTGCCGGGGGGCCCTGCCATTGCTAGTTACGCCACTGAGTCCAGTATAGATAGTATATATAGTAGATATATATAGTATATATATAGTATATATAGTATATATATATATATATAGATAGTATATATAGTATAGACTGTAGTCTATTTATGGCTGTGTTGTTATGGAAGCCTGGTAAATTAAATGTGAACTTATATTGGCTGATACACGTGATATGACTGAATATTTAAGGTCCTCTGAACTGCTATTGACTAATACAGATCATACATAGCTTGGTTGCTATGGAAACCTGTGTGCCTGAGGAGAGTAAGCGCCTGTGAGCTCTTATTAGCTGATAAGGGACATGTGACCGTGTGTATGGCAGTTGGAATATGAGTGAAAGACTTGCAGGCTTGTATAGACTAATGCTGGTCATTTTTTGGGAATACTGTATCTCAGGAATGGTACGTTTAAGAGAGCTGAGACCCAGTCTATAATATTCCCGGACACCTGATGTACATGTGTGCCAAATTTGGTGAGGATCTGTCCAGTCGTTTGGTCGCGCATAAAGAACAGACAGACAGACAGGAACTCATTTAACGTGCAGTAGAGGATATATGACTGCTCACAATACGCACCTCAGTTAAACCTTACTGACAAAATACCAGAGCCTTGAGGACCACTACTCTACAGCACCTATCTACCTGTAGAAGGCACACATAAAGCAATGTGTGGGTGAAGCAACTGCAGCCATTAGTGGTGCACATTTATGTAAAGGCCATGAAAGTCATAAACTTTTTGGGCAGCACGGTGGCTCAGTGGTTAGCACTGCAGCCTTGCAGCGCTGGAGTCCTGGGTTCAAATCCTGCCAAGGACAACATCTGCAAGGAGTTTGTATGTTCTCCCCATGTTTGCGTGGGTTTCCTCCCACACTCCAAAGACATACTGATAGGGAATGTAGATTGTGAGCCCTATATGGGACAGTGACTGTCTGTAAAGCGCTGCAGAATATGATGGCGCTATATAAGTAAGCATAATAAATAAATAAATAATAATAATAATAAACAGCTGAATATGAAAAGGATTTATACATAAGGGTAATCACTAGTGACTCCTGTGGTGCTCAAACATTTGACATGGGGCCCCCCCCAAGCCGCCGCCAACCCCCTCCCACACACAAACCGCATTCCTGCGCACACTATTATGCCCCATAGTGGCCCCTGCACACGGTATTATGTCCCATAGTGGCCCCTGCACACGGTATTATGCCCCATAGTGGCCCCTGGACACGGTATTATGCAGCATAGTGGCCCCTGCACACAATATTATGCCCCATAGTGGCCCCTGCACACAGTAGTTTGCCCCCTAGTGGCGCCTGCACACAGTAGTTTGCCCCATAGTAGCCCCTGCACACAGTAGTTTGCCCCATAGTAGCCCCTGCACACAGTAGTTTGCCCCATAGTGGCCCCTGCACACAGTAGTTTGCCCCATAGTAGCCCCTGCACACAGTAGTTTGCCCCATAGTAGCCCCTGCACACAGAAGTTTGCCCCATAGTGGCCCCTGCACACAGTAGTTTGCCCCATAGTGGCCCCTGCACACAGTAGTTTGCCCCATAGTGGCCCCTGCACACAGTAGTTTGCCCCATAGTAACCCCTGCACACAGTAGTTTGCCCCATAGTAGCCCCTGCACACAGTAGTTTGCCCCATAGTGGCCCCTGCACACAGTAGTTTGCCCCATAGTGGCCCCTGCACACAGTATTATGCCCCATAGTGGACCACCCATGAACGATTATACTCTGGGGTCTTTTCAGACCCCAGAGTATAATGATGGGAGACCCAGGGGAGGATAGAAACATAGAAAACACTGCAACTTACCTCTTCCTCGCTCCGATGCACTCCCGTGCGCTACTTCGGCCATCTTCAATGTCGTAATGTTCCGGGCCCTGTGGCAGTCGCTACCACTGCTACCCCGGTTTTTACGCCCCTGCCTATCACAAGCCCAATGATCGGCGCTGTCACTCTGAGAATTTTAGTGTTTTGTTTATCCAAATCTGTTCAGCTATTCCAAAGATATAAGCCCTTTTATTTTTAATACACATTCGTAGATACTAGCCAAGTGGGCGGTATTACTGCATGACATACAGCATACAGAGACCCCGCCCCCAGACAAAACGCAGTGTTACTGACCACTTGACTACCATATCCCAAATTGCATCGACATGGTACATCACACGTACAAAGTTCACATCAGCAGAAACAGGCAGGGAGAAAAGTATTGCACAGAGGACTTTTCTCTCTGCCACTTTCAGTATGAAAACGCCAGACACCTGGCGGGCCCCATTATAGTCAGTGGGGTCCACCGGTGTCCATGGGTAGCCACTGTTTTAGCGGTCAGGCTTTCTGTCATTTGGGTCTAAGGGTGGACGTGAAAGATGGAGAGCCTGGTGCAGATGTGAACCTAGTCTTATTAAACTGTCTTTAAAAAAGGAAAATTGTCTTAGTGGCCAATAGCAAGCAATAGCAGTGCAGTTTTCATTTTTCAGTGGCATACAATATAAACACTGCCCTGTGATTGGTCACTTTGGGCTATAAGACCACTGAGCTTTAAGACAGTATTAATAAATCTGCCCCATTGTCCCAAAAGTCTTTCTCACTGCAGTATGATAGACTTCAGAATCTTTAGAACTTGCCTTATAACCTTCCAAATATGATGTGCGGAAACTATTGCTTCTCTAATGCAGGCATTTTCTGGGGTTTTGCCGAACCCGAAATTTTGTTGGTTTGCCACGCATGAATTATTTATATACTCAAAGTACAATAAGAGGAGGCCCAGGGGAGGTGAAAAAAACATCATAAAAAGTGTTACTTACCTAACCCGGGCTCCAGCATGGCTATGGGATCCCAATCAGCCTCCCAAGTGGCGACAAGGACTGCTGAGGCCTGTCATTATCCTCATTATGCCGCATGACCCATGAGACTACTGAGGCCATGTCACAGGCCTAAGCAGTCCCTGACATCACTTTTGAGACTGGAAGAGGTCGAAGAGGACATGAGACCCATGCTGGAGCCCAGGTGAGTTGAGTAAGGGTGCATTCACATATATACGGCGCACATATCAGTTTCCCTCCGGCGTGGTGCATACAAGCTGGAGAGAAACTGATGCCAGGATGGGTCCCATAGTTTTCTATGGGATCAATTCTGGCACAAGAGGCATGAGTTTTGGCGCCGGATGGCGCCGGATCTGTGCCCCAGCCGGATGGAAAAACGCTACCTGCAGCATTTTTCTATTCGGCTTCCTTAAAATTTCTTCAGTGCCGGATGCTGCCTGATGATGAATGCGGCTGCACCTGGTGTTCTGCACAGTCTATGTACAGTAGTGAATCCGGTCATTGCCATCTTCACAACTGTACCTGAGCAGGGGTTGCTCTCCTGGGCTCGTGCAGCTCCTCCTGTAGATGCTGCAGCTGATCTCCCACTCATCCAGTAGTGAAGCCAGCAGGGTAGCAAGGAGAGGTGAGTATTCATTAGTTTTTTTTTTTTTTTTCAGGATCGGTTAGGGCTATGAAGATGAGCTTGGATTCATTTTAAAAATGAAACTCTCATCTTCAAAATTATACCAAGATCATCTTCGCTGTGTTAGAAGCAGCATTTCTCACTACAGCGCATGCAAATCTAGCGCATGCACTGTAGATAGAATCCCTTTAACAGTTTTTGGAGTGTGTGTCTCTGCTGACACAAGCTGGGTGCAATATATCGGGCACTGAAATGGCATAGCTCTGGAAAAATTGCAATTTTCACTTGTTGTGCTTTAATTTCTGGAAACTAAATTAATGCAACATTTATGGGTTAAAAATTCTTGCTAAAGCGGATGAGGGATGCAGTTTCCAAAATCTGGTCATGTGTCTGCTAATTTCACTTTTCTAGCAAATCAGGGGCTCTGCAAAAGTGGCATGACATCCAAAAACCAAACTGTGCTCCAAAAACCAAATAGTGCTCCTTCCCTTCTGTGTTCGGCTGTGCCCAAACAGCAGTTTATACCCACATATGACAATGGGCGCGCTGCCATGTGTCCAAACAGCTGTTTATACCCACATATGACAATGGCCACTAAAATAACATATCTGCGAACATTTAAATTTTCATTTTGCGTCATTCACTGCACATTTCTTTTTAGAAACCATCTCTTGGGTCAAAATGCTTATGAGACATGGCACCAGAAACCTATTCCAGCAAAATCTGCTTTTCAAACACCCCGTGTCGCTGTCCGAAAAGCAGAGAATTTTACATTTTAAAAATTGTGAATTTTTCCAAATTTCCTATTTGTTTATGAATAAATGCAAAAACTATGGATCAATGTTTACCACTAACATGAAGTACAATGGGGCACATTTATCAATACTGTTGATCTTTGCCCTGTCTTAAACTACGAATCCCGTTTTAGTTTTAGACATATTTAGCAATCTATCATACAGACCTTCATAAATATGGAGTGTTTCTAGAAGCTCCAAAATTCTGACTCAAATACCATCTGACTAAAAGTTTCGAGCTTCACCTTGAAGCAAATAGTTGGCACAAAACATGTAGACAAAAAACTTAACTCGCAGGCTGTAAGGAAAAAATATTTGGCGTACATATCAAAAACCCTACAATTTTTGGCACAACATAAGCAGACACAAATCATGTCTCACTTTCTGAGACAAATATGTGACGGGAATTTATGGCACACAAAATGAATTGTAAATTTATTTAAATTTATTTATTTTAAGTTTACACCATTTTAAACTTGGTCTACTTTGCAGTAGAAATTCTGCACCTTATTCATTCTTTTCTGTTTCATAAATGTGTCGTAATGCTAGACACCTCTAAACCACTCCCATTCACGCGTTTCTGCAGGTAAAATTGACATGCTGTATTTTTGAAAAACGCATGCGCAGCTTTTCCACAGCTTTTTTTTTTCCCGCAATGTGTGGATGAGATTAGCCAGAATCACTTTAACTTTGCTGGCACTGTAAAACGTAGCATTTTTTTTCTGCTGCGTTTCTGCAACGTAAGGCAGTTTTTGGCAGTGCCCTTAAGGAGTTAAAGAGGACCTATTACATTTTTAATTGCCAGTGGTTGATGAAAGGGCCAATGCTGTAACCTTTAGCAGAACTGTAACTAGGCTTGTCTCATTTGGAGCATGGATTCAGCTTTTTCCCTAGCTGTATCTAATTTGGTATCTTGGCCAAGGCTGAGGAGTTTCTTGGTTCCTAACAACATGAAAGATGCGCTCTGATTGGTTGCTTTGAGTAACAAAGACATTTTCCTTTCAACCAGTTTTCATAAATGTTTCCCATTGTATCCAGTCTAGACAATATATCAGCAGCACAAAATTCTTTCCTATTGTAATTGGAGAAGTACAATGTTTTAAGCCTCTTGGTATAGCGAGAATGTTCCAGTTCATTGACAGCAAAAGCAGTTCTTGGAAAGTGGAGAAATTACAGATCTATGAAAGTTCTATGAGAATGGTAAAGAGCATTTCATAATATGACCTGTTAAGAAACCAGCCAGTTTTGGAGTGAAGGACACAGTATGTATTTTGTCTTGCCTCTTCACATTTCAGCAATCATAACTTGTTTATATTATATTGGCTTATCTCAATGTGGACTTGTTTTTTGTGGGACAAGATGTATTTTTTAGCAGTACCTTTTTAAACGCTTCCCCCTCATTTGATGTACATGTACATCATAAGGATGGAAAGAGCGCATAAACCACGTTCAGGAGCTTAGGTCTGTCCATACATGGCAGGTGGACAGACCTTTAGATGCTATGGTCATCAGCATCTCCCTCCTTCCAGGGCCATCAGCATCTCCCTCCTTCCATGGCCATCAGCATCTCCCTCCTTCCATGGCCATCAGCATCTCCCTCCTTCCATGGCCATCAGCATCTCCCTCCTTCCATGGCCATCAGGATCTCCCTCCTTCCATGGCCATCAGCATCTCCCTCCTTCCATGGTCATCAACGTCTCCCTCCTTCCATGGTCATCAGCGTCTCCCTCCATCCATGGTCATCAACATCTCCCTGCTTTGCTTGCACTCTTAATGAGGGCAAAGGGATTTTCATGGTAGACTGTGACCTAATAAATTTCTCTAGCCTTCAATCTTTGTACTCCCACAGCCACAGGCACAACATACTGCAATTTACAAGTATTTAATGCATTTAGACTGTGATCCCTATATCGGACAGTGACTGAGAATGTCTGTAAAGTGCTGTAGTATGTTGATGCTATACAAGTAAGAGAAAAAAAAATTTTGCCTTGCAGTTCTGGGGTCCTGGGTTCAAATCCAGCCAAGGACAACATCTGCGTGGAGTTTGTATGTGCTGTGCTTGAGTGGGTTTCCTCCTACATGTCAAAAATTTACTGATGGGTAAATTGTCTTCCTGTAAGAACAACTGTTGGGGCTGAGGGCTAGTACAGTAGCCACTGACTCTCCTACTCCCTGTTCTTTGAGTCTCTTGTGTAAGAAAGGCACCTTAAAAATGTTTGTCATTGTCACAATAATTAAGCCCCCTAGGCAAACTTTATGAAACAGTAGATAAAAAGAGCTTCTGAACCTTTTTAGGCTAAAGCCCCACATTGCAGAAATGCAGCTTTTTTTTGTTGCAGATTTTGTTGTGTTTTTTTTTTTAGCCAAAGCCAAGACTGGCTACAAAAGGAATGGGAAATATATAGGAAATTCTTATATTTCTACCTTCTGCTCAATCCACTCCTGGCTTTGACCACCATTTTATCCCTGTAACTGACCAGGCAGGAACGTTTGTCTACCACTGTGGATTTTAGCTTGTACCTCAAGCGATCCCCAGTATGTTAAACAGTATTTTTAAAGGGACAGCTCTGTGGTACTGCCCTTGTTAGGGTGGGTGTTTTTTCTTGGGGGGTCAGGGTTCAGACTTGGAGGTCAAATAAGGGAATACACCATACAGACCTGTAGTCCAGAGTACTTGACCTCTTGTGGAGAAACAGCAGATTGGTCAGATTGAACCTTTTCTATACCACTGTTTGTCACTACTTTGTATATTTGTATGTTTTTGGTATTTGTAGTGTATCTCCGGAATTTTTTTTTCCTGCAATTATAGGCCATATAGGTTCTAATACTCTTATTTTGGATTGTTATATAACTGGTGTATCCCTGAACTGGGAACTGTGGCTGATACTCTTCATATAATGTCAGAAACATTGCATTTTAAAATTATTTATTAAAAGTTATGTTTTATTTTATCTTGATAATTTGACATCAATGCTGGTTCATAGTTTATTTTTTGATGTTAATACATAGAATCAACATTGGTATATTGTACATTTTAAAAGTTAAAAATGCCTCTTTTTCCAATTTTAAATATAAAAATGACAGATGTAGCAGAGTTAAAACATATTCCAATGACTTTGTCTTCTGCGATAAGTTATCACAATGCAGCAGTTTAACCATTTGCAGAAGTTTAGTTTAACTCTGCTACATCTGTGCAAGCCATAAAAATTGACATAATTGGTATCGCTGCATCTGAAATTGTCTATTAATATGTCACATTATTTATCCCACACAAAATTTGTGTCCGTTTGCTGTTGGCTGAAGCATCTTGCAATCTCCTCTTCTTACATCCTGTTTTTGCACTTGCCTTGGGTGTTGGTCAGGAAGTAAGCGCCATCTTGCATAGCTGATATCTAGTTACACACAGCAATTCACAAAAGGATTGTAATAATAAACACTTAGGAAGGAAAGTATATATTTGGTTAATAGAAATACAAAATAGACCTGTTGATATCAAAAATAGACATTTTATCCACAACAGTCCCCCCTTAAAATGACTATTTTCTCACTGTCCCTAAATGATCCTAGCTCATCTGTCCTAATGTACCTTGGAACTCTTTTTGGCTGCACGTTAGACGAGTTATGGCTTGTCCATAGCCCCTCTTGTCGCAGACTTTGTACATAAGGAAGTCAGATGCTATCCCTGGCATTTATAACTGACGGTTGCTTCTAAGGATTGTATGGATCATCAGTTTCATATGCTGGGATTTGCATCATGTGTAGTAGAATAGTTTCTTCAACTGCTCTGCTCATTAACCTCCTAATACATGGGATAGCGCAGCATACAATTACAGCTAAAATTACAAGGACCACCCCTATTTGGGCAGACATCCATCCAAACCAAGTGTCCCAGGGGTCTTTTACTCCCGAATTCCTTTTCAGTTCATCAGCCAAATTATCTATCTTCTTTATTGCCAAGGTGACTTTCCCATTTGGGCCTGTGTTATCAGGTATGTATGTGCAGCAGAACCAACCAATCATTTTGCACACGCCTCCTTTCTTGGCTAATATCATATCCAGGGCCATTCTATTCTTAAACGCTATGATGGAGGTGGGGCATAATTGTTCAGCTAATCCTTGTAGGGCATCTCTCATGGAATTCACAAACCTCTGTTGGTTATAGTAGATATAATTGATCCAGGCTACATTTTTGTTTGCAGTGATAATGGGAAATATGGACTCAAATCCCGCTTTCACCCGATCTCTTGCTTTAAATTCATCTGGGACCCCCTTGGCACTCCTATGGCATCTATGTAGACATGTGGGTCAAAACTACCCTTCGGAATATTACATCCCCCATAAAAAGACTTAGGCTCAACACCAGGATCCAGCTTTCCCACATCACGAAGAGGTTGGCTGTGCCTTCTAACAATGGCTGGCGTAGACCCAATTAGGTTTGCCCGATAATTGGACATATGTGGTGGTTGTCAACAGCACCTGGAAGAGACTATCGAGTCGAGGGCCTTCTCACATGTCTCTTTATTATCATCCAATTTTTGGGTTGTAACTTATAGATTCCTTCCACTGACTCAGGTTCTGGAGGAAGGAGAAAACTCAAAAGTGTACATTAGTCACATGTTTTCGGCAATCCATCACATAGTCAGTCAGCACACCATACTACATGTGAAACAATTGCGAAAAAGACAATCCAAATACTCTAGGGGCTGAAGCCAATTCTTCTGTCAGGAGTGTACACTGTCCTGTATAGTGAGTTCCATTATCACTTTGATGGTCTCGGGGATCCCATACCTGCCCACTACTTCTTTCAGTAGCTTATCTGCAGTTCCTTTTGTGGTGGCTTTCTGCACCAGAAATGCCTCAGGTCATCCTGAAAAGAGATCAATACACACAAGCATGTACTCATACCCTCCCACCTTTGGTAATGGTATATAGTTAACCCGCAATCTCTGGAACAGGTACAAGGGCTTCGGGGTGTGTTTCTGAGAAACCTTTCACTTCTTGTCCTACATTGTGTTTGACACATGTTATGCAGGCTTACACGTATCTGACTGCAGTGATGCTAAACCCTGCAGCTACCCATCATCTGCTCACCAGGTCACACATAGCTACTTTCGAGTGATACACTTGAGCTGCTTGCGCCATCCTTGGGAACAATGCTCTCGGTAAACATACTCTCTTACCACTGGCCATCAGGACTTGTTCATCCTTTTTCTTCCTCCTTGCGGTTCCCAAAACTTCTTTTCTTGTGGGCCATTTTGGTCCTGCCGTGTTTTTAGAACCTGAAAAGAGAGCTGAGAGTTTTGGTCCAGTATAGTGACCCCCTGTGCTGAAGCATGTTCCCTAGGCTTTCCTGCAGCTGTTTTGTTGGCAGCATCTGCCTACATGTTACCTCTACTTTCCTTTGTATCAGCCTTGGTGTATGCCTTGACTTTGACTATAGCTGTAGGGTCTCCATCACCTCCTGAATAGCCTGGAAATGCTTTTAGGCTTAACATTAAACACACAGATTGGACGATAGTCCGGCTATACCAAAAGCACAGCTGGTTTACCCTTAGCCATTTTACACTGTCTCAGTGAGTACTTTTAAGGAGGGTTCTGCTTGTTTTACCTGGTTTCCAGTAACCATGGCATATCCGGTGTAGAATCTGTCACCTTCCCAAATCGAGAGCCATCTATAAAAGAACTCAAAATCAGGGTTAGCAATAGGTTCATCATTTACATGACTAAACCCAACAGATTCTTGTGGCATACAATCATATTGTCAGCAGAAAATGCTTGTGTCTTTCTCCCCCCATGAACCTATTAGTAACAGGTCAAAGGGATTTTTGGTGACGTGCAGCGTGCAAAGGTGACATGAGGAGGCACAAGTAAGGCACACTGTAGTGTGAGTTGTCCAACCACAGAAATATGCTTAAACTGGACCTGGGACACTCACAAGAATGAATTCATATTATAATTCAATATTATCAAAACTCAAAATCTGCATTAACAATGGTTCTTGGTCTTCTATATTTTCTAAATCTTGTTATAAACAATCATATTCATGTATTAAATTATTTTGCATTCTCAATTGACTTAAATCAACCCCTGTGTACCTTCTTGGGCAGTTTGAACCAACACATTGCTTAGTTTCTCAAGCCTTTATCTGATAACCATCCTTTATGTGCATATTATCACATTTCAACATTCAAAGTTCTATCTTTTTGGCATCCTAAACTTAGGCAACATCTAAACATCCTGTCGTAGGCTTACAAGACTTTCTGAACATTTTTTGGCATTCCTTCACTGCATCAGCATCCTCTTTTGCTCTTACAATCTTTGTAGCTGGAATTTCTCTATTCTTGGGACCACCTCCACACCACCCAGGCAAATTCTCCATGATTTGCCTAATTTCTACCTCAAAACCTCACCTTCAACACACTAAGTGTTAATTGAGTGCAACCTCTTGTTTAGAACCTGGGAAGATATATCCCGGACGGGCGGTGGGGCAACCTATCCTTCCCTCCACATGATCCAGCACATTAACAAACCAAATGGGATGCATGCCAAAAACACAGCACAAAATATCTTCTTGGTATGGTTATACATTGCTGAAACAAAGAGAAAGTGCGATTAGTATCATTAACATAACATGATTGGGTATAAAGTTATAACATAAGTTTTAACACATAACTATTGGATAATAGTTTCATAACATGATAGATAACAGTTTTCAGTAAAGGAGGGGGGGGGGAATCCCGCCGAGACTCTTGTGTTGTAAGGGGGCTGATTTTGCAGTTGTTGAAGTTCCGCCAGTTCCCAAAGTACTTCCGCATGTTGGTGTCTCCATTCTTCAGGGTCAGGGATTGGAGGCAGAACATCTTCCAGGAGGCTCGGCATCATGGGAATGAGGGGTTTTGGGGCAGTTGGAACAGGGTCACGGTAATAGGACCCATTGACATCTAACACTGGATACATGGGAGTGTAGGGAGCGGCCTGGGTCTGTGACAGGTGGGACTAGAGGTGTGGCTGTAGGCCCCCATGCTGCAACTGGGGCTGTGGCTAGGGGTCCGGGCGTTGGCTTATGCCCGCCCCCATTTCCTGGGTCCACCATCTTCCCTTTGTATGGGCGAGGCGCCGCCATTATAGGGCAGTGGCTGGTGTGAGACACCATTTTGTGATTCACACATAGATACAGCAGAAACATTCTGTGGACATTTGTGATAGACATATACACTGCTTCCTCTTTCCACCCCTCCCTATGAACAGTCTTCGCTGTTCTGTACCATACCTCAGGCTGTTCATAAGACCTTGGTCTTTTAAAATAGCCTTCTTCCCCTTCAACGCTTTCCTCCATCATCAATATCACATATTTTCATCAATTTGGTCATATTTTTAACATTCTGCTTCCCTTCTCGTGCTTCTACCAACTGTTTGGCAGTGCATCTGTTGGGGGACATTATAGACTGTGCCCCTCCCATCTTAGCAAACTTTTTTGAGAAAAACTCCATTTGAACAGTTACACAATTTGAACAGTCAAACAACGGTTAACCAGATAAACACAGGATTGACATACAACAACTGGGGCCCACTGGAGTAGTGATCACTATGGAATTATCAAGGTGAGTTCGACCTCTTGGCCGTCCGAAGACCAATCTGTCTACGCCCCTAATACCACTATATTGTCACCTCTACGGTTGCCTATGTTCGGACCAATAGACAATCGGAGCTTAGGTGACAGCACAACATTCTTGTTGCCCCTCCTCCAACTGGGTCCTCAACAAGGCCTTTGACAAACACAAATAGTGAGACTAACGGTCCCTGGAAAGTGGCCCTAGGACCCTGGATAACGACGACCTCTCTATAGGTGCGTCCTGATTCGTGGGTATAAGCTTCACAGACACGACCCACCCGGCGAATCGAGTTCACCTACCCACTGTGCGTCACCCTCCGCGGTCACCTATTCCGGATTAATAGATGTCCAGTCAGTGACAACACTCCCCAATAGGTGCCCAGTCACACTGACTCATGCCGTGCCTCCACTGTTTACACATATAGACCAATCAAAATCAGTAACGGCAGACAAAACAAAAGATCAACAGTGACTACCAAATAACCAACCGATTTGACAGGTTCTTAATTATCTGACTAGTGGAGAGTGAATTACCTGCCACTGGAGATCACCAACAGCCGACTAAGACACAAAGAGACAACCGATAACGGAGGTAGGATATTCGGGTAAGATAACCAATTTTCTTACCGTACTCAGTGGAGGTCGACTCTCCATCCTCGTCCATGTCGATTGTCTCCTCACGTCCGATCTGTCGCGGCTGTAAAATGACCTACTCCACTAGCCCACTAAGGGAAAGCCATTTGAATTGGATTGATACTAAATCTGTATCCTGAGTTGGTTATTTGGTAGCCAAATCTTGTTTATGTGCGCACAAAGAAATGACTTCTACTCTTCAGAGAGAATGTACATTACTTCCTCTTTTTATTTATCACTGTTCACTTATATAGCACTACATATGGGAGTTAACATATATTTGTGTGTCCATCTGCTGTTGGCTGAAGCATCTTGCAATCTCCTCTTCTTACATCCTGTTTTTGCACTTGCCTTGGGTGTTGGTCAGGAAGTAAGCGCCATCTTGAATAGCTGATATCTAGTTACACACAGCAATTCACAAAAGGATTGTAATAATAAACACTTAGGAAGGAAAGTATATATTTGGTTAATAGTAATACAAAATAGACCTGTTGATATCAAAAATAGACATTTTATCCACAACACTGCGTCTGGCTATCCATTGGGGTCCTTTTTCCGGCCTCTTCCAGCCTCCAGGTTCACATGGGCCTCAGAAGTCACATAGGGCATGCCAACGTCATGATGCTGTCAAAAGAGCTTGTGTGAGGGCTTGCTTGTTGCGAGGATGCCTGTAGTTTTCTTTAGTAATATTTTAGGGTGCATACAACTTTTTGTTCATTTTTTTTTTCTAAAAGGCAGTTCAAATTTTTTAAAATTTTGGTGACATACGATTTGCCCCAAACGGGTTCACTCATCTCTAGTTCCAATGTGTGGTGACCACAGGTGAAAATGGGCATTGTGATAAATTTCCTTGTTTGAGACAACATGACATTACGGAGGTATTAGAATTCAACAACTTTTTATGGGCGTTGCTGCTCCAGCTCTGCTTGCTTAGGGTATATTATACAGTATGTACAATCACAAGTTCTCGTTCTAATATCCTTGTTGCAATCTTATCCTATTATAAGTGAAGCCTTTCTGCTGACGTCACCGAGGAAACCTATTTAAAAGGGATCAAACATAGAAATTGCTCAGAACACATGAACCAGCCCTACCACAATAGAGGATTCACTGGGGAGTTCTGAATCACATCGGCCAGGTAAGGGAGATATATTACTTCTAACCCAGGACATGATCTGCTAATCTTTTTCGAGTACAAGTTCAAGTGCTGACAGTGATACAATATATCAAATGTCCTTGGTAAATGAGTAACCGCAGAAGAGATATAATAGAGCTGGTGTTTCTTAAGACAATTTATTTTTATTGACCTATTTGGCACTCAGAATCATTTTCACACCAGAATTAATCAGAATATGTCTTTAGTGATGTGTTATGGGTGAAATTTGAATCCAAATCTTCCTAGGAATGTTCTGAGAATTTTCTTTCAAGGAAAGATCCTTTGTGGACGAAAGATCTTTCATCCATTGAAAGTCAGCTTTTAGACACTTTAGATAGCTACCGGCCAAATGCCTGTTTGGCCATCAAGAATCTTACCCGACTCTATATTAAACATGCACCCTACTGAGCTCGGAGAGGGGACAAAGCCACTGCAAGACTCTTTTTGCAATGGTCTGTCTTCCTGAGAACAATATCGGTAAAGGTATTGCCTGATTTCTTCACTCTTCCATTCCTGAGAACAAAACAATCAGGCAGATGGAGAGTGTCGCGAAGCCCTCATACACATTAGATGGTTTTCCAAAGCCATTGGTGGGGTCGGCTGCCATACATCTCATGTGTATAAATTGCTTTAAGGTGAGAAATTTTCCTCCAAAATCTTTCTTACAATAAAACACGAGCTAAGGTTATTAAAATCTCATGTTTATTCCTCCTTACTTTCCCGATTCCTCCATTCTTTAAGAAGAAAAAAGACAAACAAAAAAACATCAAAAAATAAAGTAAATTAATGTATTTCGTCACGTGCCTGAACCCTAGGAAAATATTGAGATTGTAGTAATCCTGGGATTTTTTCAGGGGTTATTCATGTCAGCAATGAAAACTAGTGCAAATTTTTATCAAGATGTCATCCAGAGCGTGTCATGATCTGTCACCTTTAGTTTAGGCCTCCCAGAATTCTAGTATTTTTATTCTGATGAGAAATTGAAATAAAATTTCCAAACTATTAAATATGTAAATTCCCCTCAATATGCAATACTCTATGTGGTAATAAGTCCAATTTTATTCTATTTATTTTTGTCCATGAATTTATTATTTATGGTCTGTCCTTAGGATAGGCTTTAAATATCTGATCGATGGGGGGCAGAAATGGATCGGCTTTATGGGGAGGCTTCAGATGCCTGTACTATATACAGCATGTGGCCAGAAGCAGATGGCCTCGTACCTTGTATACTGGCCAAGCGCCGGTATTGCAGCTCAGTGCCCAGCTACAATATTGGGATCGGAGCCAACTGCAACCCGCACTGTGTTGTATATAGTACTAGAGTCAGAAGTGGCCCGTATAGCTGATCCATGTGCGGGCAGCCTATCCCATTGATCAGATATTTATGGCCTATCCTATGGATAGACTTTAAGGCTAAGGCCCCATGTAGTGGGTCACAAGCCAATAAGCGCTGCAGGAAAAGCCACAGCAGAAAGGCATCGTGGTTTTTCCCGCGGTGCTTTTCACAGAAAGTCTACAGAATTTTCCTCTGCGGACTTTCTGCTTCCATTATACCTTTAGGGAAACTGCTGGCACTTCTGTAGGTATAATTGACATGCTTTTATTTCCAAAAACGCAACGTTTTTGGAAATCACAGCATTTCCACTGTGGGTATTTTTCTGCAACGTGTGGATGGGATTCGCTAGATTCCACAGTTTTTGCCACGGCGTTTACGCCACTTGGGGCTTCAGCCTAAAAGTAAATTCCTGGACAACCTTTTTAAGTTATAGTATACTCTATACAGATTGTTTACACAGTTTTTTTTTTCTATTTAATGGATTGTTAGGGGCTGTTCACATGTAGAAATTCCACCCAGATTCTCCCAACCATTGTTTTCAATGGGAGGCAGAGATCACAGCAGGACGCTGAAAAAATAAGCATCCTGCTCGATCTTGTCGTGGATGTCCGCAGCTTGAGTTCCTCTTCATTTTCTGCTGTGTGAACGGCCTCTTAATTGGAAATATAATACAAATGATGTAAATTCTGTAAAAAAGATGTATTAATCATTTGGCGCTGCTTCTTTTTTGCAGTTAAGATAATGAAGTTGTTTTTAGAAATGCAATGATACGGTAACAAACACAGTACTGCTATATTGTCTGGAACACGCATATTTAATTCCTATGGTTCATTACAGGTATCTGTGAATGTGACAGACATGATCGACAACAGTGGGCATGCTACATGGAATGGAATCCCTCTGGAAATGATGGACGAAGTAATTCCTCCTCCTCCTCCGCCTCCTATAATAACTGACCCTCATATAGGATCCATTAAAAATCTATCCAGCAAGAGGCATATGAACAGTGAGGTTGCCAGCAGTCAGTATGGCATTAATATTTTCATAGTTGGACTTCTTATTATGTTTGCTACTTATTTAAAGATCATCGGTCTGACGGAAAGTGAGCGGCTAAACTTCCTCATCGTTTTAATGCTGATTCAGGTGCTGTGGATGATTTTTTATATGGCTAAAGGTATTAGAAAGAAATGGGCTCCTGCTGAGAAAGATGGACAAGCTGGTGCCAGGTGGTTAAGATGTAAGTAAAAATATCAGTAATATTTTAGTAGTTATAACATTTTGCATGTCACACGAGCCCTCACACAGGAGACTAAGGTTGGATTCACACTAGCACTTGGTCTCCGTTGGGGGATTCTGTCCCCCATTCCGCTTGAAAAATATGGAGAGAAAAATTCTGCAAGCACGACTTTTCTCTCTGCATTTTTCAGGTGGAAACCTGGCGGACCCCATAGACTATAACTGCTTTTTAAGTGGATTGGGTTTCCATTTCTCGGGTCCCCAAGAACAGAAACCTGAGCACAGCACTAGCGTCACTAGAGAGACTAAAGCTATATTCACAAAACAGTGAATAATGGCTGTTAAAAAAATGGATGACATAAGTGAGCAGTGAATTCAATTTCTGTGAATGGGGACTATTCACATGACCATTATTTTAACATGTCGTATTTTTGTCCATTTTCACGGATCCCTCCATACACTCAAATTTATGGGGGATCCATTAAAACTAGTGCCCCTTGGGTGCAAGACGGCCATGAAAAATGGTTGTTGTTCATGGTCGTTTTGCACCTCGGTTGTCTGAATGTAGCCTTAAAGGGGTATTTCCATCTCAAGGAATCTATCCTATCTATACTGCTAGCTTATGTCAATTGAAGAGTTTTCCTAAATATATTGCTTTGTTTTCCTGCTATGTGAAATTATTCCTACCATTGTTTACACAGCGTTTCCATGAAGCCGGACCTGTGTGTTAAGACAGGACAGATGACATCACTCTACAGCTCTGCCCTTCAGCTAATTGTAGTTTGCTGATAAAGTCCTGTCTGTTATCTCTCTATGTAAACACACAGATAACACTGAGTCCGTTCTCTAGAAGCATGTGCATATTATTTGATCTGCATCTATATTAGATTTCTAGTAATCATAATAAGAATTGTGATACTTCATAGTGTCCTGTTAAGCAAGCTGGGAGAGAGGGGATACAGGAAGTGAGAAGAAGAGACAGCAGGCAAAGCTGTTGAAACAGGGAGATGGGAAAACCCTTTTAAGGCTGGTTCACTCGGAGATATTTGGAGCTGATTTTGAGTCAGATTCTGGCTCAAACTCAACTTCAAATTCCATCTGGAATCTGCCTCACCTTGTTTTCAATGGGAGGCATTGACGGACACATTACGCGGAAAAAAAGAAGAATTTCAGCCACCGATTCTACGACGTGAGTCTCAGACTGAAATGTGTCTGAAGTTAATCAGCAAGAAAACATGTGGTGGAAAACCAAATCCCTGCTTTGGTTTTTAGACGCAGGTTCCACAGGGCTGGAATTTGAGGCGGAAGACTACTTCAGATTCATCTCATCATGAACCTAACCTTACTTATAGGTAAAGCAACATGGGGGAAAAGTATTCAAATTAGCTCTTCTCCAGAAGGAAGAAAACTATCTCATAATTTTGTTTCTTCTTGAAAACAGTTAAAGGGGTTATCCAGAATAAAATTATACTTCTACACTAAGCTAAACACCCTCTCCCACCTAACTTCTAACTTACTTTACAAAAAATGTATATTTAGCCAGATCGCTGGGGCGGTCATGTGACCACACAAGGCACATTTCCAGATTTTCCGGTGACGTTCCATTTCCCCCTTTCTGGAAATGGAACATCAACAATACTTCAGGGCACGGAACATCACTTCTGCTACAGCACATGCCGACACTTCGGCTCTATTGCGCAGGCAGATGCCAATAGGAGGAGGAGTTGGCCCCACAGAAGGAACTGATCTCCCAGGCCCAGAAGATCCAGGCAGGAAGACAGATAAGTATGATGGGGTGAGGGGGGCTGAGTTAGTTAGTTAGTTATTTAGTTAGTTAGGAAGGACTAGTAGTGGGTGGGCTAGCTACGGAGACAGGGAGGGGGTGTGAGGGAGTAAAACAGGGAGGGGGAGTGAGTGAAAGGGGAATGTAGTGTGAGTCAGATCTGAGTGAAGAGGTTGTAGGATAAAAGCACAGGAAGCTACCCATGTAAACAAATGCAGAGGATGCCAGGAGCTCCCAGAGAAACCCAGAACTCACTCATAACACTGCTAAAGGTATTTAGGTGCACTTATTAACCCATTAATAGCACTAACAGACCTTTTTTAAAAAAAATGATTTTTTTGCCCGGAAAACCCCTTTATTTTGCATATATTTCCCATGGAGCATTATCTGTAAGTCTCCAGGTATCAAATGGATCTCTTCAATTAGCGTTTTCCATGTGGGTGGTAACACTGCAGTTTCTCTGGGGACGGGGTCTCTGTGTGCTCTATGACATGCAGTGTTACCACCCACTTGGCTATGGTACCCTTATTTGCATCAATACTAAAAGAGCTTATATCTTTGGAACAGCAGGAGACTCAGATGGCATTATCATTGGAGGTACCCATTTTTTTAGTACTTGAGCTTAATGGGAAACCACAGTATCTTACCGTATATTTTAGTTTGCCAGGGCAATACTTTTCAGTGCTGACTAGGTTTGTAAATTTGTTGCATTGTGCATATGGGGGTTGTGGCTCAATCCATTTTGGTCATGCACTCCACCCATCTGACTGTTTTTAAGTAGAGCTGCATATAGCTAATCTACACCGACCCTACATCCAATTGGAGACCTAGGTTCAGGTCTCGAGAGAGATGAGTCTCTGGAGTCTAGAGTCCCATCTAAAGTGGTTGCCTTGTTTCTGGCAGATGGACTCACACAATTTTAGTAACATGTATGCTAAGAACTTCAATTGGATAACACATATACAGAAATAACATTAATATTCTTAGTGCAATTTTTGTTTGCAGAGCAAACCTTCCCTATTGACAATTCTGTGTTTATTGGTACCAGCACTTTATGGGGTTGCCCCACAATTGTATATGAATTTATTGTTATCTCATAAAACATAGCAGGTTTTTATATAGATATTCTTCTTGTTCTTCTGATTCTATCTATGTAATATGCCAGTGCTGGTGGTCACACATGCCTAATAGCTCAGAACCACTGATAAAAATACATGGATAAAAATATTTCTTTCTCGGCTCTCTCTTTCTTCATTTCAATCCAAACTTGTTCTGATAGAACTGGAAGTGAAATTATTATACTCTGGGGTCTCTTCAGACCCAAATGGCTCGGTTTAGTTAAAACCGAACAATTTCGGATATTTGGGTCGAACTCAGATTGGGCTGAAGAGGTTCGCCCATCTCTAGTTGTCACTAGAGAGAAGGGAGTAAGCCGCCCCAGACACAAAAGGATCAAGCATTGAAATCCTAAATATACCATCTCTCAGGGAAGAGTTGGCCATTCCTGTTGACATCCATGAGTGTAGGGCTCAAGTTTCTCCTGGGTGTAAAAAATATTGAGGAAGTGTGTAATAGGACAGCTGGAATACAGCATTTACTACAGATAGATTACACCAAAGCCTGACTCAGTCCTAGTTTTTATAAGAGATAAGAGCTTGGGAGCAAGATCTTGAGGTTTCTTTCTCACATGAACAAAGGCAGAATATCTTTTTACTTTCTCATAGATCTTTTATTTACAGTAAGACACAAGAAACAAATTACAGTGAAACCTCTCCTAAAGACCACCTTAGAAGACCATCCCCTTACCCAGATCACATTTTCTGATACAAAGTTCTAGTTTTCCATACTAGCCATCTTTTTTTGAGAACACCACCGCCCTATAAGACTTCTTTTTAAGGCAATTTTGGTTGGTCGTCTCAAAGAGTTTTCACTTTATAAGGCTCTGACTAAATGGTATCAAGTCCCTCTCATAGAATCAATAAGTTGTATCCTCCTAATTGTTGGAGATACAGAGATGAAAATGGTCCAGTTTCTCATATATTTTGGGATTGCAGGCTTCTCGTACCTTTTTGGACAGAAATAAGTAGAATAACAAAAATTTTGGTTGAGGATTCAGATGAAACTGGCCCTGGTCACAGTGAGGTCCCTATCAGGGTGTATAAAATATATTTCTTGAGACATGTGGTGTATACCTATGTTGTGGAGGGTACAGAATGGAAGATTTCATAGCCTCCAGTAGGGGTAAGAAGGCAGGTTTTCAGAAAACATGGGCAAATTAGATTGTATTCTAAAATTCATCAGATTATTTGAAGGTGTTCGGGGACGTTCACACTACCGTTGGTGACCGTCAGTAGTGTCCGTAGCTATTGTCCGTCACAAGATTTTAGCATCAGACACTAGCTGAACCGTCAGAAATCCGTTAAAATTTCCATTCATATCAATGGGTTTTTATATTGTGTCTGTTTGTGTCCGTTTACACCAAATCAGTTTTTTTTCGCGGACAAAAAATCCTACATGCAGGACTTTTTGTCCGTTTGAAAAAAACGGATTCTTGATGGACAGCAAGTGTCCGTTATTTTTTTAACATTGAAGTTTATGGGTAACCGACTTATAACGGACAGTAACTGATAGCCATCAGTTACTGTCCGTTTTTTTCCTTTGCATGCTCAGAAAGGAGAAACAAACCAAAAAAAAACGGACAGTGTTAAAAAACGGACACTAACTGATGCTAATGTGTCTGTTTTTTTAACTGAACCATTAATTGGATCAGTTAAAAAAAACGGACACATTAACATCAGTTAGTGTCTGTTATGGTTGGTGTCCGTTTTTTTTTTTTTTAACGGACACCTTCATAACGGACTCCAACGGTAGTGTGAACCCTGCCTTACAGAGAGCAGATTAAGGATGGTGCGGAGGGGGGAGGGGAAAGGCTCTCTTTATGCTCTTTAAAAATTATTTATTTTTTGTGATATGTTATCTTAAGGTTTTGGGGTTGTTTAACAAAAATTCAGTGATTATTATATGTAGACAAAAAATAATGTTTCCTGCATTGTAGGGCTTGCTGTCCAGATGGTGTATTGGAATATGATTTGTTTTCCTTTTTAAATAAATAAAGAATTGGAAGAAATCCAACATATACTATCTGTCTGGGAAGACTTGGCCATTCCTGTTGAAATACTTTATGTATGTGTCCCCGTGTATATAGTAGTCCCAAGTTTCTCCTTTATGTTATCACCCCACTCTTACGAATATGTGAGGATATGGGCTCTCTGGTGTTACACAAAGGGAGGTATTTTTTTCTTGGAGGTATTTTTTATTCATGTTTTGATGCAAAATTGCATAATGGTGCTCCTGGGTGTAAGGCCGGGGCCCCACGTAGTGAAAATGCCGTGGTTTGGCCGCAGCGGAAACACCACAGAAAAAAAAAAACACAACTTTTTACAGTCCCTGCAACGTGGATGGGATACTAGCAAATCCCATCCACACTTTGTGGAAAAATATGCGCAGCAAAGACACATTGCGGTTTTGGAAATTTCAGCATGTCAACCGCCGGTGGTTTCCCTATAGGTATAATGGAAGTAGAAAGTCTACAGAGGTTTTTCCCTGCGCCACGCTTTTTCCCGCAGCACTTTTTTGCTGCAGCCCACTATGTGGGACTTTAGCCTAAAGTGCTGGGTGGCAATTTTACAATATGCAAGTTTCTAAATATTTGGGATGGGAAGAAGTATCAGATTAGTTTTTTTTTTAATTTTGTAATCCAGGTTTTAGCTTTATATTTCAGCTGTGAGAAAATTGTCAGTGTAAGGGTTAAAATATACTAGAGATCTAGAAAACGTAATGGAGAACAGAAAACACTACGCAGTCTGTATATCAAATATTTCCTAACCCATTGTATTCATTCAATGCTTTTCAGTATTGTTTCTGTACGTTAGATCATATAACACAATAATTCTCAGCATGTTTCCTTGTATTTCATGTAGTAAAGACAGGGGGAGGACCAAGGTTACAGACATACCCAATTCAGGGTTGTTTATGCTTGCCCATTAATAGCTATTAGTACTACAGTCACCACCGGGTCATTGACCAGGTGGGTGTTGAATGTGTTGTCCACTTGAATGGGAGCTGAATTGCAATAGTGCAGCTCAGCAACTACACAGTGTACAAAAGGCATCTGCTTCTGGCTCTGTACATTGGGTAGATATCAGCTGATCAGTGAGGGTGCTGGGTGTCAGACCCCTTCTGATCTGATGTTGATGACCTATCATAAGAAGAAGCCATGGATGTCAATGGCTGGCAACTATGAATGTTCACAGTCATGATACTTCCTACTTGGATTGACTACTTCATCATTGCCATATCTGTCTAGGAACATCAGAGGTGTCAGGACTAGATCAAATGGGGAATCAGCAGCTAAACATACACACATTGCATGGCTATACTGCCCTGAGAGTCCTGAGCAGAGGTCGGAGAATGAGGTTACTGACTTGCAGGGAATTATTGCCTGTCTCAGACTTTCATATCTAAATCTAGCAATAAAATTTCTCCTAAACCGACTATACATTTGCACACAAGACTCGGCCAACGAGTGTGTTTTTAACAAGGTGTGAGGAGAGGAGAGTAAGACACTGCCAGACACCTCTGCTGTTGGATTCATTTTCTTTATCCGACACTTCTTTCTCCGACATTGGTAGAGCAGAGATACACATTAGTTGGTTGGCCATTCTTGCAGAGATTGGTAAGTTTACCCTAGATTCATCTTGTGTGTATGACCACCCAAAAACAAAGATCACACTGAGTGTGAAGCAGTCACAGACATAGACAGCTGAGGGGCAGTTATTGGCCCCTTGTTTACCCAATATCTCAGCATAGATCACCCACATTACATTTAACATTCTCCCAGTAAACATTACCCATGAAGTTCGTTAGCTTAGACACTTACTCACAATTTAAAGAGGACCTTTCACCACCAACTACAACTTTTTTTGTGTTAGCTTCAGCATCCAATATGCTAGTTAGGCTCTCTACTGTCAGGTGGGCGGTCCCAGACTTTGTGCTCCAGCCTAGGACTGCCCACCTGACAGTAGAGAGCATAAATGAGAGCGCCTGTTGGAGGATGCAAAGAGTCAGGGTTAAGGTGATAGGGGCCCCCCTGACCTGCTGCACCAATGGTATGTACAACTTTTTGCATCCTTCAATAGTCGCCCCACCACTGATTCCAGCACAGTTGGAATTTTTTTCTCTAGCCCACACCGTTCCTGAGTAATAATTTGTGTTAGCTTCAGCATCCAATATGCTACTTAGGCTCTTTACTGTCAGGTGGGCGGTCCCAGACTTTGTGCTCCAGCCTAGGACTGCTCACCTGACAGTGGAGAGCATAAATGAGAGCGCCTATTGGAGGATGCAAAGAGTCAGGGTTAAGGTGATAGGGGCCCCCCTGACCTACAGCACCAATGGTATGTACAACTTTTTGCATCCTTTAATAGTCACCCCACCACTGATTCCAGCACAGTTGGATTTTTTTTCTTTAGCCCCCACCGTTCCTGAGTAATAATTTGTGTTAGCTTCAGCATCCAATATGCTAGTTAGACTCTCTACTGTCAGGTGGGCGGTCCCAGATTTTGTGCTCCAGCCTAGGACTGCCCACCTGACAGTAGAGAGCATAAATGAGAGCGCCTATTGGAGGATGCAAAGTCAGGGTTAAGGTGATAGGGGCCCCCCTGTCCTACTGCACCAATGGTAGGTCCATCCCTGGTGTGAAGTCATCCCCTTAAAAGCTACACCCTTTTCCTTTACATGTGCTGTTTTGTAACTTTTTTTGGTCAAGATTAGTGCAAAATCGCAGCAAACTAAAACTCACAAAACCACCGCATGTAAATACACTGTAAACTTTGGGAGTATTTTTGGCTAGGTAAAGGTGGGGGAGTGTTAGCACACAGGAAATTTATATGCCAACAAAACACATTGTGTCATTGTGTGAATTTAGCCTAACAAAGGTACTGCCTGAACACACACCTGTCCCGGGAGACCAAAACCTGATATAGTCTGATGGAAAAATTTATAAAGCACTGAACTCAAGAAAGGAAGCTTAGGTGGTGGCCTGGCCTCTGGTCAAATGTGACCAGTATTAAATGTACAAGATGAATGCTACACGTCTCCGTTTCCATTTCCACCAATTTGGCTTCGTATCTATAAATAACAGCTACAATTGTAGGTGTATTATATCTTGTAGATTTTTTTTTTTAAGAGGAACATTATATCAGAGCCAAGCGAAAACTGATCTGTAGTGACATTAGGTATTAGTTATGTGCAGATGTAGCAGAGTTGAATATGATTCTTAATGCATTGCATAATAAAATAATACAACCATGAATCAAAGATGGAGCTGTGCCCAATGACAAACTTGGCTCTCTTGCATTTATAGTTTTTGTATGATACAATGATCACATCCTTCTGATGCAGACAATGAAGGGTTAGGAGGAGGAGGCAAGCAATATGTTGCTGCCAGTGTTATGGGATCATTGTGTTGCTGGCGCTATCAAGGGCGGCACAATCTGACTAGCCTAAGACTTATTTCCAATAACATGGTGGCACCGTGTCACTACTTTTTTTAACTAGTGAATTGCCCTTCACTTGACCATGGCAGTTTATTAGTGAAGTCGGTCACATCCTTGGTTAGTATCTATGTCAATAAATCTCTTGAAAATTCTCCAAGGTTGAAGATAAGATACGCAAAATTGCATCTCGGGAGGCCGAAGATTACGGTCAAACCTAATGAATCCACTATGGCCCTCATCAATAAAAACTGCTCTGCGGAATACAGAATAGTGCCAGTGTATCAGTGTCACCATTAGCAACCAAACAGATTCTATGTAAGCACTTCTTAAAAGAGGCAATACTTACACATTTCATGGGGCTACCTTTTGTACAGGAGGCACAGATGGGACCTTGTTAAATCTGACTTGATGAACCCATTGTCCTTGGATTAAAACATGTATCTCACATTACTTGTTTCACTTTACAGAAGAATATCCCTCCTCATAAACAGAGCATCTCCCAATAAACTATACCACCAGCAGAATGTCCCACAATAAAAAAACACCAGTAAAATGTCGCACAATAAACACTAACAGCAGAGTGTCTCCCAATAAACAACACCAGCAGAGAGTCCCACAATAAATAACACCATCAAAAATGTCCCAAATAAACACCACCAGCAGAATATCCCACAATAAACAATACCACCAGCAGCATGTCCTCCAGTAGTGTGTCCCATAAAAACAATTACACCAGCAGAATGTCTCCCAATAAACACCACCAGAAGAGTGTCCCACAATAAATAACATCAGCAGCAGAATGTCCCACAACAAACAATACCAGCACCACCAGCAGTGTCCTCCAGTAGTGTGTCCCATAAAAACAATGCCAACAGCAGAGTGTCCCACAATAAACAACACAGCCAGCAGAGTGTCTCCCAATAAAAACCACCAGAATGTCCCACAATAAATAACACCGCCAGCAGTGTCCCAAATAAACAACACCGCCAGCAGAGTGTCTCACAATAAACACCGCCAGTGTGTCCCACAATAAATAACACCGCCAGCAATAACCCCAATAAACACCACCAGCAGTGTCCCAAAATTAACAACCCCACCACCAGAATGTCCCACTATAAGCAATACCACCAGCAGAGTGTCCTCCAGTAGTGTGTCCCATAAAAACAATGGTACCAGAAGAGTGCCCCACAATAAACAACACCTCCAGAAGTGTCCTCAATAAACAATACCTCCAGCGGGTTCTCCCAATAAACAACACCACCATCAGAGTATCCCCCAATAAACAACACTGGCAGAAGGGTGTCCCCTAATAAAAACCACCATCAGAGTGTCTCCCAATAAACACCACCACCAGAGTATCCCCAATAAACAACACTGCCAGAAGGGTGTCTCCCAATAAACAATACCAGCAGAGTGTCCCACAATAAATAACACCACCAACAGTGTCCCCAATAAACACCACCAGCAGTGCCCCAAATAAAACACCACCAGCAGAATGTCCCACAATAAATAACACCACCAGCAGTGTCCTCCAGTAGTGTGTCCCATAAAAACAATGCCAACAGCAGAGTGTCCCACAATAAACAACACAGCCAGCAGAGTGTCTCCCAATAAAAACCACCAGAAGAATGTCCCACAATAAATAACACCGCCAGCAGAGTGTCTCACAATAAACACCGCCAGTGTGTCCCACAATAAATAACACCGCCAGCAATGTCCCCAATAAACAACACCTGCAGTGTCCCAAAATTAACAACTCCACCACCAGAATGTCCCACTATAAGCAATACCACCAGCAGAGTGTCCTCCAGTAATGTGTCCCATAAAAACAATGGTACCAGCAGAGTGCCCCACAATAAACAACACCTCCAGAAGTGTCCTCAATATACAATACCTCCAGCGGGTTCTCCCAATAAACAACACCACCATCAGAGTATCCCCCAATAAACAACACTGGCAGAAGGGTGTCCCCTAATAAAAACCACCATCAGAGTGTCTCCCAATAAACACCACCACCAGAGTATCCCCAATAAACAACACTGCCAGAAGGGTGTCTCCCAATAAACAACACCAGCAGAGTGTCCCACAATAAATAACACCACCAACAGTGTCCCCAATAAACACCACCAGCAGAATGTCCCACAATAAATAACACCACCAGCAGTGTCCTCCAGTAGTGTGTCCCATAAAAACAATGCCAACAGCAGAGTGTCCCACAATAAACAACACAGCCAGCAGAGTGTCTCCCAATAAAAACCACCAGAAGAATGTTCCACAATAAATAACACCGCCAGCGGTGTCCCAAATAAACACCGCCAGCAGAGTGTCTCACAATAAACACCGCCAGTGTGTCCCACAATAAATAACACCGCCAGCAATGTCCCCAATAAACAACACCAGCAGTGTCCCAAAATTAACAATCCCACCACCAGAATGTCCCACTATAAGCAATACCACCAGCAGAGTGTCCTCCAGTAGTGTGTCCCATAAAAACAATGGTACCAGCAGAGTGCCCCACAATAAACAACACCTCCAGAAGTGTCCTCAATAAACAATACCTCCAGCGGGTTCTCCCAATAAACAACACCACCATCAGAGTATCCCCCAATAAACAACACTGGCAGAAGGGTGTCCCCCAATAAAAACCACCATCAGAGTGTCCCCCAATAAACAACACTGCCAGAAAGGTGTCACCAATAAACATCACCACCAGCATATTTATCCTATTTTGTGGAATATCTGATATTTTGATAGTTTTTTATCAAAATTTTTAAGAGGAGAAACAGCAAAACGGTGATTCAGCTCTTTTGATTTGTTATTTCCCGCTATAGCATTTACCGTATGGGAAAAAATATGTATATAAGTTTGTAGACCGGGCGTCTTCAGACACAAGGATAACTAATGTGTATGTGTTTAACTTTATTTATGTACAGTACTTTTATATGTGTTCTAGAGAAAGGGGTTGATTTGAATTTTTAATACTTTTTGATTCTTTTTATCTTTTATTGTTAGACCCCATAGGGGTCTTGAACCCCTACCAGCAGAATTTCCATCAATATACCATACCACAGTAGGTCTCACAATAAACAACACCCCCAGAATGGTGTCCCATAATAAACAACACCAACAGAAGTGTCACAGAATAAACAATGATGCCAGTAGCGTGTCCCAACAATAAACAACACCACCATCAGTGTGTTTCCAATAAACAACACTGCCAGAAGGGTGTCCCCCAATAAACAATACCACTAGCAGAATGTCCCCCAATAAACACTACCACTAGCAGAGTGTCCCCAATAAACAATACCACCAGCAGTGTCCCCGATAAAAAACACAGCCAGCAGGGTCTCCCATTAAACAATACCAAAAGGAGAATGTCCCCCAATAAACAACACCACTGGCTAAGTGTCCCTAATAAACAACATCTTCAGCAGAGTGTCCCCAATAAACAACATCGTCAGCAGAGTGTCCCCAATAAACAACACTACTAGAAGAGTGTCCCCAATAAACATCTCCAGCAGTGTCCCCAATAAACAACATCTCCAGCAGTGTCCCCAATAAACAACATCGTTAACAGAGTGTCCCCAATAAACAACACTACTAGAAGAGTGTCCCCAATAAACATCGTCAGCAGAGTGCCCCCCAATAAACATCACCAGCAGAGTGTCCCACATCTCTTCTCTTTATGGGAGAGTAGACAAGCATGAAATAAAGTCGTTTTCGATTGTGCTGTTTTCTAAAAACTCATTCCTATCAGTATATTAAACCTGTCTGTCTCTGGCTCCCCTGTCTAGGTGGCATAGGCCTGTTTGCAGGAACCACGATTGGTATGCATGCACTGAAGTTAGGATACCATATTGGATTTGGAGAATGCCAGCCGATAACCGAAGGAATATACCAGGTCACCCACATCATTCACACAATTTTCCAGGTATGCCATAAGAAAGAATTGCCTTATATTTGCTGTATTAGTTAAAGCATGTCCATAAATGCCATAAAAATGCCCATAAATCGTCTAAACCAATGGAAAGATGAATTGATCCACATGGCAAGATTTTCATGGTAAAAATCTTTCTATATCTCGACTCAGACAAAAAAATGCAGCAATATAGAAATGTTGGGTTGCTGCAAAACTTGGCATGTCTCTGGCAGGACTGAGAAAAGGCCGTTCTGACCTAACAGTTAGGAGGTGTCGGGAGCAGTAGTTATATGAGCGCATATATACACAGTGAACAGGCTCAGGACAGCCCAGACAGGTCAGTAGAGAGGAACAAACCATGAGCAGCTCCCACAGCTTCCTTGTCCACCATCTAGACCTAGGAGACATCTTCATTACCCACCCCTGTCTCTGCCTGGACCATTTCCAATCACTTAGCAGAAGGGAATTTGGTGTTAAGGCATGGATTACATGTCCTGCCATTTACAGCCAGCCACCGTCGCCTTCCTTACCAGTGTTGTCGTGAACAAGAAACCTGTTCTGATACGGATTGGAACTGTATCATCTTTAGTGACAAATTTGGGTGGCGGACGATTGGCCAAAAGTAGCCAATCATGCCAAACACTGATATTTTTGACTGGCAGCAAAATTTCCAGCTTGGCCAATCTGGCTGATCTGCTGTTGGCCAGTCAAAAACGACCATTCGCAGCATCTACATGTCAAATTTCCAGCTGTTCATTGGCTAAAGAGTCATTCCATATCAAGTGGACCAGGGGTCCCCACCTCACCATCTCAGATTTTGATGAAATTTGGTACATAGTTTCTCTATGATATAAAACTAAGCTGTGCAAAATTTTTATTCAAAAGACTAAAAATTGGAGGTTCTAGGGGACCTTAAGTAAAGGGTTGCAAAACGGCACCTGAGCAAAAATGACATTTTGGGCCAACTTCCAGAAACTGTAAACATGGAAGTTTTAGTAGTATAAGGGGGATATTTGGAAAACCTGCACAACTTTTAGGACTTAAAGAACTGGCAAAACCCTATGTTTCTAGTTCTCTTACTTTTTGCATGGTTTAGGCTCAAAAAACTGTTAAATTAATTTACAGCGATGTTGAGGCTGCTGTAGTGTCAAAAATAGTTGGACTTTGAGGTTGATTTTTGGTAGGTGTACTAAATACACGGCTGTAATGAGGCCTTCCAATTTGCAGCACTTTCCTTCAAGTGGTTGAAAAAATAGAAGTGTTCAAAGTTGGTATAAAAAGCATTTTTGTCTAATTTTGGCTATCTTTGATGCCCTATATCTCCAGTGGGACAGCTTCAATCTTCTTTCTTTTAGCACCATTTGAAAGAGCAAATTTCCTTCTATCAGAATATATTTTTTTCATTTTGGAGTCTCTTCATATAAGGATTGAAAAAATGCCCTCAAATGTTTGAGGGCAGTAGCCTGTGATTTCTTCACTACACCCTTGATACAAGTGTAATAAAAGTGATTCTTCTTTCAATAAACACCAATTTTTTAAATAAAAACACATTATGTTATAAAACTGTATTCAAGAAAATGAAAAAACAGGAATGTTTTTTAGGATTTGGAAGGATGAGGCCTGGTTTCATAACAGGTTTAAAGAAAACTGCAGTCAGTTAGGATGACCGACTTGGCCAATTATGATTGGTGGACCCTGTTGCAAGGCGGAATTGTTTGTTTCATTGCCCAATTGCACGCTTCTGGTACCTCCTGCCTCCTGAGTGTCTGTTGCTGTGTTTCTTCACTGCACCCTTGACCTCTTAGTGAACTGTAGGCATCAAAGTAAACCTAGCAACAGACACTCAGGAGCCAGGAGGTACCAAAAGGCCTCATTACAGCCATGTATTTAGTACACCAACCTGAAAGGCCAACTAGTTTTGACAGTACAGCAGCCTCAACATCGCTGTAAATTCATTTTAGCAGTTTTTTAAGCCTAAACCATTCAAAAAGTAAGATGACTAGGAACATGGGATTTTGCCAGTTCATTAAGCCCTAAAAGTTGTGCAGGTTCACCAAATATCTCCCTTATACTACTAAAACTTCCATGTTTACATCTTCTGGAAGTTGGCCCAAAATGTCATTTTTGCTCAGGTGCCGTTTTGCAACCCTTTACTTGAGGTCCCCTAGAATCTTCAGTTTTTAGTCTTTTGAACTAAAATTTTGCACAGCTTAGTTTTATATCATAGAGAAACTATGTACCAAATTTCATCAAAATCTGAGATGGTGAGGTGGGGACAACCTTTAAAATTGGTCCACTTGACACGGAATGACTCTAAAGTGAATGATTTTGGTCATCTCAGCCAATGAAAAATTAATGTGTATGGCTGGCTTTAGTGGTGGTACTGTTAGGCTACATGCACACAACCGTGGTGCAAAATTTTTCATGGCCGTTTTGCACCTGAAGGGAGGTCCGTGAAAATAGACAAAAATAGAGCATTACCTATATTTTGACGGTCTGTGACTATGGACCATCAAAATGTCGGTCATGTGAAAAGCCTCCATTCACAGACATTGAAATTAATGTGGCCATATGGTGGCCGTGAATATAAGGTAAAGGTCCCTTTAGGCTGAGGCCCCATGTTGTGGAAACACAGCTTTTTTTGTTGCAAATTTTGCGGAGTTTTTTTGAGCCAAAGCCAAGAATGGCTACGAAAGTAATGGGAAATATATACGAAGCTCTGATACTTCTACCTTTAGCTCAAACCACTCCTGGCTTTGGCTTGAAAAACTTTAGGGTGGGTTCTACACGGTCAGATTTTTAGTCTTAAAACTAATACCATGAAATAGATGAAAAAGAGAAGTAGCATCTGTTCTCTATAATTTTGCTCCTTTTTCGACACACACTTGATTGTGGCTTTGAAAACTGCAACTGAAAACTGGAATGTGTGAATTCACCCTTACAATGATAGAGTGTTAGGCTCAGGAGTACCAGTCTATGATATCATGTTATTAGTACTTGTTTGTCAGGAAGACATATAAATGGGCTGATGGTAATTGGGATTATAATCTTGCAAGTAATAGGGCCTTTAGAGACTGCCAAACACCCAGGAGAGAACAATAAAAAAAGTTAAAAAAAAAAACTACTGGGAACTACGATACCTACAGTATTCCAGAAACAAAGAAGGCTTTGGAACAGAACGGGAGTCAATAACATGCGAGCTATGGTCCCGGGTGGAATGGTTGGTTTAGAATGGAAGAGGGAAGAGAAGAAGAGAGGTCTGATGCAAAAAAAAAAAAAGAAAATCTGAAAATACGGTAAATGCTGCCCCCCTAGAAACTGCACCCTCAGTTATTTCTGCAGAGGTTACACCTATCCAGTTACTCAAAGGGTGCATAAAGTATATTGAAATGAATATTAAATAACATAAAACAATTATATTCTAATTCTATATTCTAATCTTAGGCTACATTCACATGACAGTGACGTGACGTACGTTTGTTTAGCGAACGTCACATGCCAACATTTATTTCAATGTCAGTGAGTGGGGGCTATTCACATGACCATTATCCATTGTCACAGACTGTCAGAATATAGGTCATGTCCAATGAAATGTATGGGGGGTCCGAGAATACGGCTGCATCTCGTGTGAACAATGGCCATGAAAAAATGACTTTTTTCACAGCCATTTTGAACTTCTTTCATCTGAATTTTGCCATTTAATTACTAGGAAAAAAATGGGCAAAATTAAAAAAAAATGTGATAAACTTAATATTTGTAGGAAGCCAGAAAAAATTCAGTTGCACCATTTTCTTATGGGTGTTGTTTCCTCAGAACGAAAACATTTTTTGCATCACCATATTCTGACCCCCTAAATCTACAAAGCTTTAGATTCTTTTGTATATATTCCTTTTTCTCCGAACTGTAGAAGATGAGACTGGGTTGGGCATGTACAAGTCGCTCCCTGGTAATTCTGATCCTTTATACGTGATTATATTTCACTTGCAACACAATTACATTGGTGAGACAATGATGGCATAGACTATAGTGAGATTCAATGCCTGCTCTATGTTTAGATTCCTCTTACTTTGTAAGGAGGAGATGCTTGGAATAATAGGAAAAAAAAAGAATCTGCTGTAATTCTAAACTTTTCAATAGGACAGACAAGTTAGGCAAATCTTAAAAAGTTGCTGATGTCATTCAGTATGTTAAAGCAGAGACTTTTTTTTTTATCAGGTCATTTTTAGGACATTATGGGCTGAATTATTTCTTAATATTTAATTAAAGGAGTGAGGCATAAACGCCTCGGCAAAAAATGTGGTGTTTTACAGTCCCTGCAATAATTTCTGTTAGTTTCAGCACAGTTATGCTGTTTATTGTCAGGTGGGCTGTCCCTGTCTCTCTGCTCCAGCCTGGGACCGCCCACCTGACAGTTGAGAGCCTAATTAGCATATTGAGTGCTGATTTCTCAGGATTGGTGAGGGCTAGAGAAAAAATTCCAACTGCATCAGTGGAGCTGCACCTATTGAAGAGTTGGAGTTGGTGGAAGTAGTGATATGTTCAATCTGGGACACTAAACCACCCACAGATCCTTATAGACCCGGGGTTTAGTGTCCCAGATCGCCCTGTTGTAATGCAATCCGCAGGCGCAATAAAAATAAAAAACCTTTATACTTACCTAGATAAGGGTCCAATTGACGCTGTTTGGTGAGTACGGTTCGGCTTATTCATGAGGCACGCCTCCCGGCGCCTGCGCTGTTCTTCAGTGAAGCCAAAGATGGACACCCCGGCTTCACTATGTAATTGCGGGGCATGTGCACTGAAGCCGAGGTGTACTCCTCTGGCTTCATTGAAGAACTGCGCAGGCGCGGGGAGTACAGTGGCCGGGTGAGTATAAAGCTTTTTTATTTTTAATGCAGCCATGGATTGCGTTATAACAGGGTGATTTGGGACGCTAAACCCCAGTTACATATGGACGTAAGGGTGGTTTAGTGTCCCAAATTGACCTGACAGATTCCCTTAAAGTTGTTTGTTTGGGCTGCACAGAGCTTAAGTTAACCAATCCTGTCTATTACGTGTTAAAGTATAATTTTATTTTTCCAGAATTAAAGCTTTTACAATTTCCTTTGGTTTATGGGGAGTGATTTTAAGATCCATTTTCCAAAAATAAACCATTTGCACCTGTTTATGGGTTACAGGTATATTTTCTTTGGCGGCATTCAAAAGACATTATCAGATCCTTCAAAACAGTTGAAAGGTAAGAGTATTTGCTTTCATGTTAATTCTCCTCTTGGGAGGATTTTCTTTAATCTGTTTTTATTCTCTGATTTCAGATTTTTTTTGTTCTATTTTGTTCTATGATTATGAGGGCGGCCATATTCTCTGCGCTGCAGATGAGATGTGAACAGCACTTCAGATATGTGCTTTACAGCAGTGACATGGACAAAAGAAATCTCAGTGAGAAAACAACCTACTGGGGCAGATTTAATGTATACTATTTCCCCTGCACTGGCAGAGGGTGCACCTCATTTATGCTGAATAGCACGTCTCTTTATAAACTAGGTGCACTCTCTGCACACTGATATTTTCACCTGTAGATTTCAGGGATCTTTGACGCCCCTTCCAGGACAATGATGAGGGCAACTTTTTGACACCTTTTCATGGTCTGTCACATGGGCAGCTTGCAGCTCAGTCCAATAGGACTAGCCTGCAGTACAAATGTACAGCTTGGTAAGCATTGAAGAGGCTACAACACTCATCCAATTGCTGCGGCCTCTTGAAACAGGTGGTGGATGGGGATGCCAGATATTGTATGCCAACTGGTCTGATATTGATGACCTATCCTAAGGACAACTTTGCAAAAAAAAAAAAAAATCCACCTGTGACCCCCCCAACCTCTCTCTTCACATTTCCTAATACTGTATTACTGGTTCTCTATGACCCATCGATGTAGCTATAGCTGTGTACCAGGGGCGTAACTACCAGGGTAGCAGCGGTAGCGGCTGCCACAGGGCCCAGGACATTTTTTTTTTTTTTTTTTTTAATAGGCCGTTACCTGCTGGAGCCCTATATTTTTACCAATCCCCGCTCCTGCTCATGGCCACCTGAGCTTCCCATTCTGCGGAGGCGGATGTGGCTGTGACCAGGAGCGGGGATCGGTAAGTGAGGCAGCGGGCCGCGAACCCCACAAACACTGCTATCATTATACTCAGGGGTCTTTTCAGACCCCCGAGTATAATGATCGGAGGGCCAGGGGAGGTGAGGCAACATAAAAAACACTGTTACTTACCTCTCCTACGCTCCGCAGGCTTCGGGTCTGTTTGGTGACGTCACGTGGGCCGGGCCTGCGTCATTATGCGTCGTGACCCCGGCCCGGCTCACGTGAGATCTGGTCCAACATTGAAGATGGCTAAAGTAGCAGGGAGTGCGCCGGAGCCAGGAAGAGGTAAGTGAAATTTTTTTTTTGTTTGTATCCTCCCCTGGATCATTATACTCTGGGGTCTGAGTATGGGGCATAATCCTGTGTGCAGGAGCCACTATGGGGCATAATACTGTGTGCAGGGGCCACTATGGGACATAATACTGTGTGCAGGGGCCACTATGGGGCATAATACTGTGTGCAGGGGCCACTATAGGGCATAATAATGTGTGCAGGGTCCACTATGGGGCATAATACTGTGTGCAGGGGCCACTATGAGTCATAATACTGTGTGCAGGGGCCACTATGAGTCATAATAGTGTGTGTAGGGGCCACTATGGGTCATAATAGTGTGCGCAGGAATGCGGTTTGTGCAGGGGGGGGTTGGAAGGGGCGGTCCAGGGGGGGAGTTGGGGCAGTGGTTCTGGGAGGACCCCATGTCAAATGTTCGCCTTGGAGCCCAGCCATTCCTAGTTACGCCACTGCTGTGAACACTGTAACCCCTGTACTGTAGCTACACCAGGGGCTCAGAGTCAGCACTGACAGGTGCAGGACAGGTCTATAGAAGCGGAAAATGAGTGTCAGTGACTCTCAGATTATAATTTTTAATCCTATATTTAACAAGAAGAAACAGGAAACTCTTACAAACTGCAAAGGGCAACTGAAATCCACACCTCATATCAGGTACCTGACCTGTGGCACATCCGTAGTAAAGCAGGAGGAGGCTAATACTGAAATAATAGGAGTGAAGCTATTGTGGTATTGATCAGATCAGAGACTCTAGAATATCCACAGGGGCTGTGGACAGGGCTCTTTGGTGTTTGGTTGTGGTTGTGGTTACTGATTTTGTTTACATTTATTTTCCCTTTGGACATTGGTTGTACCTGGAAAGCAAGACATTTTATATCCTGCAGAAGTCTCTCTAAGCTAGCTATACTATACACGTACTATACTTTCTATCTCATATGTATAATCCATCTATCTTTCTATCTATCTATCTTAGTAAAATGGCAGCTCTCCAAATTACATCAGCTTTATTTCTCAAGTTGCAAACAGTTGGAGTGTTACAGAAAACAAGATATCATACTCTCTATGTATCTATTGTGCTTCCTATCTATCTATCTATCTATCTATCCAGACCTATTAAGCATCTATGAGGCATCCTCAAGCCAGAGGCGTAGCTAGGGGTTCAGCACAGGGGGGGCGAACATGTCCAAGTGGGCCCCCAACTTGGACTTGTTCGTATACCGATACTATCAGTATACGGTGAGCATATAGTGGTATATAGCGGCTCTACACAGGGCTCTGCAGACGATTTAGGTGAATACAGGGTAGCAACATTTAGTGACTTACCGGTGACGTCTCTGACTAATCCTTCACATTTCCCGTCTCTTTCATCTGGACGGCCATGACCATTTCTTTCAGTCTCTGTAAAGTTTGCAACACAGACATCTTTGGCTCCTCACTTTTCCAGGCACCTGACCCACATTGTCCTCACCTACAAAAAGCCCCCATCCTGCTGCTACCCCCAATTATAAAATATATAATATAACCCCCTATAATGAATAATACCCCCAAGTGCATCTTTAAGTTAATAACTTCCCTGTGCACCCCTCTAAATAGTGCCCCTTATTAATAATGCCCCAGATGTTTCCTAATTAAAAAGGAAAAAAAAAAGGGAAAAAAAAATTATTGAGGTTCCAATACCCCGGACCCCCAGGATCAGCTGTTTGAATGAACTGTGGTACCTGTGTAAGCGCCGTGACCCCTTCTCTGTTTACATAGTGTCTTTCTTTTCATAGCGACCATGTAATGTAACTACAGCCTCGTCCTATACATGTCTATGTGACAAGGCTGTAATTACATCACACGGTCACTATAAACAGACAGCGTATGATATAAACAGGCGCCATAGCCCCTTCATACAGCTGATCAGTGGGGAATCACTTATCTCTTATTGATTATCTATTCTGAGGATAGATCATCAATAAAAATGAGCTGGAAAACTCCTTAAAGAGGACCTTTCACATCCTCATGTATATGCTGTTTTACATACCGCTAGAAAGCCAACAGCACGCTGAATTCAGCGCACTGCCAGCTTTCCCGGTATGTGCCCCGGGGCTGGAGATATCGGGAGTCTTAGTTTCACGGTTTACTGTCAGAAGGGCGTTCCTGACAGTCTAGCTACTCTGTGAGGAATGCCCTCTCTGACAGTTCTCGTTCATAGACTTGTGCTGGGGGGGGGGCGTTCCTCATAGCTCAGCGTCATCGCCGGGCAGTAAGGAACGCCCCCTCTGACAGTACAGCGCTATGGGCGAGTACAGAGAGGGGTGTTCCTTACTGCCTGGCGATGGCGCAGCTAGACTGTCAGGAACGTCCTTCTGACAGTAAACCGTGAAACTAAGACTCCCGATATCTCCAGCCCCGGGGCACATACCGGGAAAGCTGGCAGTGCGCTGAATTCAGCGTGCTGTCGGCTTTCTAGCGGTATGTAAAACAGCATATACATGAGGACGTGAAAGGTCCTCTTTAAGGCTAAGGCTCCACGTGGTGTCCTGTAGCAAAAAAGATCTGCGGGAAAAACCGCAGTGGCGATGCATCGCAGTTTTTCCTGCAGCACTTTGTACACAAAGTTCGCAGAGGTTTCTTCTGCAGACTTTCTGCTTCAATTATATCTACAGGAAAATCGCCAGCATTTCCGTAGGTATAATTGACATGCTGCGATTTCCAAAGCTGCATCTGTTTTGGAAATCGCAGCGTATCCACTGCGCATATTTTACTGCAAAGTGGGGATGGGATGGGGGCCATATGTGGCGAAAACCCACAGAAACAAACCCGGCATTTTACATCTAGCAAATCCCATCCACACATTGCGGAAAAATACGTGCAGCAGATGCACTGCAATTTCCAAAACCGTTGCGGTTTTGGAAATTGAAGCATTTCAATTATAACTATCGAAACACTGGCGGTTTCCATATAGGTGTATTGAAATCAGAAAGTCCACAGGGGAAACCTCTGCAGACCTTCTGTGAAAAGCACTGCGGGAAAAACCACAATGTTACCGCTGCGGTTTTTCCTGCAGCGCTTTTTTTTCTGCAGCCCACTATGTGGGGCCTTAGTCTTATTAAAACCCAAGTGTCAGCTTAATTAAATTAATTAACCCCTGATTCACCCTGACATAAATACTGCACCTCTAATGACCCCTTATATTAATGACCACCCCCTTATGTTCATAATGCCTCCTAATATAGATGATGCCCCCTAATGGCCCCTTATATAAATAACCTCCCCCCTTGTATTCATAATACCCTGTAATAACCCTTATATAAATGACCCCCCCCCATCGTCATAATGATAATACCCCCTAATGAATCCTCCCTTATAGTTATATTTCCCCCTCCCTATCCACTCCTTATACTATTAATATACCCACAACTAAGCTAAAAAAACAAAAGTAATACTCACCTGCGATGATGATGAATGGAGCCGCCGCCACTTCCTCCCTGTCCACGCACAGGACGTCTGTTTCTGAGCGCAGGCGGCGCGTTGTTGTGACGTCATCACGCCGCCCATGCTGAGAAGCAGACATTGGCTTGCGGTTTACAATACTGTTAAGTTGCAGGTTACGTTTTAACTAGATCGGTGTCTGCAGACACCGATCTGATTAGAAATAAAGGATGTATTAATTGCGGCCCCGGGGTGGGCCCCAAAAATTCAGTGGGCCCGGGGCAGTCGCCCCGTCCCCCCCCCCCCCCCCGCTAGCTACGCCTCTGCTCAAGCGGAAGGTGGAGGAGCGCAAGGTCTCTAACATCCACCAGCTCTGTGATGTTGTGAAAGAGGATTCCAGTGGCGACCTGTGACGCTTTAGTGAACTCCATGCCCAAGAGGATTAAGGCAGTGCTGGAAAATAATGGTGGCCACACAAAATATTGACACTTGGGGCACAATTTGTCCATTTTCACTTAGGGGTGTACTTACTTTTGTTGCCAGGGGTTTAGACATTAATGGCTGTGTGTTGAGTGATTTTGATGGCACACCCAATTTACACTGTACACTGACTACTTTACATTGTATCAAAGTGTCATATCTTCAGTGTTGTCCCATGAAAATATATAATCGAATAATTACTAAAATATGAGGGGTGTACTGATTTTTTTGAGATACACTATTTAGTCTGAAGAGAGGAAAGGGATCATGCCACACACTACAATCTATGCCATGTCTTTAGCCTTTCTGCAATACTTTGAGCCTTCACTTTCTGTCTGACTTGTGTGCCCTCCCGGGATTCCATAATACAGCCATTGTCTACATATGTTGTTGCTACCAATTACTTACTATCGATGCGTATAATCTTAAATTGTAGGTTCCTCGAATAGTTGCATGTTGTGAAATCCCTCGTTCCATGAATCAAGAATAGGTATAGGGAAAAAAACACGAAACATGATTCTTTGTCATAATAAACCTAGACCTATTTACTGAAATAACCCGGACAAAGTAATTGTAGCTGGATACAAGGAGCTATAAGCTATAACTATAAGAGTGACGTGAAAAATAAAGCAGTTCAGTGAATAGCATTCCATGTGGTCACGCTGTGCTGGAAATAGCCTATAAAGTTGTAAATGTCAGTAATTGTTAGATGAGGGTTCGGGACCAAACCAAATCCTCATTATTCAATGACGTATATTTGCATACTATGAAAGCTACTTAAGGGTATACTGTATACCTCTTTTGTACACTGGAGTAAGATATTATTTATTTTCTTGAGGATGTATACGTTTTGTCCTTGACCATTTAGAGATTGTGATCATACAGCACTAGTAAGTGTGAAGCTGGCCATAGGAATCATCTAATGACACAGCTACTAGGTCTATGGCTAGGGACACAGAGACATACAGCAGCAGGAAAAATCAGCTGCGGCACTGGTATCAGCATAGGGGTCTCAGTGGTTGCATCTGTGACTGGGCCCAGAACCCAGGGGGGCCCACAGGTACTCTCGACACACTAGGGCTGGATAAACATTGTTGATCTCCCTTCTGACTTGAAGGCCGGCAGTCTGCACATCATAAATTTATGACTCCTGTCCTCTGGTTGACTGGAGCGAGAAGATATATGATGCACCCAGATTATTATTATTATTATAATGACAAAAGTAGAAGTTGGTCAGCAGCAAGTAGTCAGGGAGGGATTCTGGGGCCTAAAAGAGGAAATGATTACTATGCATAGTATCAAGGGATGGAATGATGGGAAGCTTGTGTGCACAGACATGTTGTTAACAAGTCTTCATGGTGGTCTGAACCCATATCTATAAGGAAGGGGAGATATAAATGCTGCAAATATGTTCAGATGGGACATGGCTAATGGTTGTGAGGAAAACTTGCACAGGGGGGCCCAAGCTGAGGCTTTGCATCAGGGCCTGTGATCACCCCTGGTCTGGTCACCTGAAGCTTTCAATCTTTCCTTTGCAATAATTGAAATGCTGTGGGTGTAAAACCTGCAGCATGGGCGACATGCTAAATCACAGAAGCAGTAGAAAGAAAACAAAAATTAAAATAATTCTATCCAAAAATAATGATAAACAATAACCCCCACCCTTTCAACATGTCAGAAACTCTAATCCTGAAGCAATTCCAATAACTAAGCCATGTTACTGTATATGCCAAAATGAACATTAGAGTCAAATACAGATGGCCCATCGCTTCAGCACAAGCCGGGCTTGACCCCAGTATCCCAAATTGTTTGGTTTTTAACAAAATCTAACAATTACTCCTCCCAGGGGAGGAGTAAAAATAAAAAACATTTATACTCACCTTCCCTCACCTCTTTTGGGCCTCCTTGCGGCATCCTTCACTCTCTCCATGACATCAAACACACAGGGTCACCGATGTGGCCCAATTACAGACCTCAGCTGTGTCCCTGGGTGTATGATGTCACCAGGAGAGTGACATCTGCAAGGAAGTCACAGTCATGATGTCATGATACTTGGTGTGCCCAATTACAGGCCTCAGCGGTGACTCCGGGGCACAATGGCGTCATTGAGGAGGCAAAGAGAGAGAGCGCCGGACACCACGAGGAAATCTAAAGGAGATGAGGGAAGGTGAGTATAAATGCTTTTTATTTTTTTCGTTTCCCCTGGGCCTCCACCCATTATACTATTATGATACAGTATAATAATTTTACTTCCTGTTTTATCCAAACTTGTTCTTCCTGAAACAAATCAGGGACCCGAGCGACCTGAACCCGAAACAAATCTTGAGAGGTTCACCCATCTCTAGAGCTAGCTCAGACTTATGTGTCTTGTATAGTAGTGCTCAGACGGCAGCCTTGTTCTTTTATCTCGTTGTAACACTCCTTGGTAACTTCTAACATTCTTCTAATCTATAGTAGAGGAGACATTACTTCCTCTAGTGTGTAACTGATAAATGGTGTAGCCAAAATAAGAGGCTTTTATCTGTCTCCACATCTATGTAATCGTCCTAACTATTTTATTGTTTTTTTATTCTGTTTTAGATTTGGTTTAATCCATTCTGTATATACAAATTTACTCCTCTGGGCCAGTGCAGTGGCTACAGAATCGGATCACCAGCTGGAAGAGCACATGGGTAGACTGACATCACTTGGCTTTGTGAACATAACTTTATGTAAGTTATAATACTGTGAGAGTCACTAAATATACAGTAAAATTCATGTAATTCACCATAATTAGGATGTGTTAGGCGTCAAACTATCAGATAGTCTGGATTATTGGATATTCATACAGTAGTATATAGAACTAACTTTCCTGTATTTCTGCTATTCTGTATCTCTTTAATGTTTAGACTAGGGCTAGACGGCAACTTCAGTCACATGATGTAAAGATCACAGTGTTGCATTGCAGGCAATGTTTCTGTGGCTGTGATGCGACATATAACACTATGTGACTAAAACACAAAGGTTGCAAAAAATCCAAACCTGCTGGATTTTTTGTTGCAGGTTGCAAGTTGCTTGTGATTTTGCCAGCATAGACCTCAATGTAAGTAATGACTAACTACAACTCACATGTGACCTGACTGCAATTTTTTACTGTCTCTGTCTGCGTAGCATCCAATGAAAATAAATTTGTTCGCATTGTGGCTTGCAAGTTCCTCAAACTACAAAACAACGGTCACAAGAAATCTATCCAATTTAGATTTCTTGTGACCTTCTTGTGAGGTAGTTCTAGCAATGTAGGATTTCGCAACGTGGCCACATTTACCTTCATTAGATTTAATGTAGACAGAGCGGCAATGTAATCTTGTGATGTGAAGGGATGAGTGAACTGGTTTGTATGAATTTTCCAAAAATTTCAGATTCAGCTCACTCTGACATTTTTGGGGTTAACCACCCATGAACCACTGTTATACTCTGAAGTATTCTTCAGTCCCCAGGGTACAGTAAGTGGAGGCCCATGGTGTTACTTACCTGTCGTAGGCTTCATTGTGTCATCTGGTGTAGGTCCCTCCTTCTTTCAGCCTCCTTATTGGCATCAGGAGCCCGGGGAGAAGCCAGAGGTATATGGCTGGCCTGAATGGTCAGGTTGGGTACATCAATGTCATGATGCTTGGAGGCCAGAAGAAGACAGGTACCTGCACCGGATAACACAACAGAGCCCAGAAGAGGTGAGTAACACTGTTTATTATATTGAGGGCTCCTTAGTCAGATTTGATGCGAAGAACAACTCCGCATGTAGCAATTTTGGACATCATGAAAGAAGTGGCGTCTGTTGTGTAATGAATCCGGCATTACAAAAATGATGCTGTCAGTGTGAACAGAACCGTACCTGTATAAATATACTCAGCCTGTGGCCTCATGTTATATATAGTTCCAAGTCTCCTTAGTGACTGTATACAATAAAGAGTATTATACTGTAATGTATCTGATAATGAATAGCTTCACATTTTCTATAGTATTATTTCACATACCTTTACCTTACAGATGAAGATCACATCATGTGTAACTGCACCACTGGTCTGTGTGAAAATTTTAGGAAAGGAATCTATTACCTATATCCATTCTACATTGAATATCAGATTTTAGCCTCGGCCATGCTGTATGTCCTGTGGAAGAATATCGGGAACAACCTTGGATTTCATCATCATAGATCAAAGCTTAGTTTCAGAGGGGTGGTCCCTGGCACCATTTTAGGACTCAGTGTGTTGGCTGCGACAATTGCTACAGTGGCCATATACCTACTAAATATTGGACGCTCGAAGAACAAAAGTGATTCTGCTCTGAGTATCTACTACATTTATTCAATCACTGTCTTGAGCTTCATGTGTACAATATCATTTATTGGCCTCATAATACATAAACTGGATAAAATGACTATGATGAAAGAGAAAAGCCCAGCTGTAAAACTGGATGAAGACTTACTTGTGGGTTCTGCCATCGGATCCTGGATTACATCATGGGGTTCCATTATTGCAATAATAGTTGCCCAGAGCCACCCCGCCTACACTTGGTACAGTCTACCCTACTCCATACTAGTGATATTAGAGAAGTACCTACAAAACCTGTTCATCATCACATACATACACCGAAAAGAAATGCGTTATACTAAGAAACCCCATATGGAAATATCAGTGATGACAGGTGAAACCAACATTCCTACTGAAAGTACAGAATTTAAGAAAGGTAATGGAGGAAAGACCAATAACAAACTGCAAAAGAACGCCAACACCAAAGAACTAGCCTGCAATTCCCATAGTGATGTGTCTCCAAATCCCTGTGCAAGATTTAAGAAAGCAGCATTGAAAAATATTACAATTGCCTTGTTTCTATGCAACATTTCGGTAAGTATATTAAATTCAACGGAGAAGATTTGCTAAACAAAATGTGGCAAATTTGGGGCTCAATTTATGTAAAAAAAAATTGGAATACAAGGTTTATACTATATTTATTGTATGTAGAGATGAGCGAATCGATTCTGCAGTGGAATTCGATCCGAATTTCAGGAAATCTTCGATTCGCCACGATTCTGGATTTCCTGATGCTTCGCGGTAACGAATATTTAGTAAGGACCTTTGTGACATCAGATGGTCACATGATATTCTCTAGTGATGTGTCTTTGTATATTAACAGATCCTTCCACATAAATAAAAATTGTCCGTGCTGAAGAAAGAGAGAGAGAGAGAGAGAGAAACATGACTGCAGCATCCAAGGCCTTCCGCCATTTTGCCGCCCACACAGGTTCTCTGCAGCCTGGAAATAGCTGTTTATTCGCCGCAAAGTAATTCGGATCGAAGCAAATTTTTTTGGAACTTCAAATCGAACTGCTGAATCGGACTTTTGAGAAATTCGTTCATCTCTAATTGTATGTTTTAGACACTTTTTGCACCATATTATGGCATGGCTTACAGTAACAGGGGAGAAATTTTTTGAACAAAGCATTGCCGCAAAGTAAGCCAAGCAATAGGCTGTATAAAGTTAGACAAAGGTGCACCACATTTATCATATAGAGCGAGTCTAGAGAGTGCGCAGGGCTGGACATGAGAATACTGATGGTCTATTCAAGGGCTAGGATATCAATATTAAGCTGCAGGGGTTCAACACCTGGGACATCTGCATATCAGCTAAGACAGAACAGCTCTTGGTAATGTTTACTTTCCGGGAGCTGCGCTGCTCACTAACCATATAAACTGTAGCAGCAGGTGTAGGTACATTGAAGTCTATGGGACAGGGCTGTACTACCTATACCCGAGTGAACATTAAACACCACTGTCTCGGTACAGCTGATCTGCCGGATCCCAGGTATTGGACCCTTGCAGATCTTATATTGATGGTCTATCCTAAGGACAAGCCATCAATAATAGAAACCGGATAACCCCTTTAATAATAGAAACCGGATAACCCCTTTAATATAGGTTAACAGTGAGAACAAATGAAAACTATATTTAGCAACTCAACAGTAGCTCTCGCTCATCTGGCCTTACAATGGAGCTAATTCCTACCTCCCTTTCCTGTCCTCCCCTTCAGAACTCATACTAGACCCAACTCCAGCCTTACTCCAAATCCTTCCTCTCTCTGGTCATCTTGCCAATAGTTTTTGCACTTCCCCAGCGTGCATGTGGAATTTCTCTTGGACCTGCCCTCCATATGTGAAACTGTGGCCTTCTTGTGGACTGGGGATAAACTCTCTGCCTTAGGACCTGTTGTGGAAATGGAAAATAAATTTGAGGCCGACTTCCGCCTCAAGTTTCCCTCCATTTCTTCCCCTCCAGCTTTCCGTCACGGCTTTTACTCATTGATTAGCCCCAGGTAAATGTAATTAGCAGCAAACAGGCTCATGCCGCGGACTCGGCATGATCCTGCGGCTGCGGCTAAATCAGCTGCCAATGTCCTGCTTCGATCAATGAAAACAATGGGAGGCAAATTGAGGGCAGAGTTTGCCACTGATTTTGAGGAGGAATCTGCTTAAAATCAGCAGATTGTGAACATACTCTTATAACCCATTGCAGTAAACTGACTCATCTTTACACTGTCTGGTTCAAGTTTATGCTTTCTAAATATTAAACAGGATTAGTAAATCTGTTCAATATACAGACATGTCAACTCACCCAGATTTCCCGGGATTCACCTGATTTTTAAGCTTCCTTAACCAGTTATATAGGGTTTTTACCCAATCCCCTGCTTAGGCTCCCGGAGGTGTAACACATGTTACAGCATCTTGCTTCTCATTGGCTGTTTGTATGCCGCTCATCGAAGCCACTCCCTCTGCTCCCACCCATTGGTATTAATCTTGTGATCTGATTGGGTAAGCTCTAGTCTATCACCATATAGAGCTGTTGACCCCGCCCACTGCAGGTTGTAAGCAGTGTGAGGTTGGAGCCTTCATGTAAAAAGTGAATCTGGGCCATTGTATCAGGAATACAGATTGGTTTAATGGCTGACGGTTAGGGCCATAATGATAGCTATGGCTGCAGGCAGCGCTCCTTCTGGCCCCTCTCATTCCTAAAGCTGTAGGCTCAGTCAGACTGTCTCCTGGTTTGGTTTGGAAAGTTCTGGCTGCCTTTGGTGACACTTTGGTGCTCTTGTTATTGCTGTGATGGAGGTGCTCAGGAGTATTGCAGGCCAGTATGGTAGCTGGTCTGTGCTTTTGAACCTTGTGTACGTAGCAGCATCTGTAGTGCTCTTCAGTGACGGTGCTGGGTACGCTGGTTCATCTACTGTAGTCCTGTCTTTTATCTGTTGTTAAAGCTAAAAGCATGTCCCGCCATCCATACCAACTAGGATGTTGAGAATTGTGCTTTTATTTATCATCTGTCACTTGGGTGCATTCAGATCCATTCATATGAATGGGGCTTTTCACATTAAAACGGACCATCAAAAATAGGTCATGTTTTATTACTTGAATAGCCACTCGTACACTAGAAGCTTCGGGTATCTGAAGGCTACTAGAACAGTTGATCTATGAGGAGTCTGGGTGTCAGACCACAATAAATCACATACTGATAATCTATCCTGTGGATGGGTCATCAGTATGAAAATTTGACGTACATCCAGAAAAGCATAACTGTCACCATTATATATAGGAGTGTCTATTAGTGTCATTATTATGAGGACTAATATTGTATCCTGAAGTGCTATACTTATAAGCCATGTCTCCGTTGTAAGTCTCAGTTTTCTATGAGGTAGTATGTTGTGTATAGAATTGAGGACACGCAATGTTATTGTCCCCATCGCAGAGACTGACCCCCATAACACTTAGCACATTATGACATGGAGTTATGTGTGATCTGCTCTTGGTATATGGCGCCCCCCATCCTGCAGCAGCTGCCACCATGTGTGTAGGAGATGATACACTTTATTATATACTGGATTAGCAGCCGAATCTAGTTCTGGATTACTGAGCGGCAGCGATCACTCTCATCATGGCCAGTATGTAAGGAAGATGCAAACAAAAGACAAAAAACACAATATACTGTAGCTTTATTTTTATTTTTGTTATTTAATAGCAATAAGCAACATTGTAATAAAACTATTACTGGCCCTTTAATATATTATAAAATGGGTCACAGTGACTCTCAGGTCAGGTCGGGGGAGATCACAGAGCTCGCTGCAATCTGACCACCATGTCAGAGATTAGAGCCACCCAACCCAAAGATCCAGAGAAGGTGAAACAAACTCCCCGGAGCCTTATACCTCAGGGGGCAAAAAATTCCTTCCTGACCCCAGATGTGGCGATCGGAAATCACCCTGGATCCCAACTGTCCTGCTGCATATTGCTGTATATTTGTATATTCGTATACACTCCAGAGAGCTGACCCTGTAAGGAAAGAAAGAGACATCTACATCCTGCCCCTAAGAGTTTACACTCTAACACAATACACGTCCTGCCCCTAAGAGCTTACTATCTAATGTACAAGTATACAATAAATACAATGTAATACAACTTACTTAGGGTATGTTCACAAAGTGAAAATTTCACATGAATTTTGGAGCACATTCTGCGCTAAAATCCATGTCATGTGAAAATTGTGCAGAAGCCAGGCCAGGCCAGGTAGCCACGTGCGGATCAGCTCCATTAAACAAAGCTATTCCCTGTGCAGACCTGCAGCAGATAAAAATGAAAATTTGTTCTGTGTATTCAACTACAGATACAAAAAAAATCTGCTGTGTGTGAACGTACCCTAAGATTGCCCATACACCTTAGATAGCTATCTGCTGAACACACTCATTCAGCCGACAGCAATTCCTCCTGACTTCCCCCATACACCTATACAACCAACTGAGCGTGCATGTTTTTTTCAGTGTAAGCAATGAGGAAGCTGCTTCCAGACCCTCTGGCAGTGACTTATCGCCTTCTAGAAATTCAACATGTCTCATCCGCCCCCCCCCGACATCTGCTGCCAGGGGAAAGTTGAAAACGTGTCATATACAATAGGTCAGGTTCAATCAACTTTAAATTAATGTGTATGGGACATGAAAGGCCAGGATGATTAACAGGTAATAAAGTATTGCATGGCGTCTTACAATACATAACAAGTCGCCATTAGATGTATGTACAGGGGTGATGAGGATTTAGCAGTGATCCGCACCATAAACCCTCATGTACATGACACCACCACAGATGGTAAATGTTTTCACACTGATCTCCCCACAATTTCTGTGTCAGTAGATCATACAGATCCTACAGTGTAGATTTTTCCATGCACGGAAATTGATTTCCTGTGTCACAGGAAAAAAGCAGCCAGTTCTACCATCATATGGATTCAGCAACAAAAATATTGGTGAAACCGCGGCGGGAGATCGCACACAAATTAGTTTCATGGTAAGAATATACAATAGGTATGAACTTACCCTTGCAAAATCAGGAAAATGTTCCTAAAGACTTTGCCAAGGACGGAACCAATATAAGGGACAGTTCGCATCAAATTTTTAGCCTCCATTTGACAGATATACCTTCAGTGGGAAACTATGATGTGTCAGACTATACAGTCATACAATGTGATAATTCGTTTATAGAATTCTACTGTAAAAAACGTAGACCGTGTATATAGAATATTTACTGTATACCATAGCATAGTCTACTATACTATTACATACCACAAAAATGATATACTGGTATGTACCAGTCTGACAGAGACAAAGGCCACTCCTTTGGCCTCCATAAAGTGATTGGCGTCTTATGGATATGCCTGGCTCATAACAGAGAATAACAGCATTTTGCATACAGGTTTAGGTTATATACAGAATACTTTGTAGCTTTTTTTTTCTCTATTATAGTAAAAACTACGTAATAAAAGAGCCCCATTTAAGAGGTGGTGCAAACTGGAGCACCCCATGTCCATATGTCCTATTAGGGCACATAGATGTCACAGATTGTGACCCCCATAAGCCAGAGCAGATAATCCCTGCTAAAAGCCCGTCCATACTCTGGAGGACTCAGAGTGACCTTGTATTACATAGTCACCCATTCTTTTAAAATGGGGCCATGTAATACCTCATGTGTCCTGAAGAAGACACAACTTCTCCATTGATAACATCTGGGGGTTTGGTGCTAGACCCGTGACCATAAGCAGATGGCCAGTGGGTCCCCATTTAGAGCAGGGGTTGTCCAGTTAGGACAACTCCTGTAAGGCCGGGTTCACACATGGAAGGTTTTATGTTTTTAGGAGAGGTAAAAATACAGAGCCCAGATGTACACATTTTACATAATATCAGGTCAAGTAACATTTCTTAGAAATGCTTTTGTTTTAAAGAATCATCCTGACAATCTCTGCACAAAAGAAGGAAGGGCTTCTTACCAAGATTTTTGGGAGCTAATGGTTCAGTTCTGTACTTCACCATACACCCCCATACCATGTGTGAACAAAGCCCCAGCATGGAGAGCAGAGCCACCTACCTGAACATATTGTCCTCTTCAAGCTATCAAGCTGAAGTGACCCAAGATGGCACCAGTGTACAACTTTACACATTCTGCGGTGACCAGATGGAAGGTAACGCTGCAGTTGGGATTGCAGGGTGCAAACAGCGCAGACTTGTCACGGTCTCTGGGCACGAGGGCGCAGCGCTGGTGCTGTCCCACGTTACCACCACTGGTACCGGTGATGAGGGGGCTGCACAAATGTTGGTGGTGATTGTTCCCCTGGGGCGCTTCCCCTATACTGTGCCGACTGGTGGTGTTTGGGGCGCCCTGATGTTGTCGGTGCAGAGTCAGACACAGAAACGGTTGTAAAGTTGAACTTTTACTTCCATGGGTGTGGAGGCACAAATGCTTAAACAGTTTCTTCAATACAAAACAACGGGGTACGCCTGGTGACACAGCAAAGTCCTGGGGTGCAGGGTAGACTTGATGAAAGGTGTTCCTAGCCCCTTATACTTCAGTGTTACAGCCCTGAGGTGCGTCTGGGCTCCTATTTGGCACATAGGAGGATGCCCACCATGATACTAGTACATAATATTCCCCACTCACGTTATGTGGTCCTGATAGCTCAGAGTTTCGGGGTGCAATAGTCAGGGTGGCAGGATATTCCACAGGTCTGGCCTTGGCCCCTGGATCCTGTGATACTTGCTATGGAGCACGTGTTCCAGAATGTTCTCTCCACAGTCTCATGCTGACAAGATAATGATGCTTGACTTCCTTCAGGGCGATGGCTAGGCAGACAGGGGACAGGATCTTCTGAATAGCTGGAGTATGTCAGCTCTCCAACCTTCCTGGGCCTGTCTAGGACTTGAGATTCCTGCACTAAACTCACTGCTTTCTTCACAGGACATCACACTTATCTCCTCACCTCCTCCTCCTAACACTCCACACTTCTAACTCCTCACACGCAGGACCTTCCTGCAGGGGTGTTACCATGGGGACCCAGTGATCAGCTGACTCCTCCCCTTTTCCCAGGCAATGTCCTCCCATTGGACATTTGGTTACTATTCAATCCTATGGGAGGTGTAATGCATGTGTGAGGCTCACTAGGTGGCGCTGTGTTGTGTGAGACTCAGGACCCCCTGCTATGTCACACAGGCTATGAAGCAACAGGAAACAATACAATGCACAGAGATCACCCTCAGCCCAGCCATAGCCAGCTCTGGGATGCCACATACTCCCCCTCTTTCACTGAGCCGACCTCGGCGACGGGCTGGGGTGAAGGTGAGAAATGTAACATAACGTTAATAAATACGAATAAAGTGCAAATGTCACTAACAGTTTAGAAAAATATAATACCTAGAAACTTGAGGTAAGACCTCCCGGCATAGTCCTGGAATGTCCATGAGAAGTCTGAAGGGTAACGGAGAGATAATTAAACGTAGACTTATGGAACCTTTTGGCGGTACCATCAGACAGTCCATATAGAAACAACAGTAGTGCAAATGGGTCCAGAGGCTCTCTGGCACAAATTTCGTGAGTGTCCATTATCATGAGAGTCTCTCTGAGAAACAATAAACAGTCCTTTCTGTAAGGAAGAGTAGGCACTCTAGCACGAATGTCCATACCGCAATGGGGTAACAGAACTTCCTTGGCTCGGTGAGCCAGGCACTATGGCTTGGATTGTTGCATATAAATGTAAATACTATATTACATGGCAAGATATTATATATATATACTGTATATACACACAGGAAAAACATTAATGTAATCAGAGCAGGAATAACATATATACAGAAGCAGAGACAGTTAACCTCTTTTACCCAAGGACAGCCATGGCATCACTATAGCGTGTTGGAGGTATGCCTTTTGTGGTACGCTCAGAACGCCTAAGTGGAACGAGATTTGAATCAGGAACAGAGTCACTGAAATCAATTAAATCATCTGTCGAAGGGTTCTCTTGCACTAGAGCAATTGGTGGATAACAGCTAAATGGTAGTAGTTTAGGCGCCCACATAAGCTCAGTTAACGTTGGGGGTCTCTCTTTCGCTTCAGAAGGTGACAAGATCTCTGTACTCGTCTCAGCTGGGGGCACCTCTGTGGGTAGTCCTTCTTTAAGGCACAGCTTCAGACGGTTTCGGTGTACTACTTGGGGCTGTCTCCCAGGTTTAGAGATCTCATACACGTCGGATTCAGGATATGGTATGGAGATGACACTGTATGGTTCTTTCTCCCAGAATGGATCCAATTTCCCATTCCGATGGTTATTCCTTAACCATACACGGTCGCCAACTTTCAGGGGCGCTGCATGGGCGCGATGGTTGTAATCCTCCTGTTGTCTCCTACGAACCTCATCCATGCGCGTTTCAACTATCTCTTTAGCTTCCTCCATACGTCGGCGGTGTTCAACAACCCAGTCTGTTATGGGTAGTGGATTGATGGTGTCAGGGACCTTCACACCAAGGGTTAAGTCTGAAGGAAGTTGACCTTGTCTTCCAAACATTAGATAAAATGGTGCATATCCCGTAGATGTTTGGGGTGTGTTGTTGTAAATATAGGCCAAGTCCTTGATACGCTCAGGCCACTCAACACCAGGTGTAACTGCGGCTGTTCTTAGCATGCCGATGATCACTTGATTTGCCTTCTCGCACATACCATTCCCTTGAGGGTGATACGCTGTGGTTCGCAACTTCTTGCAGTCTTGGAACTGACACAGCTCACGGAACAATTGGGATTCAAACGCCGATCCACGGTCGGTGAGGATATGCTCAGGACAACCGTAATGGCGGACAAACTCTGCGTAGAAGGTCTCAGCCGTAGTTCTTGCTGTAAGATCTCTGACAGGCATGATGACAAGGAACTTGGAGTAATGATCCACCATCGTCAGAGCGTAGCTGTAGCCGGAACGTGTGGGACCCAACTTCACATGGTCCAGAGCAACAATTTCACACGGCTTTTGAGTCTTAATTGGATGTAGTGGGGCCTTCTGATCTCTTCGACCTTCCTTGGTGATACTACAGGCGGGACACTCTCGGCACCAACTCTCAATGTCACTCCTCATCCCAACCCAATAGAAGCGACGACGGATGGTAGCTTCGGTCTTTTGTACCCTGAAGTGACCGGATCTGTCATGGTACGCCTCAAGTATCATCTGTGCGTCTCTTCTTGGTACGAGGATCTGATGAAGCCTTTCACCTGTGACAGGATCAAGAGTGTTTCTATGTAGAAGGCCTCGTTGGACAAACAGGCGCTTCCTCTGTCGCCAAAGGCGTTTTAATTCCACGTCATGAAGACCTCTCTTTACACGGGTTGGTATTCTTCCTGTAAGCAGGAAATCTGACAATTCTCCTAAAACTCTGCTCTCTTCTTGGAACGTTTTCCACAGAGATGGCTCCTGGAGGGATTCGGCAGCTGTTTTCGCCAGAGATTCTCCTTCTACAGGGACACCAATAGCAACCTGTTGGGCAAACTTGTTGTAGAATGGTGGCATCTCCACCTCTTCCCAGATGTCTTCTCGGGGTGGTTCTTCTCCCACAGGCAACCTTGAGAGTGCATCAGCGTTAGCGTTGGACTTGCCACTGCGATACTTGACAGAGAACTTGTAATTCACGAGTCTTGAGGCCCACCGTTGTTCAAGGGCTCCCAGTCGAGCAGTGTCCAGATGCGCCAACGGATTGTTATCTGTGTACACGGTAAAGGGTGTGGCAGCCAGGTAGTCTTTAAACTTCTCTGTCACGGCCCAGACAAGCGCCAGAAGTTCGAGTTTGAAAGAACTATAGTTCTGGTCGTTCTTCTCCGCGCCTCTCAGACTCCTGCTGGCGTAGGCGATGACTCGCTCTTTGTTGTCCTGAACCTGGGACAACACTGCACCCAAACCTTGGTGACTTGCATCTGTGTACAAGCGGAATGGCTGACTGTAGTCGGGATAGGCTAGAATTGGTGGTTGCGTCAGAAGTGCTTTAAGCGCTTGAAAGGCTTCCTCTTGACGCGCTGTCCAGTCTACCGGAAGCTTTCGGTTGTAGTTTTCTCTGGGACAACCGCGCAACAACTCGTTCAGAGGCTCGGCTACTTGGGCGAAGTGTGGTATGAAATGCCGGTAGTAACCTGCGAATCCAAGGAAGCTTCGGACTTCTTTGACGGTAGTTGGTCTTCGGCAGTTCTGGATTGCAGTGATCTTTTCAGGATCAGGTTGTACGCCTTGTGCGCTCACGACATGCCCAAGGTAGTGAACTTGGGGTTTCAACAGGTAGCACTTGGAGGGCTTCAACTTTAGGCCGTGCTGTATAAGTACCTTGAATACCTCGGACAGGTGACGAAGGTGTTCTTGGTATGTCCGGGAGAATACAATAACATCGTCCAGGTACAGTAGCACACTCTGGAAATTCTCATGGCCGAGGCACCTCTCCATAAGCCGTTGGAATGTGGCTGGGGCATTACATAGCCCAAATGGCATACTATTAAATTCAAAGAGTCCCATCGGGGTCGTAAACGCAGTCTTTTCACGATCTTCAGGCGCCATAGGGACTTGCCAGTATCCACTGGTTAAGTCCAGGGTCGAGAAACAGGTAGCTGATCCCAAAGCCGTTAGAGATTCCTCAATCCGCGGCAATGGGTATGCGTCTTTGTGCGTGACGTTGTTGAGTTTACGATAGTCCACACAAAATCGTAGGGTTCCGTCTTTCTTCTTGACAAGGACTAGCGGGGCTGCCCAGGGGCTGTTACTCTCCCGGATGACATCAGCATCTCGCATCTCTTGGATCAACTTTTTCACCGGTTGGTACATCGCGGGTGGTATTGGACGGTGACGCTCCTTGATTGGATGGTGGTTGCCAGTCAGAATGCGATGTTGTATGGTCGTGGTCTTACCAAAGTCCAATGGGTGTTTGCTGAATGCCTGTTGGTAACGCTTGGCCACATTGCGAACCCCATTGATGTGCTCTATAGGGGTATTGGCGTCTCCCACGTTCAATTCATCCCACCAGGACTTCGTGGCTCCATTCTGAATGTTCTCAGCAGCTTGGGTGGAACGCTGTGTGGCAGTAGAATCACCAGAGAGAATGTCTTCTGGTGCTAACCGGTGTAGCAGGGCCACAGAGTGGAACTTGTGGAGGTTCACGGGAGCATCGCCCAAGTTGACTAAGCGGATAGGAACACGTCCATTGGAAACTGTGACAAGGCTGCGGGCAGCCATGACAAGTGGTTGGCCAGCTACCTGTATGGGTTGTAGCAAGGCCTCGTAGTCCTGATTTTCTATGCCCGGACGGGCACGGCACCACACCATAGTTTCTGTTCCAGGCTGTAGGGTTACTGGACGGGTATCTTGGATCCGGACTCGACCAATTTCACCTTGTTTGTTGGCGAACTTGTGCTGGGCATTGAGTACACGAATGGCCCGCTGAATGGTCTGCTGGTCACTGGGAGAAGCTGTAAGGAGAGAGGCATGCAAGGCATCCAACACTTCTGCAAAGCAATGGCGTAAAACATTCATGCCTAATATTACAACTGCAAACCTATCATCCTCTACATCAGTGACAATTACACCCTGTCTAGGCAGTTTCAAGTCCCCAATCTGGATAGTGGGTTCCCAATAACCCTGCTGTGGTATGGGCTGTCCATTGCTGGCACACAGATTTATCCATGTGTCAGGTGTTCTATTCAACACATCTAAGTCCCAATGTTCAAGGAACACCTGCTTGCGCAGGGTTGTTACCTGAGATCCAGTGTCCACCAACGCTGTCAGAGGGACGCCGTTCACCCGGATTGTGATGTGTGGGCAGGCTGAGACGAAGCGTGACAATGGCACTGAAGATTCACCTGGGCCCTTCTTCTTTCCTCCCGAGGGGCGGCCCGCTGCCTCGGGGGTGGCCCGTTTAACTGAAAACACTGAGGCCTGGTGTGTCCATATCTATGGCAATAGCTACAGTATGGCCTCTCACTCTGCGGAGGTTTCACTGAAGACGGACGTCTGGGCGGCGACTCAGGTGAGATGTTGAGACTTCGCAAAGGATCACTGGACGATGAAGACGGCTGGGTAAGACGATCTAGACGGACGGTGATCTGTTCCATGGCACGGGTCAGATGATCCACTCGGGCCAGAAGGTCATCTCTGGAGTCTGCTGGTGTAGTCTGCGCAGTTTGGGCAGCAGGTGAGGTACCCAGAGGTAGTGGCAGGACAACTGGAGCAATGCTTGTTGAGGGTCCAGGTGAGGGAGCACAGATGACTGGGCTCGGCTGGGGCTGCTCCTGTCCCAAGACCTGGATGGCAAGGGCCTTGAAGTCAGCAAACGTGATGCTGGGATGTTGTGCAGCAAGCATTCGCAACTGACTCTGGAGCAATGTGGTACCCGCCCCTTCTATGAAGCGGTCAAGCAAGATTTTATCAGAGTCCACATTTTCACGTGTGTAAGAGACAGCCAATGTTGTCCTAAGCTTCATTTGTCTGTATAAACTGTTAATGTTGAATGTATTTCTGTGATTCTGTTCCTTTAAGACAGCAGCCATTGTAATTGTGACATGATGCTGGAGTGAGACCCCCCCCCCTTTTATGTCAGCCTGCCTGTTCTGCAGACAGAGTGTGAGCAGAGCAGCAGGAAGTGACGAGACAGAGAGCAGCAGCCATCTTGGCAAGTGTTGTATTGAACTGGTGTGGAGATTTTTCTGTACAGCTAAGCTGTATCTTGGTCCAGAGACAAACAGAGTGTAAAGAGACAACAGGACTAGTGAGTCCACGTGAAAGGAACTGTGCTCAGTGGCTGATCAGTGAGACTGACATTGTGACTGTGTATATGGATACCACAGATAGAGACTCGCAGTGCTGTTGATGTACTGGACAGCACCTGCTAAACCCCGGCTTACAACCCAGCTCAGTGTATGGATTCGGCAGGACTGTCAGTGTGCTGAGTGGAATCTGCTGTTGGATTACATTGCATTCAGTTGGTTTTCCTGTCTGTTAAAGAGGACTTCATTTCTCCCAAGATCCTGATAACCGTGAGGAGAGGACACTTCACTATAAAAGAAAGGACCGACTTTGGGCCCCACCGCGCGCTTCTACGGACTGTAAGCGGTCCACCTGGACCACTGGGGAAAAGGGGGTGCACCCAAATGTGATGTCAGGGTCAGTTAGGGATAGTTTTGAGTATATTGTTCATTCAGTGTCCATACTGCAGAAGTGGACAGAGTAAAAGTAGAAACCATTGCAGAATTTGCCTTGAAATTGTTCATGCTATATTGTATATTTTGCTTGTCTTTATCCCTGTCATTTTACCTTCAAATAGCCTTTATTAACTTATAGTAAATATATATTCTTTTCTTGAACTACCGCGTGTGCGTTCATTTCTGGTTGCGGAGTCCAAACCACCTGCCTTGCTCTCGGTTCACACGTGGATCCACTTGCACCACAGCTCTGAATGCCTCTTGGAGGGATAAAGCATAGTCCCGCAGGGTCTCACCAGGTAGTTGTCGTCTGGAAAAGAAGCGCATCTTTACCTCGGAGACAGATCGCACGTCAAAGTTCACCTGGAGTTTGTCCAGAATTTGCCCAGGGGTTCTTTTGTCAGAGGCAGGCCAGGATTTGACCTCCCTAGCTGCAGCACCCTCAAGCTGGCCCAGCAGGATCTGAATCTGCTGTTCTGTATTCAGAGGATAGAACTGGAAGAGAGACAGCATCTTCTCACGAAAGTCCCTGAGGGTATGCGCCTCCCCTTTGTAGCGCGGCAGCCATGGTGCGCCAGGGTAAAATGGCATGGAGAATGGTAGGCTGCTCGCCATGGGCACTGCTGGATCACTAGAAACAGATGGCACAATGTCACTTTGCTCAGTCATGTTGTTTGCAGGTATGACTGGAATTAGGTCGCAGTCTCTTTAAGAAACTCAACTGCTTGCTGGCAGGGAATGGAGACTACAACTTGGAATGCTGTCCCTTTAAGAATGCTGTAGCTATTAACAGAGTCACTGTGATGCAGGCTGACGGTGTGCTCCCCCTCTTTAATGGTGGCACTCCCCACGGACACTGTACACGGAAAACACTCGCTGGGGCCGTGGGAGGACTGAAGACAAGGACAGGGAGGCACAGTACTCACTGACAGCAACTGCAGCGTGGACCAGAGATCAGCGGTGCACAGCAGGGACGGTGATGCGGCACTGGAGAGTCAGAAATGGCGCCGGCACGTTCGCCTTTCACTTTCTTGTATGGGTGCGCTGGAGCATTGCGCTCAGCATTCTGGGCTCTCCTAAGATGGTGGCAGATGGGTCTCCTGGCCTCATGGGCAGTGCTAAAAATCTCCCGCACTTTTGCAAGGTACAGTTAACCCTTTGTGGGCGTTCTTACACAGCGATGTGGCGCAGCAAACAAGTCCTGGGCGTTTTAACTCTTCCAGGGCTGTAACACACTGAGAGGACAGTCTTTAGGGCTTACTTCAGGGGTATAGGGCTCCCCCTCTTTGTGGCAAGCACTCTTAGGGAATAAACTTGATCTTAGCAAAGTCCACAATAAAGACCGATGCTCTGGAGACAATTTGGCGCACTTTTCGTGGCGACTTTCTCAAAATGGCACACACCCGTATCCTGTTCGTGACGCCAGTTTTTCTTGCGGTGACCAGATGGAAGGTAACGCTGCAGTTGGGATTGCGGGGTGCAAACAGCGCAGACTTGTCACGGTCTCTGGGCACGAGGGCGCAGCGCTGGTGCTGTCCCACGTTACCACCACTGGTACCGGTGATGAGGGGGCTGCACAAATGTTGGTGGTGATTGTTCCCCCGGGGCGCTTCCCCTATACTGTGCCGACTGGTGGTGTTTGGGGCGCCCTGATGTTGTCGGTGCAGAGTCAGACACAGAAACGGTTGTAAAGTTGAACTTTTACTTCCATGGGTGTGGAGGCACAAATGCTTAAACAGTTTCTTCAATACAAAACAACGGGGTACGCCTGGTGACACAGCAAAGTCCTGGGGTGCAGGGTAGACTTGATGAAAGGTGTTCCTAGCCCCTTATACTTCAGTGTTACAGCCCTAAGGTGCGTCTGGGTTCCTATTTGGCTCATAGGAGGATGCCCACCATGATACTAGCACATAATATTCCCCACTCACGTTATGTGGTCCTGATAGCTCAGAGTTTCGGGGTGCAATAGTCAGGGTGGCAGGATATTCCACAGGTCTGGCCTTGGCCCCTGGATCCTGTGATACTTGCTATGGAGCACGTGTTCCAGAATGTTCTCTCCACAGTCTCATGCTGACAAGATAATGATGCTTGACTTCCTTCAGGGCGATGGCTAGGCAGACAGGGGACAGGATCTTCTGAATAGCTGGAGTATGTCAGCTCTCCAACCTTCCTGGGCCTGTCTAGGACTTGAGATTCCTGCACTAAACTCACTGCTTTCTTCACAGGACATCACACTTATCTCCTCACCTCCTCCTCCTAACACTCCACACTTCTAACTCCTCACACGCAGGACCTTCCTGCAGGGGTGTTACCATGGGGACCCAGTGATCAGCTGACTCCTCCCCTTTTCCCAGGCAATGTCCTCCCATTGGACATTTGGTTACTATTCAATCCTATGGGAGGTGTAATGCATGTGTGAGGCTCACTAGGTGGCGCTGTGTTGTGTGAGACTCAGGACCCCCTGCTATGTCACACAGGCTATGAAGCAACAGGAAATAATACAATGCACAGAGATCACCCTCAGCCCAGCCATAGCCAGCTCTGGGATGCCACATTCTATACCAATTGTGATGTCATGTGGAATCTGTGATGTCAGGTACCTTGTGATGTCACCATAACTGCCACTGTTGTGTTATGTATCATGTAAGTTTACCACATTAAGGAAGAATTGTATTCATAAAATGGAAGGGAGAGGGTTAATGACACCCGGTGACTCCTTTATAACCCTCCTATCCTGGGTTTAGCGTAGTCTATGATATTGGGCTGCGTTCACACTATTGTTAGAGGATCAGTACGAGGGATGCCAGAAGGACGTATATACAATGTATATCTATCATATGGTATAACTATATAAATATCACAGTCTTTTTCACTGATTCTCATCCAATCCTGGTTGGTACATTTTATCTTTATATGCCCATAATGTGGGTGAATTTTCTGTATACATTATACAGTAAACGGGGCAGATTTATTAAAATGGTGTAAAAGCAAAACTGTCCTAGTTGCTCATAGCAACCAATCGCTTCTGAAAAATGAAAGCGGCTCTGTGATTGGTTGCTTTGCTAACTAAGACAGTTTTTCCAGTCCCGCTGTCCCGGTCGGCAGGAGGTATGTCCCAGCTTCAACTCATCTGCGTCCGGAGGAGTTGAATACAATGATGAAGCTTTACCGCTCTGCTCCTGCATGCTCTAGCCCAGGAGCTGTAGGTGTGATGTGATGACATCACTCACATCGCGCCTGCAGCTCCCTGAACACTGCAAGAGAAGAGACTGCAGACTGAGCAGCAGGGGAATGAAGAGAGGTAAGTATCAGTGTTTTTTATGTTAAACTTTGGGGGGAAAATTAAACTGGTGACAGATGAAGGGGTGAAGGGGGGCATTAAACTGAGGACAGATGGAGGGGGAACATTAAACTAGTGGCAGATGAAGGGGAGACATGAAACTGGGGCCAGATGGAGGGCAGCATTAAACTGGGGGCAGATGAAGGGGGACATTAACCACTTCAGTATTGGGCCAATTCCTGGTTCAGGACCAGACACATTTTTGGGTTTTTTGTATGTGCGGTTTTGAGATCTATAACATTTTTATCACTTGTGTTATTCATCTAATTTCTGCGTCTTTTTTTCGGTATTTCTTTTTATGTTTTTTTTTATTTTTGCATGTTTTTTAATTTTTTGTTATATCCTTGAAAATATAAACAAAAGAGGAGGGAAATCGTGTCTGTTATTCACTTTTCTTTTTTTTTTTTTTTTTTACTTAAAAGTTTTACTAAAAAACTTGTCGTCGGGGGTGGGGCTAGAACCTGTAATAAGGGCATGTTATTGGCGTATTATTTATGTATTTTTTTTTTCAATTATTTTACTTTAAACTGGGGACAGCTGGAGGGGGACATTAAACTGGAGGAGCAGATGGAGGGGGACATTAAACAGTGGGATTCGATGGACGGGGGCATTAAACTAGGGGCAACTGGAGGAGGACATTAAACTGTGGGAGTAGCTGGAGGGGATCATGTCCTCCTCTATTTGCCCCCAGTTTAATGTTCCCCTCCAACTACCTCCACGGTTTAATGTCACCCTCCAGCTGCCCTATAATTTAATGTCCCCCTCCAGTTGCCCCAGTTTAATGTCCCCCTCCAACTATTCCCATGCTTTAATGTCACCCTCCAGCTGCCCCATAATTTAATGTCCCCCTCCAGTTGCCCCAGTTTAATGTCCTGTTACAACTACCCCCATGGTTTAATGTCACACTCCAGCTGCCCCAGTTTAATGTCCCCCTCTTTCCCCCAGTTTAAACTGGGGCACCAGGAGAGGGACTTCATACCGTTGGGCAATTGTAGTGGAACATTATAATTTGGGGGCTGTGAAAGATCCTCAGTGCGCCAACACCGCTTTGGCCCACACCTGAGTCTTCTTTCATAAAAAACCACACTCACCGCCAGTGAGTGCTGTATTCACAAGATAAATACAAGACAAGCTTTCTAAATTTTATATATTTATTAACCCCTAAATGGGTCGGTATTAACATCTAACACATGCAGTTCAGAACAGATATGTAGATATATGCAAGCATTAACAGTTACTAGTTACAAGATACAGTACAATAAAATAAAAGGGCATAAAAGTGAAATAATTACTTTACCACACATCTCCTTGATGTGGTTCTGTAGTCCAACACTCACACATGGCATGTGGAGTTACCCAGTGGAGGCTCCTAGCATGTGGCATCAACACAACAATCCAGCCTGCATGCTCATCACAGTATATCCCAGTAGTGGTCTATCATAGTCTCCTCTCAGTGGAAGTCTGTCTGTAATCTCTCCTCACTGACCTCTTACCTCATCTTTTATACCCTTTATGCCACCTCCCAGAATGAGGTCACCGGCGACTGCAAGTCTGATTGATTAATGCACTCAAGTCCAGATTCTTTGTATGGAGCTGAGACCAAGTGGAATGATACAATGTTATCAGCCATATCTGATCAACAGCCCAGGCTGAACAATGCATGTGTAGGAATTCAATGGAGCTATTCTGGGATGGATACAAAGCCCTATTGTTACAATGGTGCCACACTGATAACATACATCTAGGATTAAAGCTGCGCACATTATGAATAAATGGAAGTAAGAGAGAGATACGCTACCCAGAGATCAAAATACAGCTTTGAGTTATAGCCATATTTAAGCGGAATCATCACAGGGGCATATAATGTTAGGGTGACTGTAGGAGCTTTATACTGTGTGGGGCACAGATAAAAATGGATGAGAATGGGCGGAGTCAACATAGAAGTGGGTGTGGCTAAATTTGCCATGGTTCGCATTTTTCAGACCTTCTCACCCGGTTGTCAGTTCATTAGTATTCACAGCACTGTTTACATTTATTGATTGTTTCCATTAGGTATCTGCAGGTATCTGCACAGTCGGTACATTGAACGGGAGGCTTTTTTTTTTTTTTTTTTCATACCAAGCTGCAATAGTAGTGTACTAGCCCTACATAATATATTGATATATAGCAATGTCTTTATATTCCAGTACATTGTATGCTTAAAGGGGTTTTCCGGGTAAAAAACTTTTTTTAAAAAAAGGTCTGTTAGTGCTACTAATGGGTTAATAAATGCACCCAAATACATTTAGCAGTGTTTTAAGTGATTTCTGGGTTTCTTTAGGCACTCCTGGCATCCTCTGCATTTGTTTACATGGTGTAGCTTCCTGCTCTCTTATCCTACAACTACCATGATGTATTGCTCTTCACTCAGATCCCCCTCTCACTCCCTCCCCCTCCCACTCTCACACCCCAACCCTGTTTACCTAGCTAGCCCACCTGCAACTAGCCCTTCCTAACTAACTCAAACCCACCCCCACCCCATCATACTTACCTGTCTTCCTGTCCTGGAGATCACTTTCTTCTGTGTCGCTGGCTCCTTCTTCTCTTGACTTCTGCTGGTGGCTGCGCAATAGAGCTGAAGTGCTGGCTCTATTGCGCAGGCATGGGAGGCCGGCTCCTTCTCCTCTTCACGTCTGCTGGTGATGTTTTGTGTGCCCAGAAGATCAGGACATGAAGACAGGTAAGTATGATGGGGTTGGGGGGGGTTTAGTATTGGTGATGTTCTGTTTCCGGAAACGGGGAAACGGAACGTCACCAGAAAATCAGAAAATGTGCCTGAGGTGGTCACATGACCACCCTGGTGATCTGGGCAAATATACATTTTTCATAACGTAAGTAAGTTAGAAGTCAGTCGGGGGAAGAGTGTTTAGTTTAGTGTTAAATTAACATTTTATCTTGAACAACCCCTTTAAAAATATATTTTCTAAGCCTACAATATACTGGCATATAAACAGATTTCTCTATGTATCAAACATATGCAGGGAAAGAAAAAGCTTGGTATGAGAAAAAAACATACCTAACGAAAAAAAATTATTAAAATAAGTATTTTGTAATTTTTATTGTTAAATGATTAGAATTAAATTTATATATTGGCACAATTGTTTATTTTAATTAATCAGTAATAATCTGAGGACTAATATTCTTATATGGAGCCTGCTTCACATTCAACCTGCAAGACTGGTGGTGCTCACCGCTCCCACTCACTTTAATGGAAGTGTCGGAGATATCCAAAGTACAGCTATCTCTACAGCTCACCTATCTCTACGGCTCTCATTGAAGTGAATAGGAGCGCCGACCACCACCAGTTCTGCCTACATTCAGGTTGGCTGTGGTCAGTTTGAATGTGGAGTGCAAGAAAGGCCCTGCAGACTTTACTTCTTGGGCCAACCCCTCTAATACTATCTACTGAGTAATACTTACACTCTTATATTATATATATCTAATACTAATGCAGATAATCTTTTTGTTTCAGCTTTGGGTTCCCCCGGCGTTTGGATGCCGACCCCAGTATGATAATGGATTGGAAGCTATTGTGTTCGGGTTCACACCTTGGATTGTTGTTATTGATATTGCTGTCCCCTTTTCCATCTTTTACAGAATGCATTCAACTTACTCCTTGTTTGATGTGTACTGTAAAATAGGTTCTTCCTAAAATGTCATTAAAAAAAATAGGAGATTCTTTTTTAAAAATGATCAAAAGTTCTTTGTAGGGTGAATTCAGAAATCATAGAGCCCCCTTAGAAAAACATATAATGGGCACCACTCCCCAGTGATCTAAATGTACTATTACATATACTATATGTAGTGTTACTATTAGGGTTGCCCACAATCACTTTTTGTTATAACAGTTTCCCAATAAGGAGCTGTTCACAAGGTGTCCCTCTGCCAAGACCCTCAGAGATCCAGTAGTGTTCAACTTTAGCAAGTGTTTAAATCTCCCCCTAGCCCCAGCACAGGAAATATTGTATGAAGCATGACCTACCCTAAAGGGTATTTGACAATGGGTTTTCTAAACTAGCTGTTCAATATCTATGGGTATAGCTAGGTTTTACTTCACCCCGGGTAAATGTTAAGTTTACAGCCCTCACTCTAGATCTAAATACCCTGACCCTTGCAAAGTGGCTTGTTACTAGCACCTTGGGTACATGTCCCACATGCCCCCTTAGCTATAGCCCTGCTATACGGTAGCCAAATACTGTTACCCTTGGTCTCAAAATGGCCACTATGTTTGTAATTACCATTGCCTAGGTACAGTAGGAGGAGAAGTCGTAGAACACAAACTGCTGTTTTTAAAAATTTTAAGATTTAAAGGGGTTTTCCCATCTCCCTGTTTCAGCAGCTTTGCCTGCTGTCTCTTCTTCTCACTTCCTGTATCCCCACTCCCAGCTTGCTGAACAGGACACTATGAAGTATCACAATACTTATTATGATTAATAGAAATCTAATATAAATGCAGATGAAATAATATGCACATGCTTCTAGAGAACGGGCTCAGTGTTATCTGTGTGTTTACATAGACAGATAACAGACTTTTTCAGCAAACTGCAATTAGCTGAACGGCAGAGCTGTAGATAACAGGAAGAGCAGTGAGTGACATCACTTGTCCTATCACACAGGTCCGTGGTTATGGAAAAGCTGTGAAAACAATGGGAGGAATAATTTCACATAACAGGAAAACAAAGTGGCATTTCTAAAGCAATATATTTAGGAAAAGTCTTCAATTTACATAAACTACCAGTATAGATAGGATCCTTGAGATGGGAATACCCTTTAAGGTTATGTTCACATGATGCAAAATACACATTAGAAATATTCAGAAGTATTTTGGCTGTCGAACTTCAGGGGCATTGGACTTATCAGTGTGTGGCCATCCACTATGGGTTCAGCTATCTCCATTGCTGAAACCACCAAAAGATAGTGCAGGCTAAGCTAATGTTCACGCAATGCTGAACAAGGCACTTCTTTATTTGAAGGGGTTTTCTGCACAAAAAATATTGAGGACCTATCGTTGAGATATATCCTAGACTATATTCAGCCTTTGTTTTAAGAAAGAGAGTCTTTTTAAGGGAAATTTTTCCACCTTATGGATTTTTCCACCCTTATGGATCCTCCACCTGCAATATATGCAAATGAAGAGACAGAAATTAGATGTAGTCTCTTTCCACTGAAGTGTATGTATACTGACAAGATGTTTATCTTTCTGATAGGTGGGTGTTGCAGAGCTGGCACGCCTAAATATGAGACATAAGATGGGAAAACCCTTTTAAATGGAAAAAATGTACTTGAACCTCCTTGAATGTAATTTATATTCCTACTTGTGAACAATATTCTGTAAAGTATATGCATCTTAGATCCATTCACAGTCACGAAACCTGCTCTTTATTTGAGAACCCTTGCCTCTTATGCTGTAATTTCTGTAGAGATAATCCTAGAAAATATTCTCACATGGCCAATGTCTACATTGTGTGTTCCGTATAGTTATATTCTATTATTAATAAATGTTTGATTTACCTCTAATCCTGGAGATAAATAATATCTATCTATCTATCTATCTATCTATCTATCTATCTATTAACTTCCTGATACCTATCTACTATATATCTATGTACTATATCTATCATCTCCCTCTATCTATCCATCTCATATCTATCATTTTTCAAACCAATCTACTGTATCTATCATGTTCCTCCTATCTATCCATCTATCTATCTATGTATCCACAGTGGGGAAAAAAAAGTATTTAGTCAGCCACCAATTGTGCAAGTTCTCCCACTTAAAAAGATGAGGCCGGCCTGTAATTGACATCATAGGTAGACCTCAACTATGAGAGACAAAATGAGAAAACAAATCCAGAAAATCACATTGTCTGATTTTTAAAGAATTTATTTGCAAATTATGGTGGAAAATAAGTATTTGGTCAATAACAAAAGTTCATCTCAATACTTTGTTATATATCCTTTGTTGGCAATGATAGAGGTCAAACGTTTTCTGTAAGTCTTCACAAGGTTGGCACACACTGTTGCTGGTATGTTGGCCCATTCCTCCATGCATATCTCCTCTAGAGCAGTGATGTTTTGGGGCTGTCGCTGGGCAACACGGACTTTCAACTCCCTCCAAAGGTTTTCTATGGGGTTGAGATCTGGAGACTGGCTAGGCCACTCCAGGACCTTGAAATGCTTCTTACGAAGCCGCTCCTTCGTTGCCCTGGTGGTGTGCTTGGGATCATTGTCATGCTGAAAGACCCAGCCACGTTTCATCTTCAATGCCCTTGATGATGGGAGGAGGTTTGCACTCAAAATCTCACGATACATAGCCCCATTCATTCTTTCATGTACACGGATCAGTCGTCCTGGTCCCTTTGCAAAGAAACAGCCCCAAAGCATGATGTTGCCACCCCCATGCTTCACAGTCAGTATGTTGTTCTTTGAATGCAACTCAGCATTCACTCTCCTCCAAACACGACGAGTTCAGTTTCTACCAAACAGTTCTACTTTGGTTTCATCTGACCATATGACATTCTTCCAATACTCTTCTGGAACATCCAAATGCTCTCTAGCAAACTTCAGACGGGCCCGGATATATATTGGCTTAAGCAGGGGGACACGTCTGACACTGCAGGATCTGAGTCTCTGGCGGCGTAGTGTGTTACTGACGGTAGCCTTTGTTACGTTAGTCCCAGCTTTCTGCAGGTCATTCACTAGGTCCCCCGTGTGTTTCTGGGATTTTTGCTCACCGTTCTTGTGATCATTTTGACCCCATAGGGTGAGATCTTGCGTGGAGCCCCTGATTGAGGGAGATTATCAGTGGTCTTGTATGTCTTGCATTTTCTAATTATTGCTCCCACAGTTGATTTCTTCACACCAAGCTGCTTGCCTATTGCAGATTCAGTCTTCCCAGCCTGGTGCAGGTCTACAATTTTGTTTCTGGTGTCCTTCCACAGCTCTTTGGTCTTCACCATAGTGGAGTTTGGAGTGTGACTGTTTGAGGTTGTGGACAGGTGTCTTTTATACTGATAACAATGTCAAACAGGAGCCATTACTACAGGTAATGAGTGGAGGACAGAGGAGCCTCTTACAGACAATGTGATTTTCTGGATTTGTTTTCTCATTTTGTCTCTCATAGTTGAGGTCTACCTATGATGCCAATTACAGGCCGGCCTCATCTTTTTAAGTGGGAGAACTTGCACAATTGGTGGCTGACTAAATACTTTTTTTCCCCACTCTATCTATCTATCTATCTATCTATCTATCATCACCCTCATACCTATCCAGAAATCCATATGATGGTTATCATCTTTCATATCTATCTATCTATCTATCTATCTATCTAAGAAATAAATAGTATTTTTATTGAACTGAGTTTGGATCAAGTCTTTTGCTGGCACCCATACTTTATTTATATGTATATAAAGAGTACTGCTTATTTCTTTTGTTGTATCTATCATCTTCCTTCCTTCCATCTATCTATCTATTTACTGTATCTGTCCTTTTCCTCATCCATCCAATTATCATTTTCATGTTTATCTATTTATAACTATGTAGAAAAATAAATCAATCAATAGTAATATAAGGATTTTACCATAAACTGCAATACAGTAGTTTGAAGTGTATGTGTAAGTGTATATACTGTATATATATATATATATATATATATATATATATATATATAGTAAACTCACCCCCATTTCCCTAGATCACATATAAAAATAAACATAAACAACTAAATTAGGCATACTCACATTCCAAAATGTCTATAAAAGGTCTATAAAAATATAAAATTCTTTATCCTATACGGTGAATGATGTAGCAGAGAAAAATAGATATACCTGATTTGCTGTTTTTTTTGCCATTTAACTTCAAAAAGTTAACTAGACATCACACATTCCCCTTAATGGTATCGGTAAACTCTGCATCTTGTCCTGCAAAAAAGACGCCTTACACAGCTCCACGCATAGAGTATGAAAAAAGTTACAGGTCTCACAATATGGCTCTGATAATAGAAAAATAAAAAATGTGCGGCTTTTGGAAGGCAGGGAGTTAAAAACAAAAAGGGTCATCTGAATCAAACAGTATTTCCCCCTTGTGAATCGGCACCTCCATTGGTGAGATATTGTCGTTTTTGTCAATATGCAAAATAACTTTTTGGACCGACTAAGTCACTGTGAAAATAGTGATATCTCGGCAATGGAGGCAGCAATTCACAAGGGGGAAACACATTTTGATTCAGGTGACCCTAACCTATCTATCTGCAGGGCTAGGTTGATATGCTGGGTTCTGGTGACAGACTCACTTTAAGTAACCTACTACTCCACATCCATAAGGAGTTAAATACCTCTGGTGTTCCTTCATTGACCATACTGTTGAAGAACATGGGGCCAAGTGAGTTCATGAACAGCCGATAGCTTGAATTTCATTTTATTATTGTATGGAATGTTCTCACACGTACACTTGGCTACCTCCTGCCTGTTCTGGGTTCGCTTTCTGAGGGCGGGCATCCCGTAGCTTTACACTCATGACCTCAGGCCCTTGGGATACCATTCCAGAGATCCCATCCCGGCAATCTCTGCTCTCCTGGCTACCCTTGGCCTGCTCTCTCAGGGTCTTCCCCACACTAGCCGCTAGTTGGGAGAGTTCTAGGGGGTTCTGCACCTCCCCCTTTGCTTCCAAACCTACATCCTGTTCCTCCTGTACTTGGGAGGGTGATGGTGATACCTTGGGCGAATGACTGAGATCATGCTTCCTCAAACCATCCCCCCACAATACATTGACAGGTAATACCGTTGACATACCCCCTTCTTGGATCCCACCTCCAGTACCCCATGCCATCTGCACTTGGGCCATGGGCACTCCTGGACTAGAACTGGAAAGAAGAGACGTGTATGTCTCATACCGGCCGGACTCCTCCGGCTTCAAGGGAGTGAGGCTAGTCATGGCAGTCTCAGCACCGACTCCAGGTGGTGTAGGCAACGGTTCAAGGGAGGGAGCGCCCTCCACCCTTGTAGCACTCTGGCTGCGGGCTAACACCGCACTACCAGCAGTCCGTCCCTCACCTGGATCGGCCATAACATCCCCATAGCCTACCTGACCACCTGGCACATGGTCAGCAGTTGGGTGCTCATCGGATGCACTGGGCGAAATAGTAGAAGTCGCTTCCAGTGACTCAGAAGAGCTACCCTGTACACTTTCACAACAAGCATTGGCAATTACATTGACAGTACATTCATCAGCAATTGTTAATTCACACCGGGCCTCAATGAGATTTGTGGTAGACAGATTAACAAGCTGGGAGGGCGACGCCCCCGTAGATGTGGATGTGTCTACAGACTTAGTCTCATTGGCTCCTAGCACGGGGGTGAACAAAGCATCAATAACATTTTTGCTGAGCTGGGTTGCAGGAAGTTCAGTTGCATCTTCCCTGCTCTCAGCTGAAGGCAACTCATTAGCATTTACACTTACTGCCATGGGAAGTATCTCAGAGGGGGGGGGTTACGGGCCCTCTCTGCAGATATGACAGACACATTATCAGCATTAGTCATAGACAGTTTATCACAGTAAATTGGGGTGCTCCCCACCCCATATTGGAACATCATAGGTCCTAAATCAGTTCCCAACAGTACATTAGCAGGCAAATCAGTCAATAGTCCCACAGTCCGCATTCCTTTTCCTGCACCCCAGTCCAGATACACAGATGCGCCACCTGCTGTGGCTTCGGAAGCAGGGAAGTTTTCAGGGCGGTTGGGGCACTCCTCCTTGAAATGTCCTGTCTGGTTACAGGCATGGCCCCGCCGCACCTCCCCTTGGGGTTTGGGGAAGGTCACCCGGGTGCCCAGAGTTCTTGAGACAGGGGAGGGACCACCCGGGGGCATAGTTTGTCTCACCCGACCTGACGACAGACGGCTGTGGTGAACTCCGGCCTGGCTTCTCCTTCCAACTTGAGGGTCTCTGCAGGGTTGTTGGAGTTTGCGCCTGCTGGGAGATTTCCAGCCTCTCCAGCTCAAGCTGATACTCTCTCTCTGCCTGTCGCTCAGCAGCCTGTCGTTCAGCAGCCTTCCTCTCTCGTTCTTGGTCTACAGCTTCCTGAAGACGGTACAACACCTGCAGGTATGTGTTAAGGTCACTGGTGCCTACTTGCTGCAGGGCCGTTTGCCAGTATGAAACCATTCCCCCGACAAGGCTGGGGCCACTGGTCCCTCCTGGTGAAGTAATCCTTGGGACCGGGCTGCTTGCTGCACTTCCTGGCCTAGCCCCAAAATCAGTACTCTGCATAGCTGTGGCTGCCTCCATTTCAGCCATACGCTCAGGATCTCCAAAAGCCTGGTTCAGCAGTTCTGGAGATCTGCTTCTGAGCCCACTAGCCATCCACTGGTATTTTCCAAATAAAAGATAGGATAGAATACAAAGAATAAGGGAGGGGAACAGCACTGTATCAAACTTTCACTGTATCTTAATGCTTGCTTTAATACCGAGCTTGTCTCATAGGATTACCATAATCCCCAGCATGTGAGTGATAAAGGTCACCAACACACGCCGTTTACCCTAAGATCCCACTATGCTGCCACCAATTTGAAAGATCCTCCGTGCGCCAACACCGCTTTGGCTCACACCTGAGACCTCTTTCATAAAAAACCACACTCACCGCCAGTGAATGTCGGGTTCACCAGTTAAATACAAGACAAGCTTTCTAAATTTTATATATTTATTAACCCCTAAATGGGTCGGTATTAACATCTAACATATACAGTTCAGAACAGATATGCAGATATATGCAAGCATTAACAGTTACTAGTTACAAGATACAGTACAAATAAAATAAAAGGGATAAAGGTGAAATAGTTACTTTACCACACATCTCCTTGATGTGGTTCTGTAGTCCAACACTCACACATGCTCTGGTATGTGTGAGATCACCAGTGGAGGCTTCTCAGCATTAACTCCTAGCATGTGGCATCACAGTATATTCCAGCCTGCATGCTCTCATCACAGTCTCTCAGCATTAGTCCAGTAGTCTCATCACAAAAATCTCCTCATGGTGTTCTCTTGTAGTCCCAACACAAAATCTCCATAGCATAATCTCCCCCCACAGGCCTCTTACCTCATCTTTTATACCCTTTATGCCACCTCCCAGAATGAGGTCATCGGCGGCAGCAAGTCTGATTGAATAATGCACTCAAGTCCAGATTCTTTGCAAAGAGCTGAGACCGAGTGGAATGATACAATGTTATCAGCCATATCTGATCAACCAGTGCAGACTGATCAATGCATGTTTCTTGGATCACTCAGGGCTGTGTATGAATACAATGGAGCCCTGCTGGGATTGATACAAAGCCCTATTGTTACAAGGTTACCCTATTGATAACATACAACTAGGCTTATAGCTGCGCACATTATGAGTAAATGGAACTAGAGAGAAATACGCTACCCAGAGACCAAAATACAGCTCTGAATTATAGCCATATTTAAGCAGAATCATCACAACAGGGATAATGCACACCCTGATGTCACTGTATAGGGATAATGCTCCCAGTGATGTCACAGTACTGGACTAGTACACACAGTGATGTCACAATAACAGGATAAGAAATCCAGTGATGTCACAGTACAGGGATAATAATTACAATGATGTCACAGTACAGAAATAATAAACACAGTGGTGTCACAATAAAAGGTTATTGCACCCAGTGAAGTCACAGTGCAGAGATAATGCACACTATAATATCACAACCCAGGGACAATGCACTCACAAAAGATCACTGTGTACCCTGTGACATGTGGAAGAGTGAAGAAATCAGGCGATACCTTTTAGAGGCTAACTGAGTATATTTATAAGTAAGCTTTCAGAAGTGCAAGCTTCCTTCATCAGACATGGTGTTATACAAGAACTGAAAATTCACAGATTTTTATACACATTTTTATACCCTGTGACATCACAGCATATAGAGAAAGAAATTCTAATGATGTCACATGCAGTCATCATGATGTCCCAGTAATGGATATACGTTCAGTTTTCCACATCCCCGTCCATCATTCATAGTTATCACTATTGCACGCAAGGCCTCAGTGGAAATGGGCCCACTTTGTTGTTGAGCTACATAGAAGCTGCCATGTCTACTACTCTGCTTGTTACACCCATGGTTATAAAAGTACTACTTAAATGTCCCAAGGTGCAGATGTGTTATGGACTGCAGCAGGTTTCCTGCACAATTTTGCTGTTTTGTTAATTTTCACTTTTCATCTCCATATGCCTTTCAAACTGCAGAGAACCAGTCCCATACAGTCTTGATGCTGCCTTCACCATGCTTTATAGTGGATGGTTTGGTTTTAGCTACGTGGGGTGTTTAACCATCACCAAATATCTCATGTTGGTCTCATAAACTTTCCATCCACCTTTTTGTCATATTCTCACAAAGCTACAACTAGGGAAGAATTTGGGCCACAGTTGCCAAATGCATAGCTTATGCCAAAAGTCTCTGTGACGTTTGTCTCTGTGACCTCTATGTGTGCCATTAAGACTGGCATAATAATGGTTAACTATGCATCCAATTATTGTATGTTTTATTATTATTAAAGTGGATGCAATATTGATCATTAAAGAAGTACTCCCATCTTAAAGGTGATGGCATATTGCTTTATGATCACAGAAGTCCAAAGTCTAGGGCCCCACTGATCTGGAGAATGAGGGGGCTGCTACATCCCCATCTAAGTGCTCCCTGCACTGCAATAAATTTCACTTTTCGCAAATTTTATAGATTTTATGACTATGTGAATATTCTATGTACTCGTAAAATTTGCACTTCAGGCGACATTCACCCATTTCATGAACAAAATTTATTAAAAATAGGGATTCCCTTTCAATCTTCATGGCGTTATTATACTACATGTATTTCTGTAGTTGTCCAATAGAGTGCAGTGTGGTATCATAATATATTTCCTAGAGCGTTGTATGTAAACTGTCTGCACACTTCTAATAGAACAAGAAGCTTGCTAGTAACAAATTCAAGCAAAATCTCAAAGCCGTGATATACTGCAATAATGGCCGATATGAGCTGTGATCCATTAGTGACGGCTGAATGGATGCCTTCAGAAGACGGACTCCAGTGAGTTATCATAGTTGCACAGCTTATGCTGTGTTGGTTGAAGCAGTAAAATGTTGCCAGCATTGGCGAACCTCCCAAACATTTCACTGTCTTTCCTAGTTTGCAGCTCTTCTGATTCCTACGGATAGTGCCAAGTCTAAAGATGTGTCCCAGGGAATGTCCAAATTTCTCAGTACTAACCAGTATATGGAATTATTATGTACAGTATGTTCACTGTATCTGGTTAGGTCACCTTTGGCTGTAAATAGTTGATATCCAGGGTATAATAAATATGGAGTATTGTTTTCGAACGACATGTCCTTAGAGCATGAGGATTCTATTAAAAAATATAGTATATGGAGGCAGGATTTAGTTGTTCTTTATATCTGTGAGGATAACTGATGCTGCCCCCGTATACTGATTGTCATGAATGGTTTCACCGGAACCCAGCATAACAACTCAGCCCCATAGATAGGTTAGGGTCACCTGAATCAAACTGTGTCTTCCCCTTGTGAATCGCTGCCTGTGTTGCTGAGATATTGCTGTTTTATCCACATGAGATGGATGGAGCAATGAGGGTGTTGCTGCTTACCTCTTTGGAGCAATTGCAATCCCCTCATTTCTCCAAGAGCTCCTTTGCATATTGACAAAACAGATGATATCTCAGCAACAGAGTCAGCGTTTCATAAGGGAAAACACTGTTTGATTTAGGTGACCCTTACCTATTTATCTGTAGAGATATGCTGGGTTTTGGTGACAGGCACCCTTTATGGAAAACTCCAATTAAAGAGTACTTGAGTTTTCATGAAAAGTTGAAATATGTGCTGGTCAGTCTTTACTATGACTGTATAACTGAGAAAAGCCCAGGTGACCATAATATAGGAGACCCAGGAATACTGGACTGTAAATACTGGGCATATACATGGCAAATGCGTGCAGCAAAGAGGATAAAACACAAGAAAAAAGAAACAATCTATGAGCACAGTCAGGAAAGCTGCTGCTGTCTGTGAATAATATGTCATCCGTTACCACACAAGCAGCCAGAAGAAGCTACAAGTACATAAAGACTTTTCTTGCATTGTAATTTGTCAGTGCCCACGAATATATGCACAGCACGTCATCACTGCAGGGCCAGCGGGGATGCTATAGTCACACAAACCGGATCTTGGACATGTGTTTCATGGATCATGTCCTATTTTTTCATGGATCACGGACACCAAGTAACTCAGTTGTGTGAATAAGGTGTAGATTATAATTTTATACCAACATTATTCCCTGCTTTTAGTACATTTATACACTTTAAGGACGCCGCCTAGTTTGGGTGTTAAGGCTCCAGTGACTTGTTTTTTCCATCTCTTCCTTTTATTTTTCCATTGACATAGCTAGATGAGGGCTTGTTTGTGGTGTGACCAATTACATTTTTAGATTCCATCATATTAGGGTTCATATAATTATTAGTTTACCTTTTATCTATTTTTGAGGGGACAGGATTAAAAAAATCTTCAATGCTGTCTGTGCTACACTTTCATGTCATTCACTCTGCGTTAAAAATGACATGGTAGCTTTTTCTGGTGGATCATTATGATTATGGATATGCCATATTTATATAGGTTTTTTATGTTTTACCACTTTTACTAAATAAAGACTCATTTTGTAAAATAAAGAATTTTTAGCTTTTATTATGTTTTATTTAAATTTTAGACTTTCAAAAAAATCTTTTTATACTCCCACAAGGGAACTTGAACATTCCTTTATTGCCTATACAACCCAAATTTTGCAAAAGTTTCTGGTTTGACCCGAATGTGAAACTTATTTTCATCACCCATTGATCACTATTATACTCTGAGGCCTCTTCAGAGTACAATATTCTGAGGCCCAAAGTGCGGAAATATAACAAACACTTACATTCACCTTGCCTCACCTTTCCAGGGCTCCCTCAGGGTTACCTTCAGCATCTTGGGCGGTTCAGTGATTCGCACTGTTGCCTTACAGCACTGGGGTCCTGGGTTGCCCAGTGCAACATCTGCATGGACTTTGTATGTTCTCCATGTGTTTGCATGGGTTTCCTCCGAGTACTCCAGTTTCCTTACGGCAAGCCATAAATATACTGATAGGTAAATTGGCTTCTTTTAAAACAGCTGACCCTTGTGGGTGTTGAAGATGAGCGCCTGTATGGTGGCCACTAAGTCTCCTACTCTACAACGCTTCCCATGCTTTGAGTCCCTTGGTGAGAAATGTGCATTACAAATGTTTGTATTGGCATTGTCTTCTGGCCTCCTGGGTGATGCCATGGCTGAGACCTGTGAAGATATCATTACACTTATGTTAATGAATCTTGATGTCGTGGGCCCCATGTGACCGCTGAGGTCCAATAACAGGCCTCAGCTGTCTCCTGGGTGCACGATTTCAGTCAGAAGGCTGGAAAAGGCTGGATGAGGACCCTGAGCAGTGTCGGACTAATGTTTCTTAAGCATACCAAATAAAATTAATTTTCGGACCCACTCTCCAACAAGGAAATAGGCCATTGTACCCTTCACATTTGGGTGTCTTCTGCTGAACCATTATTGTGTTATATTTTGGCCCCACCGAGGATACTCTGGTACTCTGATGGGCCAGTCCGACACAGATCCACTTGTGTAGGGTCTAGGAGACGTGAGGGAATAGGAGTGCCTATTATTTTACTTGGGTCTCCATTTATCCTACTCTAGGGTCTGAACAGACCCCAGAATACAACCATAGAACTTTTAGTTTGGGCTTAAACAAAACAGGTGAGCGAACCTACTAATATTCGGCAAAATCTCATCAGGTTCATTCACCTTTACACAGGACCAAGAAGGTTTGCAGGTATCGCTCAGTGTAACGCTCTTGTATTATTGCTGTTCTATCGCCCAGGCCCTGAGATGAGCCATAGCATCAGATATCACATAGGGAGTATGAATTTCACTGGAATTTTCTTCTATTTTAACCACACAGCTCAAAATTGAATGGATTATCCAAATGCACAGCGAGCTGGGGTTATTTCTTTTAAATTACACCATTTTTTATTTCCTGCATAACTACATTGTAATGATATCGTATTTCATTACATGCAAACATAAAGTGAACAGTACAAGTACACTGCTTTAACCAGTTCAAGACCGTGCTATATTTCCCAGTTCATAACTAGAGATGGATGAACCTCTCAGGATTTGTTTTGTTTCGGATTTGGGTGGCTCAGCAAGATTTGTTTCGGGTCAAACAAATTTGGTACGAACCACACCTTAAAATGGCTTTTACACATAGTGTAGGACCCTGTCAGGGTTCCTAGGAACCTATCTATAAAACATAGTGCAGAACACTCTCAGGGCTCCTAGGAACCTATCTATAAAACATAGTGCAGAACACTCTCAGGGCTCCTAGGAACCTATCTATAAAACATAGTGTAGAGCACTGTCAGGGCTCCTAGGAACCTATCTATAAAACATAGTGTAGAACACTGTCAGGGCGTGTTTGGGGTCATTGTCCTGTTGAAAAATAAATGATGGTCCAACTAAACGCAAACCAGATGGAATAGCATGCCGCTGCAAGATGCTGTGGTAACCATGCTGGTTCAGTATTCCTTCAATTTTGAATAAATCCCCAACAGTGTCACCAGCAAAGCACCCCCACACCATCACACCTCCTCCTCCATGCTTCACGGTGGGAACCAGGCATGTAGAGTCCATTCCTTCACCTTTTCTGCGTCGCACAAAGACACGGTGGTTGGAACCAAAGATTTCAAATTTGTACTCATCAGACCAAAGCACAGATTTCCACAGGTCTAATGTCCATTCCTTGTGTTCTTTAGCCCAAACAAGTCTCTTCTGCTTGTTGCCTGTCCTTAGCAGTGGTTTCCTAGCAGCTATTTTACCATGAAGGCCTGCTGCACACAGTCTCCTCTTAACAGTTGTTGTAGAGATGTGTCTGCTGCTAGAACTCTGTGTGGCATTGACCTGGTCTCTAATCTGAGCTGCTGTTAACCTGCGATTTCTGAGGCTGGTGACGTGGATGAACTTATCCTCCGCAGGAGAGGTGACTCTTGGTCTTCCTTTCCTGGGGCGGTCCTCATGTGAGCCAGTTTCTATGTAGCGCTTGATGGTTTTGGCCCCTGCACTTGGGGACACTTTCAAAGTTTTCCCAATTTTTCGGACTGACTGACCTTCATTTCTTAAAGTAATGATGGCCACTCGTTTTTCTTTACTTAGCTGCTTTTTTCTTGCCATAATACAAATTCTAACACTCCATTCAGTAGGACTATCAGCTGTGTATCCACCTGACTTCTGAACAACACAACTGATGGTCCCAACCCCATTTATAAGGCAAGAAATCCCACTTATTAAACCTGACAGGGCACACCTGTGAAGTGAAAACCATTTCAGGTGACTACCTCTTGAAGCTCATCAAGAGAATGCCAAGAGTGTGCAAAGCAGTAATCAAGCAAAAGGTGTCTACTTTGAAGAACCTAGAATATAAGACATATTTTCAGTTGTTTCACACTTTTTTGTTAAGTATATAATTCCACATGTGTTAATTCATAGTTTTGATGCCTTCAGTGTGAATCTACAATTTTTATAGTCATGAAAATACAGAAAACTCTTGGAATGAGACGGTGTGTCCAAACTTTTGGTCTGTACTGTATATAAATAGGCCGTAACCTGCTGGAGCATCCCCGGCAGGTGACAGCCTATTTATTTCCCTAACCGGCGTCTGCTCATGGCTGCCCCCGCTTCCCCTTCTGCTATGGGACGTAGAAGAGGAAGTGGATGCCGCTGTGAGGAGCCGCAGGCATCGGTAAGTGAGGCCGCGGGCCGCAAATACTACTATTATTATACTCCGGGGTCTTTTTAGACCCAGGAGTATAATAATCGGAGACCCAGGGGAGGTGAAGGAACGTAAAAACCATTGCTACTCACCTCTTCTGCGATCCGCTGTCACTCCGAGCAGGCTTGGGCGCTCTGGTGACATCATCAGGTCGCGTCGCCGGTCTCATCACGTGACTTAATTAGATAGGGCCGAAAGCTGTTGGGAGTGCTCCGGTTTCCAGTATAGGTAAGTAACACTGGTTTTTATGTTTGTCACCTCCCCTGGGTCTCCGATCATTATACTCTGGATTCTGAAAAGAACCTAGAGTATAATAATAGTTCTTGGGTGGGCAACTACTGTATGGGGCACAATACCGTGTGCAGGGGCCACTATGGAGCCTAATACCAGTGTAGGGGCCACTATGGAGCATAATACCGTGTGCAGGGGCCGCAATGGAGCAAAATACAAGTGCAGGGGCCACTAGGGAGCATAATACAAGTGCAGGGGCCACTATGGAGCATAATACCGTGTGCAGGGGCCAATATGGAGCATATTACCGGTGTGGAAAACCTGATGCGGCCCAGCCTCACCCAGACTCTACCTCCAGCGGCCCCCGGGTAAATTGAGTTTGAGACCCCTGACCTAGAGTCTTTTTCCATGGTTCCATGGAGCTTGGAAGATATCTGTCCAAGATGATATATGATGTCCAAGATGTGACACCCAGTTCAAGCATTTACAGCCTCTTGTAAGGTGAAGCTTCTGGCTTGGGCTTAGCTATTCCTCATGCCAGAGTGCCTCCCTCCCCCTTCCACATCTTGAACAAGCTGGGAAATGGCTGCGCCTTGGAAAGATGGACACTTCATGGATGGCTGAGGTCGCTGTCCGGGTCACACTCTCTTATGTCTGACTGCCCAAGAAGTTGTAAAGCAGGAAACTTGCCTTGGCAGTTTCTTGGCAGTATGTCTCTTATAAAGCTGTGTGGGTTTTTAAAAATTGTATTTAGGGGTATGTCTTCTTCTGCCAGGGCTGCACTATTTCCTGCAGATAACCGCCTCTAACTGCAAAGTGTGACAAAGTGGGTGATGTCATAATGAAAAAAAGTGTCTAGGAAAATTCCATAAAAACAAGCAAATACAGAGCTCAGAGCATGGACTATGGGGAACATAATCTGTTCCTATCTCCGCCACCTGGCTGGTAACCGAATTGAGAAACGATTTGCATGCATAGAAGTGAAAGGTAAAATGGAGATGTGCCATTGAGATCTCCATAGATTGTTCATTATCAGAGACACTGTGGGCGACTGATCATTACTATTCATTATCACAGGCCGCTACATCAACACGGCTGAATGGCTACACAATACACAACAGACTTTCACTCCATTGTATTATACTAAGACCTGGATGTCAGGTATTCTCCAGATGTTTGAAGCTGACACTATTGTAGTTGTTTATACATGATGCACACGCACCATTCTGTGTACTCAATACAGTGTCTGCATATATTATATACGTGTAGCCCATATTAATATCTCTATTACAGGCATTACATACTGCTCAGACTGTGCCTCCTGTTTCATACAAGAAAGCCCATCTAACTATGAATCAGGTTCATTTTCTACTTCATTGTTAAAGGGGTCATTCACATGGGACAATTCCTTTTTCCTAGAAGGGTACCCCAATGATAAATTGATTATAGGTTGTCTATACCAGCTGGGAGCCCTAGGTATGATATATGGGGAAAATCTAGACTATAGTATTGAAACATCTTTCAGCACCAGCACTAGAAAATGAAGCACTTAATATATGTCTACATATATGCCTTTTGAATGGGCAGTAGTGCCCATTCTATAAAAAGAGATCAGTTTTGCTTCCCTGTATCCCATTTGAGGCTGTTTTTTATCTAATCTGCTGGGGGCAAACTCTGGACAAAATAAGTCTCCTTCTTCTGGAAGCTGACAATTGTCAGGGATCAGAAAACACACTCAACAACACACTCACATGTGGATGTGAGAATAAAGGGGGGTTCTGCTTTCAAGCTCACTTCCACATTCACCTATCACACTATGCTATGAAGAAGTAGAGACTTCAACATCTGCACATCCACACAAATAGCTGCCACCACCCACCACTTACGGCAGACGAGACGTGGTGTCTGGACGCTCTCCTATGATGTCATGACCAGGTACAGTTCTCAGCGGTGTGTATGACTTCACAGGAGAGTGCCAGACATCATTGAGGATGTGGAGAGAGAGTGCTGGTCACTGCAAGAGAGCTAGAAATTGGATGGATAGATAGGTTCCTATGAGCCCTAAGAGAATTCTACACTATGTTTTAAGCCATTTTAAGGTGTGTTTCGTATCGAACTTGTTTGACACAAAACTAATCTTGGTCCTGAATCACCTGAACCCAAAACTAAATAAATCTTGAGAGATTTGCCCATCTCTAACCCAGACCACTTACACCTGTGCCCTCTGGCAGTACACAGTAAACCTCTAGCGTACTTCCAAACAAAAGGTACCAAAGCTAAGTGATATTTTCTCTCTGGAATCTTATTAAGGGCAATCTTATTACATTTTAATATTTAATATACACAAAAAAGCAAAGTGTTTAATGAAAAAAGATAATGAAAATGCAACACAAAAAAGTCTGGCCATGCAGCTTGGCAGGAAGCTGGACAGGCTACTGACTACATTTCCAGGTATCTGACCAAGGGGGCCTGTCCATCATCCATTTTTGAAGGACCCCTAACCCAGTTCTCTTTTGCGGGCCTTCCACCTGAGATCAGGGCTGGCTAATCACATGGGTCAAATCAAGAGAGATATGACCTATTTTGGGAATATGCCATACATTTTGGTGGGTGCCTCATATATGGATGATATGCCCATCAAGCGATGCTTTTACAAGTTCAAGTATACCAAACACAAAGATGAAATTATAATCCCTTCAGCAAATCATTGATTTGGGGTGACTATGAACATTATGGGTCTAATATGCTTGATGACACTGGCTGGTCTGCCTTCCTTAACCATATTTCTTTATGCAGGTGGTTATAAAACATGAATTATGATCTACGTGGCTTTGATCTTATGTTTTTCCTTAGTTAGATTCGACAGATATCAGGCTGAGAAAAGACTTTTTTGCATTGACTTGTAAATGAGCTTGATCCTCTACAATCAAATTAACAAATATTTTACCTGTTAATATTGAAATATGCAATGATGTGCAGGGATGGCGGTGATCAATATATCTGGATGGAGAATGATTTGTGACCACTTTTGCTATCATACATCAGATATAGTAATCTATTCAATTGTCACCTAATGTGACTTACATTTTGCTGTGTCTAGTAAGGAAGTGAATTGTCAAGTGACAAGTTCAGAAAACACAGATGTCATTCATTCCATGTTCTAAGAGGATTGGAGAACATCTGCTAAGAATATAGAAGAAACCATGGTGATATCCCAAGAATGAGTAGGTGATATTATTCATGAGATTCTAGACATGAGAAAACTCTCAGCTAAATGGTTTCCCAAATGTCTCAATGCTGAGTAGAAGCATGATCGAGTCGTTGCTTTACAAGTTATTTTAGACTGATTTTAGCTTGCTCTTTAGGGATTTCTAAATCATCTCATAACTAAGAAGTCAAGAAGCACAGTGATAGCATCTATTTGGGACAATGATGGAGTTTTGCTTTTAGATTACCTAGACAAGAGAACAATCATCACATCAGCTATTTTGCTCTTTTTTGACAAATTGAAGAGGCAACTGTTCTCCAGGATCTTAAAATGTTTCTTCAAAACAATGCCTCTTCTCACAAGATGGGCATTATACCAGAAAACTGAAGAATTTCACCTTGAACTTCTAAAACACCAAGCCTAGTGTTTGGATTTGGCCACTACCTGCTTCCTCACCTCTAGAAATACCTCAATGGAAGTAAGTTTTCAAGCAAAAATTGGTTTGCATTGGTTTACAACCAAAAGATTTCTTATTGAATGGTGTTAAAGAGGACCTTTCCCAACCTCCAATAAGTTAAGTTCTTTACATTAATTAATTTGTGACACTCCGCTGATTCCGTCACAGTTGGAATTTTTTCTCTAGTCCCCACCATTCACAAGCAATCAATGCTGTTAGTTTTGGTGACTGATATGCTATTTAGTCTCTGTACTGACAGGAGGGCGGTGTTAGGCAGGAGCAGACAAGGGATGTGATTCTGAGCTCTGACACTGGCTGCCTCTGATTGGAGCTCTGAATCACACCCTCTGTCTGACTCCACCCTTCTGACATTACAGAGCTTAAGTAGGACATCACGCACCAAAACTAACTCACCTTGTTGCTCAGGAATCGAGGAGGCTAGATAGAAAATTCCAACTGTGCTGGAATCAGTGGAGCGGTGACTATTAAATGATGTTAAGAACTTGAATTGGTGGAGATGGTGAAAGGTCCTTTTTAAAGATGTTAGAAAATCATAAGTGTCTGGACAAAATAGACCAAATAAATGTTTTCTACTCCATAGGTTGCAATTTTTGTTACAAAGCACCTCCTTGTATGTGCAATAAGGGAGTTTTGATGGAATAATGTAGTGCACCTACTGTACAGTTTTTATCTGTGTAAATATCACACTCCTCCGGTAACAATGATATAATGTAAATGCTTTGAAATATATACTGTATCTGTAAAAAAATAGACAAAGAAAGTATGATTTCTGAGGAAAGCGCATGACCAATGGTCACTTTGAGATTGGAAGTCAATAAATATTGCTGTTGCACATGTAGGCTCAAAGACGATGTTTCACCAACTCCATCTCTTTGCATCCTTTAATAGGTGCCGCTCCACTGACACAGTTGCAATTTTTTTTCTCTAGTCTCCAAGAGCTCCTGATATGCTAATTAAGCACCCTACAGTCAGGAGGGTGGTCCCGGACTATCTGTTCCAGCTCAGGACTGCCCATCTTGCAGCAGAGACCCTAATTAGCATATTAGGTTCTACAACTAACAGCACTAATTTCTCAGGAATAGAGGGGGATAGAGAAAATATTCCAGGTGTGCCGAAATCAGTAGAGCACCACTTTGAAGGATGAAGAGATGAAATTGATGTAGTTGATGAAAGGTCCTCTTTAAGAAAGGCCCTGTGTGGGCCAAAATGTCTGCAATGTGTAGAAAGTGTTAATAATCCCATGAAACTACTGCACCTGCATGGAGCCTGCTATCTCTGTTTCACATGGGGCTCATTGAAATGAATGGGGGAGAGTACTCTTTTGTAATATATCTCTGCTCGTGCCTGAAAAGGGGCCTATGGTATTTGGTTGTGCAATGATAGATGAAAGGGACTGTGTTTTTCTAGAAACATAAGAGGATTTGGGGAAAACTGGGTAGTTTGTCCAGTACAGACCTGCTAAGACTGAAGATATAACCCATAGCTTGGATGCCTTTAGAATACTTCTACTAGACAAACTACGCATTTTAGGATTGTTCAGGACAGTTCTTAATGTTCATCTCCAGAAACAGTGTTATTCTTGTTCATAGGCTGTGACTGTGAGGAATGACCCAAAAAATTTTGGGTTCGGGTCAAGCCCGAAACTTTTGGAAATCTGGTTTGATCCAAACCAACCTGCTCATCTCTACAGAATATATGAAGTTTTTTTTCTTGGATTTATTTGGTTTACTATAAAATCGTGCAAGCAAATACTATATAAAGAATAAAAATGACATGAAATTAAACCAAGATATTATCTAAAATCCTGAATTTATGTAATTTTTATTTCCTGTACCCCAAGGCTGTTTCATATTATGTGGATTCTAGAAAATCTGAATAAAATATATGCTTTTAGCAATTAAAATGACAATTCCCTGGATGCATTATGTATCCGACTATTATGTGGATGGAAACCAGGTCATGCAATAAATCACCAAATCTGCTTAGTCTATTAAACACTTCTGTTTTCCTACTGGGTGTCAAGTACAGTAATACAGATGAGAACTAATTATAATGGCTGCGTTATGTAGATGTATCGAGAGTCCGTGTAGTAAGCGCAGAAATCAAAGGATTACATCCGCAAATCAGGGTACGCCATACGGGAGCCAGGAGAGCTGACGACAAGTACCCGGGGATTTTATTAACATTTGTTAGCTAAGACGTTTGTCGTTCACCTGGATAATATGATATTATAACACTCCATAATGAATACAGTATTAAGCGGGGAAGCAGACGGTGACATTTTATATGTGCAATGAATGCCATCATGATGTCAATTATCTAGAACGTTGCCACTTGAGAGTCAATGATATAAGCATGTCTGTGTAGTCTCCTCGCATGTGGGGATAATTAGTCCGACACCGTGAAGGCGATTTATGTATTTCTTCGTAAAAGTGCCATATACAGCCAGAGGAATCTAAATAATATGATCTCCATAAGGCTCTCTCACTATAACAATCCTACTTAACCCCTTAATAACCAGGCCCGAAAAGGCATTAATGACCATAAACATTTTAATATTTTTGCATAAGTGGTTTTTTTTATTGGCCCTACGTTTTTTAATTGTTGGGCTACCAAATTAATTTTTGCACTTTAAAAAAGAAAAAAAAAGAAAAATTTTTACACCCTCTGTAGCTGTCCATTAAAGAGAGTTTTTTTTTATTACAGATATTTTTTTCATTTCTTAATTTGATTCATGGTACACATTGTTGTATTTTTTTTAAAAAAATTGCAAATTGACACAAAATTTGTTCATTAAAATGGGTTTCCTAAGGACATCCTGGTATATTTTTGATATTTTTAATATATATTTTTTTACATGTATGTGCTTTTGCTACATGATATACCCTTCTTATGGTCATAAAAGAGTGTTGGATTTTCCCACTTTACCTTTTTTTTAGGGATTTTTCCAAGTCTCCTAAGCCATTTAGGGCGAAACGTGCGTTGAGGTTGTGCCCCCCCCCCCACCTTACCCACATTTTTTCACTTTTGGGATTTTTGATTAATGATATTCGGAGGGCCCCTTGTTATGTGTAGAAGTTGTATGGTTATATATTTAATTTTGTCTGTGTTCACACCTATTTAAACCTGTTCAGCACTTACTGTGTACTGTGCTAGCAAAATAGTTTCATGGTTTCCAGTTCATGCGAGGTTTTCTGCTTGTGACTATAACTAATTGATTACTGACTTTGCCTTACTGACCTGACCATGTACTGACTGGCCTGTTCCTTGACTCTTTTACTGATTCCGTTCCTGTCCTGCTGATCTTCCGAGTATGACTTTTTGGATTCCTCCAATCCTGCTTCTCCACTGCCAGCCCCTGGCCTTCGGACCAGACATGACCACACTTTTTGGCCCTCCCTCAGGCCTTTGGGTTAGCTGCCACCTATACTAGGACTACTTCTAGAGGTAGTAACCTGGTGGGTTCTCTGCAGTGAAGACCAGATCCCAATAAAGGGGTTAAAGGGTGAAAACCAGGGGATCACTTAGACAACACCCTAAGGAGTAGCCCAAAGTCTACGATCTGCTGTTATAAGGAAAATACATTTAATTTATTTTTTTCCACTGTAACTGGGGCATTCATATTAGATACTGGCAGAACTGATCTGGGTCTACTAAGGCCCAGCAACTCTGCTATGCTGGGAGGCACCTGGTGATCAAGTGATTGCCGGATCCAATAGAAGTACCTTCCTTGTCTACATTTTTCTTCCTTTCTATCTACAACTTCATGCAGTAATTTGGCACAGACTTCCTGTCCTCAGTTGCAAGAAACTTTATGTAATGGACTTTAAGAATAACATTAAAATGAGAAAAAAAAAAACAAAAAACAAAATCTGTTATAATTCATATGTAACTTTTGGAAAGTCTTTTCTCCATAAGTGACATGACGCTCCTAAACCAGGGAATAAAGTCTAAGAGATTGAAAATTCTTCACCCTAGAACCCCTCTGAGAAGATTGCTATCCCCGGAGTAGTCTTCAACAGCTAATGTGTAGATAGACAGAAGACACTGATCTGTGGTAGCCAGGGAAGCAGGCAGTATTTATATTAGGATGGGCAGAAGTTAGGACAGGTGGAGTGCATTGTCAATTATACACAGGTCAATGTCAGGGCAGGTGGAGAACAAGCACTATGGAAGATAGGCAGAAGGTCAGAACAGGATGCAAATGGGGAGATTAGGTCAGAAGACAAGCATGGTCAATGCCAATGAGTTTGTAGCAGAACAGAACATGCACATATGGGAGACAACTGTGAAGGACCCAAAGGGGCAGTAGCTGAGAGGAAGATACCAGGCATGGACACACTGCAAAAGAGTAGTGGAAGAGAAAGGTAGGTACCTGGCAAGAGGTAAGAGAGCTGTGGGCCATGAAAGTAGGAAACCAGAACTTGGTTATTCTTTGAGGGTCCTACTGTTGGACCCCATTAATCTAACTTTCATGACATCCTCGTATCATCTTCATATTGTCCTAGCTTGGCTTTCCTCAACTTTTTTGCTGGGATAAAACATATATTCCCAAGCCTAAACTGGATTTCCATTTTCTACATTACATCTGCTTAAAAATCAAAAGATATTAGTCACACACTGTCAAACTGAGACCTTCGGGAACATTGTGGAATACAACTGAGGACCACATTATAATTGAATAAGTGAACATATCCAAGGAAACAACAGACCCCGGGCCTTGTCTGCAGTGAAGCTTTTCAAATGTCAGACACCCTGTAACATTTTAAATTCAAGAAACACGGTTCATGTCTCGGCAAATAATGTTAACAGTCTTTGTCTCTGTAAAAATCAGCATTAAAATGCAAGAAAATGAAGCGTCAAACTAGGTTTATTAACCATCAATTTGTACACAGTCTATGTAGGACAGGTACCTCAAGGGTCACCAGTCATAACAATTCCATAGCAGACATGTATATAATAATAATTTCAAAAACAATTGCATCATTCGGGACAGATGTCTAAGTGATAATGGACGTTTAGGCTTTCTAGTTAGCATTTTAGACCCTTGGAAGGATTGGTCCAGTCTTCTTTGTTATGAAATGCATGAAATGATGGACGGATAGTCCAACATATACTGTATCATCCAAAGCAAAAGCAAACAAAGTAGGAACTGGTGTTAGACGTTAATTTTATTGTCTTGGGACTGATTTTGATGAGATCCTGTGAACAAGGAGCAAGAAGGTGGACCATTTTGTTCTCTCAGCCATGAAGTCCTTTGGGTAAAGAGCTTTTCCCAAGAACATAACTATATTTAAATTTGGAGACAATTAAAAGTGAAACATTTTTGCAAATGTAAATAATTTAAGAATTTTTAGAGTTTCAAAGATTTTCTCTAACCATCTTAGTGGCGACAGTCTGTTGTCTTTGGTTGCCAAAGGATATGACCATGAATGAATGGTCTGGCACAAACCCAGTCATGATTTCCTTATTATGGAGGTATTATTTTCCCATGCATGCATTGTCCCTGCCTGCTTCTGTATTTCTGTATGAGAAGATAACCTGTCCACAATAAGGAAGTTCATGGCTGGGTTTCTGATAAGTGCCAGACCGTAGAAAGTTCCTGCATTCATGGTCGTATCCATTGGTAACCCATCAAGACAACAGACTGTCACCACTAAGATGTTTAGAGAAAATCTTTAAAACTCTGTAAATATTTTAATTATTTATATTTGCAAAAATGTTTAACTATAAATGATCTACAAATTGAAATGTTTTTGTTCATGGGAAAAGTCTAAATCTTAATAATAATAATAATTTTTACCATGATGAAGCAACATGTAGCAATAAATCTGGATTAACGTGCAAGGCACTTAAAGTATACCTATTGTAATCTTTTGGATATCTATTAGGATAAGCTGTTGCACTATTTCTGAACATTATATAACTGTAACCAGGGGTGTAACTACCGGGTTAGCAGCGGTAGCAGCTGCCACAGGGCCCGGGACATTATGGGGCCCCGATGCTTTTTTTTTTTTTTTTTTTTTTAATAGGCCGTTACCTGCTGGAGTAACTCCAGCAGGTAACGGGCCCTATATACTTACCGTTCCCTGGGATCCCGCTCACGGCCGCCTACGCTTCCGATTCTGCGGAGGCAACTGTGAGCAGGAGCGGGATCGGTATGTGAGGCCGCGGGCCGAACCTCATAATCACTGCTATCATTATACTCCGGGGTTTTTTCAGACCCCGGAGTATAATAATCGGAGGCCCAGGGGAGGTGAGGGAACTTAAAAAAACTATGTACTTACCTCTCCTGCGCTTCTCCAGGCTTCGGACCTGTTTGGTGACGTCCCCGACATCATTTTGCGCCGCGACGCCTTGCCTGCATCATGTGACGCCAGCCTGGTCCAACATTGAAGGCGGCCGAAGCAGCAGGGAGTGGACCGGAGAGAGGAACAGGTAAGCAACGTTGTTTTTTTATGTTTCTATCCTCCCCTGGGTCTCCGATCATTATACTCTGGGGTCTGAAAAGACCCCAGAGAATAATAATTGTTCATAGGTGGTCCACAATGGGACATATAATAGTGTGCGCAGGGGCCACTATGGGGCAAAATACTGTGTGCAGGGGCCACTATGGGACATGATACTGTGTGCAGGGGCCACTATAGGACATGATACTGTGTGCAGGGGCCACTATCGGGCATGATACTGTGTGCAGGGGCCACTATGGGGCATGATACTGTGTGCAGGGGCCACTATGGGACATGATACTGTGTGCAGGGGCCACTATAGGACATGATACTGTGTGCAGGGGCCACTATCGGGCATGATACTGTGTGCAGGGGCCACTATGGGACATGATACTGTGTGCAGGGGCCACTATAGGACATGATACTGTGTGCAGGGGCCACTATCGGGCATGATACTGTGTGCAGGGGCCACTATGGGGCATGATACTGTGTGCAGGGGCCACTATGGCACATAATAGTGTGCGCAGGAATGCATTTTTTTTTGGGGGGGGGCGATTGGGGGCAGCGGTTCGGGGGGGGCCCCATGTCAAATGTTCGCCTTGGGGCCCAGCCATTCCTAGTTACGCCACTGACTGTAACCTATATTGTCTTGCAGTTTTCCCCTGTGCAGGCTCCATTTATAGTTTTCAGTTGTCCCTGAGTGTGTGAGTGGAGACTAGCTGGAATGGTGTCTAGTTTGTCTGTCATAAACTGCACAAGTGTGTGAATGAATGCGTGCAAGAACGCCTCATCCCGATCAATGTAATAATTAAAAATGACAGCGAACAACAGGAGAAGAGGCTGATCAGTGGAGAAAAGAACATTTTTCTCTGACAACTTTTACTGTTTGTGCCAACCCCTTGTAGAAGAACAGTCCTAGATAGAGTCATTGGCATGGACACCTTCTCCCTCTTTGCCTTGCCACTCAATCACTTTCTTAAAGAGTTAGTCCAATCGCAGTCTTTCTGCAGCCCTTTTGCTACAGTCCGCTACTTGGGGCAGGTTGAAGCTGTATCTCATAGAATACATTGATACTGGTCAGTCTGATATGATCCACTCTCTCTATCTCTGAAAAGCCATCATGGGAAACTTAGTCTGTATTAGAGGAACCATAATAGAGGGGGTAGAAGGAATCAAGATGAGAGACAGCTCATAAATGGCACATTAACTATCACAGGTGTACACAAGGCATACACAGAAACCTCCACAATAGACTTCGCTGTGCTATATTTATACTGGAGGTTTCTTTACTTGGTATCTGACCACTATAAATATATAGTCACATATGAATCAGCACAGAAGGATGGTGTTAATAGATGGAGATTACAATGCTATTTAGTGTTTTACTCTGTCTGTCAAGTCCTCAGAGTCTCTGCTTGCAGAAAACAATTGATGTACATAATTTACATGTCGCTTAGAGAACCAGGCAACAATTACAGCAGTGGGAAGTGAACAGAATTTTTTTTTGTCTTAATGGAACTTGTCCAAATGATTATTCTGCATGATAAAGACTTGTGGATCTCCAGCAGAATTGTACAGCAAGAGGGCAGTGCTGAATACTTTCATGTACAGTACATACAGTGGCTTGCAAAAGTATTCATACCTCTTGAACTTTTTCACATTTTCTCACCTTACAACCCCAAACTTAAATGTATTTTTATTGAGATTTTAAGTGATAACCAACACAAAGTAGCAGACAATTGTGAAGGGGAACAAAAATGATACATGGTTTTCAAAATGTTAATCAAATAAAAATCTGAAAAGTGTGATGTACAAAAGTATTCAGCCCCCTGTACTCTGATATCCCTAAATAAAATCCAGTGTGCACAATTGCCTTCAGAAGTCACTTAATTAGTTAATAGAGTCCAGCTGTGTGTAATTTAGTCTCAGTATAAATACACCTGTTCTGTGAAGGCCTCAGTGGTTTGTTAGAGAACACTAGTGAACAAACAGCATCATGAAGACCAAGGAACTCACCAGACAGGTCAGAGATAAAGTTGTGGAAAAGTTTAAAGCAGGGTTAGGTTATAAAAACATATCCCAAGCTTTGAGCATCCCAAGGAGCACTGTTCAGTCCATCATCCAAAAATGGAAAAAGTATACTCTAAGTGCAAACCTACCAAGACATGGCCATCCACCTAAACTGACAGATCGAGCAAGGAGAGCACTGGTCAGAGAAGCAGCCAAGAGGCCCATGGTCACTCTGGAGGAGCTGCAGAAATCCACAGCTCAGGGGGGGAGAATCTGTCCACAGGACAACTATAAGTCGTGCACTTCACAAATCTGGTCTTTATGGAAGAGTGGCAAGAAGAAAACCATTGTTGAAAAAAAGATATAAGAAGTGCTGTTTGCAGTTTGCCACAAACCATATAGGGGACACAGCAAACATGTGGAAGAAGGTGGTCTGGTCAATAAAATACATTTAAGCTTGTGGTTGTAAGGTGACAAAATGTGAAAAAGTTCAAGGGGGATGAATACTTTTGCAAGCCACTGTATAACTATGTCTATATGTCTGAGGACTGAAGAGAGCTATAAAGCCAAAAAGAATAATACAACATGATTAATGTTTGCGGAACAAATTGTACTTCGGAATGGTATCTTTTACTATCCTGTATGATGTACTGGGAATCTGGAAAAAAATTTTTTTGAATGGGGGAAATTAGAGAAAAACTGCATTTATGTGACTTTATTATGAGCTTTATTTTTACTGTGTTCACTATGCAGCCAAAATAACATGTTACCTGTATTCTTTGGTTCGGTATGATTCCAGGGACACCAAATTTATATAGTTTTTTTACGTTTTAACCCCTTAAAAAAATCCAAAACTTTTTTGTGGGGCCAGATGTACTTTTGGGGAATGTCTGATGCTTTTTATTTAAATTTTTATGGGAGGCGAAATGGCAAAAATACAGTGGTTTGCTTTTTTGATTTTTCTTCGCACTATGGCATTCGCCGTATGGGAAAATATTTTTATATGTTTGTAGACTGGATATTTTTGGAAGTGGGGATGTATAATTTGATTTTCTTTATTTCAAATCTATAGGGGGGGGGGGTATATTTGATTTTTTTTTTTTTTTATATTTTATTAGTTCCCCTAGGGGGCTTGAATCTACAATCTTCTCATAGACTGCAATACAACTACAATTCTGTCTTCTGTCATTCACTCCTGGGAGGAGAAGGCTGCATAGAGGCAGATCTATGAAGATGGGCTTTATTAACATCAGTCTTCATAACCCGATCATATCTATAAATGATGCACACCACCTCCGGGCTGGAGGGAAATGTGTTTCTGGCATAGATGGTAATAAATCTGGCCTTGTCCTCTGCACATCCTTGCCATGCCCCCTTTTCAGGAAAGTTGCGAAGGCAGCACAGAAATGAAAACGTCGCATTTTCTTTGCGCAAAAACACAAATTGAGACTTTTTATGCCTTGTACACCAGAAACATGGCATACAAGGGATAATAAATCTTTTCCATACTGTTTATACCTTGTGTAAAGATCCCATTATAGCTGTTGTACAGTATGTGAAGCTAACAGCTGTGCACAACTGTGGGAGACAGGAAAGCAGAATAAGAGGCAGAATACACGTGAATAATAGGCAGAATACAGGAGAATAAGAGGCAGAATACACGTGAATAATAGGCAGAATACAGGAGAATAAGAGGCAGAATACACGTGAATAATAGGCAGAATACAGGAGAATAAGAGGCAAAATACAAGAGAATATGAAGCAAATTACAAAGGAATAAAAGGCAGAATACAGGGGAATAAGAGGCAGAATACAGGAGTATAAGAGGCAGAATACAGGGGAATAAGAGGCAGAATACAGGAGAATAAGAAGCAAAATACAAGAGAATAAGATACATCACATGGGAATAAGAGGCAGAATACAGGAGAATAGATATAGGAGACTAGAGATTAGAGGTATATTGCATGGGAACAAGAGGCAGAATACAGGAGAATAAGAGGCAGACTACAGGAGAATAAGAGGCAGAATACAGGAAAATAAGAGGCAGAATACAGGAGAATAGAGGCAGAATACAGGAGAATAAGAGGCAGAATACAGGAGAATAAGAGGCAGAATACAGGAGAATAAGAGGCAGAATACAGGAGAATAAGAGGCAGAATACAGGAGAATAGAGGCAAAATACAGGGGAATAAGAGGCAGAATACAGGAGAATAGAGGCAGAATACAGGAAAATAAGAGGCAGAATACACGAGAATAAGAGGCAAAATACAGGGGAATAAGAGGCACAATACAGGGGAATAAGAGACAGAATACAGGAGAATAAGAGGCAAAATACAGGGGAATAAGAGGCAGAATACAGGAGAATATAGGCAAGAGAATAGGAAGGAGAATAAGAGGCAGAATACAGAGGAATAAAGGACAAAATACAGGGGAATAATAGGCAGAATTCAAATTTTTGAATTGGGCTACTCGCCCAAAAGTTGGTCCTGCCTTTAGAAAATTTTGAAACCACTGGTTTATTCATTGTATTATTATAGGGGAATTCCAGGACTATGATATTGATTGCTGTGGCCACTTCACCAAGCACAGCGCTGTACATTGTATAGTGGCTGTCTTTGACATTGCAGTTCAGTCTCTTTCATTTGAATGGGACTGAGCTGTAGCATGGCCATGTGATGATGGGCATTATTGAACAGGGGAAGTGGACAACCATTTTAACTTAATTTAAATATGAATATGCAGAGTGTTTGAAACTCTGTTTTATCCCCTGAGTCCTACATAGATATATTAAAAAATTAATCATAACAGAATGTTCGACCTAAAAATGACATAACTTTAAAGCATAGCATAGATGAATATAAAAAAAACTTTGCAATATATCTTATTAAGGGTGAGTTAACACTTGCACCGGCACTCCGTCCGCCGCGAATCCGACTTAAATGTTGGAAACCTGGATAGGGAAAGGTTTGCGACACTTTGCTTAAAAACCCATTCACTTACACCCTCTGCGCCGTGAAGCCGTTTTTTTCGTCGGAAACAAAGTCGGACATGCAGCACTTTGTGTCTGACAAAAAAAAACAGCTTCATGGCGCAGAGGGTGTAAGTGCACACCCACGCATTGCTTTAAAAACCCATTCAAGTGAATGCGTTCTTAAACAAAGTGTTGCGAACCTTTCCTTTTCCAGTCCCTATACAGTTTTCCGACATTTAGGTCGGATTCGCGGCGGACGGAGTGCTATGGAGAAGAGAGGGGTGAAATAGGAGGTTGCTGTCGGCTAGTTATTTTATTTATGGCCTTATTCTGAGCACAATTAGCCTCTTATCTACAACCTAGCAGTGCTAAAAGAGCAGCGTGTTGCAGCAGCAATTATTTGATTGCCTTTTCTAGCAGCATCTTACTCCCCCTTCATAGACTAATATGTAGAAAGTAGCTCTGCCTGAAAAGTGGAGAAGAAAACATATTTCTTTAATTAGTTTCTTATTTTCACCTGTACTATGAAAAGTTTACTATAAATGGTATATTTACATAAAAATAAGCAGAATATCCACTACCATTATTTGCTATATTCACCGGTATGCTCGGTGCTACTTCTTGAGCTCACTATGTTAGTAACTTACAATTTAAGCTGACGTGGCTTTTTTCCCATGAACCAAGATGACAAGTAATGAAAACAAGCTAGAACTAGGGAAGTATGTGCAAGTCCTCAGCTCTGACACGTTGTCATGCATCCTGTTGTACTGGCTCAGCTCTTTCTGTCACTTTGGAAGAATGGAACACATTTGATGGATTCTGCCTTAGAACTTGTATATGTAGACGACAATCACAGACATTCGGAAAATCTTGAGTACAGTACTTCATGACACTGTAAAAGGCATTTCTATAGAGCTCATTGTATTGTATATTAACATGTCATCTGTCATGTCATCTGTCATGTCAGTAAATCAGGAGTCAGAGCAGCAGCAAGATTTATAATTTATTATGTTTCTTATACTTTGAGATATTGTCATTTTTCTGTTGTCATTCTCTGTGTATCTTTCAGCACTGGCAGCTGAAGAAAGGCCTTCAATATAGTTAACTCAGAAACCCCCAGGTTCACTCTAGCGTTTGGGTTTCTGTCCTTCAGGTCTATATGGGGACCTGAAAGACAGAGACCCTGTCCAGAAAGTGGTTACCCATGGAAACCCGTGGACTCCATTGACTATAATGGGGTCTGCTGGGTTGCCGCCCGTTTCTGCCAGTTGTATACTGAAAACGACAGAGAAAAAAGTCCTCCTTGCAGGACTTTTCTCTCTCTGACCATTTTAGGTGGATTCTGTTGCGGAGTCTCCAACGCTAGTGTGAATCTAGCCTAAGGCCAACTTCACAGAAATGTATTTGGAACTTGTATTTGGGACTGATCTAAGATGCTAGGAGCTCCTGCTTCCCCGTGGCTCTATTGTTCTAAACTAAAAACACAATTACAGTACAGGACAGTAGAGCATTAGGGAAAGAGCACAAGATGCACAAGAGGCATCAGTTCTGGCGCTGTATTTGTGCCTCAGCCGGATGGAAAAACGTTACCTGCAGCATTTTTCCATCCGGCTTCCTTAAAATTTCATTAGCACCGGATGCCGCCGGCTTCTGCACAGTCTCTCTACAGTAGTGAAGCCAGCAATTGGGTTGGGCTCCGATCGCGGGTGTTAACCCCTTAGATGCCGCAGTCAAACATGACCGCGGCATCCAAGGGGGTTGTGCTATAATAATGACCCATGAGGCACCCCCGCGGCCAGGTCCCAGGCTGCTAGGACCCCCAAGTACCTGGGTGATCCTGCCTGCGATGTAGAAAGTCAGTCTATGCGTCTGCATAGGCTGACTTTCTCTATAGACTGAAATACACGTGTATGCTGTGTATTGCAGTCTATAGTACTGAACCAGCGATCAGTGTATGGCTGATTCAGATGTCCTTATAGGACAAGTACAAAATGTAAAAAAAAAAGTAAAAAAAAAAATAGTGTGTAAAAAAAATAAATAATAAAATTCCCTTTTTCTATATAAAAAAAACCCTAAAAATTAATAAAAAAAATACATATTTGATATCACCACATCCATAACAACCCGTACAATAAAACTGAAACAATATTTAACCTACATGGTGAACGTTGGAAAAAAAAATGGAAAAATACGCTGGAATTAATGATTTTTCGCCAACTTATCTTACAAAATATGCTATAAAAAGTGATCAAAAAGTCATATGTACCCCAAAACAGTACCAATAAAAAGCACAGATTGTCCCGCAAAAAATAAGCCTTCAACTAACTCTGTAAACCAAAAAATAAAAACGTTACGCCTCTCAGAAGATGGCGATGCAAAGTTTGATTTCTTTCCCCAAATGTTTTTTTTTTTCTGCAAAATTAGTAACGCATAAAAAAAAAAAAAACAATATAAATGAGGTATCGCCGTAATCGTACCTACCTGCAGAATAAAGGTAACATGTTATTTATGCTGTATGCTGCATGGCAAAAAATTTAAAAGGTAAAATGCAATGCCAGAATTGATTTTTTTTTTTATAATCCACTAAAAAATGAGTTGATAAAATGTATTCAATAAGATATAGGTATCCAAAACTGCTGTCATTACAAAATGCATCTCATCCCGCAAACAACAAGCCCTCATATGGCGACATCACCAGAAAAATAAAGAAAATATAGCTTGTACAATGTGAAGACTAAACCCCAAAAATCACCAAATCATTAGAACATAACTGGCTGCGGCAGAAGGGAATGTATAAGCTGTGCGAGCCTATATCAAGGGATACCCCAGATTTAGACCTTACGAGCGAAAAGACATCAGAAGTGACACCCAGAGTGACCCCTCCAATCATAGGAGCTACTGGGGATATACAGATGCATCTCAATAAATTAGAATATCTGTGAAACGTTCATTAATTTCAGTGATTCAGTAATTCAATCCATAATCAGTGTCTTTCATGATTGTGTGTCCTACTGAATCAGACTGAGGGACCATTTAAAGGCTTAGGAAACCTTGGCAGGTGACACACTGAATTTACAATACTGAACTTTTTCACAATATTCTAATTTTCTTAGATTTGGGTTTTCATTACTGCAGCCTTGCAGCGCTGGAGTTCTGGGTTCGAATCCTGCCAAGGACAACATCTGCACGGAGTTTATACGTCCTCCCTGTGTTTGCGTGGGTTTCCTCCGGGTACTCTGGTTTTCTCTCACACTCCAAAGACATACTGATAGGGAATGTAGATTGTGAGCCCTATATGGGACAGTGACTGACAATGTCTGTAAAGCGCTGTGGAATATGATGGCGCTATATAAATAAGCATAATAAATAAATATAAAAAATAATTACCTGTAATCCAAAATCAACATTTACAGAAATAAAACACTTGAAATAGAACACTCTGTGTATAAAGAATCTAGAAAATATAGAAGGTCACTTTTTTTATTTAATTACTTAAAGATATTAACGTTTCAAAGATATTCTAATTTATTAAGATGCACCTGTAGAAGGGAATTTGGTTTTCCCAATTAGCTCCGCACAGCTTACATATTTACTTTTCCCCATCTGCTGTGCAGTCACGTCTGGGATACTAATGCTTATTACACCTCTTGATAAATTCTTTGAGGGGTGCAGTTTTCACAATGGGGTCACTCCTTAGGGAATTCCACTTTTCTGGCACCTTAGAGGCTCTGCAAACATGACATGGCGTCCAGATCCTAAACATCTAAATCTGCGCTCCAAAAGCCACACAGCGCTCCTTCTCTTCTGCGCCCGGCTGTGTGCCCAAACCGCAGTTTATGCCCACGTGTATGACACTGGTGTACCCAGGATATCGTACTTAACGTCATATCTGGGTATAAACTGTTATTCGGGCACAACCAAGCAGAAGGGAGGGAGCGTTATTTGGTTTTTGGCGCACAGATTTTGACGGTTTGGTTTTTGGACGTCATGACACTTTTGCAGAACTCTTGAAATGTCAGTAAATGCCAGCTCCCGAGTCTCCAGATCTCTGCATCAGGGGTTCTTTTCTCAGGTAAGGGCCAAGAGGGTTGTACTATACAGCTATAACTCACCCTAAAAGTAAAAAGTGATAGTAAAAACTGATGGTAAACACTGATGACAACTGATGGTTTTGGAGTAGAAATTTGTGAAAAAGCCTGATGACAACTGATGCAGTTTTGGTATCAGTTGTAATGACTAAAGAACAAAAAAACTGATACAGATGTAACTGACATATGTGAACCTACCCTTACAGGAACTACTGATGACATTCAGTTTATAACTCCTGAATCCAACCCATCTGTGTGAAGTCGGCGTAACATAGAAGAATCACTATGGCCGGAAAAAAGTTTTAAGAAATTGCTATGTATTTAGCTACCCTTGCCTCAGCAGTTCTTCTTTCCTCCAGGCACCACTAAACAGTGCCACCTATAGGTGTTTGTACACTTGAGAGGCTTGATTCCCTTCATCTTCTTCCTTGATACTTGACTCCTCATTGTCCCAGATTGATTGCTTCTTTCTGACAATACTGAATACATGATTTTGGTGGATTACTGTTACCATTTGTTGACATGCCCGGCTAGGTTTGAGTACCACTTCTGTCTATTATCTGGCTTCCATTGGTGTCTTGCTGACCATGGCTTATGTTTACATGGTCGTAAAGAACCAGAACATGTCACCAGAACCCAGAATATCAACCCAGCCCTGCAGATAGATAGGTTAGGGTCACCTGAATCAAACTTTTTTTTCCTCTTATGAATCGTCACCTCTGTTGCTAAGATATTGCTGTTTTTGTCAATATGCAAATGACCTCTTGGAAGTAACAAGGTCATGGCCACGTACTTCTTTGGAGCAATGGCAATGCCCTTGTTGCTCCAAAGATCTCAAAACAGCAACATCTCAGTAATAGAGGCACTGATTCACAAGGGTTAAACACTTTTTCATTCAGGCGACCCTAACTGATCTATCCGGATTGACATACAAGGTTCTAGAGACAGGCACCCTTTAACAACCATATCTTTTATTATTTCCATATTGGTCTGAATTCCCATTTGCAAAGAGTAAAATTAAATGGATTTTCCAATCTTAGAGATGTATGGCGTGTCTGTAAATGTGGATATGCCATCAATGTCTAAATTGGAAATACCCCTTTAAGCACCAGATTTATTTAAGGCACCTAAATCCTGGGATCAGCCCTGAGAGTACCTCAACCCTAAGGCTCCATGCACACGGCCATAGATTGTATCCACAATTGCAGATAAAAGTACAGACCCATCAATTTCTATGGCCCCATATAGAGATGAGCAAATTTTTAAAAAATTCGATTTGGCCGATTTGCCGAATTTTCTGTGACGATTCGATTTGATCTGAATTAATTCACGGCGAATCGCGTTAACCACTTCCCGACATCCGCCCTAATAGTACGGCACTGCTGGGAAGGACTTCCCACAAATCTCGGGAAACTGTGTGCGCACCCTGCTTTGCCGGTGTCAGCCGTATGTATACTGAGGGGGACATGTAGCATGGCGGAACCCCTTGGTTGAAACACCCAATCGGAGCTGTTCGATTTGTTACCACGAAGTGTGAGGAAATCCGGATTTGATTGGAATCGAATATTATCTGAAATTCGGATTGAATTCCACTTTGTCAGCTTCAATTCGCTCATCTCTAGCCCCATATACACACCCATAGTATTTACGGATGTGTTTTCCAGACTGTAGAAAAGAGACGCAAAATATGGTGCAGGTTCTATACCTGTTCGTATTTGCGGCTCGGTCAATTTATTCAAATGTATGGGTTAGTGAAAATCATGGATTACATATAGATACCAATCCATGTGCCATCTATTCCATTTTAACTGACCCGTATACTGAACACAGTCATATGCATGGAGCATAAGCAAAATGATGGGTTGCTACAGTACAGTGGATTGCTACAGTACAGATAAAATTGAGTTCTTTGGTTGGTTGTTTCCCCTGATATTGGAGTAGTCAGACCATTAGGGAAATGTAATTCTAAACCTTAGAACAACATCAAATGTAAAGCAGAAAGCTGTAATAGCTCTGACTCCTATTTGGATTTATAGTTATACAATATTTTAAAAGGTCAACCAAAAATGTCAGATGCAAATTTATATACTTTCCCCAACAGTTAATCGCTTTAGATACTTAACCCGTCCATTATGTGAAATATCACAAGTTTATTTAGCACAATGGCACAGGAAATATCAGGCCATATGAATGTTGTGTATGATGGGAGTTTTAAGACATAAAGCATGACATTTCATCAGTCAATGTACTCTTATAGAGTAATGTCCTGCCCTGAATGTATGGACACACTCAGCAATTCCAGAAAAATACAGAACAAATGAAAAACTCGACTGAAATTTTCTTTGTGCTTGAATTGGGTCTTTGCATAAATCAATAGTACAAAGTGGGCAAATGAAATAACATTATTTCTGGACATTATATGAAATATATTTAGCAGCTTTAGCAATCTTTAAGCCTCTTTTTTATCAGGATCTACATTTAGGCCTCAGTTCTCCCTGAGATGGTAGGTGGAAACTAGCGGCTCTGATGTCTCCTATATTCTGGTACACAAAAACTACAGGAGAATCTATTTCTTAACTCTCTCACTCAGAAGTAATGGCAGAATCAAATAGGATATTATAGAAAATCATTGACCTGTATTGATGTGAATAAAGCACTTGGGGTAAGATAGAAACATACTATTAGCTCCAGAAACCTCTGAATGTGTCTTTCCTATATAACTTAGCTCCTACTCACTCCTCCCTTCCCTCTTTCCACAGACCTACATGTAATCTGATAGCTCTGTAAACTGCAGTCTGTCATACTGGAGCGAGACAGATTTAGCAGAGATTTCAGAGTGAATGTCAGTTTAGAAAGAATATGCTAGACAGAAATGGAGCCAGATAGGTGGAGAAAAAAAAGGAATTTTCTATAATTAGATATGTTACACAGTTTCTTATATTTACTTGCACTATTGATTTATGTAAAATCTGTTGAAAATTACTGAGTCAAAATCTTTAGAGTTCAATGCTACTTCAGCATAATACATATGTTGCGGAATTGCTGCTTATGCAAGATAATGGAATTGCTATTTAAGCAGTTTCCTAACACACAGCAGGCAACGGACAGACCCAGGAGACAGCAGGAAAACAAGCTACCTATAATCCTATACTGCTCTGGTTCTCAGAGTCTAAGGCTACCCCAAGGTATCACCAGAGCCTGTCACAAGGCAGGATGGACTTTGTGGCTTGGGACCAAGGTTGCAATCACAGAACAAAGTGCCAGAAAACAGGTGCACTTGTAGAACCAGAAACTCTATTGCAGGCAAGAAGGTAATATACAAGTCAGGGTCAAAAAACAGGAGAGTACTGAAACAGCAAAAAAATAAAAAATAATAAAGCGCCAGAATAAAAGATGTCCAAGCCATAGTCGAGTCCAGGAGGTCAAATCAACAAGAGTGGGAATAACCAGGAGATGTCTGGTATTGCTGCTTAGCACCGTGGGCGCGTTGGCGGCAAAATGGCGGAAGCCCTTGGATGCCGTGGTCATGTCTCTATCTCCAGCATGGACAACTTTTATTCATGTGGAAGGATCTGCTAACAAGCAAAGACACGCCTACCCAATCACATCACTAGAAAATATCATATAACCGTCTGATATCACAAAGGTCCTTACTAAATATTCGTTACCGCGAAGCATCAGGAAATCCGGATTCCAAGTGAATCGAATATTTCCTGAAATTCGGGTTAAATTCAACTTCTGCAGCTTCGATTTGCTCATCACTATTGTCCAGGATAATTTTTTCTCTTCAACCTGTCTCCGCAACCTTCTGTATGAGATAAATTTATCCCCAGTGTAAAGTTGCATATAATAGGATACACTGGAGATTCTGCACACAGCATATACAGATAGCATAGACAGGCAATGGACTCAGGGGAGTTTTATAATTTTGTAGCTAAATATGATATGGACTCCTGCTCCCTTAGTTAAAGGAGTTGTTCAGGATATATAGGTGAAGGTGAAAAAAAAAAAACTATACTCACCTGTACTCAGTGCTCTGGTGTCTCCCAGCATGTCCTGCTGCTTACATGTTTTCTTCCGGTGGAAGTCCCCACTGCACGTGACTGCTGAAGCCCACCAGCGGCCTCAGCGAAGCACACGGGATATCACTACCGCCGAGGACTTCCAGCAAAACAAGACACCAGACCTGCAGGACCGGACCATGCTGAGAGACACCGGAGCCCCAGAGACAAGTATGTTTTTTTTTTCACCTTCCCTGGCCTAATATAAAAAAAAATATATATATATCCTGGACAACCTCTTTAACACCCTAAACACTCTGTCCTTAAAGAGTTAATCAAGAAGAAGAAGGGCCAAGGAACCAGAAAAGTGATTTCCTGCAATAGAGAAAAACCTCTTCCATGACCCTATAAATGGCTTAAATCTCGTTCTCTTGATTATTTACTTGGATGTTATGATCTAAGGCTGCTCATTTATTACAGATACTACCTGTATTTTACTGCACATTCATTACTGATATTATCTCACTCCCTTTTTAATCTGTTTGTTAATCTTATTATCCATAGAGCTATTCATTGGCATTGGGGAATGTGTGCTGTGGATTTTCTTCTCTCATTGGCATAAGAATTAATAAGACAATTGCTTGTATTGATCCTGCATATGTAATGCAGATGAATTAGGTCACCGCGAAGGGTAAATAAGATTAGTTTATCTCATTCTGATTAATGTCATAAACTAACACAGAATATATTCCCGAACCAATGCATATTGAAAAGAAGGAAATTAGAGGATGACATTTTGGTGCAGTGAGAAAGAAGAGGATAATAGGGTCACAATAGAGGATGAATAACATTAATAGGATTAATAGGATATGATGTTACCGCAAAGAATGGATAACCAAAAATAAATACAATATTACAAACAAAGCAACACTTATCCTAATAATCTACATATATGCTGCAACCACATCTTATAACAATTACTATAGAATAGCCCTGGTCATATTTGCAGGTTCTTCTTAAAGGGGAATTTGGGGATTCAAATTAAATATATTTAAAGTAGAACTCCCAAAATTATTTATTCTCTGGCCCTTTACAAAGGCACATGATATATATTCTAGTAAAGGTAATCTTCTTAATGGTGGTTGTAATTGTGAGTTATCCACTTTTTTCTGGTCCTCAGCTGTGTCATGTGACCAGCAATCAGACTCTACAACTGACACAGCCTCTCTTGTGGAAAGGAAGTCTGTCTCTCCATTCCTTCCTATAAGACTCACTTCGAGGCAGTCTGTAATCAGTTTGCTTCAGATGCTGCAAGGATGAGATTTGCTCTTTCTCATGTGCCACAAGCACAGAGAGTGTTACAGTACTCAGTTAGTCACTCGTGGAGGAAGGTTACAACCGCAGGCATCTCCAGCCAATTTTTTGTGTCAAGCAGAGAGCAGCGGAACTAGACCACGGGAGGATTGGTGAATTGCCAATACCATTTTGGTATGTTACATCCTCATTTTAAGCCCTACTAAATATTCTAAAAGAAAATGCCCTTGAAATACAGTGGGGAAAATAAGTATTTAGTCAGCCACCAATTGTGCAAGTTCTCCCACTTGAGAGAGGCCTGTAATTGTCATCATAGGTAGACCTCAACTATGAGAGACAAAATGAGAAAACAAATCCAGAAAATCACATTGTTTGATTTTTTAAGAATTTATTTGCAAATTATGGAGGAAAATACGTATTTGGTCACCTACAAATAAGCAAGATTTCTGGCTCTCACAGACCTGTAACTTCTTCTTTAAGAGGCTTCTCTGTCCTCCACTCATTACCTGTATTCCCTTACGTCCTACAGCAGCACAATATGGGGTATTTCTCCCCCTGTGTGTTGTCTAGGACAGGTGGAACTTTTAATTAGCACAAAAATGTGCTTACTAACCTGCCCTATAAGAGGGCACGAGAGACCTCCCTCACCTGTGTTTTTTTCTGTCCTGTGTGGGACAGGTGGAGGAGGTCTCTTGTGACCTCTCTAGAGTTAAGGATTTTTTTTCTTACCTTGAGGTGGTCATTTCCTTCTGTTGCCGGCCTGCGTTCCTTCTTCTCAGCGCTTCTGTCGGTAATTCTTCAGCCGGCGGTAGGCTTCGGCCTACCCGGAGGGTACGTCGGACTTTGCGAAGGCCGGAAACCTTCTCTGTGTCCGGGTTCCCGTGCGGACGGATTTCGCTGGACTCCTTCTCGCCTACTTCCGGTTCTCGGAAAAAAGTGCGGTAAGTTTGGAAATTTAAAATTTAAAGGCAAAATATAGAATTGATTTTTGCTGCTTGTTGTTTGAGCCTCTGACTTAGGCTTTTGCTCCTCTATGTTTCATTATGGCATTTGACCCGTTTTGGTGCTATAAATCTCAGGAAGGTAAGTAATATTTATTTATTCTTGTTCATATATTATATGAATGGTTGATTCATATCGCTGGCCTTGCTGCATGATTTCCTATGAATTTTTTCATTGTGGATTAGTTTTGTGTTTGGCTCCGCCTCCACTTATGGTTGCCTTTAAAATGTCCCATAGTCCATTTGGGTTGGGCTGTGATTTTCTGGCTCTCCTATTGCTAAGGAGTAGGATTCTCCTCTGTGATTCAGAGATTACCCTATTTGACTATTGCGTGTGCTGTTGCTACATTTTTTGCGACGACCGACCTCCTTAAGGTACCCCTCTCTTTCTGGTTCTGGTTGCGGTTTGTAATATTGGTATTGTTATTGTCTGTGACTTTTTGTGGTCTTTTTAGATGTCTTCTTCTGCTTCCGGCTCTGGTGATGGAGATTTTAGGAGGAAGAAATCCTCCAAGTGTAAACATTTAACCTGTTTAGATTGTAAGACTCCCTTGCCTGACGGCTATGAATTCACCTGCTGTCGCCAGTGTCGTGGCCCCCCTTCTGAGGAGCCATCCATATGTGTCATAGGTTGTGACATGGGTGAAAGAATACATGGAGGATTCTCTCAAGGAGATCCGGAATTCTATCTCCCAGATCGCCAAGAGACCACGTCTTGAAAAACATCCTCTCTTGCTGGTCTCGGACGAAGATTTTCAGGTTGTGGATGAAACTTTGTCTTCTGATGACTCCGCTAAAGATACCAGCAGACCTCTCTTCCCACTCGAGAAAGTCAATAGGCTGCTGAAGTCCATCCGGTCTAAATAATAATAATAATAATAATAATAATAATAATAGTCCTTTAATAGTCCCACAATGGGGAAATTCAGTGTGTTACAGCAGCAAAGATAAGCAGATACAAATACAAATACAACATGTACAGGAATGTTCCAAGGTGAGAGGCATTACATTAATAGCAGACAGACAGATAGGACGTAGCAGAGGAGGGGGGGGGGGATTTAACAGGCAGAGAGATATTTCAGTTCTCTGTGTGTAATGATCTCCGCTTAGGTCGGTGTTGGTTGTACAGCCTAACCGCGGTGGGGAGGAAAGACTTCCGATAGCGCTCCTTCTCACACCTAGGGTGGAGCAGTCGGTCACTGACAGTACTGCTCAGCGCGATCACAGTCTCATGCATGGGATGGGACTTATTCTTCTGCATGGAGCTCACCACAGACAGTATCCTTCTGTCACCCACCACCTGCACTGGGTCCAGTGGGCTCCCCAGGACAGAGCTGGCCCTTCTAATCAGCTTGTCAAGTTTATTTCTGTCCCTGGTTGATATACTGCTCCCCCAGCAGGCCACTCCAAAGAAGATGGCTGATGCCACTACCGAGTTGAAGAAAGTTCTAAGAAGTGCCCCCCGGATTCCAAAGGCTCTCAGTTTCCGTGATGTTGATGGGGAAGCCTCCACGTCCACCTATAGAGGGCCTAGGGTCTTCCAAGTGGACGAGACATTAAGAAAGTTAATGTCTTCAGAGTGGAAATTTCCGGAGAAACCCTTTATAACTACTGGTAGGTTTAAGGCCTTGTTCCTCATCACAGAGTCTCAACTGGATCAGTGGGGTCCTCCCCCTAAGGTGGATATAGCGGTAGCCAAGCTATCTCGCCGCACTCTAGTACCATCTGAGGATGGAGCAAATCTGCAGGATCCTATGGACAGACGCATGGAGAGTACTCTCAAGAAGGCCTATTCAGCGGCCTCTGCTCAGACCTCTGTCGCTGTTGCGTCATGTGAAGTTTCAGCCAAACTAGGCTGATTTGCTCCAGCTTGAGAGGGACATCGATTCTGGTGTCTCCAGAGACGAGTTACTTTCCTTCTTAACTTCGACTTCTTTGGCGGCAGAATTCCTAGCTGAGGCCTCCCATTATCAATTAAGGCTGGCGTCAAAGTCCTTGGAGCTTTCCACGGCAGCGAGGAGACCCTTATGGTTAAAACCTTGGAGAGCTGATTTTATCTCCAAGTATAACCTTTGTGCCTTACCATTTGAGCCAGGAAGAGTCTTTGGCAGTAGCCTGGATGAAATTTTAGAAGGCTTGGCTGATAAAAAAGGCAAGACTTTGCCTCAGTCTTTTAGGGGCAGATTTGGCCCTGGCCGCGGCAGAGGTTTTTCACCTCGACGTGGTCAGCAGTCCCGGAGGGGCTCTAGGTATTATTCTAGAGGCTCTGGACGGAGATTTCCCAAAACCGAAGATAGAAGGAAGCCCAGTTTCTGACATGAGAAGCTGTCTTCCTGTGGCCGAAATTCCTGTCGGGGGTCGTCTCTCCCTTTTTCTCAGTGCTTGGCGGGAAAAAATTCAGGACCCTTGGGTCTTACAGTTAATTCAGCGAGGTTATGCAATCGAATTTCTCTGTCCTCCCCGAGATCGGTTCGTCTTAACTCGCCGTCTTCCCTCGTCTCAGCAAGGTATTTTGGAACGCTCCATTCAAGAGTATATCCGCAAAGGAGCTCTAGAAGAAGTTCCTTCTCTAGAAGAAGGTTTGGGGGTTTATTCCCCCGTTTTTCTAGTTCCAAAGCCAGCAGGCAGATGGAGGATGATTATAGATCTGAGGTATCTAAACCGTTTCATCAGAAAAAAACGGTTCCGCATGGAAACCATAAACTCAGTTTCTTCTTTTCTTCTCCAGGGCGACGTTTTTGTCACCCTAGATCTGAAGGACGCTTATTTGCACGTGCCAATTTACCCTCCGCACAGGAAGTTCCTAAGGATTGCGGTTATAGTTTCCGGCCACAGGAAGCATTATCAGTTCTCGGCCCTCCCTTTCGGGATCTCCTCGGCTCCCCACACCTTTACCAAGGTGGTAGCTCCCATAGTAGCCGCCCTCAGGCTTCAGGGACTCTTTGTGGTCCCTTATTTAGACGACTGGCTGATAAAAGCCCAGTCAGTGTCTGTTCTGCTCCAGCATTTACAGATTGTCATATCCCTGCTTCAAAGCCTGGGATGGCTCAAAAATTGGGAGAAGTCAGAAGTCGTCCCCTCAACCAAAAGGAAGTTTCTTGGTTACTTCCTAGATTCAGACCGGCTGGAAATCTCCTTGGCGACTGCAAGGAAAGAGAAATTAATTACAGCGGTTCGGCAACTTTTCGGGAGGCCGAGAGCGTCCATCAGAACTTTGATGAAAATCCTAGGTCTGATGTCATCTTCCATCATGGCGGTTCCTTGGGCCTTATGGCATCTACGTCCTCTTCAGATGGAAATCCTAGGAATTTGGGATCGCTCTCTGTCCGGTCTCAACAGGAGGATTCGACTCTCCCCCAGGACCCATCTTTCTCTCAGATGGTGGTTGCACCTCAAGAACGGAAGGTCCACGGTCCAACCTCGTTGGACCCTGTTGACTACAGATGCATCCCTTACGGGATGGGGAGCCCATCTGGACGGAAACTCCATACAGGGAGTCTGGAGCGCTCCAGAAGGAAGGACGTTGTCCAACTGGAAGGAGCTCAGAGCTGTGTACCGTGCCTTACTCCATTTCTCTCCTCTTCTCAAGGGAAGAGCAGTCAGGATTCGCTCGGACAACATGACGACGGTATTATATGTGAACAGACAGGGAGGCACCAGGTCATCATCCCTCCTCAGGGAGGCAGATCTGATTTTTTCCTGGGCAGAGAAAAATCTGACCCATCTATCCGCGGTTCACATCAAGGACTCCCTGAACTCAGTAGCAGATCGGTTGAGTCGGGGTCGTGCCGTATCAGGAGAATGGTCACTCAATCCAGAAGTGTTTCATCAGATTACCCTGAAATACGGTCTACCGGAGATAGACCTCATGGCAACCCGACTCAATGCCAAGGTGGAGACGTTCTGTTCCCTGTACCAGGAGGACAATCCCTTGGCAGTGGATGCCCTGTCCATCCCTTGGAGGTCCAGGCTGTCATACATTTTCCCTCCAATTCCTATGATACCCAGAGTATTGATGAAAATAAGACAGGACCAAGCCTCTGTAATAGCCATCATTCCATTCTGGCCAAAAAGAGCTTGGTTTTCCCAGCTCATGGTGATGAGTCGAGGGATATATTGGAGGCTTCCCCCCACCCAGAACCTGGTTTCCCAAGGATCACTGAAGTGCCAGGATCTGAGGAGATTCAACCTGACAGCCTGGAGGTTGACCAGTCCCTACGAATGTATAGAGGACTGTCAGAAGCCGTCCTGAAGACGCTTTCCTGTGCTAGAGCTGAATCCACCAAAAGGAATTACCAGAGGACGGCTAAGATTTTTTTGGAGTGGTGCTCCAAAAGAGGCGTTGATAGTTCTAATCCTTTGACTTCTGATGTTTTGGATTTTCTTCAGGACGGCTTGGACAGGGGCCTTGCCCCTGCTACTTTAAAGGTACAGGTATCGGCTTTATCCGCCCACTTATACAGACGGTTGTCCCAGGATTCCCTGGTTGCAAAATTCCTTAAAGGAGCGGCGAGGCTGAAACCTGCGGTATCTTCTCCTATTCCCCAATGGGACCTTGCGACGGTCCTTTCAGGCCTTTGTGGTCCTCCTTTTGAACCTCTGGAAGCGACGGAGCTAAAATTTTTAGCCTTTAAAACTACTTTTTTGTTAGCCATCACATCTGACAAAAGGGTAGGAGAGCTACAGGCGCTCTCCTCCAAAGAACCTTATATTGTATTTTTTTCGGATAGGGTCCACCTTAGGTTTTTGCCTGGCTTTATCCCTAAGGTTCCTTCACGTAATAACTATAATCAATTGATTTCTTTGCCTGTTTTCCTTCCGGATCCATCCTCAGAAGAGGAGTTTAAACTTCATACTTTGGATGTGGTGAGGTGTCTGCGAATTTACTTATCGCGGACACAATCTTTCAGGAGAGCTGAAAATCTCCTAGTCAATATGTATGGTAAAGACAGAGGTCTTAAAGCTTCCAGACCCTCCTTGTCCAGATGGATTAAGGAGGCAATCAAAATTTCTTTCATTGCTCAAGGGTTGCTTCCTCCAGTTTTTTGTACAGCCCATTCGACCAGGGCTGTGTCGACTTCTTGGGCTGAGAATCGCTCGCTTCCACTGGATCAAATTTGTGCAGCTGCTTCTTGGTCATCCCAGCTGACTTTCGTCAAACACTATCGTTTGGATGTCCGCAGTTCCGAGGCGACTGCCTTTGGCCAGACAGTTCTTGAAGTTGTAAGGCGAGGAAACCCTCCCTAGGGGAATTACTTGCTATATCCCCATATTGTGCTGCTGTAGGACGTAAGGGAATCGTTGATTATATTGTTAATCTGTTTTCCCTTAGTCCTAACAGCAGCACAAGGCTTCCCTCCCTAAAATCTTGTTTCTTTTACTTTATAATTTACACAGGTGAGGGAGGTCTCTCGTGCCCTCTTATAGGGCAGCTTAGTAAGTACATTTTTGTGCTAATTAAAAGTTCCACCTGTCCTAAACAACACACAGGGGGAGAAATACCCCATATTGTGCTGCTGTTAGGACTAAGGGAAAACAGATTAACAATATAATCAACGAGTAATGGCTCCTGTTTGACATTGTTATCAGTATAAAAGACACCTGTCCACAACCTCAAACAGTCACACTGCAAACTCCACTTTGGTGAAGACCAAAGAGCTGTGGAAGGACACCAGAAACAAAATTGTAGACCTGCACCAGGCTGGGAAGACTGAATCTGCAATAGGCAAGCATCTTGGCGTGAAGAAATCAACTATGGGAGCAATAATTAGAAAATGGAAGACATACAAGACCACTGATAATCTCCCTCGATCAGGGGCTCCACGCAAGATCTCACCCCGTGGGGTCAAAATGATCACAAGGACGGTGAGCAAAAATCCCAGAACCACATGGGGGGACCTAGTGAATGACCTGCAGAAAGCTGGGACTAACGTAACAAAGGCTACCGTCAGATCCTGCAGTGCCAGACGTGCCCCCCTGCTTAAGCCAGTACATATCTGGGCCCGTCTGAAGTTTGCTAGAGAGCATTTGGATGTTCCAGAAGAGTATTGGGAGAATGTCATATGGTCAGATGAAACCAAAGTAGAACTGTTTGGTAGAAACACAAGTCGTCGTGTTTGGAGGAGAGTGAATGCTGAGTTGCATCCAAAGAACACCATACCTACTGTGAAGCATGGGGGTGGCAACATCATGCTTTGGGGCTGTTTCTCTGCAAAGGGACTAGGACGACTGATCCGTGTAATGAAAGAATGAATGGGGCCATGTATCGTGAGATTTTGAGTGCAAACCTCCTTCCATCAGCAAGGGCATTGAGGATGAAACATGGCTGGGTCTTTCAGAATGACAATGATCCCAAGCACACCACCAGGGCAACAAAGGAGTGGCTTCGTAAGAAGCATTTCAAGGTCCTGGAGTGGCCTAGCCAGTCTCCAGATCTCAACCCCATAGAAAACCTTTGGAGGGAGTTGAAAGTCCGTGTTGCCCAGTGACAGCCCCAAAACATCACTGCTCTAGAGGAGATCTGCATGGAGGAATGGGCCAACATACCAGCAACAGTGTGTGCCAACCTTGTGAAGACTTACAGAAAACGTTTCACCTCTGTCATTGCCAACAAAGGATATATAACAAAGTATTGAGATGAACTTTTGTTACTGACCAAATACTTATTTTCCACCATAATTTGCAAATAAATTCTTTAAAAATCAGACAATTTGTTTTCTCATTTTGTCTCTCATAGTTGAGGTCTACCTATGATGACAATTACAGGCCGGCCTCATCTTTTTAAGTGGGAGAACTTGCACAATTGGTGGCTGACTAAATACTTTTTTTCCCCACTGTACATAGACACAATATGTGGCCAGACTTAGCGGGAAGATCAAGAACTTTATTTGAGTCACACTTGCTTTCACTATGTGATAATCGATCAATACACATCTTTACTTGTAGACAACTGGCTGAAAATATTCAGCATATCCAGATGTCATTGTAGCAGAGAGTTGGTCAGCTGTCTCTCAAGCGTGTTCCCATCTAACCAAGCATATTCAGCTGTCACCACCATGTTACAAAGCACAATACAGTGATAAACAACATATCTTTGTTATGTATTTTTCTAGATTTGAAAAACAACTTTGAAGTCTTATGCAAATGAGGCAGTTGGTGCACTGGTGGGCGGGCCTTCAGCTCCCTGGAGCACTGCTCTTGCCACTCAAACCTTTACCATTTCCTGCCTACAGCACCTTGTACAGTCAGCGTTGATCCTGTGGCATCCCAGAGCTGGCTATGGCTGGGCTGAGGGTGATCTCTGTGCATTGTATTATTTCCTGTTGCTTCATAGCCTGTGTGACATAGCAGGGGGTCCTGAGTCTCACACAACACAGCGCCACCTAGTGAGCCTCACACATGCATTACACCTCCCATAGGATTGAATAGTAACCAAATGTCCAATGGGAGGACATCGCCTGGGAAAAGGGGAGGAGTCAGCTGATCACTGGGTCCCCACGGTAACACCCCTGCAGGAAGGTCCTGCGTGTGAGGAGTTAGAAGTGTGGAGTGTTAGGAGGAGGAGGTGAGGAGATAAGTGTGATGTCCTGTGAAGAAAGCAGTGAGTTTAGTGCAGGAATCTCAAGTCCTAGACAGGCCCAGGAAGGTTGGAGAGCTGACATACTCCAGCTATTCAGAAGATCCTGTCCCCTGTCTGCCTAGCCATCGCCCTGAAGGAAGTCAAGCATCATTATCTTGTCAGCATGAGACTGTGGAGAGAACATTCTGGAACACGTGCTCCATAGCAAGTATCACAGGATCCAGGGGCCAAGGCCAGACCTGTGGAATATCCTGCCACCCTGACTATTGCACCCCGAAACTCTGAGCTATCAGGACCACATAACGTGAGTGGGGAATATTATGTACTAGTATCATGGTGGGCATCCTCCTATGAGCCAAATAGGAGCCCAGACGCACCTTAGGGCTGTAACACTGAAGTATAAGGGGCTAGGAACACCTTTCATCAAGTCTACCCTGCACCCCAGGACTTTGCTGTGTCACCAGGCGTACCCCGTTGTTTTGTATTGAAGAAACTGTTTAAGCATTTGTGCCTCCTCACCCATGGAAGTAAAAGTTCAACTTTACAACCGTTTCTGTGTCTGACTCTGCACCGACAACATCAGGGCGCCCCAAACACCACCAGTCGGCACAGTATAGGGGAAGCGCCCCGGGGGAACAATCACCACCAACATTTGTGCAGCCCCCTCATCACCGGTACCAGTAGTGGTAACGTGGGACAGCACCAGCGCTGCGCCCTCGTGCCCAGAGACCGTGACAAGTCTGCGCTGTTTGCACCCCGCAATCCCAACTGCAGCGTTACCTTCCATCTGGTCACCGCAAGAAAAACTGGCGTCACGAACAGGATACGGGTGTGTGCCATTTTGAGAAAGTCGCCACGAAAAGTGCGCCAAATTGTCTCCAGAGCATCGGTCTTTATTGTGGACTTTGCTAAGATCAAGTTTATTCCCTGAGAGTGCTTGCCACAAAGAGGGGGGAGCCCTATACCCCTGAAGTAAGCCCTAAAGACTGTCCTCTCAGTGTGTTACAGCCCTGGAAGAGTTAAAACGCCCAGGACTTGTTTGCTGCGCCACATCGCTGTGTAAGAACGCCCACAAAGGGTTAACTGAACCTTGCAAAAGTGCGGGAGATTTTTAGCACTGCCCATGAGGCCAGGAGACCCATCTGCCACCATCTTAGGAGAGCCCAGAATGCTGAGCGCAATGCTCCAGCGCACCCATACAAGAAAGTGAAAGGCGAACGTGCCGGCACCATTTCTGACTCTCCGGTGCCGCATCACCGTCCCTGCTGTGCACCGCTGATCTCTGGTCCACGCTGCAGTTGCTGTCAGTGAGTACTGTGCCTCCCTGTCCTTGTCTTCAGTCCTCCCACGGCCCCAGTGAGTGTTTTCCGTGTACAGTGTCCGTGGGGAGTGCCACCATTAAAGAGGGGGAGCACACCGTCAGCCTGCATCACAGTGACTCTGTTAATAGCTACAGCATTCTTAAAGGGACAGCATTCCAAGTTGTAGTCTCCATTCCCTGCCAGCAAGCAGTTGAGTTTCTTAAAGAGACGGCGACCTAATTTCAGTCATACCTGCAAACAACATGACTGAGCAAAGTGACATTGTGCCGTCTGTTTCTAGTGATCCAGCAGTGCCCATGGCGAGCAGCCTACCATTCTCCATGCCATTTTACCCTGGCGCACCATGGCTGCCGCGCTACAAAGGGGAGGCGCATACCCTCAGGGACTTTCGTGAGAAGATGCTGTCTCTCTTCCAGTTCTATCCTCTGAATACAGAACAGCAGATTCAGATCCTGCTGGGCCAGCTTGAGGGTGCTGCAGCTAGGGAGGTCAAATCCTGGCCTGCCTCTGACAAAAGAACCTCTGGGCAAATTCTGGACAAACTCCAGGTGAACTTTGACGTGCGATCTGTCTCCGAGGTAAAGATGCGCTTCTTTTCCAGACGACAACTACCTGGTGAGACCCTGCGGGACTATGCTTTATCCCTCCAAGAGGCGTTCAGAGCTGTGGTGCAAGTGGATCCACGTGAAAATGTGGACTCTGATAAAATCTTGCTTGACCGCTTCATAGAAGGGGCGGGTACCACATTGCTCCAGAGTCAGTTGCGAATGCTTGCTGCACAACATCCCAGCATCACGTTTGCTGACTTCAAGGCCCTTGCCATCCAGGTCTTGGGACAGGAGCAGCCCCAGCCGAGCCCAGTCATCTGTGCTCCCTCACCTGGACCCTCAACAAGCATTGCTCCAGTTGTCCTGCCACTACCTCTGGGTACCTCACCTGCTGCCCAAACTGCGCAGACTACACCAGCAGACTCCAGAGATGACCTTCTGGCCCGAGTGGATCATCTGACCCGTGCCATGGAACAGATCACCGTCCGTCTAGATCGTCTGACCCAGCCGTCTTCATCGTCCAGTGATCCTTTGCGAAGTCTCAACATCTCACCTGAGTCGCCACCCAGACGTCCGTCTTCAGTGAAACCTCCGCAGAGTGAGAGGCCATACTGTACCTATTGCCATAGATATGGACACAACAGGCCTCAGTGTTTTCAGTTAAACGGGCCACCCCCGAGGCAGCGGGCCGCCCCTCGGCAGGAAAGAAGAAGGGCCCAGGTGAATCTTCAGTGCCATTGTCACGCTTCGTCTCAGCCTGCCCACACATCACAATCCGGGTGAACGGCGTCCCTCTGACAGCGTTGGTGGACACTGGATCTCAGGTAACAACCCTGCGCAAGCAGGTGTTCCTTGAACATTGGGACTTAGGTGTGTTGAATAGAACACCTGACACATGGATAAATCTGTGTGCCAGCAATGGACAGCCCATACCACAGCAGGGTTATTGGGAACCCACTATCCAGATTGGGGACTTGAAACTGCCTAGACAGGGTGTAATTGTCACTGATGTAGAGGATGATAGGTTTGCAGTTGTAATATTAGGCATGAATGTTTTACGCCATTGCTTTGCAGAAGTGTTGGATGCCTTGCGTGCCTCTCTCCTTACAGCTTCTCCCAGTGACCAGCAGACCATTCAGCGGGCCATTCGTGTACTCAATGCCCAGCACAAGTTCGCCAACAAACAAGGTGAAATTGGTCGAGTCCGGATCCAAGATACCCGTCCAGTAACCCTACAGCCTGGAACAGAAACTATGGTGTGGTGCCGTGCCCGTCCGGGCATAGAAAATCAGGACTACGAGGCCTTGCTACAACCCATACAGGTAGATGGCCAACCACTTGTCATGGCTGCCCGCAGCCTTGTCACAGTTTCCAATGGACGTGTTCCTGTCCGCTTAGTCAACTTGGGCGATGCTCCCGTGAACCTCCACAAGTTCCACTCTGTGGCCCTGCTACACCGGTTAGCACCAGAAGACATTCTCTCTGGTGATTCTACCGCCACACAGCGTTCCACCCAAGCTGCTGAGAACATTCAGAATGGAGCCACGAAGTCCTGGTGGGATGAATTGAACGTGGGAGACGCCAATACCCCTATAGAGCACATCAATGGGGTTCGCAATGTGGCCAAGCGTTACCAACAGGCATTCAGCAAACACCCATTGGACTTTGGTAAGACCATGACCATACAACATCGCATTCTGACTGGTGACCACCATCCAATCAAGGAGCGTCACCGTCCAATACCACCAGCGATGTACCAACCGGTGAAAAAGTTGATCCAAGAGATGCGAGATGCTGATGTCATCCGGGAGAGTAACAGCCCCTGGGCAGCCCCGCTAGTCCTTGTCAAGAAGAAAGACGGAACCCTACGATTTTGTGTGGACTATCGTAAACTCAACAACGTCACGCACAAAGACGCATACCCATTGCCGCGGATTGAGGAATCTCTAACGGCTTTGGGATCAGCTACCTGTTTCTCGACCCTGGACTTAACCAGTGGATACTGGCAAGTCCCTATGGTGCCTGAAGATCGTGAAAAGACTGCGTTTACGACCCCGATGGGACTCTTTGAATTCAATAGTATGCCATTTGGGCTATGTAATGCCCCAGCCACATTCCAACGGCTTATGGAGAGGTGCCTCGGCCATGAGAATTTCCAGAGTGTGCTACTGTACCTGGACGATGTTATTGTATTCTCCCGGACATACCAAGAACACCTTCGTCACCTGTCCGAGGTATTCAAGGTACTTATACAGCACGGCCTAAAGGTGAAGCCCTCCAAGTGCTACCTGTTGAAATCCCAAGTTCACTACCTTGGGCATGTCGTGAGCGCACAAGGCGTCCAACCTGACCCTGAAAAGATCACTGCAGTCCAGAACTGGCGAAGACCAACTACCGTCAAAGAAGTCCGAAGCTTCCTTGGATTCGCAGGTTACTACCGGCGTTTCATACCACACTTCGCCCAAGTAGCCGAGCCTCTGAACGAGTTGTTGCGCGGTTGTCCCAGAGAAAACTACAACCGAAAACTTCCGGTAGACTGGACAGCGCGTCAAGAGGAAGCCTTTCAAGCGCTTAAAGCACTTCTGACACAACCACCAATTCTAGCCTATCCCGACTACAGTCAGCCATTCCGCTTGTACACAGATGCAAGTCACCAAGGTTTGGGTGCAGTGTTGTCCCAGGTTCAGGACAACAAAGAGCGAGTCATCGCCTACGCCAGCAGGAGTCTGAGTGGCGCGGAGAAGAACGACCAGAACTATAGTTCTTTCAAACTCGAACTTCTGGCGCTTGTCTGGGCCGTGACAGAGAAGTTTAAAGACTACCTGGCTGCCACACCCTTTACCGTGTACACAGATAACAATCCGTTGGCGCATCTGGACACTGCTCGACTGGGAGCCCTTGAACAACGGTGGGCCTCAAGACTCGCGAATTACAAGTTCTCTGTCAAGTATCGCAGTGGCAAGTCCAACGCTAACACTGATGCACTCTCAAGGTTGCCTGTGGGAGAAGAACCACCCCGAGAAGACATCTGGGAAGAGGTGGAGATGCCACCATTCTACAACAAGTTTGCCCAACAGGTTGCTATTGGTGTCCCTGTAGAAGGAGAACCTCTGGCGAAAACAGCTGCCGAATCCCTCCAGGAGCCATCTCTGTGGAAAACGTTCCAAGAAGAGAGCAGAGTTTTAGGAGAATTGTCAGATTTCCTGCTTACAGGAAGAATACCAACCCGTGTAAAGAGAGGTCTTCATGACATGGAATTAAAACGCCTTTGGCGACAGAGGAAGCGCCTGTTTGTCCAACGAGGCCTTCTACATAGAAACACTCTTGATCCTGTCACAGGTGAAAGGCTTCATCAGATCCTCGTACCAAGAAGAGACGCACAGATGATACTTGAGGCGTATCATGACAGATCCGGTCACTTCGGGGTACAAAAGACCGAAGCTACCATCCGTCGTCGCTTCTATTGGGTTGGGATGAGGAGTGACATTGAGAGTTGGTGCCGAGAGTGTCCCGCCTGTAGTATCACCAAGGAAGGTCGAAGAGATCAGAAGGCCCCTCTACATCCAATTAAGACTCAAAAGCCGTGTGAAATTGTTGCTCTGGACCATGTGAAGTTGGGTCCCACACGTTCCGGCTACAGCTACGCTCTGACAATGGTGGATCATTACTCCAAGTTCCTTGTCATCGTGCCTGTCAGAGATCTTACCGCAAGAACTACGGCTGAGACCTTCTACGCAGAGTTTGTCCGCCATTACGGTTGTCCTGAGCATATCCTCACCGACCGTGGATCGGCGTTTGAATCCCAATTGTTCCGTGAGCTGTGTCAGTTCCAAGACTGCAAGAAGTTGCGAACCACAGCGTATCACCCTCAAGGGAATGGTATGTGCGAGAAGGCAAATCAAGTGATCATCGGCATGCTAAGAACAGCCGCAGTTACACCTGGTGTTGAGTGGCCTGAGCGTATCAAGGACTTGGCCTATATTTACAACAACACACCCCAAACATCTACGGGATACGCACCATTTTATCTAATGTTTGGAAGACAAGGTCAACTTCCTTCAGACTTAACCCTTGGTGTGAAGGTCCCTGACACCATCAATCCACTACCCATAACAGACTGGGTTGTTGAACACCGCCGACGTATGGAGGAAGCTAAAGAGATAGTTGAAACGCGCATGGATGAGGTTCGTAGGAGACAACAGGAGGATTACAACCATCACGCCCATGCAGCGCCCCTGAAAGTTGGCGACCGTGTATGGTTAAGGAATAACCATCGGAATGGGAAATTGGATCCATTCTGGGAGAAAGAACCATACAGTATCATCTCCATACCATATCCTGAATCCGACGTGTATGAGATCTCTAAACCTGGGAGACAGCCCCAAGTAGTACACCGAAACCGTCTGAAGCTGTGCCTTAAAGAAGGACTACCCACAGAGGTGACCCCAGCTGAGACAACGAGTACAGAGATCTTGTCACCTTCTGAAGCAAAAGAGAGACCCCCAACGTTAACTGAGCTTATGTGGGCGCCTAAACTACTACCATTTAGCTGTTACCCACCAATTGCTCTAGTGCAAGAGAACCCTTCGACAGATGATTTAATTGATTTCAGTGACTCTGTTCCTGATCCAAATCTCGTTCCACTTAGGCGTTCTGAGCGTACCACAAAAGGCATACCTCCAACACGCTATAGTGATGCCATGGCTGTCCTTGGGTAAAAGAGGTTAACTGTCTCTGCTTCTGTATATATGTTATTCCTGCTCTGATTACATTAATGTTTTTCCTGTGTGTATATACAGTATATATATAATATCTTGCCATGTAATATAGTATTTACATTTATATGCAACAATCCAAGCCATAGTGCCTGGCTCACCGAGCCAAGGAAGTTCTGTTACCCCATTGCGGTATGGACATTGGTGCTAGAGTGCCTACTCTTCCTTACAGAAAGGACTGTTTATTGTTTCTCAGAGAGACTCTCATGATAATGGACACTCACGAAATTTGTGCCAGAGAGCCTCTGGACCCATTTGCACTACTGTTGTTTCTATATGGACTGTCTGATGGTACCGCCAAAAGGTTACATAAGTCTGAGTTTAATTATCTCTCCGTTACCCTTCAGACTTCTCATGGACATTCCAGGACTATGCCGGGAGGTCTTACCTCAAGTTTCTAAGTATTATATTTTTCTAAACTTTTAGTGACATTTGCATTTTATTCGTATTTATTAACGTTATGTTACATTTCTCACCTTCACCCCAGCCCGTCGCCGAGGTCGGCTCAGTGAAAGAGGGGGAGTATGTGGCATCCCAGAGCTGGCTATGGCTGGGCTGAGGGTGATCTCTGTGCATTGTATTATTTCCTGTTGCTTCATAGCCTGTGTGACATAGCAGGGGGTCCTGAGTCTCACACAACACAGCGCCACCTAGTGAGCCTCACACATGCATTACACCTCCCATAGGATTGAATAGTAACCAAATGTCCAATGGGAGGACATCGCCTGGGAAAAGGGGAGGAGTCAGCTGATCACTGGGTCCCCATGGTAACACCCCTGCAGGAAGGTCCTGCGTGTGAGGAGTTAGAAGTGTGGAGTGTTAGGAGGAGGAGGTGAGGAGATAAGTGTGATGTCCTGTGAAGAAAGCAGTGAGTTTAGTGCAGGAATCTCAATTCCTAGACAGGCCCAGGAAGGTTGGAGAGCTGACATACTCCAGCTATTCAGAAGATCCTGTCCCCTGTCTGCCTAGCCATCGCCCTGAAGGAAGTCAAGCATCATTATCTTGTCAGCATGAGACTGTGGAGAGAACATTCTGGAACACGTGCTCCATAGCCAGTATCACAGGATCCAGGGGCCAAGGCCAGACCTGTGGAATATCCTGCCACCCTGACTATTGCACCCCGAAACTCTGAGCTATCAGGACCACATAACGTGAGTGGGGAATATTATGTACTAGTATCATGGTGGGCATCCTCCTATGGGCCAAATAGGAGCCCAGACGCACCTTAGGGCTGTAACACTGAAGTATAAGGGGCTAGGAACACCTTTCATCAAGTCTACCCTGCACCCCAGGACTTTGCTGTGTCACCAGGCGTACCCCGTTGTTTTGTATTGAAGAAACTGTTTAAGCATTTGTGCCTCCACACCCATGGAAGTAAAAGTTCAACTTTACAACCGTTTCTGTGTCTGACTCTGCACCGACAACATCAGGGCGCCCCAAACACCACCAGTCGGCACAGTATAGGGGAAGCGCCCCGGGGGAACAATCACCACCAACATTTGTGCAGCCCCCTCATCACCGGTACCAGTAGTGGTAACGTGGGACAGCACCAGCGCTGCGCCCTCGTGCCCAGAGACCGTGACAAGTCTGCGCTGTTTGCACCCCCGCAATCCCAACTGCAGCGTTACCTTCCATCTGGTCACCGCAATCCTCTCACTGCTATCACGTTACCCATCCTACTTGAGTAGCAAGGCTGAAGACCTATACCCAGTTCACCTATTCTTTAAAGGGACTGCGGCACTGATGAAAGAGCTGCAACCCCTTCACTCTTTACATTGCAAGCCATCTGTTTTATAGTGGCCATGCTAAGTAATTACAAGCCTTTAGTTACGCCACTGTCTACCAGGTAGCCTGATCATCCTCCACGCACTGCTGTGAAGGTTTGTGATTTCATTCAGCTAGTGCAATAGCTGTCTCTAATTAAGTAGTTCAGACTACTTGGCATACGCAGTGAGTGACCTTTCTCGCATTGACAGGTAAGTAGACATATCCTATATTGGTAGTCACATCACAGTTGCAGTATCGCTCTCAGCTTTTGGTTCTCATAACCTGTAATACGTAGACAATATGTGACAGTAGCACCACCATAATTCTCTTAAAGGGTATCTCTGCTTTAGACATTTCTAGCATATCCATCACCTATGTCCAGATCAGGGTGTGCTGGCCACAACAGCCAGGCAAAGAATGACTGGCAAAGTGGGCATTTATGAGTTTGTCTCTCTACATTCACTTTTATGGGAGTCACAGAGACTTTCAAAAACAGCTAAGTCATAATTCCTATTGAAGTGATTGAAGAGAGCCACACACTTGTGCAACTACTGGCCACTTCATTTATTTAGAGTGGGTCGGGGGTCCTCCACATGGGTGGAGTGGGTGGGTGGGATCCACATCTCTGTGAACAGGCCATGAATCTCTGAGATGGAACTAGCCCTTTAAGTAAAGGCAATACAGCTGTATTGATCGTATCTGACTTTACATATGATTCATGATTCATTTACTCAGTGACTTCTCTGTTCTGGGAAATTTAGGGGAATTAGTCTCAATGCTGGTACAGAAGGTTATCTCATGTGAGAAATGGAAGTTACAGCTATAAACCCATCTATGAATTCAGTAGTTACTATTGTCACTTATATATTCATATACTGTATGTGCTCCTGCGAAACAAAGCAGAGAAGACTGGATCTATTCTACACATCGACCGAATGAATGAGAACTTATCTTAGCACCACATTGGTTTAAAGATAAGTGTGTTAACCTATTCCTGTGTAAGCATGGCTGGATTTACCTATAGGTATAGGGGTAAGACATACGACTCCCAACTCTTGTGACCACCACAAAGTTTAACCCTTTAAGGACGGAGGGTAGTTTGATTGTCAAGGCTAGGCAAATGTTTTCATTGTTTCCATCTCCCCCTTCTAAAATTCCTAAGTTTATTTTTCTGTCGACATATGTGGGCTTATTCTTTGTGCATTTCAATATGTGTGCAGGAGATGGCCGATCGCTGTACTTCGGCTATTTCTGGGACTCCCATTGAAATGAATTGAATGGTGCCGGAGCTTGACTATATTCAGAACTGGGGACAAATTTCCTCTGTTCTCCTGATCAGTGGGGGTCTGAGTAGTCGGATCTGCAAGTTATTCCCTATCCTATGGATAGTGGACATCTTGCATAGTTGGGAATATACCTTTAAGATATCTACTGTATCTATTTCTCTAAAAGTGCATACTGTATCTGAATACTGTATTTGTAGTGATAGAGATGTTAGGAGGCAATGCTTCTCCCAATATCACTGACAAGTATTTGTCTCCTGTAGAGACCATTACTATACAGTAATAAGCTGTTACGAGGTATTACTTTAAAGGGAGTCTGTCACCAGAATCCAGTATATTAACCCAGCCCTGCAGATAGATAGGTTAGGGTCACGTTGTATCATATCTTCTGGGACTGTCCTTCTGTAGGCTTCTGATGTATTGTTTCGACAGGATGTCCCACTAGATCCACTCACTTACCTGCTTACCTTACCACCCCGACACCTAGGTAAAAAGACGTCTAAGCTCTTATACCTCTGCACTGCTGCTAAAACTCTTGTGGCTCTCCACTGGAAGAGCCTGCACCCTCCTTCGAGCCATGCCCTTGTTGCTCTTATTAAAGATGTACGTAGCCTGGAATACCTTACTGCCACTCTCAACAACACTGTAGAGTCTTTCCAGTCCATTTGGTCCCCGTGGGAAACTTATTGTATCCTTCATGGTCTCTGATCCCTCTCTCCCCCCTCTCCCCTCTATCCCTTCTCATTGTCCTCTTTTTTTCTATCGTCTTTTGTGTCTAATGCTCTTGTTTCCCCATATCTGTGATTGTTCTTGATTGACATCTTTTTTGTTGCATTACTCAGTGTTTTGGGGATTTTTTTCTTATTTTGTTAAAATTTATAAAATTGAAAAAAGGTAGTTTAGGGTCACCTGAATGAAACAGTATGTCCTACTTATGAATGGCTGCCTCTGTTGCCAAGATATCACTGCAAATGAGCTCTTTGGAGCAATGAGGATATTGCTACTTACCCATTTGGAGCAATGACAATCCTTATTGTTCCAAAGAGCTCATTTACATAGTGACAAAGACTGCAATAATTTAGCAAAGGGAATACCAATTCACAAGGGAGAAACACTGTTTGATTCAGGTGACCCTAACCTATCTATCTGCAGAGCTGGCTTGATATGCTAGGTTCTGGTGACAGACTCCTTTAAAAGGAATACATAACAGCTTATTACTGTATAGTAATTGTATCTAAAGGTGCAGCAAGTCCCTTTAAGAACCCTTTCCTGTCACCCTGACTTATAAGGTGCTCTGTAAGATGTAAGTGTGACTATAGGTCAGAAGCCATGGATCTGGCTAGGGCTTATCCTAGACATTATGCCCCTGCAGACACTGGCACCAGTATCCAGTAGATGATCTGTATCACTGCATGAGCACACTGCTAGGACAATACTGCTGCATGTACTCACTGTTGTCATCCAGAATTTAGAAGTGATTTTCATTGCCTGCTCCCTGTGAAGATGAAATGTTTTACTGGTGAAACTGGAGTGGAAAATACCAGTGATCCTGATAGGTTCAGAAGGTTTTAGGTCATAGGCAGCAGAAAATAGCCAGACACAGTCATACAATCTGTGCCCAAAGTGGGTGCAGAGTTGTATATGGCCAAGAATGGCATAATAATAATTATGTGTCTGCTTTATAGCAGGGGAGAAGCTTTGTGTGCACTGTAATAATGTCATTACTATATAAAACCTGGATAAAACATGACTGATGGAGACACTTTCATGTGAAGCAGAAATAGCCCAGCAGTGTATGTGGAGGGGGGTGGAGGATACAGCTAGCCTTAAGGCATCTATATACCTCCTCTATGTCTCACTTGGGGCTGGCTGCATCTGGAGTGACGTTCTAGCTGTGTCCTAAGGAATTCATTGCCACCCACCAGTGCCACAAGGCAGGTATTTCTCACTGTGCAAGTGCTTGCTGCAGGGAGAGGGTTAATGGTTAGACTGCAGCAGAGGAGATTACAAGGCTGGATGCAAGAGAGTCTCTAAAATGCTCCCCAGAATGTGGATGCCATCTGCACTTTTCATGTTAGATGGAGCTCAGCCCAGTAAGTTTCTAAGGTGTCAGTGAAGCTGAAGAGTGCCAGTCCAAGGCAGTGGATTGCAAGCTTTTGGGAATAATGTATAAGGAGGCACAAGGATCTGGAAGCTGGTCTGTCTCCAGCTGCTCTCTTGCACCCAGCTGGGTTGCTTTCTGCAGCTGTGCCATACAGACAGCACTGAGCATAGACTGCAAGCTCTCCAGAGAAGAAGACAACGCAGGGGGCTAGAAGAAGATTACTTCATATGGAGGGTACCTGTCCTGCTGCCCATCTCACCAGGGTGGCACTATGGCTTCTGTGGTGCCCCTATTTCTGCTTGGAGAGGAGTAACACTGCGTAAAGTATTCAGAGATGGTAATGAACAGGAGCCTTTACCAAGAAGTGCAGCAGAGGAGGGAACTGGTGGCAGGACAAGTAGTCACAGGGAGTCTACTGTCCCTTCTCATCTTCTGGACCCTTTTTGGTAACATCTTGGTATGTACAGCTGTCATGAGATTCAGACACTTACGTAACAGAGTCACCAACATTTTCATTGTGTCTTTAGCTGTCTCTGATCTTCTGGTAGCTCTCTTGGTGATGCCTTGGAAAGCTGTAGCAGAAGTTGCAGGTCATTGGCCATTTGGAGAATTCTGCAACATCTGGGTGGCCTTTGACATTATGTGCTCCACAGCTTCCATCCTCAACCTGTGTGTCATCAGTGTGGACAGGTACTGGGCTATCTCCAGCCCTTTTAGATATGAGAGGAAGATGACCCAGAAGGTGGCATTGCTGATGATCGGTGCTGCATGGACTTTGTCTATCTTGATTTCATTCATACCAGTCCAGCTTAACTGGCACAGGAATAGGAAAGACATGCCAGACATGAATAACCAGACTGCAGAAAACTGTGACTCTAGCTTGAACAGGACGTATGCCATCTCTTCTTCCCTCATCAGTTTTTACATACCTGTAGCTATTATGATTGTGACCTACACCAGGATCTATAGGATTGCGCAGATCCAGATCAGGAGGATATCAACCTTGGAAAGAGCAGCTGAACATGCTCAAAGCTGCAGGAGCAACCGTGTAGACTGCAGAAACCACCATAATAGCCTGAAAACTTCCATCAAAAAGGAGACAAAAGTTTTAAAAACCTTATCTGTCATCATGGGGGTCTTTGTGTGTTGTTGGTTGCCATTTTTTATCTTGAATTGCATGGTTCCTTTCTGTGACAGGTCTTCTGGAGACCCCAAAGCTGGACTACCTTGTGTTAGTGAGACCACCTTTGACATTTTTGTCTGGTTTGGTTGGGCTAACTCTTCCTTGAACCCTATCATCTATGCTTTCAATGCTGATTTTCGCAAGGTCTTCTCCAGTCTTCTGGGTTGCGGACATTGGTGTTCTACCACTCCTGTTGAAACAGTCAACATCAGCAATGAACTAATATCCTACAACCAAGATACTATATTCCATAAGGATATCGTGACAGCCTATGTCAACATGATACCTAATGTGGTGGATTGTATAGATGACAATGATGAGACTTTTGACCGCATGTCTCAGATCTCACAAACCTCTGCAAACATTGAGATGGCCACCAGTTCAATGTGTGACCTGGACTGTGACACAGAGATTTCACTTCATAAAATTACCCCTTCCATGCCAAATGGGTTCCATTAAACCAAGTCATGTCTGGTTATAGTGATATTATCATTTGGTGCCATCACTCATTGCCATACATGTGAAATAAGTAAGTTATGATGACACTATAGTATACTTATATTAAAGTTATGTGAGTGTTTGTGTGTTTTATATATGGGGCAATATCTTTGTTTCATTAATATGTGTGGGGAATAGACTTTGTTCTAAGCACTTTACTAAGATCCAAGCATATCTTCCATACATGTTGGTCATGCATGGGTCATTATGCTATACTTCTATATTTAATGTAGGGTGGTGTCCTATATATGGCACGGTAATGACTAATATCTCATTGTGGGCAGTCATGAATCTGGTGCAGTAGAAGACATTGTTGATGTCCTTGACACACAACCAGATGGCTTTGTGTATCTTCTAGCCTTGTCCCCCTCCAATATGGTTGTTTGTGGTGGCCAGCAACCCTAGTTTTATTTGCACTATGTAAAATAACATCCCATTGCTCCATAGTAAAACTAGATGAATCAGTTGATGCATTGTAACAGATACATTGTTTTATTTCCACTTTTTTACATATAACTTCAACATAAATAATGTATTTTCCTCTGTATAAAGCCATGATGAAACAATTGATACATTGTCACATTACAAACATTGTTTTCTTTGCAATATATATATATATATATATATATATATATAGTAATTGCAACATTAAAGAACAAGAAACTACAGTAGTAAAACCCTGAAAAATCACTAAATACAATGTAACTCTATTGTCCCTCCACATGCCATCAAGCTTCACAATGATTCCTCCCTATTACTCAACTAACAGGTTACATAAGACCAAATGTTATATAAATGTAAACCCTAAATCAGGTTCCCATCTGCTATTGAAAGGGTTAAAGCGGCTCACAATAAGGCATCCACCGCTATAATCACTTATTGCTGTCTGTGAGACTGAGTAATCCTCCTGTAAAGCTGCTCAGTGTTTCTAAAACACATAATACCAAAAAAGCAACTCATGATACAAAGCCCTATATGCTGCTTGTGAGATGTCCACTGTACCCAATGTGTGTAGCAGAATATTACCAGAACCACCCCCACCCCAGCTGGTTTAGGCTGAAATCACATAAGCAGTTTTTGGGTCAGTTTTGGATGCAGTTTCTTGAGTCATGGTCAGAAGTGGAGACAAACAGAAGGAAAAGTATATAAAGATGTGCTATTCCATTTACATAGCGTGCTTATGTTATTTACGTAGTGCGCCAAATATGTAAATAACGTAGAGCGCCACGGAATTTTACTTTAATAACATAGTGCACAGGCAGGTAAGGATTGTTACATCTTTAGGAAAGACTGATACCGCTCCTATTCTTTGTATCTATTTTTTTTTTTTTAAAACTGCATCAAAAACTGCCTGTGTGATCTCAGCCTTATACATTCCCTCCATTGATGTCTGTAGTGCTCTACCTCATAATGGTATTGGTTTCATTGCTTTAATGAATCAAGTGCTCTTACATATAGGGATGGATATAGATATAGTGACTGTGTATATATGTGACCGCAAAGTTGTGTGTTGTGTAAATATCAAAGAAATCGCTGTATTTATTTTCTTTACTTCATGGTATTATATCATTGATTGTGACATTAAATATACATTTTATGATTTATTTTTTATAATTTGTGGTTTATAATTCTACACTTTATATAAGTGCTTGTGTGGAGGATCTACGTGGGATGAAGCAAGTCATTGGGAATATGCAAGTGAAGTAGCTATAGGGGGTAGAGACGATTATGTCACATATAGACCCTGAGGGTCTCTCTTCTACATAATGATGGGTTCGTGGGTGGGGGAATATAGAGATTTTGCAGTGCAGTTATGGATTCGGGAATATGTCAGTATTTGCATGCTTATAGCTGTGAAAATTTGATGACACCATTGGATGTGAGGTCGATGGGGGTTGTAGTCGGGCATCTCAGCAGGTCAGTCATTGACTGTGGTTTTTATAACCTTCTTCAAGCTGTTAATATACACCAACATTCAGTTTTGAGATGATGTCAGGGCATGCTGGGAATTGTAGTTTTGCAATACTTCGCTCTTAGAGGTCTTAGTATTGTATATGACTGCTTGGCAAGAGAAAGTCAATCCATGAAGCACCTAAGGGATATTTTTCTATTTGGGTAATGGAGCTTAGTAAGAATACAGTGGGTTTATAGTAATGATTCTGCTGTATTCCTGAGTGGACCACTGCCCTCAACTTTCCTCAATTTCCCCCCTTTCTCACCAGTGACTTACAGCCACCTTATGTTTGCCTGTGTACATGGTGGCAGGGACAGTCAGTATAACAAGTATGTGTCACGCACCCCTCACACACTGGACACACGCCACAAACATGCAACTTATATGCTGCTTGCATGCTGGCCACATGTAACACTCGACTCACACCAGATTTATTTTTGCTAGTTCTGACCCCGGGTAGATCCTCCAGGCAGAACAGAAATATGTTTACAAGGTCACATCCCCGATACTGCAAAGTCATACCCATGGCAAGGTAATGTCCCCATATAGCCTGCTACTGTCCCAGTCCACTTCCCTCCAGGCCCTATACAGCTACCCCTGCACGGCAGCCACGGTTTACTGGGGAGAGGGGTTGGATGAGACAGGAGGAGGATCCCTTTATGAAGGATTCCTAACTATATATCCATTTATAACTAAAGTACCTTTCACCTCCTCCACTAACTCGAGTTTTGCAACAGTAGGTACTCCACTCATTCACACAATTATGGAATTTTTTTCTCTAGCCCCCACCATTCCTGAGCATTCATTGCAGTTAGCTTTGGTGCCTGTTATGCTAATTAGACTCTCTAATGTCAAGTGGGTGGAATCAGGAGCAGGCAAGGGGCCAGATTCAGAGCTCTAACACTGTCTATCTCTGATTGGAGCTCTGAGACATGCCCCCTTGACTGTTCCTACCTGACACCACCCACTTGACATTATAGAGTTTAGGAACTCAAGTTATTAGAGGAGGTAAAAGATCCTCTTTAATGGCACAATTTTAGGATAATAGTAGAGCACACGGGTCCCCATGATACAGTGTGCCGCCTTTACATAGGACATAGTCAGGTAGCAGATCCACTATAATGGCAATGTGAACAAGTTCCTCTTAATCTGTTATTGTTTCTTGGATAATAGGATCATGGATTGTACAGATCATGGAGAAAAAAGCTATTAAATGAAGTAAATTAAGATTAATCTGAGTCTGATAGTAAATATTTCTATAGTCTTGAGAGATACTCTGGATAATGGACGCCATGCTGTGCCTGTTATTATTGTTATCACAGATGATCTATAGATAGCGTATAGTCATTTACAGGGTTCCCGCACCCAGCAGAGCTTACATTCTAGTTTTCATGTCATCAGCACATATAATGTCATGTAAATCTGATTAACCCTCCAGTGTCCCTGCATCTCAGGGAGCTGGACATCCAATGAGAATGATACTATTATAAGGCACAGATACATGTGAGAAGATCTCTGATCTCAGACCATTCAAGATTTCTACTAGAAAGCCCTCTATAGAACTACTCAGATATTTCTGCTACTAGGAATCTGACACAACCGTCTATGCAAAATGCCATTGATGTGCCAGTAACATGTCAGACCTCTACTGAACCAAGGTCTCGACAAGAACCTTGAAAGCCATTTGCACTTCTGAGAAAGTTCTCTTGTAAATTTGACATTTTACATTATCATTGATGGGAAAAGTCTTTTGTATAGATTTTCATTAGCAGAAATCTTTGTGCAAGGCCAACGGGACTTGAGCATTCACTTGAGACTGTTTATTCTGGTTCAGTGGTGGTCCAAGATTCTAGACTTCACCAACAGGGTCTTCTGACATGTGCCTATGATATATCATTTTGATGTCCAAGCAAAGTTCAATACCAGTTCTATTCCCTATTCTGTAGTATTACCCAGTGAATCTGTCCTGGGTCTCCTTGCAGACCCCAAATTTCAGTCTAACACATAGCAGATAGAGATGGTTATATTATGGAGTCAATGCAAAACAGGATTTGCTTATCTTTACTAGCCATCTATGATGTCATACATCACTGTATTTGACTACATCATGCTATGTAAGATCTAGATACATAATAACCTATATTATTATTATATTATATCACTAATATCACTATACACAATTATCATTCACAGTCATCCTTTTTAGTCATCCTATCTAATCTCTGTACATATATGCATGCAAAAATCTGTAAGGTAAAAGAAAGAGACATGTTAGAGTGGGTTCACACTTGCGGCGGCACTCAGTCTGCCGCTAATCCGACCTAAATGTCGGAAAACTAGATAGGGACTGGATAGGGAAATGTTTGCAACGCTTTGATTAAAAACCCATTCACTTGGATGGGTTTTTAAAGCAATGCGCGGGTGTGCGCTTACACCCTCTGCACCGCGAAGCCGTTTTGTTTTGTCGGAAACAAAGTCGGACATGCAGGACTTTGTTTCCGACGAAAAAAACTGGTTGGTTTGGTTTGTAGTCAGTAACCATGGAGATGTATAGGTATTCATAAAAACAGTAGGCACAAAATGGTAGGAAATTTTTTGCAATTCTTTTTTTACAATAGGTTCAAAAGATGGTAAGAAACAAGGGTGTGACACACCACTGATTGAGGTGAGGTAGTGACTTTACTATATATTATGCAAAAATGTACAATAAACAATTCACATAACAAGGATATAAGTCACTTAACTTCAGGTTAGGTCTTTTTAGGGGGAGCTCATTTGCCATGTGCATCGACACCCCGGTATATCAAGGCGATACAAAGATCGTAGTGAACCAGATGTCTACATCAGATGAGCTTCCTAGTATAATATGCACTGTACCTATATACTCTTCTAGCCCCCACCCTATGTATTCTTGAAACTGAAATAATTTCAACTAGAATTGAAAAGGAAGAACCATCAATACTAACAAAATTAACCCTTTCCAATATAGCAAGGTTGCTTCATATTTTATTGTGATTGCATTTGGGGAACATGACCTTACATTGAATTCTCATCTATTATAGCGTATTTTCTCAAATACCTACATGTCCACTAATGATACCCAATATCATCCTATCAAGGCCATAGCTTCAATTAGTCTCACTGAGAATAGAATAACTTGAAAAGCAATTTCATGTCGTCTTGTCATCACACCTACGAGATCGAGTTCTCTATTTAATTACCTGACTGAAAAGGTTAATGGTAATGTGTTTGAGATGGGGGAAATTAGAAAATGAGCCCCTTTGGGACAGGGATGAATGGCAATCTCTGTCCAGCTCTGCAGAATACATAAGTGATTAAAAAGAATGGAATCTTCCCATTAACTTGTATTATAAGATGACAGGATGGAATAGATTACAATTTACAAAAAATGGTGACAGTTGCTTTTTAAAGGGAGTCTATCACCAGAACCCAGCATCGCAACCCCTAGATAGGTTAGGGTCGCCTGAATCAAACGTGGTTTCTCCTTGTGAATCGCTGCCTCCGTTGCTGAGATATTACCGTTTTTGTCAATATGCAAATGAGCTCTTTGGGACAATTTTTCTCTTTGGAGCAATGACACTCTCTTATTTGCATATTGGCAAAAACAACGATATCTTGGAGGCGCTGATTCACAAGGTGAATTTGATTCAGGTGACCGTAACCTATCTATCTGTGCTACCTTGTTGGGATCCTTGATATCAATGGCTGGATAGATGACAATAAAAGTGATAAAAGTGACTAACACAGGAATAAGAGGAATACTGGACACATGCATGATGAGTGAACTAGTTAGGATCAAGCCGGTTCGTCCCAAATTTTCCAAAAGTTTTGTGATCATCCAAACAGGAAACTTTGGGGGCTCATCGCCTGTGAAACAGAAGTGAAATTATTATACTTTGGGGTCTCTTCAGACCCCAGTGTATAATAGGTGGGGGCCCAGTGGTGGTGTAAAGAGTAACAAGCATTTATACTCATCTCGGTCCTCTTCCGGCCTCTTCCAGTCTCCAGTGTGACATTATGTGCTGGGGTCACACTCCCCAATCACAGGCATTGGAATGTGCCGAAACGAATTGGAGGGTTGACTTGTCCAAGGGTTGACAAAGCGAATTTTCTGCGGTTTGCCCATCTCTAATAGGAATATCTTTCACTTTTCTAGGGGCATAAACAAGTGGGTGGTTTTACAGTTAAAAGTACCCCCCTTGCTGACCATGGAGCAGATACTGAAGAGCAGTGGTGCTTGTAAAAGAAATATTAATCATATACAGTAAAGATTCCCCATGCACGATACAATAATTACCATGGCTACTGACCTCTGCCATTCCCCAGCGCTCAGTCCTGACACTGTCTGGTCCTCCATTTCTGCTGTGCCAATCTGTCTTGACTAATATTCTGGAGGGGGCAGCCTTTTTAAATATCTATCTCTTATCAATCTATTCACATATCTATCTATCTATCTATCTATCTATCTATCTATCTGATATCAATCTCTTATCTATCTATTCACAAATGGGCAGCTCACAAAACTTGAAAAAAAAAAAAATAAGCAAAATATTTTTGCATCTTTCCAGTTTTGTGTGCTGCCATTTGTGAATACATGGTATGAGGAGACAGTAGCTTGTTTTTTGGGACTTGAACCAATTTTTGCTGTTTTGTCAGTGCTGCTCTGAATTTGTTTTTATCTATCTATCTATCTATCTATCTATCTATCTATCTATCTATCTATCTACCTATCTATCTATCTATATATCTATCCATCCATTTCATCTCTATCTATCTTTCCACCTGATATCTATCTATCTATCTATCTATTTATCTATCTATCTATCTATCTATCTATCTATCTATCTATCTACCATCTTAATCTTCATTTTGTAGGTATAATTATTGACCATATGTCCCTAATGCTATATGTATACATGTATACTTGCTACATAAATACATATGTTATAAGTTGAAATGCTCTTCAGTATAATATATTTCTGTGTTCAGAGATGAATTATGCCCTATATTTGCAACAAGACAGAATTATTTTTCCTTCGATTATACGTCTCTTAGGGTTATTTAATCTCTGCTTTAATACCCTAAGGGAGAGAACTCCAAATATTACTATGTATCATAAATCGTGGGCAGAACAAGGCAGCCAATATAAATATACTAAGGAAAGCAAACACATATATATTGACGTAAAGGACCTACATGTAAGTAATGACCCATAGAAGACTCTACAACAAAGAAAGAGAGAACGCTCATTATCGTAGGGTAATATGTCTGTCTTACTGTCTGGGGATATTCCCCTTTAAAAGTTATTTATAAAGACTGAGAACTAAATAATTGTTGTTACGTCTGAATATTCCTACTGGGATTTACTACACACAGAGCTGAAATACATGGAATGGCAGCATCTGTGTTAACTGCTTCATGGCTGCAAGGTTGCTACAGGTTGCTGTATATTTATATTGTCATCTCACAATCTGCACAATAGACGCCATGCTCCCCTTAGTTGTACAACCTTACCCCTCTAAATTACAATGGTGTCCTCCATCTTCTTCGAAGAGGTTTTCTGAGATTGGAAAAGAAATTGGTCAAAGGGAGGAAATTCCATAAAATAACCAGAAAAACTCACCAGATATCCTTGGCCGCTCCAGTGCTGCTGCACCAGTGTACGCTGCTGGGCTTTGTAGTTGTTCCTGGAGAGGTAACATGCTGTAAATCCATGGGACTGCTGCAGGAAGATCAGCAAAGATTGGGTCCACCAAAGCAGTAGCACTGGAGTGGCGGGGACTTAAATGATCAATAATGGTTCTTTTGATATTTTTTGGTTCTTCCTCCATATTTTGGCTCTTCTGGCCATCAGTTCTTTGATGAATAGACAATATGGTATTGATATACTGATCACCACATTGTGCCTATCCCATGTCTTCCTCAGGGTTCTCCTTTCTTACTCAACTCTTGGCACCTCCACACCAATTTCGCTCCCCAGGGCTTCAGTTCTGTTGTAGAAGTTGGGTCTTGGATGTTCTTTGTAAAAATATGAGCTTAAAGGTGTTTTACAGGATTTTAATATTGATGACCTATCCTTTGGACAGATCATTAATAGGGATAAGTAAAATGATTTCTAATGAGTTTGTTACAAATTTTTCAAAAATTTTCGTGTTCGGCTGAACTCAAAATTTTAGGGGTTCACCAACCATGAATCACTTTTAGTGGCCTTGGGGGACCACTGAGGCATACTGATATCATGACTTTTAGATGCAATGAAGAACTAGGGGTGCAAGATTAGTTTATTTATAATGATGTCTTATTTCTTATATGTTAGATTTATGCGGGTCCAAAATTGATGCTCCTCTAGATATAGGATTAATAAGTAGATGAGGTTACCTCTGCTCTGATGTCTTCACCACCTCCTGTGACCTCTTGTTAGTATTAGGCATCACCCCCTGAGTCTATGTCAACCAGGCGGATTAGGGTTGCATTTAGAAGAGACCTATTTACTTACTGTGACTTGGACCACACTGTAGCAACAAATGCTGAATGGTAGTCATGATGTCTGCCGGGCGGTATGCACCGGCCTGCATAGTTAGCATGCCTGGAGCCAAGGCAGCAACGCCAACTGGATCCATGCCACAGCAGGATGAACCTAACCACTTCATACTAGCTTCAACTGTCCCTGTAGTCTTATGGGTACACCCCTACACTTAGCACTTAAAACATTATAAGGCCATATAATGTATTGTCAAGCAATGCAGTAAAAAATAATAAATTGTAGGGTAGAATGGGAAAAAAAATGCAGGGGTCACCTGTTTGTGCCAATATGTAAATGAGCCCTTTGAAGCAATGATAATTCAGATAAAACAAAAAAACAGCACCGAACACTGCATAGTGTAACACCATTTGGCAGGTGCTATACCTGCCTATTATAGTCTATTATTCATACTCCCCATTCTCTCGCTATCATAAGGCCATTACCATCTCTTTTCATGAGTCTAGCTCACCCCATTGATGTGTGGCTGTCATTCTATTATGTCTTCATCCAATAGCCGATAGCCAACCTCCGCTCGGCCCCTCCCCTATTGATGATGCCCTCTGTGATATGCTAGTCTACGCATGCGCAACTCTCCCTGTCAGCCGAACAGCTGTTAGCCAATCAGCTGTTTTTGCTACGTTCCAACGGCCTTACTGGGCATGCGCAGGTTCTCCACGCATGCGCCGCTTCCCTCTATTGACCGTGGTCTTATCTGACTTGCCGTGCGCGGGAAATTGACTGCACTCGCGTGCCTTACATCAGATACGCCGAAGGGATACTGTTCTAACCCCGGCTTTCATATACATACGGTAGGATAAAGTTTAAGGCTGTAATTGGATGTTCCTTACATTCTGCTAGTGAAAGAGATCAGACGTCTGATCTCTAGACTTTTCCTCATTTTTATATTGATTTATGTGTCAGGTGAATTTGACCTGTTTTTGTCTTGGTCTATTGGTCACCTGTTTTTTGTCTTTGTATAATGGTCACGCCCCTTCCTACCTCTGTTTGGGTGTTCCCATTTGTAACTCTTTCTGTACACTTGATAAAGGGGTTTGTACCCGAAACACGTAGTGTTGAAAAATAAAGTTTTTGGATTTTACTAAGCCTGGGTGGAGCGTGGTTCCTTTCCTTCTGACCGAGGCTGTGGGTCAGAATTGGTCCTTCCTGCATAACTTTGTAGCAATGAGGGTGTTGTCATTGCTCCAAAGGGGTAAGCTTCAACACCATTGTTTCTCCAAATGGCTCATTTGCATATTGACAAAAATGGTGATATCTGAGCAACAGAGGCAGCAATTCATAAGGGGAAAATACTGATTCAGGTGACCCTAACCTATATATCTGGGTTAACTTTCTGGGTTCAGGTGATAGTAGTCACCTTTGAGGCCACAATTGTCCCTAGGGTAATTACATTAATGTAATAAAATGGTAAAATAACCAGATATTATTTAGCTCTTCTACTACAATTCTTTATTATAATGGATCCATTTTATACCTTGGAAAGGGAGCAATATTTAGTGTAGAGATACTGTTTCATTACTGTTTCAGATAGACCAATAGTAGAGGTGACAAATCCATAGACAGTTCTATGATAAGGAAATGTTACAAATGTATTAACAGTGCTATTGTGTTGTAAGGGGCACCAATCCCTTGAACTCCTTATTAAAATGTCAAACTGCTTCCCATGTAACAAAGATCTGGTGGTTGCTATCTGATATGTATGGATATGTGCCTGTGAGGGGGATATTACACTGTAAACCCCACTGGACTAAGTAAATCCATTCTATGCAATGCATTGCAATGCAAATCACATGTATCCTCCTGGTGACAACTGTTACTTAGATGACACTTTATGCCGATGTTACACAATAATAAATGCAAATCCATTACTATCCTTTACCATCCACTTCTGCACTTCAGCCCTGCGGCATTAGTTCTGGGTTTAAATCCGACATTCACATGCAGTTCTATCCATTTCTGTGTTCTTGGGTTTCATCTGGGTTCTCGGGTTTCCTCCCACACTTCAAAAACATATTAATAATTTAAGTGGTGTCCTATGAAAGTGACCCCTATATGTGTGAGATAGGGTGCCCATACATGGTGTGCCCAATTTGTAGTAACTGCATGTGAATAACTACTAATTGCCCGGTTACACCTGTACTTACCATTGTTTCCAGTAGCAAGTAGAGGAGCATTGACAAGCATAGGAGCCCCATAACAATTCCATCCGCAGGGTCTCCATAACACTGCCAAACACAGGGTCTACATAACACTGCCAACCACAGGGTCTCCATAACACTGCCAACCACAGGGTCTCCATAACACTGCCAACCACAGGGTCTCCATAACACTGCCAACCACAGGGTCTCCATAACACTGCCAACCACAGGGTCTCCATAACACTGCCAACCACAGGGTCTCCATAATACTGCCAACCACAGGGTCTCCATAACACTGCCAACCACAGGGTCTCTATAACACTTCAAACCACAGGATCTCTATAACACTTCCAACCACAAGGTCTCAATAACACTGCCAACCACAGGGTCTCCATAACACTGCCAACCACAGGGTCTCCATAACACTGCCAACCATAGGTCTCCATAACATTTCCAACCACAGGATCTCAATAGCACTGCCAACCACAGGGTCTCCATAACACTTCCAACCACAGGGTTTCTATAACACTTCCAACCACAGGGTCTCTATAACACTTCCAACCACAGGGTCTCCATAACACTGCCAACCATAGGGTCTCCATAACACTGCCAACCTCAGGGTCTCCATAACACTGCCAACCACAGGTCTCCATAACACTGTCAACCACACATTGTGAGCCAGTGATCCAAGCCAATTACACTACCAGAGTAGAAATCAGGGTCCCCTGTCTGTCTTCAAAGACTATGACCAGTTTGAGCTGTTATGGACCAGAACAGTACAGTGGTTCCTCAGAATGATTCTTGGCATCCTCATCTGAACCCTTGGTCAACAAGTAGTTTCATCCACAGGATCCCCTTTGCTGTATGTTTTTCCTCAAACACACTATTCTTGGTATAGTCTCAATATCATTGGGTGAGAAATTCTCACAAGGTTGACAGTTTCTGAAATATAGTCCCTGGCTAGTCTTGCACCGATGACCAGACCTTGCTTGAAATCACTCAGGTCTCAGGTCTTTCTATTTTCCCATTCTAATTTAAATTCACACTGAAACTAGTCCAGAGAACTTGTAGCTTGATTTTATGCCGTACTCTTGGGTTGAGTCTAATGTCTATACTGGGAAGCTGCAATGGTGAAAGAGCATGGGGCTGTAATAAAGTGGGTACTGTCAAGCAGGGGCATAACTAGCAAAAAACTGGGCCCCATAGCAAACTTTTGATTTGGATACACTGCCCTCACATGGCATAGCGCTCCCTTTCCTGGCACCCACATGGTATAACACCCCCTTTACAGGCCCTATGCACAAAAAACGTTTTCTTCACTTGCCCCCACACAGTAAAACGCTTCCTTTTCTGGACCCCTCACAATATAATGTCCCCTCAGTAAGTAAATAACAGCCATTACCTGCTGGCGTAATCCAGTAGGTAACTGCCTATTTAAAAAAAAAAATAAAATAAAATAAAAATCAGCAGGGGTCTGACAGGTCCTGGAAACTGTCATAGCGGAATTGAAAAGGTTTTGTTCCCCCCTACTGAGACAATGAACAACTACCTGATAGGAATTATTTTCTCTTATTCTGGATTAACACTGTAGTAGGTCCGACTGAACATAATGGACTTTCACCTTCGTAACTATGTAAGCATATTTAACAATGTTTAATTGTAGTCATTGGAAACATTTATTTAATTCCACTTTTATCCTAATTAGATCAAATACTATACGAGGTCTTTATTTAGCTGCCCCTGACCAAGCAGGCGAAATGTGGATTCAGTAAAACATCTGTTCCTTAATTACGTGACATTAGATAATTTGTCTCATTCCACTTAATTTAATATATATATATATGCTTAAGGCCAACATTCTGTCCACTATAATTATCTGTGTACATGACGAATGTTCTAACATGGTAATTATGTACCTGCTGTATGGACCAAAGAGCATGGATTTGCATAATAACTTAATGCATTGTGAAAAATATTGTAAAATGTGTCATAGCTAAATTATAGTATTCTGTGTAAGGTGATCTTTTTGTAATAGCTTTTGCCTGGAGTAAAGGTGCTTACACTATCCCCAGAATTATATTTACCCAATCCTTGTTGTTCTGATGACCCATGAACGTCTTTATCTGGCTGGCTCTGAGACCTGTACATGTTCCTAGCAGTAGTTGTCATGAACCATCCAGGAACTTGTACAAGAAAGAACCCTCTGCATTCCAAAGTCTAGGTAAGTAAAGATTTTGGGGGTGGAGAAAAAGTGGTCTTATAAGAAGCTTTTTAATATAAACTAAAAAAATTAAAAATATCCTAATATTTTGCGGTCCTATGTTACTCCCTTCAACCAGCTGCTAACTACTGCCTGTAGGTTAGGAAAAAGCAGGGCACATATGGTAGAATGCAACAAATGACTGAAGGATCAGACTACACACATGGATCATTTGTAGTCTGTAACCATGGAGACCTGTTGTTCTGCATTGGAACTGTAAACACAACAGTTGGGTAGTTTTAATCAAGAATACAAGGGCCCCTTGTCATTATTTTTAAAGCACATGACAAATATCCTAACCTTATATAACATTTACACACACTTTCATGTATTGGTGACTTGGATGGATCTTCATTGATGACCGATCACTTAATGTGTATTTTCCATAGTTAACTCCCTCTATATAAATTGTGGCTTTCTAAAATCTCTTTCTTTTGTGGCAAGACTGTCAGTTTCCATGTGGCGGCGATAATGTACTGTCTGCTCACTTTATCTTATAGCATCGTCCTCTATGAATTATTTATGGCCTTACCAGCTTTCCTTTGAGCTAAATCAAAAGGTCACTTTTCCCTGCTTGTTGACCTTGATCTGTCCTCTGCCTGTGACTCTGTTGACCACCCTCTCCAAATAGCAGTGTTACATAGCCAAATCATATATGCGGTGTCCAATGCCCACTAGACTTCAGCGTGCTCCGTTGGCAGGTGACCATCATAATTCGTCTTATTTTCTGGTGGTATTTCAGTGATGAGCAGAAAGACGACAAATCCTCGGGCAAGCTGTCTGCCATCTCACTTTAGCTACTATACAATGTGCATGAGTGAACTGTGCTTGCAGATGCTGTTCAGACTGAGATGCCATAAGAAATAACATCTCAAGAGTGGAAAGAACACTTTTATTTCTTCAGAATTAGCACAATGTACAGTAAGGCAGATCCATGGACATATCTGGGAACTTAAAATGAGATGCACATTAATGGGGCCACCAATCCCCTGAGCCTTTGACCTTTTTAGTGAAAAAAATTCAATGTTTTTTTGCAATTCTGGACAACCCATTTACCAAGATTAGGAACGCTAACAAAATATGTAGAGCCAGGATTGTACAGTAGAAGTAGAGGTGCTTCTTGACACCACTACACTCTTGAGCACTTGAGACAAGAGAAACTGTGCCCCATCCATTTGCAATAATTGTTAATATTGGAGAACCTATGAACTTCACATCTCTGTGCAGGTTCTTACTGCTCATTGCAACAAAGTATAGCATAGCACAAAGGCATAACATGAAGCACCCAGGGCTCCGATGCAATATCTGTACCAGGCCCTCCAATTATAATGTATCATTTATGGTACTGGTCTCCTCATATTGGATGAGACACCTTATGGCACCTTCTAAGGCTCCTGGGCCTGGGTTCATCCTCTTCACCCCCGCAAGTTACACCAGCTCCTTTGGCTGTGGTAGGGCTGTAAAAATATATCAAGAGGGGAGAACGTTGCATTTTTGCATTTATGATTTCAATCTCCTGGTGACTCTGAAGTAGAAATCTAGATAGATGACTTACCCAACATGGAAATCTCAAGAAAATTATCTGTATCATGCCTGGAGCCAATTGGTAGAATTTTTCAGCTCATCTACACCAGTTCCCTAGCATAGACGGGTTTTAATGTGGTGCATCTTTGGCACCTGGCCCTTTCTGTGAAAGTAGGCTAAACAGGGCGAGGTGCTTAGGCTACAAAAATGGTGTGAGTAAGGCTAAGACCTCAGGTTGCGAAAATGCATCATTTTGCCGTGGCCGAATCTCTGTGGAAAACTTTGTGGACTTTTTGTGAAAAATGCTTCTGCTCGCTACGTAGGGCCTTAGCCTTGTATAGGGAATTCACACCAGTTCCTGACTGATGTAGATTTCACCATGGAAGAGCCTCTTGATAATTCAGACTCAGATAGCACCAGTCAGGGTCTTTATTAAGACTGGCTTAGGAAACACCAGTCTTAATAAATCCCCCCAATGTGTCAGGTGTACCGGAATGGTATAGTACTCTCTTATTTCTAAACTCGGTTGGGTGAGCCTTTTCTTTCAATTTCTTTCCCTCAAAGGTCAGAAAAGACCATTGGTTGACTTTAGCTCTGTGGTGGGTTTAGTTAGACTCAGCAGTTGCCTGTGTGTACAAGTGTCCCAGCTATCAAGTAATCATATGTATAGCCATGCTACCTGCATTTTATACTGTACACAATATATTGTATACTGTAGCATCAGCTATGCAGTCACAATGCACTGTAGGGCACATTACACATTTCTCTATATAGTCCAATAGATGCGCCATTTCCCAGAAAAAAAAGAAAAGATAAGTCTCAAGTGCAATGGGGGTGTGCCAGAACCTCTGAATACAGAGCCCTTAGTGGCTCCAGCACACCCCATTGCACTTAAGCCTCATCTGCATATTTTCAAAAACATTACTGTGGCTGGTTTGATATTGAATTTTCTGATGACAGACTCACTTTAAAGTACTGGGTCAAGTCCTCAAGTAGCTAAATGTATGATTACAACCACACTCTCCACCAGTAAGTGTATCAGATATTCCATTGTACCAGTCACGCTAGGTTCACACTAGCGTTTGGGTCTCAGTACGAGACTCCGTCCCACATTCTGATTAAAATTGGAGGAGAGAAAAGTCCTGCAAGGAGGACTTTTCTCTCCTCCGTTTTCAGCGGAAACTGAGCAGAAACCCAGCAGACCCCATTATAGTCTGGGGTTTCCGTCTTTTGGATCCCCAAGCGGACCCGAAGGAAAGAAACCCGAATGCTAGTGTGAACCTAGCATATGTGGTTGTCCTATGGTATAAGAAACAGCCATAGACCAAGAGATATACAGATCTATATTTACACTGAATGTATACTGTATAGTCTCATAGCTTACAATGAATTCAAAAGATCCTTTGAATTTGTGTTTTTTGAGGTCATTAACAATAAATCTGTCCCAGCCTTCACTTACATGTGTGAATAGTGCTCACATTTCTAATGATAGGGTAAGACAATACTATCAGTTTTACCATCAGTCGTCCCACTGAATGCATTCAATGCTGAAAAGCCAATTCACATGTAGAGAACGGATTTTCAGTTGCATAAATTTCTGCAATAAATGTGTCACAAGTAACTGTATAATAACCTCAGGCTTGATGTGCATGGATGGATTTACAAAGTGAAGAATTTTACAAATCTCATCTAAACGCTACAGAAATGTTCTATGCAGAAATGTGACTTGCGGTGCAGATTTTTAAAGACACAGCACATCAGTTTTTTCTAGATTTTCCCAAATGTTTCAAATATGAAATTTGCCACAATTAAATGTATTGGATAACCTGAGGATCCACACCAGTATCCGTAAATGCCTTTTTAAAACCCATGACTTTTTATTTCTCCCTTTCAAAATATGCAGGAAAATCCACATACATTTCTCTACCAAAATCTGCACAGTTTGGTGCAGATTTGTGGATGCTGATTTCCATGCAGCTTTTCTTCATCAAATCTATCTCTTGTGCATTTACCCTTATACCAGGACCACACTGTCTACAATGTACATTTACCAAAGGTGCCGCAAAAGGCCCTGGCTTATACTCATAGGCTCCCATTATAATAATGAAGGCCAAAAGAGTGGCCCTAAAACTTAGGATCAGCCTCAGTTCTATCCAGCCAATCCATTGTAGGATAAACAGTCTGGACTCCATTCTGATACATTTTCACTATAAGGATTCATTGGGCCAGATTTATTAAAATGGTCTAAAAAAGCAAGACTGCCCAGAGCAACCAATCACAATGCAGCTTTCATTTGTCAGAAGCAGGATACAAAATGAAAGCTGCATTGTGATTGGTTGCTCTGGGAAACTAAGACAGTCTTGCTTTTAGACAATTTTATTAAATCTGCCCTGATGTGTACCAACTTATCAAGGGAGGGATTTATTTAGCTGCTGGTGTATTCGGTACTGACTGTAACATCTAGGGGGTTTATACTCTTATCCTTAATGCCATCAGCCTCCGTGAGGCAATAGAGAGGGCGATGGGTTGTTATGGTAGCCAAGGGCCTACCAAAGGTCCCCATGTCTGCCATTATGGTCCACTTCTTAGGCCTTGCCAGATGCAGGGCCTAATAGGTTGCTTAGCAGTCACAGTGATCTAGTACATTGTAATACTAATGTACTGCAGTATAATATATCAGTGGTGAAAGCCCCTAGTAGTAAAGATCTGGTAGGGAACTTGAACTTTTTTTAAAAATTTAAAACACTTTTCAAAATACAGTTAAAAAAAAAAGCTTAAAGAAACAACATACACAATTTCCCCATCAAAAACCGTTAGCATCCCAAAAAAAACCCCAAAACATACACATATTTGATATTGCCACAACCCAATCTATTAAATGAATACATTATTTAACCTATAGAGTAAATACCATATTTTCTTTTTTTAAAATTTTTTTTTGCAAATCCCACTCCCCCCAAAAAATATTAAAAATCAATCAAAACATTATAGGCACCCCAATATGGTAAAAAACAAGCCCTGACACAGCTTCATAGCTGGATAAATAAGAAAAGTTATAGCTTTTAGAAGATGTTTATGTAAAAACACATTTTTTACTATAAAAATATTAACTATTTATTAACTAAATTAATAAAGAGTTAATTAAAGTTAATCAATAAGTTATTATGTACACCACAAAGGTGAAAAATAAAACTCATCCCTAAAAAAACAAGCCTTCAATCAGCTATGTCGATAGGAAAATAAAAAGTTATGGTTCTAGGAAGGCGACAATATAAAAAGGGTCCAAACAGGTAAAAATGGTAAGAAATTGCACACGTGTATATTATTAGAATATATATTATTTTTATGTTCAAAGGGTGGTAAAGCTCTTGTAGCCTTTTGGGGTAAAATACATTCTTATTGAAACCAGTGGGATCCATTTCAGTGTCAGATTTTTATCGCCTGAAAACTAAGGAAGAAGATTCCGGGTAAAAGAATATTAATTTTTATGGATTTTGACCTTGAAAACAGAGATGTGTATGCCACAGGCGTCGCTCCAATATGGATATTTGAGGTCATACAGCACATACATTTCTAATTCCAGAGCTTTTGTTGTAAGATTCCGGGATGACCTTCAGATGACTTCCCCGATGAGCTTCACACATCTGTTGTATTTTTTTTTTTTTTTTACAATATCTGAAATGCTGTCACAGAAAAAAATGCAATGTGGACAATACTATGAACACTGCCAAGGAAACTGAAATGGGACTGATCCTATAATCCCGAATAGCATAACAAAATGTAGACATTGTGCCCAGCTGGGAATGGAGGTTTCCATAGTAAGATTGGTTGGATTGACTGTGAATCTATTCAAAGCTCCAGAGGATCTTGCTCTATTCTGAGGATCAACCATTGCCATTGAATAGGGGCTGGCAGGGATATTGGATGGCCCATTTACTGAGTGTACAGCTGACTACAAGGGCAGAATAATACAATCCCTGTTAGACCAGTTTCAGTGCCAGTTATATGTATTATAGTAAGGCATTTCACTCCTATGTTGATAGTTTTGACTCCTTTTTGCTTCAGCCCACAGTACAGCACACCTGGCACTGCTACATCACAGGTACTGAACCTTCTGATTGCTATCCTTAATACTGCTATGAAAATGCATGCAGTACTGTGCAAAAGTTTTAGACAGGCATGGAAAATACAGGTGCATCTCAATAAATTAGAATATCTTTGAAACGTTTATTTCTTTCAGTAATTACATTTTAAAAAGTGACCTCCTATATTTTCTAGATTCTTTACACACAGAGTGTTCTATTTCAAGTGTTTTATTTCTGTAAATGTTGATTATGGATTACAGGTAATGAAAACCCAAATCTAAGAAAATTAGAATATTGTAAAAAAGTTCAGTATTGTAAATTCAGTGTGTCACCTGCCAAGGTTTCCTAAGCCTTTAAATGGTCCCTCAGTCTGGTTCAGTAGGACACACAATCATGGAAGACGCTAATTATGTATTGTATTACTGAATTACTGAAATCAATGAACATTTCAAAGATATTCTAATGTATTGAGATACTCCTGTATGTTATAAATTAAGAATGCCTTTATAAAAATAGAAGTGTTAATAGTTTATTTTTTGTCAATTACCAAAATGAAGTGAATGAAGGAAAGAGAAATCTAAATCCCATCAATATTTGGTGTGACCTTTTCCCTTTGGAGGAGGAGTCCTGGAAGTGATGATATGGCCCCCACAGAGCCCTGATCTCTACATCATCCAGTCTGTCTGGGATTACATGAAGAGACAGAAGGATTGGAGCAAGCCTACATCCACAGAAGATCTGTGCTCAGTTCTCCAAAATTTCAACAATTTGTTTACTAAGCCTTTTAGGGAAGCCCTACAGAATCATTCAAGGTAATGCTCACCTTTACTTCTCCAGACAATCATTCTTCCAGAAGAAAATACATCAAGGGCACACTGGCATTCTGCTAGAAGTACAAGGAATGGAGTACAAAGGACTGGAGTAAAGTTATTTTCTCTGATGAAGCCCCTTCAGACTATTTGGAACATCTGGAAGAAGGAGTGTCCGGAGAAGAATAGGTGAGCGCTACCATGAGTCCTGTGAGGCATCCTGAGACCATTCATGTGTGGGGTTACTTTTCATCGAAGGTAATGGGCTCACTGACAATTTTGCCTAAGAACATTGCCATGGATATAGAATGGTATCTAATGGTAGAAGGATAACACTCGAAGTTGAGTTATGATGTTTATATAGTTATGGTTATTTATATTCTACTTTACATGTGAGACAGGCGCATACTTTCCTAGTGGCCTTGGAAGAGCCACTTTTGTAAGAAAGATTGAACTATAAACAATATGTACAACAATCCGGACTGTATTCATTCTACCTTCATGCGTATGCCATTGTGTATGCTCATAAATGTTTGTAGCATCATGTGTTTTTGATATTATAAAAAAAAGAATGGTATCTAAAATTCCTCTGTAAACTTCTGCCAACCATCCAGGAGCAATGTGGTGATGAACAATGCTTTTTCCAGCATGATGGATTCCCATTGTCTCAAAGCAAAAGTGGCTCGATGAACAAACATTGAAATTTTGGTTCCATGCCCAGGAACCTCCTCAGAACTGAAGCCCACTGAGAAGCTGTGGTCAGTCCTCAAAAAAATAAACAAATGACACATGAATTGGGATAAACTCAAAGGACGAATTGGAGAAGAATGGGTTATCATCAGTCAGGATTTGGGCCACAAGCTGAGACCCACTATGCCAGGGCGAATTACAGAAGTCTTGAAAATAAGAGTCAACACTGGAAATGCTGAGTCTTTACATAAAAGTGTAAAAACTTATGAGATGCTTAGAATTGTACTTCACTAACCATAGAAACCTCTGACTAAAAGATCGAAAAACACAGAAGTAGCAAACTTTGTGAAAACCACAATTTGTGTCATTCTCTGAACTTTTGGCCAGGACTATAGAAACTAAAAGGCTAAGCGTGCTTGGATTCTCAGACTTTGTTAACAATAGGGAGAATTTTTTTTTTATCCTGTCAATACCAAGTGATCTGATGTGGAAAGCACAACTACTTTCATTAGTTTTCAGCTCACTAGTCAGATATACTTTGTCTTGTTTATTTCAATTACATTTGGGTTTTTGGTTGCTGATCCTGTTTGAGGACTAAACTCTGCGTCCTTGCTCCAGTGATCCTGATTTGATTTATCTCTGAACTCCATAAATCCTATAAATTGTGTCCTACATTTCGAAAAATTGAACGGCTTATTCCTACACAACAAATCCAGACATACATGAATAGAAATCATTGGTCCTGTACTAGCACAACATACAAAACATGGTCTGGCAGAGACATAACTATCAAAATCAACTTGACATCTACAAGCCAGTGGTTGCCCCTGCTGAGCACCCCCCTGAATTCTTGGGTGAAGTGTATATACATGTCCAAGGGTTTATGTGTCATGGGGGCCCTTGCAGAGATTGTCCCAACACCTTTATCCTCCATCTCTTTTTCCAACGTACACCTTGGTAATTTTTCTATATTGTGTACTGGATTAGTATTTTTGTAACTATGGTTTCTATAAGTTAAATGTAAGAGTCTCAGCCAATCCCTTAAACTCACAATGGAGCTGCAGCACATTTGACTGCTACTTCACTTCAAGTTTTCACTCATTGCAGTCATATAGGGAGAAATAAGGAACTTGGGACATCTGTTCTAGTGATCGGTGGAGGTCCCATTGGTGTGGCCCCCCAGCAATCAGACATGGATCATCAATCTTGTGAAAAGATTAGATATTTTATTATATATTTAAAGAGGACCTTTCATGTCCTCAGGCACATGTAGTTTTATATACCGCCAGAAAGCCGACAGTGCGCTGAATTCAGCGTACTGTCGGCTTTCCCATTATGTGCCCCGGGACTGGAGATATCGGCGCTGTTACCGATCTCAGCCCACTGTCAGAAGGACGTTCTTGACAGTCATCACTGGGCGGTAAGGATTGTCCTCCCTGACTGTACTCGTCCATAGCCCTTGCGAGTTTGTGAACCCAGAGGGTGCTATTGAGTGACCCAGGGCCAGGCCTGAAAAGGCCCTCAGCCACACCTATGGGTGGGGCGTAACTCGAGAAGGAGTAGAGACAGCAGCAGAGCTGTTGCAGAGGCCTGCAGATAGCAGGCGTACATTGGACCCAGTTGGAGACGGACAAAGTGCTCTGTCCCAAGAGGACTGGGGTCCGGAAAAGACTGAGTAGGAATCAGCCTGCTTGTTCCCCAGAGATCAGTTAGGGAGCAAGCAGTCAGTTAGGGCCTATGTGTGGTCTAGGTCGTTTATTATTTTGTGTATGTTACAGTTTCCTAAGCTGAATAAAAGCCGTTTTGCTTTGAATTGGCACCGTCTGAACGCTGCTTCTCCGGCGCCCAGTACCACGAACACTACTATCAGGTCCAGGAGTGGAGTCTGCCGCCATTGAGGCTAATCCCCCCAAATTGTCACACCCTGTACTGTCGCTGATGACGCTGAGCTGTGAGGACCACCCCCCCCCAGTACAAGTCTATGGATGAGTACAGTCAGGGGGCGTTCCTCACAGCCCATCTAGACTGTCAGGAACGCCCATCTGACGGTGGACAGTGAAACTAAGACCACTGATATCTCCAGCCCCGGGGCACATAACGGGAAAGCCGACAGTGCGCTGAATTCAGTGCACTGTCGGCTTTCTAGCGGTATGTAAAACCACATATACGTGAGGACAGGAAATGTCCTCTTTAAACTGTATTATATATTTAAATAAATTGTCTACTTTTATTTATTTTATATTATATTGGACACTGGACATAAATATATTTTATTTATATTATTTATTTATAACTATATAACTATACCTACCAAGGGAACTATCACATGTCATCGTGATAGCTGCATATGTCCCCCCCTCTGCGAAAGCTGACGCTGCCTGCGAGGTCCTACAAGCCACGCTGAGCCAGTTACAGTCTCAGCACCCCCAGGCCCTCTTTCTTCTGTCGGGTGATTTCAACCATGCCTCTCCATCATCCACACTGCCCAGTTTCACACAGTATGTAACCTGCCACACAAGAGACAACAAAACACTGGACTTGTTCTTTGCCAACGTGAGGGAGGCATATAACTCATCAGCCCTACCGCCCCTGGGAAGATCGGATCACAACCTAGTACATCTCCGACCTGTGTACAAGCCACTTGTACGTAGAGAACCAGCTGTCACCCGCACAGTGAGGATATGGTCCGAGGAGAGTGATGAGGCTCTGAGGGACTGTTTTGACACAACCGCATGGGAAGTTCTGCAGGATTCTTATGGGGAAGATATAGAAGGACTCACACACTGCATAACGGACTACATTAATTTTTGTGTGGACAACACAGTACCCACAAAAGTGGTGAGGTGCTTCTCCAATAACAAACCATGGATTAACTCTGATATAAAAACACTACTTAAGGAGAAAAAGATGGCATTCAGGACAAGAGATAAGGAGGGGTTGAGGGAAGTACAAAAGGAACTGAGGCATCAAATCAGGCAGGGAAAATCCAGTTATAAAGAAAAAATGGAAAAGCAAATGGAAAGAAAAGACATAAGGGGGGTCTGGGAGGGGCTTAAGTCAATTTCGGGTCATAAACAGTCTGTCTGCCAGATTGAGGCAGATGTTAACTGGCTTAATGAACTAAACCTATTCTTCAACAGATTTGATCACACACCAGCTCCTCCCACCCCAGTATGTCCTTCAGCTCCCCCCACCACAATGACTTCTCCCCATGCGGCCACTTCCCAACAGACCAGTAAATCCAGAAATCCATCTTTATCTGGCCACAGTCTGACCTTCACACGGGCCCAGGTGAGGAAGGAGATGAAAAAGATCAAGGCGAGGAAAGCCGGAGGGCCAGATGACATCAGTGCAAGGCTAATTAAGACTTGTGGGGACCAGCTGTGTGGTATAATTACATATATGTATAATATGAGCCTGAGGCAGGAAATAGTCCCTGAATTATGGAAATCTTCTTGTGTGGTACCAGTTCCAAAGAAACCCCACCCTATGGACCTCAACGACTACAGACCTGTAGCACTGACATCCCACCTGATGAAGATCTTGGAGAGATTGGTTCTCACACATCTCCGCCCTCTAGTGAGCCCCGCTATGGACCCACTCCAGTTTGCTTATCGGCCGGGCATTGGGGTAGATGATGCCATCATCCATCTTCTGCACAGGGCTCTGTCTCACCTGGAGAAACCAGGGAACACAGTGAGAATAATGTTCTTTGACTTCTCCAGTGCTTTTAACACCATACAGCCCAGGTTATTGAGGGACAAGCTGGGCCTTGCTGGAGTGGACCACCACCTCTCCAACTGGATCCTAGACTACCTCACAAATCGACCTCAATACGTGAGAGCCCGAGACTGTGTGTCAGGTACAGTGATCTGTAATACGGGGGGCACCTCAGGGTACGGTTCTCGCCCCTTTCCTCTTCACACTGTACACTGCAGATTTTAGGTGCAACTCATCCAGCTGCTACCTACAGAAGTATTCTGACGACTCTGCAATAGTGGGTCTCATCACAGATGATGATGACAGGGAGTACAGAGAACTGAACCGGGATTTTGTGGACTGGTGCCACCGGAACCACCTGAAGATTAACGCGGGGAAGACCAAGGAGATGGTGGTGGACTTCCGCAAAGGCAGAAGCCCTCCTAAACCAGTGGACATCCTGGGGACGGGCATCGAGATTGTGAACACCTATAAGTACCTGGGTTTGCTCCTTAATAATAAGCTGGACTGGGCAGATCATATGGAGGCCCTGTACAGGAAGGGCCACAGCAGGCTCTACCTGCTTAGGAAGCTGAGAGCCTTTGGAATCCGGGGGGCACTTCTTAGAACTTTCTTCAACTCGGTAGTGGCATCAGCCATCTTCTTTGGAGTGGCCTGCTGGGGGAGCAGTATATCAACCAGGGACAGAAATAAACTTGACAAGCTGATTAGAAGGGCCAGCTCTGTCCTGGGGAGCCCACTGGACCCAGTGCAGGTGGTGGGTGACAGAAGGATACTGTCCGTGGTGAGCTCCATGCAGAAGAAGAAGTCCCATCCCATGCATGAGACTGTGATCGCGCTGAGCAGTACTGTCAGTGACCGACTGCTCCACCCTAGGTGTGAGAAGGAGCGCTATCGGAAGTCTTTCCTCCCCACCGCGGTTAGGCTGTACAACCAACACCGACCTAAGCGGAGATCATTACACACAGAGAACTGAAAATATCTCTCTGCCTGTTAAATCCCCCCCCCCCCCCCCCCTGCTACGCCCTATCTGTCTGTCTGCTATCAATGTAATGCCTCTCACCTTGGAATATTCCTGTACATGTTGTATTTGTATTTGTATCTGCTTATCTTTGCTGCTGTAACACACTGAATTTCCCCATTGTGGGACTATTAAAGGACTATTATTATTATTATTATTATAATTAAAGATTATGGAACCAATAGTTTTTCTGAAAATTGTTGCATTGTACACATTAGGGGGCATTCACACTACCGTTAGTAGTGTCCGTTGCTAGTATCCGTTACAAAATGTTAACAACGGACCCTAACAGAACCTTCACAAATCCATTAAAATCCAATTGATTTCAATAACATTTTATCTGTTGTCCGTTAATGTCCGTTAGTTCGTTTCTACCAAATCTGTCACATGTCCATTTTTTTTCACAGACATAATAACACGGAGTGCGGGACTTTTGTGTCTGTTTAAAATAGCAGACTTATGACAGATGGCAAGCGGCCATTGTTTTTCAACATTAATGTCTATGGCTAGCAGACAGTGCTTATACTTCTCCGTTCTACTCAATCCACTCCTGGTTTTGGCTCAAAAAAACCAGCAAAATCTTCAACAAAAAAAGCTGAGTTTTTCGCAATGTGGGAACTTCTCTTTGCCATATCCCTTTTCCAGACACATCAACTGTTGAGGCACAAAAAGTGAATTCATAATAATATTGGTGCGCATCGAATGCTTCACTTTTACACCCCAACAGGTCAGAAGAGGCTTGGGAGCTGCATAAGTAAAGTGTTTGCCCCAAATGTCATACCCTACAAAATATTAAAATATTTATATGATAATATAATAAGACATATCTTTTCAGACAGGCCTATTACAATTCCTAATGAAAACCCTTCCGTAGTTAGAATCCCTAAAACGTACCCTCCTCTGTTCACGCTCCCGCCTTACCTCACAGGATATGAGGCCGTATCAGACTAACTTTACATGTCCAGGCACCATCTGCACGTTAAAGGACACGACTGGTGACGGCTCACACAGCTTTATATATGTGTAATGACAGTAACCTCTATTACAGAATTGTCTGACCATTGTACAAGCAATACTACGTCTGTTGCCGCCCCTGCTACCTCCTGTGTCACCCCCTCTACCTCATAGATTGTAAGCTCTTGTGAGCAGGGCCCTCAGTCCCAGTGTGTGAATTGACTATTTCTTTGTAATGTTTCTTTTTTTTGTCTCTACATGAACCCTACAAATTGTACAGTGCTGCAGAATATGTTGGAGCTATATAAATAAAATGTATTATTATTATTATTATTATTATTATTATTATTATTATTATTATTATTATTATTAATATGTTTGTTTCCCCCTAAACCAGACCCACATCCTAAGAAATACTAAGAAATCTACTCTCAAGTGACAGGTACTAAAGGTCTATGCTTTGTTTGATCTGTGCTGACCCAGGCCATCTGGATCATAGGGAGAACCTCACTCCCTTCTAGTCTGAGCATGATCCATGTCACATTACTCATTATTAGCCATGCACCATCCAGATTTACACAGAACACATTGAAGTACTGATCATATAATGCTGTACAGTCACCAGTCATTTTATTTGGCTTACCCATCCCTTATACAAGGCAATATACATGCTCATCAATAGACTGGTTGATCATCTCACCTGTCAATACTCCTTGTTCATTTGATCACCATGTTGGATGCCAGCAGTCATTTTATTGATCCTTGACGTACAAAAATCACTTTTTAGATGAACCAGTACACTTAATGATAAAATCAATGCTCCTTATTTATGAGGGAAAAGACCTACTGGGACTGATATGTCAATGTTGTAGTGGGGACTGGCTCTGGTATAGATATACAATGGGGAAAAAAAGTATTTAGTCAGCCACCAATTGCGCAAGTTCTCCCACTTAAAAAGATGAGAGAGGCCTGTAATTGTCATCATAGGTAGACCTCAACTATGAGAGACAAAATGAGAAAACATATCTAGAAAATCACATTGTCTGATTTTTTAAGCATTTATTTGCAAATTATGGTGGAAAATAAGTATTTGGTCACCTACAAACAAGCAAGATTTCTGGCTCTCACAGACCTGTAACTTCTTCTTTAAGAGGCTCCTCTGTCCTCCACTCATTACCTGTAGTAATGGCTCCTGTTTGACATTGTTATCAGTATAAAAGACACCTGTCCACAACCTCAAACAGTCACACTCCAAACTCCACTATGGTGAAGACCAAAGAGCTGTGGAAGGACACCAGAAACAAAATTGTAGACCTGCACCAGGCTGGGAAGACTGAATCTGCAATAGGCAAGCAGCTTGGTGTGAAGAAATCACCTGTGGGAGCAATAATTAGAAAATGGAAGACATACAAGACCACTGATAATCTCCCTCGATCAGGGGCTCCACGCAAGATCTCACCCCGTGGGGTCAAAATGATCACAAGAATGGTGAGCAAAAATCCCAGAACCCCACGGGGGGACCTAGTGAATGACCTGCAGAAAGCTGGGACTAACATAACAAAGGCTACCGTCAGTAATACACTACGCCGCCAGGGACTCAGATCCTGCAGTGCCAGACGTGTCCCCCTGCTTAAGCCAGTACATATCCGGGCCCATCTGAAGTTTGCTAGAGAGCATTTGGATGTTCCAGAAGAGTATTGGGAGAATGTCATATGGTCAGATGAAACCAAAGTAGAACTGTTTGGTAGATTCTGAGATTTTGAGTGCAAACCTCCTTCCATCAGCAAGGGCATTGAAGATGAAACGTGGCTGGGTCTTTCAGCATGACAATGATCCCAAGCACACTGCCAGGGCAATGAAGGAGTGACTTCGTAAGAAGCATTTCAAGGTCCTGGAGTGGCCTAGCCAGTCTCCAGATCTCAACCCCATAGAAAACCTTTGGAGGGAGTTGAAAGTCCGTGTTGCCCAGCGACAGCCCCAAAACATCACTGCTCTAGAGGAGATCTGCATGGAGGAATGGGCCAACATACCAGCAACAGTGTGAGCCAACCTTGTGAAGACTTACAGAAAACGTTTGACCTCTGTCATTGCCAACAAAGGATATATAACAAAGTATTGAGATGAACTTTTGTTATTGACCAAATACTTATTTTCCACCATAATTTGCAAATAAATTCTTTAAAAATCAGACAATGTGATTTTCTGGATTTGTTTTCTCATTTTGTCTCTCATAGTTGAGGTCTACCTATGATGACAATTACAGGCCGGCCTCATCTTTTTAAGTGGGAGAACTTGCACAATTGGCTGACTAATGACTTTTTTTCCCCACTGTATTTTATAGGCCAATCAGAGGCCTGTACGACCTATGGAAAGGATATGGGACATAACTTATATAGGTCACCTGTGGCCTCCCAGTTTCTTTCCTTAGGCTGCTAAGGACAGTCACATGCAGAAGGAATTTTTGCCGGAACAAGCCTTGGGGTGCCACGGGACCAGACAGCAGCCTGGGACACCGCAGCACTGGGAACAGTTGAATTTTTTGTATTTTTTACTTTCCCCAGCTTCCAGAGAAGTTTTTTCCTGGACAAGCCCTTTAAGTAAAATCACATTCACTTTGCTAAGACTGTAAAATACTACATTTACTTCCACAACAGCCAAAAACTCTGGTTTTTGTTAATGTGACCTCAGCCTAAAAGATGTTTTAGTTCAGTTAACCCTTAGTAGTGATGGTAACCTCATGTATGGATTGATGATCTTCCCAGTTCATTTACTGTACAGTGCATTTTCCTCTTCTGTTCTCCTACATTTATTTTTCGACAGATTACATGTTTTATAGACCAGTAGAGACAATGCCCCTTTTACTCTCAGAAGGCGCTGCAGGAATACACAGCCATGGTTTTAATTAGCATGATTCATTAAAGCGGCCATCGTTGAAGTACGCCATGGATCGTCTCTACATAATTTGTAGAACTTCATTGTATCTATGGGTCTAGCACTTGACAGACCATATAACACTGTTCTTAATTATCTCTTCATTCCTTCAAGTCTATTTCTTGGAGACCTATACCCTCAAGGTGATTATTCATTATTGGTTAGTCATTAATCTTCATTTATATCTAATCCATTCATATCCCTCGTGTCCTTTAGTCGTGGTTAAACTGCTAGATCCTTTATTTCTACATGAATGTAGTCTAAAAGTTATAAAAAGGATTCTAATATATTGTCAATGCTGCAACTAAATACAATTATATATTTACTGTTTCTAGTATATTAGTATTGTGTGCCTCATGCCGACTTAAAGGGCTTGTCCAGAAATGTATTTTTTAGGTCATAAATATTTGATCAATGGGGGCCTACAGGTAGTCCTCACTCAGATCGGCTGTTTGGGACCACATCCAATTCCTGCACTATATACTGCGCGGGCCATTTGCTATTGGTCCTTGTACATTATTGGGAGCTAATCTGAAGTTACAGCATCTGCCCACTATACAGGGCAGAGAGCATAGAAAGTGGCCCCAAACAGCTGCATTTATGGTCTATCTTAACCATAGGCCATGAATAAAAATTCCTGGATGACCCTTTTAATACATTTGCAAAATTAATGAGTTAAAATACTGTTAACTAGTAATTTGTAGTTTACTTTTAGTAAGTATTATGATATGGAAAGTCATAAAATTCTACAACTGGACATTGAAATCATCAAGTAATGTAAGAAAGTCTATTATGTTAGCACCATCATTATTATTATCATCGTCATCATCATTGCTTAAAGGGGTTGTCCACTTTCACACCAGTATTGAGAGACAAATTTTATTGTTTGTATAATAAAAAGATATTCAATTTTCCAATATACTTTCTGTATCAATTCCTCACAGTTTTCTAGATCTCTGCTTGCTGTCATTCATTCTGTTACTTCTAGTGGATACAACTCTGATCATGATCATGTGATATACGGTTCATGGTCATTATATATATAGTTCATGGTCACGTGATGAATACACAGGTGCACAACTCGTTACCGAGTAGATATTTGATTACTGTTCTGTGACTGTAACGAGCTGTGCACCTGTGTATTCATCACATGACCATGGACTGTATATCACATGACCATGGACTGAACCGTGTTTCTGCATCGGTTTTTCCCACAGCTTTTTTTGGCTGCAGAGTGCTATGTGGGGCCTTATCCTAATATGGCTTATATGTAAATTCGATTTTCAAAACATCAGATTGCTGTCAGTGAATGAGAACAGTCTTGGTTACATTCAGAGGTAGTCCTGCTCTCATCTCATAGGTGGAAACAGTTATATCCAGTCTAAACAATGCTCTGTGAGCTAAACAGCCTGGACTCCAGACTGATACATTGAAGCAGACTACCAAAGTGATTTGTGTAGCTACTGCTGCTGTGTTCAGCTCGCAGAGCATTGTCTAGACTGCATACAATTGTATCCACTTCTCAGCTGAAAGCAAGTAATGTGTTAAAGTTAAAAAAGTAGAGTGCTCTTTACTGTATACTGTTGTTTTGTGAGTTTCTGGAATACAGTTCCCTTCAATTTCACTTAGCAGAATTGACCAACGCTGTTTTCCCTTCTGCATTTAGTACAGGGACCTCAGTCCGGAGACTATATGATCATGCAAAGAGACAGTGGATGTGAGTTCCATACATGCCAAGCTCTACAAAGCTGCTATGCTTTGGTACTTTTGGATAAGTGTTGAATTAGTATTACATTTTTTCTTATGCAAAAATGCATAAAAAAGCTATTTTACTAAAGCATTTATTTTTATGTTTTGGGCCATACACTGACTCTGGAGGGCCCACCTCGGGGCAGCCGCAAGACAAGTTACCCTAACACATCAACTGCATCGGCGTCTGCATGACACTGATACAGTTGAAATACATAGCAGAGAAGGAAGCCTCTAGGCTTCCTTCTCTGCTAGTAAGTAGCCAGTAAACCACAAGCCACTTCAGGTCTGTGGCCTACGAGCTGCCCTAAGACGTCTGCTTCTTGGCACAGACGTCTGCGCAATGACGTCACTGTCCTGAGCCGTCCGCGCCAGGACGCAGAAGTCCTGCAACTTTCCAGTAAGCAGCAGCAGTGCTGGCGGCTGAGGCTCCTCCTCGGGGGATCGGAGGTAGGTGAGTATCATCAACTTTTTTTTTTTTTAACTCACTTTGGGCATTTTAATTGGGAGTAGGGGGAGTGGGGGTTGTAATACATATAAGAGGTCAATTGGGAGTATTGGGAATTAGCAAGATAAGAGGCCATAACTAATATAAGGGGTATTAGGGGGCTTTAATAAAAGAGGATATAAATTATAGTGAAAGGTCAGTGGAGGCTGTATGAATGTAATGGAAGATAATATTAGGGGGCATTGGGGCAGTATTAAAGGAGTTTTCTAGGGAATAATAAAGTTTACTGGTAAGGATTGTATTGGACAAATTGGAGCGGAGGCGGGGAATGTGAAACATAAAAAAAATACTCACCTGTCTCCGGGATACCGATGTCCGCAGCCCTCTGCTGCTGTCTGTCCAGGCACACGCCCGCCGCTTCCCTGCCACAGATCCTGCACTGCACGTGATTGTCCTCAGCGGTGGCTCGAAAGGACTCGGTGATGTCACTCATATACATGACTGGGTCCTTTCCAGCCATCACTGACAAAACTGATGGTCTCAGCAGTCATGTATGGCCCGTGTCTGAACAGACAGTGGCGTCAGACACCAGAGCACTGGGACAGGTAACGCTAGGTTCACATTAGCGCTCGTTTTCTGTTTTTTGGGTAGACCTGGGGACCCAAAAAATGTAAATCCAATCCGCTTAAAAAGTGGTTACCCGCAGACCCCATAGAATATACTGTGTTCCAAATTATTATGCAAAAAGTGTTTAGGAGTGATAAGGTAAGAATTTTTTTGTTTGTCAGTTAAACTCATTGATGGTGATGTGTGTCAGGGCTCTTTATATCACTGAAAGCAATTGCAGACACCTGTGCTAATCAGTTTGGCAGGTGTGTCCAATTAAAGGCAAGACTACTTAAGAAGGCTGTCCCACATTATTAAGCAGCCTACATTTTCAGCCAAAATGGGAAAGAAAAAGGATGTGTCGGCTGCTGAGAAGCAACAAATTGTGTAGTGTTTAGGTCAAGGCATGACTACAATCAACATTGCCAAGACACTTCATCGTGATCATCGCACAATCAAGAAGTATGTAGCTGATTCACAGCACACACGTGTGTGTGCTGATAAGGGAAAATTGAGGACTCTTTCCAACAGGCAATTACGTCAGGTTAAAAGAGCAGTTTCAAAAATGCCTTGTCATAGCAGCAGACAAGTTTTTGAAGCTGCTGGTGCCTCCAACGTCCCCCGAACAACAAGATGCAGGGTCCTTCAGAGGTTTTCAGCTGTGCGTAAGCCATCCTGTCGACCTCCTCTATCCACTGCACACAAGCAGAAACGGCTCCAGTGGGCCAAACAATACATGAAGACTGACTTCAAAACTGTTTTGTTCACCGATGAGTACCGTGCAACGCTCGATGGTCCAGATGGATGGAGTGGAGGATGGCTTGTTGATGGACACCCCATGCAAACACGGCTAAGGCGCCAACAAGGAGGAGGTGGAGTAATGTTTTGGGCTGGAATCATGGGGAGAGATATTGTCGGCCCCTTTAGGATCCCTGAAGGGGTAAAGATGAACTCCATAATGTATGTGGAGTTTCTCAAACAGCACTTCCTGCCATGGTTCAAGAAGAAGAACCATGCATTCCGCAGAAAGATCATTTTCATGCATGATAATGCATCGTCTCATGCTGCAAATAACACATCTGCATCTCTGGCTGCTATGGGCATAAAAGGGGACAAACTTATGGTGTGGGCCCCATGCTCCCCTGACCTCAACCCCATTGAGAACCTCTGCAGCATCATCAAAAGGAGTGTCTATGATGGCGGGAGGCAGTTCACATCTAAGCAACAGCTCTGGGAGGGTATTCTGTCCTCATGCAAAACAATTGAAGCAGAAACCATGTAAAAACTGACAAATTCAATGGATGAGAGAGTTCAGAAGCTTCTTTCGAACAAGGGGTCCTATGTGCAAATGTAACATCACCTCGAATAAAGTTTTGGCTTGAAAACTGTTTGATTTCAGTTTGTAATAACCTGCTAATGCTTATAATTTCACAATGACCATTTTTTTGTTCTTAATAAAAATGAAAAGGTTGCAAATTCTGCTGTGCATAATAATTTAAAACATGCATTTTGAGTGTTTATTTTTTTTTTTTAAATATACTGTTATCATAGGCAGTTTGTTCAAAAACCTTTCAATTATACTCGAATAGTTGATGACTGGAAAATTACAATGACTGCAATTCATATAGGTAATTTTGGAAAATATGAGAAAATATTATTTGCATAATAATTTGGAACACAGTGTATAATGGGGTCTGCTGGGTTTCTGCCTGAAAAATGTGCTGGACTTTTTTCTAACGGAATGGGGGACAGAATCCCCCAACAGAGTTCAAGTGCTGGTGTGGACCCTGCCTGAGTATGATTTTTTATCACCTACTCCACCTCCATTGTGATTTGTCCACTTCCTGGACAACCTCTTTAAAGAGAACCTTTCATGTCCTCATGAACCTGTGATTTTATATACCGCTAGAAAGCAGACAGTCAGCTTTCCTGTTATGTGCCCCGGGTTGGAGATATCGGTGCCGTTTGTTTCAGCATCGATCGCTCCCCACTGTCAGAAGGGCGTTCCTGACAGTCTAGCCTCATCACTGGGATGTGAGGATGGCCTCCCCCCTGACAGTACTCTAACATAGCCTTGTACTGTCAGAGGGGGCGTTCCTTACTGCCCTGCGATGATGCTGAGCTATGAGGAAGGCCCCCCCTCCCCCAGTACAAGTCTATGGATGAGTACTGTCAGGGGGAGGCTTTCCTTACAGCCCAGCGATGACGCTAGACTGTCATTGAGACCGACTTTTTATGCATGGTGTGCATGGAGCAAACTTATGTATATACTGTATTGTGTGCTGCAACTTCACCTTTGCCTGGCCAGCTGTATATCTGCACAAGGGGTTATGCTCCATCCATAGTGCTGTACTTCGGCTATCTCCAGAACTCCTATTGAAATGAATGGGAGTGGGGGCGCATATGTGCCTATTGGGGTTCAGTCACTTTTCCCACCACTGCATTCACAATGGTGTTAAAACACCCCCTGTTCCGAAGATCAATGGACGTGCCAGAGGTCAGACCCTACCAAACAGCAAATTGTCCTATATCCTACGGATACTATGGATAGAGGATAAATATTATTTGTGGCATAACCCCTTTAATGAGATTAGTCCCCCCAAAATATGGAGTATATAATATACATTTTACATAAATAACACATGACAGAAGTAAAATACATACTGTTAAACTATAAATGCATGAGTTAGACAGTAGCGATGCTTGTGCCTTAGCTTCTCTCCCTAGGAACATCTCCAGCTTACAGCCATGAGATTCCATAGAGAATAACTAATGCAGGACTTGAAGGTGTTGGGTTATGTTCAGATGAAAGCAAAACAATGCAGTAAAGCAAATAAACTTCTAAGTGGACAATCAACCTTCTCTCACCATGGTAGCTAGCAAGCCCGCAAGCTATGTGTGGATTCCTGCCGGCTTCTTTGAAAATGCCTCACTATGTGTTTATTATCACTGAACACATTGAAATGGAAACCATCAGCGCTCAGTTATCAACATGGACAGGGGATGTAGGACTACGTATTCTTAGTTCACTGTAAAATAGTCATTTTTAAGGATCTATCTATCTATCTATCTATCTATCTATCTATCTCATATCTATCTATCTATCTATCTCATATCTATCTACACATCTTATCTCTAATTATATCTATTTACAGTATATATTTATTTATTTATCTATCTATAACTCTTACCTATAAATCTATATACAGTATCTATCTATCTATCTATCTATCTATCTATCTATCTATCTATCTAGCTATCTCTCTTATCTATAAATCTATATACAGTATCTATCTATCTATCTATCTATCTATCTATCTATCTATCTATAGATATAGAAGGACGGATAGATAGATAGATAGATAGATAGATAGATAGATAGATAGATAGATGATAGATAGATTTTATTTATTCTAGAAATAAGAGGAAGAACCTTCTAAACTAATATACAGTACATGGTATAATATTACCAGGTTACCTTTCATATTTCCGCTCAGTGGCTTCCATCCATTATAATGTGATATATTTGTAGTAATGTCATGGTGGAGACATTTTCCTTTTTCATGTGGCAGTTTTATGACTTGCATTGACAAACGCCTAATACAGTATGCTTTAACATAGCCTTTTCATGGCAGAAAGATGCAGTGATCCACTCAAGTGAATATAACAAGGCCCAGAGAGCAGACAGTTCCTCGGTATCATTCTGGAAACAGAAGATTATTTTAATAGAACTCATGAAACAATGTGTCTAGAACACAAAGACTCTCAATTTGTAACGCTTGCAGTGGGCTGTGATATTTCTGTAATAAGAGCAGTCCCCATACTTGTATTATACTTGTCTTACAGTATTCCCTGTAAGATGCTTAAGGGATCAACACAAATGGCTGTTTTTCTTATTGCTCTTTTAGTGTTGTAGGTTTATATGGTTTCATAAGATGTTTATCTTTCTTTATTATTAGGTACCTAATGCAGAAAATAATACTTATAGGTTTTGTATAATCTATTTGCCCTCAGGGTCATATTATACCATAGAATGTGCAGTGTATTATAATACATATCAAAATAGGAAGCACAATATACATATATATATATATATATATATATATATATATATATATGTGTATTTATAAAATCTTCATGATTCTGCAGACACCACATTGGATTTGAGATGAAACAACTGAGATACAATTAAAGTGTATATGTAGGTTTAATGCAAGGGGTTAAACAAAAATATCCTGTGAAACATTTAGGAATTGTAAGCATTTTTCTACAAAACCTCCTCATTTCAGGGGCCCTAAAGTAATTGGGCAAATTAACGTTACAATAAATAAAATGGTCATTTTTAATTCGTTGTAGAGAATCCTGTGCAGGCAATGACTGCCTGAAGTCTGGAACCCAAGGACATCAGCAAACGCTGGGTCTCCTCCTTTGTGATGCTTTGCCAGGCCTTACTGTAGCTGTCTACAGTTGTTGCTTGTTTGTGGGCCTTTCTGCATTACGTTTTGTTTTAAACAATTGAAAGGCATGCTCGATTGGGTTGAGATCTGGTGTTTGACTCGACCATTGTAGAATATTCCACTTCTTTGCCTTAAAAAACTCCTGGGTTGCTTTCGCAGTATGTTTTGTGTCATTGTCCATCTGTACTGTGCAGCGACATCCAATCTACCTTGCTGCATTTGGTTGAATCTGTGCAGAAAGTCTATTCCTGTACATTTCAGAATTCATCCGTTTGCTTCTTTCTTCTGTCACATCATCCATAAACACTAGTGACCCAGGGCCATTGGGAGCCATACACCCCCATGCCATGACATTGCCTCCACCATGTTTTACAGAGGATGTGGTGTGCTTTGGATCATGAGCAATTCCAAGCCTTCTCCATACTTTATTCTTCCCATCTTTCTATACAAGTTGATCTTAATTTCATCTGTTCAAAGAAAGCTTTTCCAGAACTGGGCTGGCTTCTTTAGATGTTTCTTGGCAAAGTCTAATCTAGCCTTTCTGTTTTTGAGGCTGATTAGTGGTTTGTACCTTGTGGTGAACTTCTGTATTTGCTCTCATGAAGTCTTCGCTTTATGGTAGACTTACATACTGATACACCTACTTACTGGAAAATATTCTTCACTTAGGATGTTTTCAAGGGGTTTTTCTTCACCATGGAAAGTATTCTGCCATCATTCAACACTGTTGTCTCCTGTGGACTTCCAGGCTTTTTTGAGTCCCCAAGCTCACCAGTGCGCTCTTTTTGTACCAGAATGTACCAAACAGTTGATTTTGCCACTCCTAACATTTTCACTATGTCTCTGATGGATTTCTTATTTTATTTCAGACTAATGATGGTCTGTTTAAATTCCATTGAGAGCTCCTTTGACTGCATGTTGTGGGTTCACAGCAACAGCTTCCAAATGCAAATGCCACACCTGGAATCAACTCCAGACCTTTTACCTGCTTAATTGATGATGGATTAATGAGGGAATAGCCCATGCAGCCTATTAAAATGCCTGTGAGATAATTGTCTAATTACTTTTGGTCCCTTGAAAAAGAGGCAGTGACATATTACAGAGCTGTAATTCCTATACCCTTCCTCCAATTAGGATGTGAACACCTCAAATTAAAGCTGAGAGTCTGGACTTTATAGTCCATTGTTTTGGTAAACACTAAAATGCCAAAACTTATGTCACTGTCCAAATATTTCTGGACCTAACTGTATTAATAAGTACTGCATTTATGCATATGTAAACATAGATAGGGCACTGTCTATCAATCTATCTATCTTAATATCTATCCATCAACCCATTATTTATCTCTCTATCTAATTATCTATCTGTTTATCTCTGTGCATAACATTTTTGTATAATCCTTTTTTCATATGGGGACATACTATGCAGTAGAATGTACAGAGTGCTGTATGTCCGGACTGGTATTATATGGCATAAGTAATGTAACAAATGATATGTACAGAGTGTTGTATGGATAGGAATCCGTCATAAATCCAAACATTTGAATTCCCATTTATAGGACATTTCTAACCAAATATGTCCATCAACACCCCAGCAACTCCCAATTAAGGCTCTATTCAGACCATCGTGATGTAAAACAGCCATGAAAACTGACATTTTTCACAGATAATTTGCATCAGTCAGACACCTGTTTTCAAAAATCCCTCATAGACTTGAGTCTATTGACAGATCTGTGAAATTAGGCAAAAATAGAACATTCCCTATTTTTGATGGCCTGTTAAAACAGATTGTCAAAAAACATGGTCATCATATTCCACAGTGCTTTTACATATGTTGTAAATCCCTGTTCCTGTATCAGTATGTCTTTAGAGTGTGGGAAGAAACCGGAGTACCCGGAGGAAACTCACGCAAACATGGGGAGAACATACAAACTCCTTGCAAATGTTGTCTTTGATTTCTAATTTGAACTTAGAACTCCAGCGCTGCAAGGCAATAGTGCCAACCACAGAGCCACCATATTGCCCCATTGAACTCAACTGATTTTAATGCAGCCATTTGACATCCATTTATTATGTACATGTGAATAGTGCCTTAGGGCATATTTGCTTAAGCCACATCTCATTTATAGAGGGCCGTTCACCACCTCCACTAACTCTTTGCATGTTTCAATAGGCGCCACTCCAGCACAGATGCCGAGACAGATGGAATTTTTTCTCTAGCCCCCTGTCAGGAATCTCAGTTCAGCTACTCTTACTTTAAGATTACCATGCTGACCTGGGAAGCTTCAGAGGAAACCATTTCCTGATGTTTCCACCCTGACCACTCTCCTGATTTATCCTCCTGATCCTGATCGGGCTTGTAAGTTTATCATTGGTTCTGGTTTGATTTCTGATCGTTTATTTTGGTAACTTGGACCCCAAATTCAGCACAAGTCCATCTGGCTTTGCGGCAGGCGCTGGTGAAGGTGTTTGGGATCTCTCAGCGCTGTATAGGATTGAAACAGCTACTTCTGTTGCTCTCTGTTGTAAGCCAGATCTTGCTATTTTGTGATATTTGTCTCAGGGACTCTACCATAATACCCCCACTATTCCTGAGTAATAATTTCTGTAGTGCAAAATATGCTAATTAGGCTGTCAGGTGGGCAGTCTCTATTTGTTTCCACTAGTCCAGGACCACCCACCTGACAGCCTAATCAACATATTGGCTGCTGAAACTAACAGAAATTATTGCTTGGGAGCAGTGGGGGCTAGAGCAAAAACATCCACTGTGCCAGAATCAGTGGAGTGTCACTTATAAACGGATGCAAAGAGTTCACCATCCTGTGAAAATAGATCTATCCATTCACCCATCCTCCTATCTATGATACAGTAGTTCTCAAAATGTGATATTCCCTTTTCCTGAACATATTAAGCCCTTCCACCCAGGAAACTTCCAAATGGCATGTTCAAATAAGCCCTATCCTTTTTAGGAAGAAAATCCCATGAAAAACAGAACAATTTTTCTATCTGCTATCAATATACAGTATCTTGCTATTATGTATCTAGATAAAAACACAATTTTTGTGCAATAAAAAGATTATAAATAATTGATGTTAAGACTGTTCAAAATTAAAGCAAAGATATAAAATAGCAATATTTCCACTCTATATTGGTAATACAATCACAAAATGTGTTGTATATAGGTGTCCAAGTATGTAGAAGCTGGTGATGCTCTAGTTTCTTGTGGTCACTGGTACATGCAGCATCCAGTACCTGGTGAACAGTTGTGATCAGATAGGTAGCATCCTGTTCCTAGTGGTCAGCTGCAGCAAAAAGTATCAGTGGTACATATAGCCCATAGTACATAGTGGTCAGTAGTATGTGCAGCGTACAGTGCTTTCTGGTCATTGGTACATACGGCCTCCTGAGCTTGGTGGACAGTGATGCATGCAGCCTCCAGTTCTCAGTGGTCAGTGGTGCATGCAGCCTCCAGTCCCTGATGGTCAGTGGTGCATGCAGCATTTGGTCTCTGGTGGTCAGTGATGCATGCAGCCTCCAGTCCCCAGTGGTCAGCGATGCATGCAGCCTCCAGTCCCCAGTGGTCAGCGATGCATGCAGCCTCCAGTCCCCAGTGGTCAGCGATGCATGCAGCCTCCAGTCCCCAGTGGTCAGTGATGCATGCAGCTTCAATTACTTGGTGGTCAGTGATGCATGCAGACTCTATTCCTTGGTGGTCAGTGATACATGCAGCCTCCAGTCCCCGGTGGTCATTGATGCATGCATCCTCCATTGCTTGGTGGTCAGTGATGCATGCAGCCTCCAGTCCCAGTGGAAGGTGATGCATGCAGCCTCCAGTCCCGGTGGTCAGTGATGCATGCAGCCTCCAGTCCCAGTGGAAGGTGATGCATGCAGCCTCCAGTCCCGGTGGTCAGTGATGCATGCAGCCTCCAGTCCCGGTGGTCAGTGATGCATGCAGCCTCCAGTTCCAAGTGGCCAGTGGTGCATGCAGCATTTGGTCTCTGGTGGTCAAAGGTACATACATCTTCCAGTCCCTGGAGGTAAGTGCATTATTTTTATGCTGTTATTTTGTCAATATACTATGTATTATGGTAATCAGTGACTGCCATTGATTATCATGTGTGAACATATTGACATATCGGATCATTTTGAGTAAATAATATTTTCCAGTTTTAATGTGTAGTGTTGTAGTTCCTATATTATATATGATAGTATTACAATCAATGCTGGGATGCTTTACCTTATATAGCCTCAAGCCGATGCAATTTATCTGCACAGTACGGGTGACTGAACATTTCAATCAATACACTGACCCCTGTATACATGATATAATATGTCTAATAGCTTGTATGAAACTAAAATGTACCTAAAGAGGTGTTCAATGTCACCCTAGTAACAAGCAAAGTTTCAGCTCCCTCTATAGAACATTATAGCTGCAAGCTTTTAGTTTAAGATACAGCTATTGCAATACATGAATGCGCACAATATAAGCTATATGATGATATTATGCTTCTGCCATATGATTACTTGTATAATACGGCTAAAACAAACTTACGTAAGTGATATGAGTTTAGGTAGTATAGGTGTTCCAATACGTTAAAATAAAAAAATATATAATCTAAAAGGCTTTTTTTAAACCACTCTTTTAAAATGAAGTACCAGTTGAGTACATGCAGTAAGATGTAGTAGTAGTAGTAGTAGTATACTGTATGTAGTGTCTGTAGCTAAGATACCCCAATCTCAAATACATTCACATGGCCACGCTTCTGTTATTTCCCTCCTGTCTGTGTGAAGGCCTGTGCTTTGGGCAAATGGCTATCGTTGCTCTCTCCCATCCTGTAGGACAAGACATCATACATCACATGCCTCTTGTCTCCAATGTTACCTGGCTCTTCTCCTCTCACTTGTCTATGGAGGAATTGTGTTTCACACGCTGAGAAGCATATTGTAGTATCAAATGGTAAGGCAACATCATAGCAATGTGTCTGTGTCTGTCTGGTAGCATATCTGTGTTGCATGTGAGAACAGTGACGGGGATTTACTAGTCTTCCCATGCTAGTTTTCTGGTGCAAAAGTGCCGCATTTCTGGAGCATGGCCATTTGCATCATTTGCAGCTGTTAACCCTTACTCAATTGCTACTAAGGCATCTAAAAGTTATAGACATGGCCATATTGGTCCCAATCGCTATGCCCTGGATCGTCATCAGGGGGTGATGATTGGTTGTTACGAAATCTGGGAGCCTATTGAAGGCTCATACTATATACTTCAATACAGTTGTATTGTATATTGTATTAGTGATCAGACCCCCTAAGGAGAAGTCTAAAAATATTTAGAGACAAGCTCATTGACGGAAGGCAAATGTTGGCCTCAATTCATAGACAATGCTTGTCCTGGTGTCATTCTATGTGGTAGAGGGACTTACAGGGCCCTGGTGCTCCAGTGTAACTATAACATTGTACCCCCTACAGCTAAGTCCCTTATAAAACATCTACATATTGTATTTACCAGCTTTGTAGTTGGTAAAATAGAGATATTTAAAGTCTTACCCCTGCCTGCTCATGGATAACCCCCAGCCTGCCCTGGCCTGGTTAGAAACCATGTGATGGGCAGGTGAGGGACACAGTAATGACAACTAAATAGGGTTCAGAAGGGTTCTTTAGTGAAAATTGGAAAAGGATCTTTTCAAGCAGTTGATAGAACTGCAAACTGATAAAGGGAGTCTCCGTCTTTCACAAGAAAGACATGGAGCAATGCTGTCGAGGCTGTTTCCACTAACTGAGCCCCCCTGATGACTCACTGAGTTCCGGTACACCATTGCACACTCTCCCTGTCTTGGACTCCCCTCTGGGCTCTTCATGGGTCTATGGTCCAGTTTTTCCTCAATGGATCTCCTCACTCTCATAGGCACTCTGAGCATACTCATTCTCTACTTGACAACTGAACTGTACACGTGCCAACAACCAAAGTTTTACCATTCCAGCACTATGCCCTCCTCGGACCCCCATGTCTGTCTATCCATGTCGAAAAGACCAATGCCCTCTAGTGCCTGCTACAACTAGACTAGACGTCCCAATTGGTGGGGTCTTTCCAACTACAATAATTTACTGGTCGTGTTGTATGTTATTGTATGTAAGTTTTCTGTGCATCCATTTCTATAGTACCTGGCGGAGAAGATTTGAGCTTCTGAATACATTTTTATTGCCATAAACTGATCAGTGACATTTGACCCCTGCATTTATGGAAATCGTGAGCTTCGTCGTACACAAGCCGTGCAAGGTATGGAAAGAGTGAATTCATTATTCATGTGTGTTTAATATATACCTTCTAATAGACATTACCTTCAATGTGATGCTAAAGGAGTAAATCTTCAACCCCTAACCTATCTTACTGCATCCGGAGGAAAATACATTATTTAGGAGAGAAGGTTAAACACTTCAATTTAAAGGAGAACTACTCAAAAATTTATATTAAAGGGTTTTTCAGGATTGGGATAAAATATTAAAACCAGATAAATCTCTCTATATACTCCTCAGCTCCTAGTGTTGAGGGAGGTCTGGGGGTGCCATACTATGTATATTCATAAATATATAAATAAATATCCAAATAAATAACCCAATAAAATATATCCAATTATAAATAAATATAAAGATATTCCAATGCATCAATAGACACATAAATAAAATTAATATACAGAAATCCATTGTGCCATGGGAATATTTATTGGATACTTCATATGTTGGTTTTGTAGTGATTATATTGTATTATATTATTATCATCCTTTTTTGCTGGCAAATGTACAATAGCCTATAGGGCTGCCGTAGATTTTACTGTAATTTCAGCCACTTTCGGTCTGTAAATGATAATAAATATGATTTGCGCCATGCTCCCGCTACGTGGTGAAGTAGGTGCAAAAAAATGTCACTTTTGCCACCAATTTGCAAATCTTTTACGCCACAAGAGTGGTGTAACAACTTTGATGATTTTAAGGATTTCTCTGGTTTCATATGATACCAAAACCACCATTCTAGACAAAACCGGAAATACAGCTATTTGAAGTGACCCCCGCACTTCTTTGGCAACTGCGTTCATGTGTTGCTAGGGAGAGCTTTAGAGCCTGTAGCTTTAAGCCGGTTGTGTGCTAACCGGCTGTCGTGAATGAAAGGCATGGGCGGTGCATGGGGGACACGCGGATGTCACCTGTGTGCTGCCCGTTGCCCGGCTGTGCTTCCGCAGCCCCTTTCATTCAATGAATAGAAGCTGCGGAAGCAGGGCCGCAAAATCAGACAGGAATCAGACCTGTTCCATATTTTGCAGCCCAGACTGTCAGCCCGCACACGTGACCGTCTCATTCATAGTCATGTATAAGGGCCCATAGAAATGAATGGGTCAGTGTGCTATCTGGGAAAAAACCAGATAGCACAATGACCAGTCATATGGTCGTCTGCAACGGGGGTTAGTCTGTTTTCTACTAAAAGACAGTAACTTTAGGTTCACACCTATGCTTGGGTTTCTGTTCTTCGGGTCCGCTTGGGGACCTGAAAAGCAGAAACCCAAGCCGCATAAAAAGTGGTTCCACGAGGAAACCTACGGACCCCATAGACTATAATGGGGTCAGCCAGGTTTCTGCCTGAAAAGTACAGAGAGAAAAGTGCTCGCTGAATTTTTCAAGCAGATTCGGGGACGGAATCTCCGAACGAAAACCAAGCGCTAGTGTGAACCCTGCCTAAAATCGGTTAATAAAGTATATTATAAAAATGTTCACCAAACAACAAATATTCACAAAAAAAAGCACGTACACTAAATTTTTGTCAAGGGATTTGGAGCTTTGCATCAAAGGAAAAACAGAGCTCAGAACACTTTAAAGATACAGTGCCTTGCGAAAGTATTCGGCCCCCTTGAACTTTTCAACCTTTTGCCACATTTCAGGCTTCAAACATAAGGATATAAAATTTTAATTTTTTGGTGAAGAATCAACAACAAGTGGGACACAATTGTGAAGTGGAACGAAATTTATTGGTTATTTTAAACTTTTGTAAAAAATAAAAAACTGAAAAGTGGGGCGTGCAATATTATTCGGCCCCTTTACTTTCAGTGCAGCAAACTCACTCCAGAAGTTCAGTGAGGATCTCTGAATGATCCAATGTTGTCCTAAATGACTGATGATGATAAATATAATCCACCTGTGTGTAATCAAGTCTCCGTATAAATGCACCTGCTCTGTGATAGTCTCAGGGTTCTGTTTAAAGCGCAGAGAGCATCCTGAAGACCAAGGAACACACTAGGCAGGTCCGTGATACTGTTGTGGAGAAGTTTAAAGCCGGATTTGGATACAAAAAGATTTCCCAAACTTTAAACATCCCAAGGAGCACTGTGCAAGCGATCATATTGAAATGGAAGGAGTATCAGACCATTGCAAATCTACCAAGACCCGGCCGTCCCTCTAAACTTTCATCTCAAACAAGGAGAAGACTGATGAGAGATGCAGCCAAGAGGCCCATGATCACTCTGGATGAACTGCAGAGATCTACAGCTGAGGTGGGAGAGTCTGTCCATAGGACAACAATCAGTCGTACACTGCACAAATCTGGCCTTTATGGAAGAGTGGCAAGAAGAAAGCCATTTCTCAAAGATATCCATAAAAAGTCTCGTTTAAAGTTTGCCACAAGCCACCTGGGAGACACACCAAACATGTGGAAGAAGGTGCTCTGGTCAGATGAAACCAAAATCCAACTTTTTGGCCACAATGCAAAATGATATGTTTGGTGTAAAAGCAACACAGCTCATCACCCTGAACACACCATCCCCACTGTCAAACATGGTGGTGGCAGCATCATGGTTTGGGCCTGCTTTTCTTCAGCAGGGACAGGGAAGATGGTTAAAATTGATGGGAAGATGGGTGGAGCCAAATACAGGACCATTCTGGAAGAAAACCTGTTGGAGTCTGCAAAAGACCTGAGACTGGGACGGAGATTTTTCTTCCAACAAGACAATGATCCCAAACATAAAGCAAAATCTACAATGGAATGGTTCACAAATAAACGTATCCAGGTGTTAGAATGGCCAAGTCAAAGTCCAGACCTGAATCCAATCGAGAATCTGTGGAAAGAGCTGAAAACTGCTGTTCACAAACGCTCTCCATCCAACCTCACTGAGCTCCAGCTGTTTTCCAAGGAAAAATGGGCAAGAATTTCAGTCTCTCGATGTGCAAAACTGATAGAGACGTACCCCAAGCGACTTGCAGCTGTAATCGCAGCAAAAGGTGGCGCTACAAAGTATTAACTTAAGGGGGCCGAATAATTTGGCACGCCCCACTTTTCAGTTTTTTATTTTTTACAAAAGTTTAAAATATCCAATAAATTTCGTTCCACTTCACGCTTGTGTCCCACTTGTTGTTGATTCTTCACCAAAAAATTAAAATTTTATATCCTTATGTTTGAAGCCTGAAATGTGGCAAAAGGTTGAAAAGTTCAAGGGGGCCGAATACTTTCACAAGGCACTGTATATAAAGAAAATAATCAGTACAGAATTGTAAACCTATTCAGAATAAAAAATGGGGTTCATAGGTGGACCTTCACATTAAAGGGGTTGTCCCATGAAGTAGACTGGCTCCAGTCAGGTAGAATATGGAGCATGCGATGGGACAACCCCTTTAAGGTTTAAAGCACAGTTGTGGCAATGCAGTATTAGTGAAGAGTATTAAATAACCCTAAATGCATTGAGAGCATACAGCGCATAAAAACCTGTCTATTCATATTGCCAGATCTACTGAGGATTTCCATTAAACAGGACAGGAGTCCCATAACACAGCTGAGAATAACAGCTTGCCCCTGGAGACAATGCCACTGTATACATATGCTTTAATCTTGTGATTTGCGAAGTGATACAATGTATTCAACTGCTATAAAATGGTATTTATTGTCCGAGACTGAAGATGAAGGTTAACTTCGCCTACACACAGTATCCGGCAAGATATAATACATGACAGTCCGCAGAAAGAGAAATAAGCAGTTAAAAGTCTCCAGAGATGTAACAACAAATCCGAGTTGTACAATACTGAATGCCATAACACAAATCTAATGCTGCACATCCAAAACTAAATGAGTCCTAAAAGCAATTTACAGAACAGAGAGAAGGAGCCTCCCGTATTCAGGACAGCAAATTACTGAGAAAATCTCAATGTCTTAAGGTCAAATGTATATCAGTTTAGAACTATAAATATTCCAGTGCCACTGGGAAGTAAGGCACATAGACCCGCTGTCATTTCTCTTCAGTGTGTAGATTACAGATTTCTCTATCGTGTCATTTTCAGATGTTTAGAATCTAGAAAATTAATGTAGAAATCAATATTATATCATTTGTTATTTATACAGTTCAGTCATAATCTGGGCTGCAAAAGAGCCAAGTACAGTACATAAGTGTATGTAGCATGCTAGTCATTTCATACCAAGGGAAACAGGGAATGTACTACATTATGGCTCTCTACCTGTACTACATGTGCTGTACTGCCCTCTACCTGTACTACATGTACTGTACTGCCCTCTACCTGTACTACATGTACTATACTGCCCTCTACCTGTACTGTATGTACTGTACTGCTCTCTACCTGTGCTACATGTGCTGTACTGCTCTCTACCTGTACTACATGTACTGTACTGCCCTCTACCTGTACTACATGTACTGTACTGCTCTCTACCTGTACTACATGTACTGTACTGCCCTCTACCTGTACTACATGTACTGTACTGCCCTCTACCTGTACTGCATGTACTGTACTGCCCTCTACCTGTACTACATGTACTGTACTGCCCTCTACCTGTACTGCATGTACTGTACTGCTCTCTACCTGTACTACATGTACTGTACTGCCCTCTACCTGTACTACATGTACTATACTGCCCTCTACCTGTACTGCATGTACTGTACTGCTCTCTACCTGTGCTACATGTGCTGTACTGCTCTCTACCTGTACTACATGTACTGTACTGCCCTCTACCTGTACTGCATGTACTGTACTGCTCTCTACCTGTACTACATGTACTGTACTGCCCTCTACCTGTACTACATGTACTGTACTGCCCTCTACCTGTACTACATGTACTGTACTGCTCTCTACCTGTACTACATGTACTGTACTGCCCTCTACCTGTACTGCATGTACTGTACTGCTCTATACCTGTACTACATGTACTGTACTGCCCTCTACTTGTACTACATGTACTGTACTGCTCTCTACCTGTACTACATGTACTGTACTGCTCTCTACCTGTACTATATGTACTGTACTGCCCTCTACCTGTACTGCATGTACTGTACTGCCCTCTACCTGTACTACATGTACTGTACTGCCCTCTACCTGTACTACATGTGCTGTACTGCCCTCTACCTGTACTACATGTACTGTACTGCTCTCTACCTGTACTACATGTACTGTACTGCTCTCTACCTGTACATGTACTGTACTGCTCTCTAACTGTACTACATGTACTGTACTGCTCTCTACCTGTACTACATGTACTGTACTGCTCTCTACCTGTACTACATATACTGTACTGATATCTACCTGTACTACATGTACTTTACTGCTCTCTACCTGTACTATATGTACTGTACTGCCCTCTACCTGTACTATATGTACTGTACTGCTCTCTACCTGTACTACATGTACTGTACTGCCCTCTACCTGTACTACATGTACTGTACTGCTCTCTACCTGTATTACATGTACTGTACTGCTCTCTACCTGTACTACATGTACTGTACTGCTCTCTACCTGTACTACATGTACTGTACTGCTCTCTACCTGTACTACATGTACTGTACTGCCCTCTACCTGTACTACATGTACTGTACTGCCCTCCACCTGTACTACATGTACTGTACTGCTCTCTACCTGTACTACATGTACTGTACTGCTCTCTACCTGTACTACATATACTGTACTGATATCTACCTATACTACATGTACTGTACTGCTCTCTACCTGTACTACATGTACTGTACTGCCCTCTACCTGTACTACATGTACTGTACTGCCCTCTACCTGTACTGCATGTGCTGTACTGCCCTCTACCTGTACTACATGTACTGTACTGCCCTCTACCTGTACTACATATACTGTACTGATATCTACCTGTACTATATGTACTGTACTGCCCTCTACCTGTACTACATGTACTGTACTGCCCTCTACCTGTACTACAAGTACTGTACTGATATCTACCCATACTACATGTACTGTACTGCTCTCTACCTGTACTGCATGTGCTGTACTGCCCTCTACCTGTACTACATGTACTGTACTGCCCTCTACCTGTACTACATATACTGTACTGATATCTACCTGTACTATATGTACTGTACTGCCCTCTACCTGTACTACATGTACTGTACTGCCCTCTACCTGTACTACAAGTACTGTACTGATATCTACCCATACTACATGTACTGTACTGCTCTCTACCTGTACTACATGTACTGTACTGCCCTCTACCCGTACTACGTGTGCTGTACTGCTCTCTACCTGTACTACATGTACTGTACTGCCCTCTACCCGTACTACATGTGCTGTACTGCTCTCTACCCGTACTACATGTACTGTACTGCCCTCTACCCGTACTACATGTGCTGTACTGCCCTCTACCCGTACTACATGTATTGTACTGCCCTCTACCCGTACTACATGTACTGTACTGCCCTCTACCTGTACTACATGTACTGTACTGCTCTCTACCCGTACTACATGTGCTGTACTGCCCTCTACCCGTACTACATGTACTGTACCGCTCTCTACCCGTACTACATGTACTGTACTGCCCTCTACCCGTACGACATGTACTGTACTGCTCTCTACCTGTACTACATGTACTGTACTGCTCTCTACCTGTACTACATGTACTGTACTGCTCTCTACCTGTACTACATGTACTGTACTGCTCCCTACCTTACTACATGTACTGTACTGCTCTCTACCTGTACTATATGTACTGTACTGCTGTCTACCTGTACTTCATGTACTGTACTGCCCTCTACCTGTACTACATGTACTGTACTGCTCTCTACCTGTACTACATGTACTGTACTGCTCTCTACCTGTACTACATGTACTGTACTGCCCTCTACCTGTACTACATGTACTGTACTGCCCTCTACCTGTACTACATGTACTGTACTGCTCTCTACCTGTACTACATGTACTGTACTGCCCTCTACCTGTACTACATGTACTGTACTGCTCTCTACCTGTACTACATGTAATGTACTGCCCTCTACCTGTACTATATGTACTGTACTGCCCTCTACCTGTACTACATGTACTGTACTGCTCTCTACCTGTACTGCATGTACTGTACTGCCCTCTACCTGTACTACATGTACTGTACTGCTCTCTACCTGTACTACATGTACTGTACTGCCCTCTACCTGTACTACATGTACTGTACTGCTCTCTACCTGTACTACATGTACTGTACTGCCCTCTACCTGTACTGCATGTACTGTACTGCTCTCTTCCTGTACTACATGTACTGTACTGCTCTCTACCTGTACTACATGTACTGTACTGCTCTCTACCTGTACTACATGTACTGTACTGCCCTCTACCTGTACTACATGTACTATACTGCTCTCTACCTGTAGTAGATGTACTGTACTGCCCTCTACCTGTACTACATGTACTGTACTGCCCTCTACCTGTACTACATGTACTGTACTGCTCTCTACCTGTACTACATGTACTGTACTGCTCTCTACCTGTACTACATGTACTGTACTGCTCTCTACCTGTACTACATGTACTGTACTGCTCTCTACCTGTACTACATGTACTGTACTGCTCTCTACCTGTACTACATGTACTCTACTGCTCTCTACCTGTACTACATGTACTATACTGCTGTCTACCTGTACTTCATGTACAGTATTGCATTGTATGGCTCTCTTCCTGTACTATATGTACTGTGCTCCTCTCTATTTGTACTACTTGTGCTGTATGCACTGCACTGCTCTCTACCTGTACCACATATACTGTACTTATCAGAGATATACTGTGCTGTAATAATCTCTACAAGTACATGTCCTGATTTCTACCTGTACTACATGTACTTTACTTTCCCATACCTGTGCTGTGCTGCTGTTTGTGCCTGGTCAGCTTCTACTTTTTAGACACACAGGACCCTGCAGTAGCTCCTGCCATCCCCATAGAAAGTGATTCACACTTAGCTTTGGTCTAAAGCAGTGGCGGAACTACAGCCATAGTAGCCACTCCACTGTGTGAAGGGGTCGCTATGGAACATTATACTGTGTGGAGGGGCCACTATGGGACATTATACTGTGTGGAGGGGCTGCTATGGAACATTAAACTGTGTGGAGGGGCCGCTATGGAACATTATACTTTGTGGAGGGGCCACTATGGGACATTATACTGTGTGGAGGGGCCACTATGGGACATTATACTGTGTGGAGGGGCCACTATAAGACATTATACTGTTTGGAGAGGCAACTATAAGACATTACACTGTGTGGAGGGGCCACTATGGGACATTGTACTGTGTGGAGAGGCCTCTATAAGACATTACACTATGGAACATTATACTGTGTGGAGGGGCCACTATGGGACATTATACTGTGTGGAGGGGACACTATGGGACATTATACTGTGGGGAGGGGGCTGCTATGGAACATTATACTGTGTAGAGGGGCCGCTATGGAACATTATACTGTGTGGAGGGGCCACTGTGGGACATTATATTGTGTGGAGGGGACACTATTGGACATTATAATGTGTGGAGGGGCGACTATGAGACATTATACTGTGTGTAGGGGCCACTATGGGACATTATACTGTTTGAAGAGGCCACTATAGGACATTATACTGTGTGAAGGAGCCACTATGGGACATTATACTGTGTACAGGGGCTACTTTGGGATATTATAGTGTGTGTAAATTGGGCATTAAACCTTGTGGGGGCCAGGAAAGGGGGTGCTATGCTGTGGGCGGGGGGAGGGGCAGTCAAAAGTTTGCTATGTGTCCCAGTCTTTGCCAATTATGCCCCTGGTCTAAAGTTATAACATATTCATTCCCAAAGTAAATAATGTTGCATGGTCGTCAATGGAGAAATGAATGTGAGGGATCACTGTATTTGCTTCTCTCTTTACAGCTACAGTGCACTTCTACACATTTTCTCTCTTGTATTTTTTATTTTTTTTTTCCATTTTTACTTAATCTCAGAATAATAATGAATAGACTGGCTGTCAGATGGCAGCTGCCTTATCCTCTCCCCCGAGTTAACCTGTGATAGATGCAGCAGTGTTAGATATAAGTTTCTTCGCCTGTATTATATTCCCAGACATTCCCATACATAGATATACGCTAAGGTATATGTTATGACTAGGTATTCATGATGTTTGGATGGACTTTTTTCTATAAGTGGTAAATTCCGTTGCATTATACCGTACTTTAGTATCTTACAAAGGACAAATCCACTTGTATGGGAAATATGCTACATCTAGAATACAATATATCTAAGTGTTACTGAGAACAAACTAGCATCCTAGATGTGGGAGGGAAATTTCGTCAGTTCCCATTGTTTATAGTGTTGCATAGTGTGGACAAACAGTAAAACCCAAGGATGTCTATTACCTGCGTAAATCGCTATAGCAATTCGAAGACTGAGTCATATTGCTTCCTACAATAGAAGGGCCTTATAACAATAGAAAACAAGGCCATCTCCAGGAGTATGTTCACATCACTCCCATATATCCAGATACAGGGATTGTAGACCCCTTTTCTTTCCTTCTCTTGAAGGTCAAAGACCTAAGGGACCTCTGGGCTGTCCTTCTATCATTGGTATGCAATTATTGAAGAATGGATTATAGGAAAAGCTCAAAGGGGCCTCCATTCCCCTTGAGGACCTGCAGTAAATTCAGTGACCTCCTTATAAGGCATCTATGACCTAGCCATCTAAGCAAGATAGTAAGGACTGAAGCAAAAAATAAAATAAAAATTGGCTTTGGGGCAAGCATTTTCTATCAACTATCCGGAAAATGCTCATCCACTGGTGGCTTCTTGGCAGTCCTATCTAACCAAGAAGAGGTGAAGGGGCATGTGTCTCTCTCTTGCAGGTGGTATCATTGACTTACTTATCTCCATCTCTCCTATAGACTTCCTGTATGTGACTTTGATGGGATCCAGGGGTCTCCTCCAATCTTAAAGGGGTTATCTACGTAGTCATAATTAGTAATCTATCCTTAATATAGGCTATCAAATTGGTGGGGGTCTGACCTTTGGGCAGCTGTTTTTGATAGTAGTGGTTTGGGGTACTGCAGTAGTGTACCCTAGACTTAAATAGGACACCACTGCAGAGCCCATAACCCCTGTCCCTAATAATTCTGCGAGTGAGTAGCTAAGATCCAGGGGTGTCGATAGTCAGACCATAACCATTCTAAAATTGATAGTCTTAGGCTAAGGCCCCAAGTAGCGAATTGCAGCTAAACAAAAAACACTGTGGAAAACTTTTTGCTGCATTTTTCTCTACCTTTTTCCTTCCCCTAGTAAATCTATAGGTAAAATTAACATGCTGTGATTTTGATAAAGCAGCCTTAGCCTAACCATGCAGTGAACCTCAGCTAAAATAAACATTTTTACTGCATTTTCCTCTGCAGATTTTCTTCCCTTATTAAATCTATAGAGAAAATGCTTGCGCTTCCGCAGCTAAAATTGACATGCTGTGTTTCTCAAAAACACAGCTTTTCCACAGCATTTCTTTTCTGCAATGTGTGGATGAGATTACCCAGAATCCCTGTCACTTTGCTGGTACTGTAAAGCGCAGTGTTTTTTTCTGCTGCATTTCCACAATGTGGGGCCTTAGCTTTAAAGGGTTTTCCCATGAATATATGGTTAAAGGGGTTGTCAAGAAAATACATTTTTCTGCAAGGACGGTGAAAAATAAAAAAAAACTATACTCACCTGTCCTCGGCTCTCTGGTGTCCCCCGTTGCTGTCCGGTCCAGTGGTGCTCGCTGCCTGTTTCAGCAGAAGTTCTCGCTGCACATGACAGCTAAGGCCTAAGGAAGGGAACCCGGACGTCACTCAAGTACAACACCTGTGACATCCTGTATCCTTTACCTAGGCCATTGATTGATTGGCCTCAGCAATCACATGCGGTGGGGACTCCTGCCGAAACAAGCTGGAGCGGACCACAGTAGGAGACACCAGAGCCCCAGGCACAGGTGAGTATGTTTTTTGCCTTCTTTTTTTTTTTTTTTTTTACATTTTCCCTGGCCTCATTGTGGAAAACTGTATTTTCTATTTCCTGGACAACCCCTTTAAATTTATAGGCAATTAAAAGTAAAATTTTTTGCAATCAAAAATCTTAAAGATTACCATTAACTATCTTAAATATCTGGAACAGAACACTGTATTATGTACAAGTTTATAGTCAGTAAACCAGTTTTTATGTAAAATCTTACAAAAAAAAAAAAATGACTGCAGAGATTTTTCTTGTCCTTAGTCAGCAACTTGTAGTCCGTGTAGTCTCACAAGCCTAAAGATGGGTCCCTTGTAAATTATATCCCCTAGATAAGTTTCTTCAAAAACATGGCCCCAGCCGACAAGAGGGGCTGCAAGCTACATCTATGAAGCGATAGTCTGATATCCTTAAAATGATGAGACAGACCTCTGTGCATGCCATCTATGCCCTGCGGCAGGCAGTCAGAAGGAAAGCACTTAAGGTCTTATCTTGAGAAGAGCTGAAAGAAATATAAAACTTGTGGATAGGAAATCAATTTATTCTGCCCTCTTCTATTAGATGATAAGTCTGGCAGCAGCATCTGTTACGTCCTGGAAATGTTAATTTGTCATTTATAGGGTAATATACACATACATTTCAGCATAGTGAAGGGAACAACTTAAAGTCGTACAGTACTTGGGAGCTATTATCTGTAGCTGTAAAATCCAACTGTAATGTAGTCTGCTGCCATCTGTGTATACATACAATATACTGTAAAAGGAGATTTATGGGGCAAAGCAGCAGAATCCGGATCTGATCATATATTCCTTGGAAAAGTAAAACTAGATTGGTTGTTAAGTTGCCACAAGTTTTGACAAGTCTTATAATTTCGGTGACACTCATGGTTGGCTTTAGGCTTTGGGCTTTCATGATCTGCTTGGCGGCACAGGCAGCACCAACTGAAGGGCACACTCCATATGGCCTATGCAAATCTGAAAAAATCAGAGAGAGCGCTCCCTGTGTGGAACCATCAAAAGTACATTAAGATGACCCGAAAATATAACTCTGTAAACACTTGAGGTAGGGTGCTCACCTTGTTTGGTTGTTTGTGAACACAACCTACTGAATTAATGTGTTAAAGAGGACCTTTCATGTCCTCATAGATGTGCGGTATTATATACTGCTAAAAAGCTGACAGTGCAGTCATTACTAGGCTGTGTGGAACGCCCCCCTGATAGTACTCTTCCATAGTCTTGTACTGCCAGGGGAAGGGGGTGTTCCTTAATTAATGGCACAATATCTCCAGCATCGGGACTCATGCCGGGAAAGCCAACAGTACGCTGAATTCAGTGCACTGTCAGCTTTCTAGCAGTATATAATACTGTACATCAATGAGGACGTAAAAGGTCCATGGGATGGGATGGCTGAGATCAATGGTAACTGCTCCTGGGATTTCCAAGGCTTTAATCGTAGAGATGTAGGGTGGGCCTTAAAGGCTCCAAACAAAAAAAACACCAGACTACACTCCTCTTCCCAAGGATAATGTCCAAAACTGAATGTTCCCAATCTACAAAACTAATTTAATTTTAAATTTGTTTTTTTTTGGATTGGGGACAATCAGTTTTTGACATTATTTTTGGACTCACCCTACACCCCAGATGGCCTGTCACCCTTGATTCCAGACTGCCATGACTCTTTAGATTATTTGTATTGTGTTGTCATTATATTAGGAATGGAGCTTCTTACTGTATCTATTATTTGAGCACCATATAGTGGCATTGTGTGGCATGGCTACCTAAGTATTGTACTATATATTACTTTTGATTTTGTTGTTGGGCAGCCACCAGTGGCAGGTTAAGGGTAATATGGATGCTCCATCTGTGTCCCTTTGTGCGCTGCACTCTTCCATGACCATTGTGCCATTGCGTCCAACCTGCTCTCTCCTTGCCTAAACTCTGACCCTCTGCATCACCCCAAACCCCCCACTGTCGATGAAGAACAAAACACTGGGGTAGATGTTGTAAACAAATGTGGATTAAAAAGAAATGGTGGATTAACTCTTTAATGCTCAGCGTAAATCTGGAGCATGCAAATTGCCAGCGTCATAACTGTGCAAAACAGTATACAACAGTGCAAGCATGGTCCTTTTGCTGCAAACTACACAGCAAAAATATTACTTAGAAGCAGCAGTGCTACTTGAAGCTCTTGGGGCCCAATGCCAAATCTATAACAGGGTCCTCACCTATCATGTTCCATTGATAATGCTGGTGCCTTTTATGTAGCAGTGGGGCCTAGGGAATCCTTCAGGTACAAGGACCTATTTGTGACTCTTATATCTGCACCCTGTATAGCTACACCCCTGCCAATAAGTAAATCTTAAATCTTCCAATACTAAAAACTGAAAAGCATGTGTGATGGACATATTCCCTTACATAGCCTTATGTCTTCCCATATGCTAGAACATTGTGCGTCACAGGTATGCAGGTTCACAAGAGATCATGGCTAACAAGTGAATGACCCTGAGATGAATATTCATATCCGCTATGTAACATAACAGATGCATTGTGTGATCGGACATTTATGTCACTTTATTTTCTGCTGCATCTAAGGAAATACTGACACAAGGTCCAGCCACATTCATGCATTTAGTGCATAGCAAGTACAATGTCCTTTCTAGTCTTTGTCTTCCATCTGAAGTGGCACACAGATCGCCTATTATAGGTAACCAGGCGGTTACATTCATATCTTTCACCATTCATTTCACACGATCCTATTGATTTATTCATCTAAAGAAGTCAGATTTTTCCATGGAAATTTACAAAAAAAGATAATAGTGAATGACTACAATGAACTATTCTCAAAGTCACAAACAGACCTGAAGACACGCTCATATATTACGCAGGTTATGCTGGTTTTAGCATAAACTATTGTGGTAAAAAGGGATTACATTTTAGCTGTAAAATTTGCAAATTTTCTTTACCGTTTGGCAAATTTGGAGAGTGGAAAGAAAAGTGGTAACTGTGTACAAAGAACACATAGTTTAGTCTAGATTTATTCTGGACAATAGGTGCAAATTTAGGTCTGTTCAAGCCAGACAGAGATTTTATTTTCACACTTAGAATGTGGGTTTATCGACTGACTGCACAACTTAACTGGTTTGACTTAGGGCTACTACCAGAGGCGTAGCATGAAACTCCTGGGCCCGCTCAGTATGTGCTATCTATAATACTAGTGTATTTTTATGTTGTAGAGAGTTCTTTCAGGCCTCATGGCCCAGTAGCTACGTCTACACCCACCCATAACTATGCCCCTGGCTACTTCTGACAGCATTTCCCTGATCTTTTTTTGTAGGTTTTTTCACACGGACCCCCCCAAAACGATAATCAAAGCTAAGAAAAACAGTATATGTATCCTAATATGGTGCCAACTGAAAGCACAACTCATCCTGCAAAGAATAAGCCCTCACATAGCTATGTCGACAGAAAAAATTAAAAGTTATGAGTTTTGGAAAGCAGGGAGGGAAAATAAAGGTAGGAAAAAAAATCCCTGAGCTTAAAGGGGTATTCCCATGAACATAATCATATCTATATTTGTAGATAATTAAAAGTTAAACATTTTTGCAAATATACAGTAAGTAATTAAAAATTCTGCAGAGTTTTAAAGATTTTCTCTAACCATCTTAGTGGTGACATCTGTTGTCTTGATCGGTTGCCAATGGATACGACCACGAATGCAGGAACTTTCTATGGTCTGGCACTTGACAGGAACCCAGCCACAATTTCCTTATTGTGGACAGTTTATCAGGCAGGGACACTACATGTATCAGAAGATATCCCGGCCACAATAAGGAAATCATGGGTGATTTTCTGACCTTAGAAAGGTCCTACATTGATGGTTGTATCCACTGGCAACCAATCAACAACTTGTGACCACAAGATAGTTAGAGAAAATCTACTCTACAAAATGTTTAATTACTTATATTTGCAAAATTGTTTAACTTTTAATTATGTACAAATTTAAAAATGGTTATGTTCGTGGGAATACCCCTTTAACGTCCAAACTACCCCGCATCCTTAAAGGGTTAAGGGAGCAAAAAATTCATCATGAAAAACCACCCCAGTATCTTATGGTGCCTATGGCCATGATCATGTCCACAAACTACCAACCTTTTTAAGTAAGCACGAGACCTAGTTGATATCATATAATCACATATGGTGGACTATCCAGCAAGTAAACAGTAATCCCTCATGAATAAGGTTTCCTCTTTAAACCCTAGAGTCATATGGTGTCCATGTATTGGGATTTAACCATACTTGCCAACATTGTAATATTGACTTTAAGAGGATATTGAGGATTCAAAAACATGGCTGGTTTTTCTCAGGATGTGACATCCCTTCCATTGGTCACAGCCATACTGCTGCTCGGTCCCATTCATTTGAATGGGATCAACATGTGTGATGTCACTTCCTGAGAAGAAGAAAACAACAACCATATTCTCTTACCCTGTCTAATCCTTTTAAAGGGGTTTGGATCGTTAAGGGCCCATTTGCTGGGTCCACCAGTAATTGGAAGGACAGGGGACTGAATGGAGTGCCAGTGCACTTGTGTGACCGACACTCTATTCACTTCTATGGGGCTTCCGTGACTATAATCTCCATCATAGTTTACTGCCCCATAGAAGTGAATGGAGTGCCAATCATGCAAGCACACTGGCGCTTCATTCACAAGGAAGTCTAAGGGGGAGTTTCGGTCCCCCGTCCTCCTGATCACTGGGGGACCTGACGATTAGGCCCTCGGACACTTATCCCATGTCCCATAATGGGACAACCCCTTTAAGTGAGAGCTCACAACAAAATTTTACAGCAAGGCCACACCACCTTTGCTGTGGACTTGCCATCTTGGTCCGTCGTGCTGAAATCGGCAGATTCAGCCAGCACTTAACTAACATGTCTGCCTACTTTAGTCATAGGGATTAGAACATTTTTTACATATAGACAGAAAATCAGAAACTGACAATTTTTAAAGAGAATATTTTGTCACTTTATTTGTCCTCGTTTACCAGAAACAAAGAATTTTGCAGTATAGTTCATAGAGTACAGTGTTGGACTGGTCCACAAGGGTATCAGAGGAACCTCCAGTGGGCCCACAATAATACAATAATGGTGCAGCAGAAGAAACCCAAATTTAAAGAGTACTATGGTCTATTTCCTAAGGATTGCTGGAGGTTGGGTCCCCAGAATCATTTTATCTGGTGGTCCTAAGGAACCCCAGTCCAACACTGATACAGTATGTGTAATGCATTACGTTAACATAGCAAAAAGTGCATTGAAATAATGCAATATAGGGCAGTGTCACATACAGTAACTATAAAGCTTTATACAGCTGGTATATATCGGAGAAGATTTACTAAGCTGTCTGGTGTAAAGAGGTTTCCTATTTGGCAGATTTGTGGCTTATCCACAGGATATGCCCTATAGATGCCGGTCCAACCTCTGGGACCCACATCTATCTTGAGAAGGGGGTCATAAACCGCCTGTTTTGTGGCTGCAGTGAGTGGAGAGTATGCAGCACATTCCTGACTCTCTTCATTCACTCATATGAGACTTTGGCTATTCTATGAGAATATCCTAGTAGGGATCGGCCAGAAATGTCTCAGATGGGAATACCTCTTTAATTTGTGCTAAACAATGGCCTCCATGCTGTGTACCACATTTATTATGTCTTTTGGGGAGTGGCTTAGCAGAAAAGGGGCATGGCTTAAAGGGGCATTCCTAGATCTGTAGGATAGGTCATCAATATCAGATTAATGGGGTCAGCTGTTTGAAGAGACTGCTGAGGCCTCTTCACAACTTACCAAGCACAGTGCCTTATATTGTATATTGTGGTGGCCTTTGGTGTCGGACCTCTTACAGTCTGATATTGATACCCCATTCTAATGACAGGTCATCAGTATTTCAGTCATGGAAAAATCGCTTTGAGATGCAACATGTGCATCTTAAAGAACTAGATTTGCACCAAAACTAGTTGGTATATAAACTCAAATCTGGAGAGTGGTTAGAATGTCTAGTCTATCATCCAGCATCAGTCACTTTGATAAATCGGGCACATTTTAAGACTGTCTACTTGAAACGAAACAGGATTTTAGTTAGAAAGGATTAGTACATGTGCCCCAGTGTTTCTCTCCACTACTCTTACAACCATCATTCAGACTTGGTTGAGATGATTGGAGTTGTGATCCCTTATTTATGCAGCAGCTCCGCATGTTATGCCTTATCCAAGTGTTCCATCTGCAGGTGGTCACTACCAGGGGGGTAAAAGTCATTCTGTTCCAGCTGCTCCACAGTCTTCTCTTCAGGCGGATACTTCTCAAGTTCCTTCACAGACTGAGAAATTTTATTAATCTTTGCAAATGCTTGGTCGATTTCATTGAACGTCTTGTTTTTTGTTTCTGGCAGCACAAAGTAGAGGTAGAGGCCGCCTGCCACGCAGATTGCTGCAAATACCAGGAAACAGTAGTTGCCCAAGCCTTCCTATTAAAACAAAGGAGAGAGGTTAAAAAATGGGAACGCCAAAATCACTTGGTGACAACGGAGATCCAGTGGTGGGATCCCCTCCCTTGTTAGATTGGAAGTGAACATGAAATATGAGAGAGGGAGACCTTTATTCCAAGTAGGAATTTTTAAAGGAGTTGTCCAAAGGAAATATATATAAATAATCTTGCTTAGTCTGAGGCCGCACAATGCAGAAAAACTGCTTTTTTGTTGCAGATTTTACTGCGATTTTTTTAAGTCATAGCCAGGAGTGGATTTAGCAGAAGGGATAAGTATATTTGCTTCCTTTATATTTCCCAATTCCCATTCCTTTTCAAGCTACTTTTCAAGACTTTGGCTAAAAAAAACACAACAAAATCTGGGAAGCATTGGTGTGTGTGCGCATGTGTGTGTGAATAGTGAGTACTACTTATTTTAATATTTTATTATTTTAATTACCTAGGGGTTTTGTAAAAAAAAAAAATAAAAAAATGAACGTTGGATGACATGGCCATCAAAAATGGGTATTTTTTACAACCATTTTGCATTGGGGGGCACCCTTTTTCAAAGAGTCTATTGAGGGATCTGTGACTTATTTTTTAATGGCCCATTAAAACGGATGGTCAAAAAAATGGTCATGGGAATAGCCCCATTCAAATACAAATGGGGCACATTTGTGAATGCGTTTGCGCCTGATTTTAGCGTAAGCTGCTCCTTTGTTGCACCTTTTTCACTGTTATGCTGGATTTATAAAGTGTTTGCGCTTTTTTTTTATATACGTGAGAATTCCCTATTTGCCACTTAGTGATTTTGGTGTGAAAAGTAGGCGTGGCTGGCTAGGCGAACATGTGTTTGCCGGATTTATTATTTGGCAAACAAAAATAGGTGCAAAATCACTGCACTCGGGGAGTCACGTAAAAAAAACAATTACTATTGTCAAATCCTAAAATGCATTGCCAAGTCAAATGCATAATGGCATGGCTGCAGGCTGCATCAAGAATGCAGAGCAGAGGCGCAGCTACCCGGGGGCAGAGGGGGCGGCGAACCTGGCCACACTCTTCTTTCTTTCTTTTTCATTTTGGATTTGGTGGCCAAAGTTTGCTCAAAGACAGAGAGGCGGAGCTCTCTTCATTGGACAAGCTGAAAGGATTTGAAGCCGTCTTTGCAGATCCAAAGAAATCACTTGTTTCTGCTTCATTAAATACAATTCTGTTCTGTGTCTGCACCGTATTTATTATGTAGGTGCAAGAAAAGGCACAAGACACATGGCGAGGACATGTGCATGGAATTTATCAACTGTTTGCGCCCGATTAGTAAATCACGCCAGAAATTGAAAGGGCGCACAAAAGGCACAACTGCACAAAAATTTGGCAAAAAGAGTCGTATTTGATAAATAATCCCCAATGAATTTAATGCAGCTGTGTGACAACTGCTTTTCACAGTCATGTGAATGTAGACTAACTATCTAAGAACCTCAATAATAATACAAACTATGTTACTACCCTTAACACTTGGCTGTGTTCACACTCAGTTTTTTGAAGGCGGATTTTGACGCGGAATCTGCCTCAAAATCTGCCTGAAAAACGCCTCCCATTCATTTCAATGGGAGTCAGTAGCAGTTTTTTTTCCTCTAACGTTTTTTTCTCTGCTAGCGGAAAAAAAAGCGACATGCCCTATCTTCAGGCAGATTCTGCCTGGAAAAACCCATTGAAGTCAATGGGAGGCTGAAAAAACGTGACGCGTTTTTTTTAATGCGGCTTTTGCAAAAACCGCTAGCGTTTTTTAAAGAGAAGTTTCCAAGTCCATACAGTGTGCTGGAGCAAAAAAAAAAAACACGTCAAAAACCGTGTCATGTCAAAAAACCATTTGCTAATTCCTGAAGCTGATTTTTTCTGCCTGCAAAAAACTCCGTGTGAACATACCCTAAAGGGAATGTGTCTCCAAAAATGCTCTATTTTTGTAAACCAACTTTTTATGTGAAACATTTTTTAAGAATTTAGATTTTTTTTTAAATTTTCAATGTCACGATATATATATCTATATATCTATATATATCTATATATGTGTATATACACATACACACACTGGTGTGTATATATAGTGTATATTTATTTTTTTAAGTGCTACATTCTGCAATTTTACTCTGTCCACTAAGTCTAATAATAGACTGACACTTGAAAATTCTGTAAGGATTTTCATTGCAGCTGTGACCTTATTTATATCACAGACAAAACAGACCGGTTTACAATAGAAGATCACACCTTCAAAGATAACACCTATAGTGACACATTATTGCATCCACTACTGACAATAGATGATGTCATAGCTTATCTACTACCTTTTCCTGCACAGAGTATGTCTAGAAAATTCTTCCATAGACCTCAATGAGTTGGCTCCAGACTACTGCTACCTATGGCTATGACTATGTTGTAAAGTATATCACTAAACGCTGTTAACAGTGCAGAGGAGAAGCTCAGGCAAGATGGCCGCTCCCATAATCATGTACAGAAAATAGAAATACAAAGATATAGATTCGGAAAATAAAAACACATTAGAAAAAAAAGTGATGTATTTCACCATCTGATTTTAATAAATAAATAAAAATATGGTGGTACATTACTTTCAAAGGGGTTATACAATGAATACTATAGGATAGAGGATAAATTGCTGATCGGTAAGGGATCGACCTCTGAGATCACCACTGATCCTGAGAATAGGGGGTGTTTTACTCCCATTGAGAATGTAGCATTAGATACAGATACATCCCTGCTATAGTCATTTGAATGGGAACAACAAAAATAAAGGTCAAAAGGTTGGTGTATCTGCATTTACTGCAGATGCAGGTACAATAAGCTCCCCCTAGTGGTAGCTACAGCTAGGCAGAATTTATTACTTACTCCATTGTTATGTGAATTGACAAAGGGACTGGGAGAGTGTTTTTTTTTTTTTCTTAATATTTTTTGTAGGTCGGTTGGCATGGCTTTTGTTCATGTTAGTGGACATTAAATATTCCAGCATTTTGGTGGCATCAAATGCAACACAATTTTGCTTTCCTTGGAGTGTAATGCGCCTACTATAATAAAAGCATGTGTTTTACAGCTTGAATATTAAATGGTGGATTTCCGTCATCCAGTCTCTGAGGAAGCTATATTAATTCTGCTAGTAGCCGCCAGCAATGGTATTGAACAAACTAAGCTAAATACCATCCTTGATTTTATTGATTAGGTTGGTACAATAATTCTTATGAGACTCTCAGAGCAATGTCCTACCAGATAAGTAATAGGTTGACACTTGTAGAAGGTCGTCTGCAACTAAACTTTAAATGATTTTTACAAATGAGTGTAAAAGACCCTTTAGTACACAAAACTTCTCCTCCCCCCTTTTGGAGCTATAGAAACTGGGACAGAGCCAAAAAGCAGTTCTCAGTATCAGGAACCTGAGCTTACAGAAGCCAGTGCCATGACCTAGTTTTTCAGGCTCTGTAAGGATGTGTTCACACAGCGGAAAATGAAAATCATTTTCCACCGCGGGAATTTTCGCCGTGGTCTGTCGCGACGGGATGCCGATGTAGTGCATCAGCATTTTGTCACGGCATCCCGCTCCTGATTAGGCCCGGATGAATGGGCCTAATCAGGAGCGCGTCTCGAGGCCGCGGACACCGCGGGCGGAATCCCCAGCAAGATAGGTCATGTTGCTTTTTTTTTTCCACTAGCGGGAAAAAGCCGCTAGAGGAAAAAAAACACTACTGACTCCCATTAAAATGAATGGGAGGAATTTTTTCAGGCGGATTTTGAGGCGGATTCCTCGTCAAAATCCGCCGCCAAAAAACTCCATGTGAACACAGCCTAACAGTGATGCATGACATGCCAAAAATGTTTGTAGACCTGGGATGGCGCTTCAGCAGTGCCGCTATCATGACGCTTTGACGCAAGGGTCATGATGTCAGCACACCCCAGGAGGCCCAATGACAGCCTTCAGCACATAATGTCACCCAGGAGACTTGAAGGGGACAGAAGAGGACCTTGAGGGAGTTTTGGACACCACGAGGATGCCCAGGAGAGCCAAGGGAAGGTGAGTATAATTGTTAATCATATTTCTGTTCCTCTACTTATTATTCTTTAGGCCTGAATAGACCCCAAAGTATAACAGTGAATTATGAGCAATGAACCTCAACAACTTCGGGTTGGGGTCAAGCCCCAAACTTTTGTAAAATCCAGGTCCAATCCAGTTCAATACGAACTGATTTGCTAATCTCTATCAGTGATTGTTCTTTACTATACACCTAAAATCTGCACAACAACAATAGTACTAGTAAGCAAACAATAAGGATCTGTTTGACCCCAACAATCCAAAATAAAAGTCCTCTCTATAAAGATTAGAAAGCATGAAGTAATGACGGAGGTCATTAGCACAGGATCTCCAGACAATAATTAATATGACAGCGCCTGAAGGAGCTCTGCAAACATTTCTGTGCAAAACAAAACTATCTAATAAATTGTACTTGTTCATAGGGTCACGAGTGATACCGGGAGGTTATGAAAGGACATCCATGTTTATTGCCGAGGGCTCAAAGTGTACTCTCTGAGCTATGGCATGCAATGACAAATAATAGAAGTATTTGGATTCTAAATGTTGCAATCATTTCGGAGACAAACCTTTCACTAACGTGTATTGTATAGATTTAGTGTCATGGAGTCAGTCCTCCTCCTCAGAAAAGGTCAACATCAAAGAACATGCAGATTAAATTCTTACTAGTTCCAGATACTGTGACTTTTTCTGTAGATTTGTGCCACTACTGAAAGTAGACCTCCTACAAACAGGATTATTCCTAGCCCATCAGAAAGGTACACAATGTAAATTGTAGCGAAGGCAATCTGCCAGTGGCTGTATTTATGAGTTGCCCACTCCCTTCTGGTCCTCAGCTGTGTCATGTGACCGATACTCTGAGTCCCCACCTGCCACAGTGTCTTATGTGTGGACAGGAAGTCAGTTTGGGCCACCTACTTCATTAGAAGACACTAGTATTATAAACAGCACATACTGTAGTAGGTAGAGAGCTGTTATCCCTCTAGGTAGATACAGGGCTATATATTGTAGTACTAAACATTAGTACCAAAGTTTTTGTCGTTGGTAGCCCTCATGAGACAAAACAAAAGAAAAAACTAAAAAATTATGCACCATTCAGTCTACCCATTCTGTCCATTGGATGAGATGACCTGCTCTACTCATGCCCTGTATGAATAGTTTAGGTAGGGTAGGTTTCCAGTTTTTTTAAGCTGTTTTTGAAGCCAGTTTTATAACTGTGTTCTTAATATGAAGTCTGTAGACCCAACACAACGTTCTGGATATACTGTACTCATGTGGTTGCCGGAAATTGTAATTGACTTTACATTACATACTAATACTACTACTACAACTACTACTACTCCTATCAGTGCTGTGACTCTATGATTGGGTTTATTAGACCAATTACATATATTTAATATCCTCATTTGTTGGTTAACAAGTATATGTTGTGGTATCAGGTCATGGGTGATATGTGAATGTAATAATATGAAGGCTGTGACGCTCCAGTGGTACTAGAGTGATACAGAATTAGCTGCCTATTATGGCACATATTTGCATATTCCTTTACAGTACTGATCAGAAAATGACACAAAGAGTGTGATACTTACTGACCTCTTGGGAATTCCTGACAATTAGTAACATGTTCAACATCTTACATTATATGTAGACAGAATATAGAATTATACATAATATTATTAATAATATTACCATGGAGATACTTTTCACGTCACTTTACTGGGCTGGTTATGTTGTATATTTTATTAAAATAATAATAATAATAATAATAATAATAATAATAATAATAATAATAAATAATTATACTACTATTACTAATAATAATAATAAAAATATGTTACTACTACTACTACTACTACTAATAATAATAATAATAAATAAGTATACTACTATTATTAATAATAATAAAAAAATATGTTACTACTACTACTACTACTACTACTACTACTACTACTAATAATAATAATGCTTATAATAATAAATAATTATACTACTATTACTACTACTACTACTACTAATAATAATAAATAATAATAATAACAAATATGATGTTACTACTACTACTAATAATAATAATAATAATAATAATAATAATAATAAAACAATAACTATGTTACTACTACTGCTACTAATAATACTACTACTAATAATTATTCAGGCCTTCGGTTGAATGGTGGACACTCACTGCCATCCTGCTGTACCATACAATGACCAAATAATACGATAATACAGTATACAAATAATATTATAGAAATAACCAACATCCAATGCAGCTGTCCAAGAATGGAACTGGGAGGGTGCAAGCTTTATAAGCCAAGGTCCTCAGGGATAGCGTGCACCAGTAGTAATGAAGTGTGGCCGAACAGTCCTATGGCTAAATCCTTATAATATAAAACATTTGTGATCATTTATAAAATAAGTCCCTGCGTAAATGTTGCTGCCCATGGTAGCCGACCAAATGTAGACTGTCATTCCACAAAAGGAATAGTGAATAAATATGCAGTAAAAATCTGATGATGGATTATCAAGGTTGCCAGACGGTTCAATGTGTGAAAGTCAATAGGATATTATAAGCAGGTCATTTGTATCACCCCGAGCATGTCAAACATTATAGTAGCACCATCAATAAGTCTTGTCAAATATCCCATAGCACCCCCACTACATCACACAGTCGGATATTTTATTTATTTGATCCTATGATTTACATATGGTTGTAAATGGTAAATTTGTTGCATTGTAGTTTTATACAAATTACCTTTATCTGCTCTTCTCTTCCCTATCCACCATTCCTTCCCTTCTTGTCCCTATTTTGTCTCTATTTTATTTCCTTAGCCCTATTTTCTATTTTCCCTTTTGATATGTATCTTCCCTTTTCCTTTATTCTTTCCCATTACACTTGTACAATTTATTAAATAGATCCTATGGTTTACATCTCCTGTTCCCTCTTCTCTGCTACTCCCTCGCCCTCTTTTTTCCTCTCTTCCATTGTATTCACTTTACCATTTCTCCCATCAATTCCCCTTCATTCCTCTCATTTCTGGCAACTTGCTGCAATGACATCTGTAAAATAGGAATGGCATTTCCTCTGACTGTTCTAGAAGTGTGACAACCCGTTGAGGCAGACCAAGAAGCTGGGATCTGTAGTACTGGCAGTAGTCATAGTGGATAAAGACTCAACTAACCCCTCTAACACTACTCTTGGGATGATCCAGTGCTGAGGGAGCCTACAGGTTACCTGATGATGGTAGTAGGGTCTCCCCAGAGTACACCTCAATTGTTGACAGTCTTCCTGAGCCTGATGGAAATTGAAGTGCCCATGATGGTTGTGCTGGAATAAGACTCAGGAGAGCAGAGATATACTGAAACAGGCTAACTTGCAGTTTTACTTGAGGTAGAACAGAGTTAAACAGCATCTGGAGATACAGTTCTTGTAACTGTAGGTTGTGACTGAGCTTGACAGTTGGTACACCCTTTTGGCAGTCTGCGCTTCCCTTGCTGAGGCAGTCTCTACTTTAATTTGTGTGCCAGTCTCTCTCACAAAAGTCCATAACATCTTTACAACTTCCCACTGTGAGATGTAGATCAGCATAGGTCAGGCAGGCATGGTCTTAGCTATGAGATCCATATAACACTTATCTTCAGATATTATCTGACACACTCTCTTCTGTAACATAAGCTGATCAGGGATGGTTCCTATCTCCTGACTGCTGTATATATACGCAGTACTGTGCTAGCTGGATGGTCTCCAGGTTAGCTTGGATTTTGGCTCAGAGGGCCAGCTACCAGATTGGGCCTACTACTACTACTACCATATCATTGCCTTATCACACTCACTGTTTGGGACATTCTCATTTCCTCTAACATATGTCCCTACCACTCCTCTTCCCTCAGATTTCCTCTCCTAATTTCCTTTGCTGTCTTTTCCTTTCCCCTCCAGGCCCATACACATACCGGATTAGTGCACCTGTATGGCAGTGCATAGAGGCCTCATAGCTCCCTAATATGGAGATTCCCAGTCCCTATGTACAAGCTGTTTTAGGTAATATACATAAAGCAATGCTTCTAGACGATACCTCCTTACATATGGCTTATGACTCTGCTTGCCACCATTTTTATGTCAGATTTTTACAGAATGTATGAGTCCGCATAAAAACTGGAGGCATATTGAAGTACAGTATAAACCTCATGCACCTCAAAGGCAGGCTTCACACTATCGTTGGATTCCGTTACGAAGGTGTCCGTTATCAAAAAAAAAAAAACAGACATTAACGGACACTAACTAATGTTAATGTATCCGTTTTTTTAACTGATCCAATTAATGGACACAATAGCATCAGTTAGTGTCCGTTTTTTAACACTGTCCATTTTTTTTTGTTTTCTGCTTTCTGAGCATGCGCAGAAAAAAAGGATATAAAATAACGGACAGTAACTGATGGCTATCAGTTACTGTCTGTTATAAGTCTGTTACCCATAGACTTCAATGTTAAAAAAAAATAACTGACACTTTTTGTCCATCAAGAATCCGTTTTTCCAAATGGACAAAAAAGTCCTGCATGTAGGATTTTTTTTTTTTTCGGAAAAAAACGGACTTCTGACGATTGGGTGTAAACGGACACAAATGGACACTAACGGACACAATATAAAAATCCATTGAAATGAATGGAAATTTTAACGGATTTCTGACGGTTCAGCTAGTGTCTGATGCTAAAATCTTGTAGCGGACAATAGCAACGGACACTACTGACGGTCACCAACGGTAGTGTGAACGTCCCCTTAGCCTTTGCTGTCATTTCTCTTTCTTATTTCAAAGAGATGAGTGAACTGGTTTGGATTGAGCAGTATTTTACCCAAATTTTCCAAAAGATTCAGGCTCAACCCAAAAATTTTTGGGTTTTGTCATCAACAAATCAATATTATACTGCAGGGTCTTTTGAAAACCCGGAGTACAATAAGTGGAGATGCAGAAACAAAATAAACACTTATACTCACCTTGCTTCACCTCTCCTGGGCTCCCTCAGGGTCCTCTTTGGTGGTCTTCCAGCCTCCTGGGTGATTTCATTGGTCAACATGAGCTGTGGGTTGTGACAATGTTATGACGTTTACGTTTAACCTTCATGACATCGGCACGCTACATGTGACCGCTGAGGCCCAATCACAGGCCTCAATTGTCCCACGGGTGAATGACATCAGCTAGGAAGACAGAAGAGGCCAGAAGAAGACCCCAAGGGAGCACCAGACTCTGCGAAGGATACCCCAGAGTGTAATAATACAACTGTCAAACCCATGAATATTCATTGGAATGAGTCTCATGAGATTCACCCAACTCTCCTTTTTTTCAATTTTTTTCAGTCCTCTTCCATTTTTTTTCCTTTCCACGTCACTGTCGTTTTTCTTTACATAAGTTATAAAATCTGCATACTTTTACAGGCATGTTTTAAATGTAAATAAATGAAGTATATAGGAAATGTTAGACCTTTTACCGATGCTAGATTCCTGCTACCTTGTTATCTTCTGTTTTCTTATAAAAAGTGAGTTAGATTGTACGTAGAAATAAAATGTAGAAAAAAAGCGAATTCAATAAATAGCTCTGTGGGGCACACGGGTCAAATCTCTGCACTTGGTAAATAGTAATGACTACATGTACAAGAGCCCTTATTACTTGTCCTGATTTATTACATACTTATCTACTGGGTAATTACCGTATCTCTGGCTGAGGGGAGAGGAGAAAACTCCCAGTGTAATGGCTTATGAGCTGTCAACAGAAAAACGGAACATGATTCAGATCTCATTTGTGAAAGTGCAGATAGACTGACACTTATAATTTAATGATTTGCCCTGGGTTATTGTCTTTTTAGTTGTATTGACAAAATATATGATAGAAAGGCTTTGGAATTTTAGGGGAAATTTGCATTAAAAAAATGAAAAAAAAGAGATGTGGTCTGTAGTAACCATGATGTGCAGTGGCGTAACTAGGAATGGCTGGGCCCCAAGGTGAACATTTAACATGCCCCCCATCCCGAACTGCTGCCCCCATCCCCCTCCAGACTGCCCCCCTCCAACCGCACCCCTGCACAAACCGAATTCCTGCGCACAGTATTATGCCCCATAGTGGCCCCTACACACAGTATTATGCCCCATAGTGGCCCCTGCACACAGTATTATGCCCCATAGTGGCCCCTGCACACAGTATTATGCCCCATAGTGGCCCCTGAACACAGTATTATTCCCCATAGTGGCCCCTGCACACAGTATTATGCAGCATAGTGGCCCCTGCACACAGTATTATGCCCCATAGTGGCCCCTGCACACAGTATTATGCTCCATAGTGGCCCCTGCACACAGTATTATTCCCCATAGTGGCCCCTGAACACAGTATTATTCCCCATAGTGGCGCCTGCACACAGTATTATGCCCCATAGTGGCCCCTGCACACAGTATTATGCCCCATAGTGGCCCTTGCATACAGTATTATGCCCCATAGTGGCTCCTGCACACAGTATTATGCCCCATAGTGCCCAATGCACACAGTATTATGCCCCATAGTGCCCAATGCACACAGTATTATGCCCCACAGTGGCCCCTTCATACAATATTATGCTCCATAGTGGACCACCCATGAACGATTATTATACTCTGGGGTCTATTTGATAGTAGAGAGTAAAATAGAAGGTAGAGCACCCCTTTAATTTTTTTGTAGCTCTGTGAAAAAACTTCACACTGGCAATATCAAATTTATTTAATAAAACCTTTACAAACTGAAAACCCTTTGCTTAAAAAATTGCTTTGAGGGCACTACAAGGAAAATATCCTGTTGGTCCTCTGGACTATAATGGGACCCACCAAGTATCTACCCATTTTCAGTATAAAACCAGCGGAGAGAAAGTCCTCCTTACATGACTTTTCTCTCCACCAATTTTAGGTGAAATCTGTGGCGGAGTTTCCTACGGAGACTCCACGCAGATGTGAACCTAGACTTAGTTCAGGTGAACGTAAAAAACAAAACAAAAAAAAACAAACTTTGTAATATATCTAGTCAGAAGAAAGTGCTTCTATCTCCTCTTCTCAAACTGTTACACTAGAGAGTCTAACAAAACACCAGATTTATCAAACAGTATTAGACACTTTGATAAACCTGATGCAGTATAAAACTGTATAGTGCAAGCTTGCTCTGTCTAAAACTTAGACACTATTAGTAAATCTGCCCTACAATGTCGGCTTGAGAAGGAACAGTAAATCAATTATATAGTAAAGTATCATTAGAACCTGGTGAAAATAGAGAAATTACCTGCACCTTCTGACTACGGAGCCCTCACAGGAAATACTAGAATACCTTTTATTTACTGACTTCTCATGTGTAGAAAAAATATATAATATAAAATAAATGATCATAAATAAACAAGTGTTGCTGGATAATCAACACTAGGGCAGACTTGGCAACACTTCATCTGTAGGAGCGATGAGAAGCGCTGTGCGCCAGATCGTTTTTCTCATATTTATGCCAAATTTTACGAAAAGGTTATAAATAACACCATATGGAACATCCAATTTAAGCTATATTCCAGAAAGGAGGTTGACTTCTTGGAGAACTAAATAGCTCTCTGGGCAACATTAATCCAGTATATTGGTATATGAGGTCATTCAGAGACGTGTTGTGATTAGAAGAGTGATGCTTCTTTATCATTTTAAGGGTGTATTGGGCCCTATTTACAACCTATATATGCTTATATAATATATTACAACACTGAATTTTGCTGAGTTTTAAAGATTTTCTTTAACCACCTTAGTGGTCACATCTGTTTTCTTGATCAATTGCCAAAGGATATGACCATGAATGCAGAAACATTCTATGGTCTGGGACTTGTCAGAAACCCAGAAATGATGTCCTTATTGTGGACAGGTTATCAGGCAGGGACACTACATGTATGAGAAGATAACCCAGCCACAATAAGGACATCATGGCTGGGTTTCAGAATATAGAAATTTCTTGTATTTGTGGTCATATCCATTGGCAACCGATCCAGACAGCAGACTGTCACCAGTAAGATGTTTAGAGAAAATCTTTAAAACTCTGCACAATGCTTATTTATATTTGCAAAAAAGTTTAACTTTTTATTGTCTACAAATTTAATTATGGCTATGTTCATGGGAAACCCCTTTATATTAGGGCAATGTTTTTTCTGGTACTAATGGGGAATTATACTGGGGGTGTACTAAGAAGCATACTGTGAGGAAGCAATGTAATGGGGCCCCACCCACAGCATAATGCTCCTTATTAGTGCGCATACCCACAGTATAAGGCTCCCTTATGCCCCACCCTCAATATAACGCTTCTTAATGCCCCCAACCACAGTATAATGCCACATTAGTTGCCCCCACACACAGTTTAATTGCACGTTAGTCGCCTCCCACACACACACAATATAATGCCACGTCAGTAGCCCCCCCCAGTAGTTAGTGACATTGACCCCTCTGCACCATTTCACCATTAGGAAAGGTTAAATTAACATGAAATATTTTTTCCTAAATTTTTTGTCTAAACCTAGGGTGTGTCTTATAGTAGGACACGTCTTTTTGTCCAAACAATACTGTAAATACTGGATGTGTTCAGCTGCTGTTCAGCTCGGACCCTTACTTCATGGCGGAACCTGGTCAACAGACCTTTACTAAAAGTAGTTGAGTACCCCTGCTTTACTGTATATGAGCATTAAAAATGTATGAGTTAAAATAATGTGTGGGATAAGTAATAAAGGTAAAAGTAACCAGGTTTATAAAGGAGTTTTCCATCCCAGATATTCACAGATTGTATAAATCTTGGATAGATGGTAGTCCCACCTCTGACACCCCAACCTATTGAGAAAACAGACATCCCTTGTCTGCTGCTGCTTGATAAATATTACTTGTTAAAAGTAGTCATTGCTTGTAGCAGGGCTGAATATTTCAATTATTTGGAGCTACATGAATTGTGTATTGTAACCTTGCAGAGAAGGCTCCTCTAAAATGCTATATGCCCTATAAAGGATATATGGACAAGCACTTTCCTAATGGGATAAGCCTGATGCTGTATATAATATACACTACAGCTATAATATCAGTCAGCATACATAAGCACAGAATAGAATATAAGTAGATAGTGCTATTTCTGCATTTAGTTACTGTGGTGGGAGGTTGGAAGGCAAATTGCATTAGGAACTATAAAGAGACTACCGTAGGTTTGAATCTAGCAGCTTATTCCCAAGAAGTTCTCTTACATTACCCCTCAGATATGCTGAAAGCCTTACATCCACTGTGAAATGAACAACTGCTAGGAAATATAATGACATTGGGGAAGCAGCTTGAAAGTCTGTCCACAAGGCAAAAACTGCCATTCATACTGTAATGTAGAATTGTTAGAGAGAGGACACGCAGGTTAGAAAGTCAACAAGTTGACTGAAATATGATGAGGAGATGTACAGTGGGGAAAAAAAGTATTTAGTCAGCCACCAATTGTGCAAGTTCTCCCACTTAAAAAGATGAGGCCGGCCTGTAATTGTCATCATAGGTAGACCTCAACTATGAGAAACAAAATGAGAAAACAAATCCAGAAAATCACATTGTCTGATTTTTAAAGAATTTATTTGCAAATTATGGTGGAAAATAAGTATTTGGTGAATAACAAAAGTTCATCTCAATACTTTGTTATATATCCTTTGTTGGCAATGACAGAGGTCAAACGTTTTCTGTAAGTCTTCACAAGGTTGGCACACACTGTTGCTGGTATGTTGGCCCATTCCTCCATGCAGATCTCCTCTATAGCAGGGATGTTCTGGGGCTGCCGCTGGGCAACACGGACTTTCATCTCGCGCCAAAGGTTTTCTATGGGGTTGAGATCTGGAGACTGGCTAGGCCACTCCAGGACCTTGAAATGCTTCTTACGAAGCCGCTCCTTCGTTGCCCTGGCGGTGTGCTTGGGATCATTGTCATGCTGAAAGACCCAGCCACATTTCTTCTTCAATGCCCTTGCTGATGGAAGGAGGTTTGCACTCAAAATCTCACGATACAAGGCCCCATTCATTCTTTCATGTACACGGATCAGTCGTCCTGGTCCCTTTGTAGAGAAACAGCCCCAAAGCATGATGTTGCCACCCCCATGCTTCACAGTAGGTATGGTGTTCTTTGGATGCAACTCAGCATTCACTTTCCTTCAAACACGACGAGTTGTGTTTCTACCAAACAGTTCTACTTTGGTTTCATCTGACCATATGACATTCACCCAATACTCTTCTGGAACATCCAAATGCTCTCAGACGGGCCCAGATATGTACTGGCTTAAGCAGGGGGACACGTCTGGCACTGCAGGATCTGAGTCCCTGGCGGCGTAGTGTGTTACTGACGGTAGCCTTTGTTACGTTAGTCCCAGCTTTCTGCAGGTCATTCACTAGGTCCCCCGTGTGGTTCTGGGATTTTTGCTCACCTTTCTTGTGATCATTTTGACCCCACGGGATAAAATCTTGCGTGGAGCCCCTGATCGAGGGAGATTATCAGTGGTCTTGTATGTCTTCCATTTTCTAATTATTGCTCCCACAGTTGATTTCTTCACACCAAGCTGCTTGCCTATTGCAGATTCAGTCTTCCCAGCCTGGTGCAGGTCTACAATTTTGTTTCTGGTGTCCTTCCACAGCTCTTTGGTCTTCACCATAGTGGAGTTTGGAGTGTGACTGTTTGAGGTTGTGGACAGGTGTCTTTTATACTGAGAACAATGTCAAACAGGAGCCATTACTACAGGTAATGAGTGGAGGACAGAGTAGCCTCTTAAAGAAGTTACAGGTCTGTGAGAGCCAGAAATCTTGCTTGTTTGTAGGTGACCAAATACTTATTTTCCACCATAATTTGCAAATAAATTCTGAAAAAATCAGACAATGTGATTTTCTAGATTTGTTTTCTCATTTTGTCTCTCATAGTTGAGGTCTACCTATGATGTCAATTACAGGATGGCCTCTCTCTTTTTAAGTGGGAGAACTTGCACAATTGGTGGCTGACTAAATACTTTTTTTCCCCACTGTACAAGTAAAATGTTATGGATATTCAATGGCAAATAACAAGCAGGCAAAAAAATCAATTATAGCCAGACCTAGGGAAATCAAGGCGCATACCACTGCCCCAACCTGGCCACATCAACAAAAACACACAGATGGCATTATACAGTATTTCTTTTCGAGACAGTACCCAAGAAGCAAAGCACCTATAAAGCTTGAGACCATTTAATTCCCTTCCAATAACATCCACTGCTGTCATAAGCACAGCACCCAAGGATATGTCCATTGAATCATTTTCTGTTGAGGGTCTAAGGTACTGACACTCACTGCTTGATATATAAGGTACAAGCCCAATAATTCTCACTTATTAATCTTTTAAAAAGTTGTCCAGTCCCATTGTTGTTATAAAATAAGAAAAATAGTAATAGTTCTCTTACCATTCCACTGACAGTCTTGCTTACTAGTCCACTGAAAAGACCCGTGTCCCCCCACCACTATCCGTCCACCCAGCACAAGTGATGGTGTATCTAGATGACATGTGATCACTACTGCCAGTCATTGACCACAATAGTGATGTTAGTAGTGTCAATACAACACCACCACCGATAGTGATTGATGTCACTACACTCTGTCATCTCTCGACCAGAGTGAACAGAGAATGATGGAAATGGAAATATATAGACTTTCATGCCCTTTCCCATCCCCTAGTTGAACTTAATGGACATGTCTTTTTTCAGCATTATAACTATGTTATAACCTAATGTATACTTTGTATAATTTACCTACATTGTTAAAAGAAATAGTTATGAACATACTAATTTGTCTAAATTGCACAAAACCCCACATTTTATTTTTTCCTATTAAATTTCCCACTTTGTCTGAATTTCTGCTCACTGGTAGACATCATAAATTGGCACCTTTCGTCCATTCAAAATATGTGTTAGAAGATTTTTACCAAATGATAGATATTGGTCTCAGTAATGTAGTTTCTAAGTACAGAGGGCACATCTGTCATTAAACAGAGGTCAGGCAGGACATTTATAGCTACAGAAATTATAGTCGCCTGCAGCTAGTCCGTGATATGAGAAGCAGCCATTAATACTTGTATCTTCACTTCAGTAGCAACTTTAACTATCACATTATGGATGTTTTACTACCTTTAAGTCCTATTTTCAGCCTTAATGACCAAACATTTTTTTTCATTATTGCATTCCAAGAGCCATCATTTTTTTATTTTTCTGATATTAGGACAAGTTGTATCTTTAATGCCACCATTTGGAGTACATATCATGTAGTGTTAACTTTTTTTTAAAGAGAGAATGGAGAAAAATTAAAATTAACACCATTTACCATGCATAAATAACAAGATTTTGGCTCATTAAAGGGTAACTGATACACTTGTAAGTTCAATGGAACTTACAAATCATGCAGAGCCTTTCTGGGGACATTCCTTTATTGATGTTTGACCCTTCAAAAGTGTTCATTTATTCTTTTTTTTTTTTTCTGGGGACAATCGCCCTTTTGCTTGCACCTTGATCTGCAGTTCACTCAGAGCGAAGGGTCAAGTATATAATGTAGACCTCTGTTAGTTTAGTGAGCAGCACTTATAAGGCTCATAAGTGTGCACAAAGCCTCATCCAATTGTCTGTGTATTATATTATATTATATTATATTATATGTTTGGGCTAGTTATGGTAGTATCTGAGCAGGTCTCATATATGCAATGTATATACTAAATAAAGGATGTGGTCCTACACAAGCATAATCTTTTCACAAGCATCTCTCTCCTCTCACCCCATGCTGAGTCAGAAGAGTTAACCAATTTGCATGTCTTTTCCCTGCTCCATCTGTTATCACAGGCACAGATATCTGCACTGATACACACCTCACTCTGTCCTGTGAAGAGACGCTGTACCTGTTCGTAGCTACAGAGAGCTGTGCATGGATCAGAGAGGAGATAAGCATTTTTGCAGAGATTATTGTTGTGAAGGAGCTGCTGGACCAGCCCACAAACTTTTTACATTCCTGTCTCAGCAACCTCTGCTGCTAAGGACATAATTTACTTAGTAACAGGTAGTGGACAGGAGATTTAAAAGATAGGAGACCCCTAGTGGCAGAACTTTCAAAACAGTTTTTAGGGTGGAAAACATCTATTTTTTTTTTTAATTTTAAGTGATTTGTAATTCTGTTCAGCATGGGGGAATTCCATGAATTCAGTTGTGTGAAATGTTAGTGACCATTTAGGGATGCAGCAATATCAGTTGAGTTAGTTTTTAAAATATTTTGTCTGTAATATAGTATTTTTCAAGGTATTTTTAAATAATTTTTTAACTTGGTATTTTTTATTTTTTTTTATAAACCTTATTGCTTGTTTCGACTCCCACAACTTTTATGCAGTATTCTTTATTTGAATGCTGCTATAATACACTGAAATACTTCTGCATTACAGTGTATTACGGGCAGCACGGTGGAGTTTGTATGTTCTCCCTGTGTTTGTGTGGGTTTCCCCCTACACTCCAAAGACATACTGATAGGGAGTTTATATTGTGAGTCCTATATGAGACAGTGTTGACAATAGCTCTATAAAGCGCTGCAGAATATGATGGCGCTGTATAAGTAAGCAAAATAAATAATTATGCTGTCAGTGAAAACTCTGGCTGCCATGGTATTTTATTAGCACCACTGTGATAGGTAAGAAGGGGAAACACCTCCTTCTGTAAATCACTAATGTGCCGTGATTTGGGTGTTCCCCTTTCTTTTTTTAACCCACAGGTATGCTTAAAATAACAAACACTATAACAAACACCCTGTTTAGTCAGGGATCCAGTTCGGACTTGTAGACTTTATTTACCTTTGGCTGCACAGAAAGGAGCATATCAGCCAGTCATTGGCTGGATGCTGATACTCTGAGCAAAGCACTGGCACTGATTGGCTGTGCAGGCCAAAGGTCAGGAATACAGATGAGCAAACCTGTCAAGATTCGTTTAGTTTTTGGTTCAGCGGCTCGGGTTCCAGATTTATTTTGGGTTGAACAAGTTTGGTACAAATCACAGCTTAAATTGGCTTAAAACATAGTGTAGAACACTGTCAGGGCTCCTAGGAACATAGAGTATAACACTGTCAGGGCTCCTAGGAACCTATCTATAAAACATAGCGTAGAACACTGTCAGGGCTCCTAGGAACCTATCTATAAACATAGCATAGAACACTGTCAGGGCTCCTAGGAACCATCTATAAAATATAGTGTAGAACACTGTCAGGGCTTCTAGGAACCCATCTATAAAACATAGCATAGAACACTGTCAGGGCTCCTAGGAACCTATCTATAAAACATAGTGTAGAATAATCTTAGGATTTCTAAGACCCTATCTATCCAATTTCTAATTCTGTAAGGCAAACACAGCCAACATTATGTCAAAGTGACATTATTATACTCTGGGGTCTGAAGAGTATAATAGGTGGAGGACCAGTGGACCTCTTTTGGGCCTCCTTGCAGCACCTGGCATTCTCTCGCGGTCTCCTCTGTGACGTCATGGACCTCACCGGTGATATGGGTAGACCAAACGTCATGATGTCACTGCGAGGAGGCCCAAAAGAGGTAAGGGAAGATGAGTATGAATGTTTCTTTATTTTTGTCACCTCCCCTGGGTTTCCACCTATTATACTCTGGGGTCTAAAGAGCCATTTTAGTTTGCCCAAGACGAATCGCCATTTGTTCGGTTTTGTAAATAACTTAACAATTTGGAGTATTTGGATTGAACCCGGCTCAGTATGAGTTCGTTCACCCATCTCTAGTCAGGAACATCTGAGACTCTTTCCTGGATCCCTGGCCGAATGGACAGGTGAGTAAATAGTCTTTGTTATTTTAAGCCTCCTTAGGGGTTAAAAAAAGTGGAATACCGCTTTAAGGCATTAAATATTTTGGATCGCAGGTTCCTCCTGTGGAAGGTCTAAAACCAATCAATAAATAAATATAGTAGAATTAATAGAATATTTATCAAAAACTACAGTTAAAAAATAATATCCAATGAAAACAGGGATGGCAAGATGACATAATGCCCACAAGACAAATACTGCCCAGACAACCTCCATATCAACAATAGACATAACTGAAACACACTCATGGTGCTGCACGTGTATAGACATGATCAATATGCAAATAGTTTACACAAATAAACCTAGGGCACAAATATTATAAAACCCCCAAGAATATCCCAAATAGTACTATAAGACTATCCCAAATTTCTGTAAATTATATTACTGATTGGTTTTAGGCTTCTACAATACAATTGACTTGTATTTTAAGAGACCCATACAGAGAACTACCACCTCCATCCTGTCTACTATTGCTCTCTCCTCCAGGGTTGCTGCATATGTAATCATGGACTTGGTTTGGGATAGTTACCTGGATTAAAGGAAAGAGAAGTCCAACGGCAAAGTTGCTGATCCAGTTGACGGAGCCAGCTATCATAAAGGCTGCAGGACGCTGAGACTGCTGAAAAAAATTCTCCTACCAGAACAAAAGGGATGCCACCTTTAAAGGGAAGAGACATGGAGGTATAAATAAAGTATAAAGGCAAATGCAAAAACTAAGACGCTTGATAATACTAAGCATGAATGCTACGAAACATTGCAGATGTAGCCACCAAAGCCTAAGTGATTCCATAAAATTAAGGTGTAAACTAGGAAACTCTACGGCCTACCGTGTTATGATTCATTGTGAACCAGACTAACACAGGTCATAAAGTTACATACAGTAAGTGTTATCTGTAATGATGGGAGTAAGTGTCTATGTAGCTAATATTAATATTCCTGAAAATATAGAATTTCATCTAGTATTGACAAAAGGTGTTGTCTGTTTTCTTTCACTTCAGTGTTACATCACTAAGGGCCCATTTACACAAACTGTGTGATGTCTACTTTACACAAACTAGATTTGGGCAGCATGTAAAGTGGTGGAAGCCAGCCCCTTCCGCAGAGTTGGCTTTAGGTGGTGACTATTGCTGGGTCCACACTCACAATGGACTTAGGTTAGGTTTACACTTGTGCTGGGCTCTCCGTCTTTTGGATGTCCGTCGGGGCATCCAAATGACAGAGAGCCATACCACCAAAACAGTGATTACCCACGGACACCCCCGGGTTTCTGTCATTTTTATACTGATACCGGTGGAGAGAAAAGTCCTCTGTGCAGAGCCTTTCTCTCCACCAATTTTCAGTGGTTTCTCCAATGGAGACTCCTAAAAAAAAAAAAATATGTCCTATCTTAAGGACAGGTCATCACTGTCCTGACCCCAGAAAAACCTATTAAATGCTACAACAGATGAAGAAAATAACATTTTGTATGATTTTTATTATATAGCCCCAATACATTCCACTGTATAAATCTATGGGAAGCTGCAAACATATCATAAATTTAACAGAAAAGGGATGGTGGGCGCGGCAAATTAAATCCTACATTGATGTCTTTGACTTCTCCGTAGACAAGTGTGAAATAACTGAGTCTGATTTGTATTGAGGATTTGACAGTTTTATGTTAAAAGTCTTGTAGATAGGTTTGTATTCCTTTGATATAAGGAGATTGTACTTTAGGTGTAATGATTCATTGAAAACAAAGACAAGGTCAGTGACTTATTGATTAAATCCTTTAAATATCTTCTAAAAGTAAAGAAACTACAGATTTAGCTCCTGAATCTGGTAACATGCTGGAGCGTCATAACTCATATCAAAAGTCATTGGAAGCAATTGAAAAAAAGTCAACTTAAAAAGATTGTGCAGGACTCAAAAACATGGCTGCTGTCTTCTTCTAAGTGACATGTCCTTTGGTCACATGCCAAATCTCCATCCCATTAAAATGAAGGGGACTGAGCTGCAGAATGGTCATGTGACCAACAGACATGATTCCTGAGAAGAGGACAGCAGCCAATTTTTTTGAAGTCCTGCGCAACCCCTTTAAAGAGAGCTGAAACTGTGTCTCTAAAGGGGTTTCCAGGCTTTGTTTTGATGGCCTATCTTCAGAGCATAATAGTGGTTCATGGGTGTCGATTCCCACAAATTTTGGGTTTGGCTGAAACGTGGAATTTTTGAAAAATTCTTAATGAACCTGGCTCTTTAGAGACTGGTTTGCTCATCCCTATTCAGTGCTTTCATCTATCTGTATACCTGCACTGTCGAAAACTGAGACTTTAGAGTTAAAAATATCCAACAACAAAAAATATGTGTGATATCACCAGACCCCAGGCTATGCAATATGTCAAACACCTTTAAAATATTGAAAGAGAACGCAGGTTAAAAGTAAAGAAAAGTCCCTTTGAGATTAAAATAGTATGTGAATTAAAGTTTAATATAGGCTGTATGATCTATAGGGGTCCAGAATTTACTGTACTCTAAAAAATCTATACCATTAACCTTGAGGTTTATTTTCCTATTTTCCATGATTTCCTTGTAAGCAATGAATACATGGGATTGTCCTGTATATACAGTAATGTAAAATTCATGTCTTGTAATATCTACAGAAGTGAGCAACATTAAATTGACAATGAAATGATTGTGTCGTGTCCCCCAAAAAGGGCCACTGCTTGTAGTGAATTGTTATATTATTGTGTGACACATTTTCTAAGGTTTTATACTGCATGTAACTGGCTATTTGCACTTTCAAGGTTTACGCTGGTTATACAAGAGTTAACATGCCATTCCTGTATTGCTTTGTAAGCAGAAGTGGCTTGTGCTCTAGGTTGCCTATCATGTGGGAAACACTGATTGTTTGGTAAGAGCCCCCAGTCTTTAAAGGGATTTTCCCATGAACATAGCCATATTTAAATTTGTGGACAATTAAAAGTTAAACATTTTTGCAAATATAAATAATTAACAATTTTGTAGAGTTTTAAAGATTTCCTCTAACCATCGTGATAGTCTTTATTCTTGATTGGTTGCGACCAGGAATGCAGAAATGTTCTATGCTCTAAAACCGAGCCATGATGTCCTTATTGTAGCTGGGTTATCTTTTCTTGCGTCTAGTGTCCCTGCCTGTTTTTATGTAAGGAATAAGGACATTTTGGCAGGATTTCTGACAAGTCCCAGACCGTAGAAAGTTCTTACATTCATGGTTGTATCCATTGTCAACCAACCAAGACAACAGATGTCACCACTAAGATAGAGAAAATCTTTTAGGCTAAGGCCCCATGTAGCAGGCCACAGGTATTATACAGCGGAGACGCGGTGGCAATGCCCACACTGATTATTATTGTTTACTGTTTATTTATATAGCACCATTAATTCCATGGTGCTTTACATTTGAGGGTTTACATACGGTACACAAGATATACAAAACCAATAATACTAACATTGACCAACTGGCACAGCGGGATAGAGGGCCCTCCCCGCAAGGGCTTACAATCTATGAGGGAAGAGGGATAGAGACAGAAGGTGGGGGTAGAGGCTGTAGAGGTGGTGGTGTGGTGACAGTAGTGTTATTGGAGGTTGTAGGCCTTCATGAATAGGTGAGTCTTCAGGGCCTTCTTGAAGCTTGTGACTGTGGGGGACAGTCTTATGTGTCTTGGTAATGAGTTCCAGAGTATGGGGGATGCACGGGAGAAGTCGTGGAGACATTTGTGTGAAGAGCGGATAAGAGCAGAGCGGAGTAGGAGTTCTTTGGAGGATCGGAGGTTACATGCGGGCAGGTAGCAGGAGACTAGGTCGGAGATATATGGAGGGGACAGGCTGTGGATGGCTTTGTATGTCAGCGTTAGTAGTTTGAACTCTATTCAATGGGCAGCCAGTGAAGGAATTGGCAGAGGGGAGCGGCTGATGAAGAACGGGGGGAGAGGTGTATTAAGCAAGCAGCACAGTTAAGTTGGACTGGAGGGGGGCGAGAGTGTTTGCTGGGAGGCTATGGAGAAGAATGTTACAGTAATCTAAGCGGGAGATTATGAGGGCATGAACTAGCATCTTTGTAGTTTCAGGTATTATCTTGTTTTGACTGAGGCTCCATTTTCCCGGCAAAGCATGGACACCGCCATTTTGGGGTGGATTTCTAGACCCCAGAATGAGATCTAGGGCAGGTGATCCATTGCCATGACAGCTGGGAGCCTATGGAAGGCTCCCAAGCTTGTCTGGCATATACTTTTCCCCACTGGATGAATGCTGTAGCAAGAAAAAAAAAATAGAAGAGCTAAACCGCTCTGTTTCACCTCCCATAAAAATTTGGATTCTCCAGATTGGTATAAATAAAAAGTACATCTAGCCCCACAATAAAGATGCCCTATGCATCCCCATACACGGAAAAAAGTTACAGGTATCCAAATATGGCGACTCCAAGAAAATTTTTATTTTGCAAAGATATCAATTTTATTTAAATGTAGAAAAACATATAAATTTGGTATCCCTGGAATCGTGCCGAACCATAGAACACAAGTGACAAGTCATTTTGGCTGCACAGTGAAAACAAAGCCTGTAAGAAAGTCTCAAAAACCTAATTTTTCTCCAATTCCACCCAATTCAGACATTTTTTCCCAGCTTTCCATTACATTGTACGGAATATTAAATGGTACCATTTAAAAAGTAAAATTTGTCTCTCATAAATTAAGCCCTCAAATGGCTTTGTGAACTGAAAAATAAAGAAGTTATGATATCTGGAAGGTGGGGAGTCAAAAATGAAAATAAAAACTGAAAAATGGCTTTGGCGGAAGGTGTTAAAGGGGTTGCCCTGTCCAGTAGGAAGCTGGTCATCTTGCCTAACAGGCCCCTATGCAGAGGTTTCTCATTGGCCTGTCCTCCACGGCACAGACATTATATTTGACTGAATGTCTAAAGAGAACCAAATGATGACTAACAGGGCAGATGACATCCATTCACTCACTTATCTGACCGTATGATTATACTAATGGAACACTATAAATATTCTGTGTGATGGACAAAGCATAATAATTAATGCCAGAAAGTAAATCCCATTTACCAGGTTGTCAAGCACAGGTTACTTAATGGACACACGGTACCTTTTAAAGGATCATTAAGTGCAGATTGGAATTTTTATTCTTCCTCCTGAGATATCCTACCAGTATGTCCTTCTATGCACACACATGTCCCTGGTTCACACAATATCAAGGACACTGCAAATTCAGGGTGATTCAAAAAGAAAAAGTGGAAAATGATAGCCTTAATATTCCCAACCAAGAGAATATAACACATTTATTAACATGGAAAGACACATCTATCCAAGTTATATCTACAGTATACACTACAAATGTTTGATGTCATTTCCATTGGTAACACAGTAGATGTCTAGGTGATAGTCCAGTCCTTTCTAAATGCGATTACTCGGATATAGATGTTTCAGTGATATATACTGTCTCATGTCTCAGATCCTGTGGTTGGGGAGGCAGATACACAGTCTTTGAGGTCATCCCCCATAAAAATTAGCTGCAGATCTAGCAATCGTGGAGGCCAATGCACCATTGGTGAATTGTTGCTTCGACCATGACCAATCCAACGTTCTGCTAGAGTTTCATTCAGATGTCGCGAACATCCAAATGGAAATGTGGACGTGCACCATCCTGATAGACTACATTTGGTAGATCTTCCTCTATCTGTGGCATAAACCGTTCCTTTAACATGTCTAGGTAGGGGTGGCCAGTAGCCAAAAAGGAAGGGAATGTACACTTTGCATATACTCACTGCACAGAGCACGTTTACTTTTCATGAGTCCCTCGTGTGCTCAATAAAGGCACATGATGGACTCACACAAAGGTTTATCAGAGCCCCAAATTGTAACTTTCCACTGAGGTTAAAGGTAGCCTCTACCACTAGGGTAGATAAAATAAAATAAAAAATCACAATAAATAATTATCAATTTATATTTTATTATTATGTAATACAAAATACAATTAATAGGTAAGTATACAGACAATTAACAGAAAGCAACACAGGGTGGACTGTGGGTACATACAAATAAATGGCCATATATATCTTGTCTAGAGCACTATAAATATCCATTATGAATATATAAAAAAATAGCAATCACAAAATTCATGCAAGGACTAAGAACCAGCCCAAAAATATATACAAGACTGTCCAAATCAGTTATAGCACATGTGAATAATTTATATTCCCAATTGATCACATGACTAAAGGCTAAGACCATAGAAAAGCCATAGCAATAATAGTGTATAATAGCACTCACAATGCCAGTTCCCAGTTCATTACCCAATTATAGCCTGAGGTCATTTACAGTAGATAGAAAAGCCACAGTAAACACGTCTCACAACAAGTTAACTTATTATAGACAAATTACCTATCGACATGGCCGCATCAAATGGACCCGCAAACCCCTCGAGCACAGACTGTTTCGCCATAAAGTCTTTGTCACGAGGTATTTCACCAGCCTGTCAGCAAATTCATCCTCTTCCAGTCGGCATTGCAAGTTAATGCTTTTGCACTATTTTTTTTTTTTTTGAGTCATCCTGTATCTTGTCTGTTGTATGTCAGCTGCAGTTTATAAGGAGTACTGTAATCGGGGTAAGACTGGAGTATAAGAAAATGTTATAGAGGAGCAGAGGTAGCAGTTTCCTCTGGACAATGGTGGTGGGGTATCCGCAAGACACCTGAAGACGATGCTGGGAAACTGCAAGGATGCCCAGGAAAGGTGAGGCAAGGTGAATATAACTGTTTATTTTTCCTCACTTTCCTTGGGTCTCCACTTATTATACTCTGGTGTCTGAGAAGACCACAGAAAATAATAATAGCACTTCCAGTTCTATCCGAACAAGTCTGGCCCAAAACAAACAGGAGGGCTGAACCTCTCGAATATTTGTCAAAATGAAATTTGTGAGGTTCACCCATCTCTACCTCTGACCCTTACCACCGTGGTGTTCTGGGATAAGTCTTCCTTTCATTTCCAACAACTATTGGGGAAATGTAGGGCTTGTCTCTGCCATGGATACCCAAGTTTCCTCACTGGTGAACAGGGGAGATGCTACCTAAACAGCAGTGTTACATGGTGCTGATTCGGTGATCTTGGGTTTACTGACATGGGACTGCCTGTTCACCCTAACTACTACTAACTAGACTACAGAGATTCAACTGCTCTGCAAGAAAGCTAAGCAGCCCTCTTCTACTGTGAGCTATCGGATAACTCACACAACTAGAAAGTTCTCCTGGCTAAAAACTAGGATCTCCTAGTAACCCCTAAATTCCTCCCATCTGTTGGGCAATCCAGAGCACAAACCACTCCCGCATACATAGTAATACAGAAATAGCATAGTGTAAAGCTGGAAAGTGCAATTACCAGTAGTACAGAACAGTATAAAACATGTCACACGATAATACAGCAATTCACTACTAGCCATTTTGGGGGACACTGCACATACTTATTTTTGTTCGGCAAGATCTAGGAATCCAGATGTGTGCAGAGTGGCATAAAATTTTTTGCATAGAAACATCTCTTTTGCTAAAGTCACATCCCTTTTTGGGAGTTGCATGCCTCCTTTTTTTGATCTGGAACCAAAATGTGCCATTCACCCCCCTTTTTTGTGACATGACCAACACATAAAGTGCCAACGTCATTTATAATATGACCAGGCCAAAGAGGTCGGCCACTCTTCCAGGATACCGGGAGGTCACCCCTTTCTTTTGGGAAAGTTGGCAAATATAAGGATAATGGATCATGCTACACTGCAAAAATTACTTGTTCAGGAACGGTTTTAGGAACTTAGCAAAGAGTAAAATATGTTGACTTGGCACCCAAATTCGCTGTATCGATCTGAGTATCTGTGGGATGTGTTGGAAAAAAAGAAGTCTGATCCATGGAGTCTCTACCTTGCAACCACAAGACAAAGTTTCTCAAGCTAATGTAACCTTCAGAGTTCTTGTGGAGTCCATGGCTCAATGTGAGAGATGCTTTTATGCAGGCACAGGAGGACCGTCTATCTATCCCTATATATAATATAAGGCAGGTTGGATTTATTTTATGGTTGATCAGTGTACACTTCTTTTTTGTTGACTAGATATATTTGCTTTAGTTAAAAGAGGATAATGTTCTAAAAATGAAGAGAAATTTCTCAATTTAAGTTATTTTATTTTTGTCTGTGGATTTTCTCGGGAGAAAACACATTAATTATAACCTGTTATTTATCTAACATCCGACATAGGTTCCCACTCCCTTCATGCAGAGGAGTTGGTAATGTGCTGGTGTAACCTTTACTACCCTGTGTTTTACTCATCTAACACCCTTAAATGTCATAGTGAATTATAGATTGCAGAAAACATGAAGATCTTGTCCATTAATGATCTTATTCTTTCTTTTGGTGACAATAATCTGCAATTGTCACTCAACGTCTTGTAAGATTTATACATTTGGGTTTTTCCTCACAATATAAAGAACGTTATTACTATGTTATTCACCACCTCCACCAACTCCAATTCTTTGTACAGTGGGGAAAAAAAATATTTAGTCAGCCACCAATTGTGCAAGTTCTCCCACTTAAAAAGATGAGGCCGGCCTGTAATTGTCATCATAGGTAGACCTCAACTATGAGAGACAAAATGAGAAAACATATCTAGAAAATCACATTGTCTGATTTTTAAAGAATTTATTTGCAAATTATGGTGGAAAATAAGTATTTGGTCACCTACAAACAAGCAAGATTTCTGGCTCTCACAGACCTGTAACTTCTTCTTTAAGAGGCTCCTCTGTCCTCCACTCATTACCTGTAGTAATGGCTCCTGTTTGACATTGTTATCAGTATAAAAGACACCTGTCCACAACCTCAAACAGTTACACTCCAAACTCCACTATGGTGAAGACCAAAGAGCTGTGGAAGGACACCAGAAACAAAATTGTAGACCTGCACCTGGCTGGGAAGACTGAATCTGCAATAGGTAAGCAGCTGTATCTTGAAAGGTCCTCTTCAGTGCCCACCCTGGGGCCGCCATAAACACATGCAATTATTTCAATTATATTGGTGTTTGAAGGATACCTATACAGTTGAAATACATGGCAGAGCAGGAAGCATTCGGCTTTCTGCTCTGCCATTCTGTAAGCCTCAAGCCTTTACACTGCTGCCAGCTTACAGAGCGCCGCGACCAACAAACAAGATGTCTGCTCCCCGCAAGTGCAATTCTATGACATCATAGCATCACGCCTCCTGCGCTGAGACGCAGATATCCTGTCTGTGCCTACACACCTTGTCAAGCAGAGAGGAGAGACAGTGGCAGTAGTGGCTACGTGATCATAGGCAGGGGAGTATAACTTTTTTTTTTTTTTTTTTTTTTTTTTAAGGGCAGTTCTTATTATAGGGGGCATTATGGAGGAGATCATTTTTATAAGGGACTTAGAAAATATAAGGGGTCATTTTGATTATGGGGAGATCATTTATATAAGGGGCATTATTTATGAAACGTGATTGTTGGGGGTATTATGAATATAAGGGGTCATTAGAAGGTTTTATAAATATAACTGGGGTCATTAATATAAGCGGGCATTGGGGGTAGTATTTATCTCAGGGGGAATAATATAAGGGGGCAATTGGGTAGTATTAAACTAAGGAGCACTTGGGCTTTATTAAAAGGTTTTTCCAGCTAATTTTTATTAACGATCAGTCCTCAGGATAGATCATCAATAAGAGATCAGTGGGGTTATGAAACTTTGACCTCCACCAATTATCTGTTTGAAGGGGCCATGGTGCACATGCAGGCATGGTGACCCCTTCTCTGTTTACATTGCACGCTGTCTGTTTTATAGTGACCGTGTGATGTAATTACAGCCTCGTCCTATAAAAGTGTATAGGGCAAGGCTGTAGTTACATTATATGGCAACTATAAAAAGAACAATAGTAAATAAAAAAAAAAAGGAAACAGGGAAGGGGTCACAGTGCTGTGGTTTCTTTCAAATAGGTGATCAGCGGGGGTCCTCAGTTTAGAGACAAGTCACAGCTGGAAGATAAGGTCATGGCAGTCCAGATGGAAGAGACGGTAAATGTTAACGATTATATCACCAGTAAGTTAAAAAATGTCTCACCTAAATTGTCTGTACTTACCACCATACAGTCACTGTATATGGTAATATCAGTATATCTGAGTTGGGGGCCCACTTGGATACGTTTCCCCACCAGCGCTGAACCCCTAGGTCCTCTATAACCCCATGCCTGAACCTGCACATCATAATGTCCAGACATGCGTATGGAGTAGGCTCAGAAATGGAGCCTACTCCATACATGTCAGTTATGCTCAGCTATGCTATACACTGTGTGCAGAATTATTAGGCAAGTTGTATTTGAGATGATTATTTTTATTATTGAACAACAACTATGTTCTCAATCAACCCAAAAGACTCATAAATATCAAAGCTTAATATTTTTGGAAGTTGGAGTGGGTTTTTTTTAGATTTGGCTATCTTAGGAGGATATCTGTTTGTGCAGGTAACTATTACTGTGCAGAATTATTAGGCAACTTAATAAAAAACAAATATATACCCATCTCACTTGTTTATTTTCACCAGGTAAACCAATATAACAACAGAAAATTTAGAAATAAACATTTCTGACATTCAAAAACAAAAACAAATCAGTGACCAATATAGCCACCTTTCTTTACGATGACGCTCAAAAGCCTTTCATCCATAGATTCTGTCAGTTGCTTGATCTGTTTACGATCCACATTGCGTGCAGCAGCCACCACGGCCTCCCAGACACTGTTCAGAGAGGTGTACTGTTTTCCCTCCCTGTAGATCTCACATTTTATGAGGGACCACAGGTTCTCTATGGGGTTCAGATCAGGTGAACAAGGGGGCCATATCATTATTTTTTCTTCTTTTAGACCTTTACTGGCCAGCCACGCTGTGGAGTATTTGGATGCATGTGATGGAGCATTGTCCTGCATGAAAATCATGTTTTTCTTGAACGATACCGACTTCTTCCTGTACCACTGCTTGAAGAAGGTGTCTTCCAGAAACTGGCAGTAGGTCCGGGAGTTTAGCTTCACTCCATCCTCCACCCGAAAAGGTCCCACAAGTTCATCTTTGATGGTACCATCCCATACCAGTACCCCACCTCCACCTTGCTGGCGGCTGAGTGGGAGTGGAGCTCTCTGCCCTTTACTGATCCAACCTTGGGCCCATCCATCTGGCCCATCAAGAGTCACTCTCATTTCATCAGTCCATAAAACCTTTGAAAAATCAGTCTTAAGATATTTCTTGCCCCAGTCTTGACATTTTATCTTATGTTTCTTGTTCAAAGGTGGTCGTTTTTCAGCCTTCCTTACCTTGGCCATGTCCCTGAGTATGGCACACCTTGTGCTTTTTGATACTCCAGTAACGTTGCAGCTCTGAAATATGGCTAAACTGGTGGCTAATGGCATCTTGGCAGCTTCACGCTTAATTTTCCTCAATTCATTAGCAGTTATTTTGCGCCTTTTTTTTTCAACATGCTTTTTGTGACCCTGTTGGCTATTTGCCATGAAACGCTTGATTGTTCGGTGATCACGCTTCAAAAGTTTGGCAATTTGAAGACTGCTGCATCCCTCTGCAAGACATCTCACAATTTCTGACTTTTCAGAGTCCGTCAAATCTCTCTTCTGACCCATTTTGCCAAAGAAAAGGAAGTTGCCTAATAATTAAGCACACCTTATATAAGGTGTTGATGTCATTAGACCACACCCCTCCTCATTACAGAGATGCACATCACCAGATTTACTTAATTGGTAGTTGGCTTTCAAGCCTATACAGCTTGGAGTAGGACAACATGTATAAAAAGGATGATGTGATCAAAATACTCATTTGCCTAATAATTCTCCACATAGTGTACAGCTGACACCCATCGGCAGCTTCCGATAACATAGATAAATTTCCAGGATCAGAGTTGACTCATCAGATGGCAAGGCCATTTGTGACTGCGGCATCTGAGTGGTTAGATAAGACATATTACCTCTCTTTTCTTATCATCCTTTCCCTGCTGAGGGGTTGTCAAGATGGCCAGGGATCTAATAACGCCCCCCTCCCCGCAAGCCCACGTTAAATGACAAACATACAGACAAGGTGTAATAGAATGATGGGGAATGAACAGTACACTGCAGTAGCGCTCCTTAGTGCCCCCCTACAGTATAATGCTCTCCTAATGGACCTGCACAGTATAGTTCTCCCTTGGTGGCCTCCACATTTTATAACACCCCTACGTGCCCTAATACATAGTATAATTTTACTCCAATGACCCCAAATTATGACCCCATAGTGCCCTTGCACTGTAAAATGTTCTCATAGTTTCCACCTCTGCCAGCCATGTGCCCACAGGGGAGGTGTAGGGAGTCTGCAGGAGACTTTCCCTCCTTGCACCAGAATAATGACAGTGTTCGGGAGAAAGAATGATATGCTGGTCATTGTCCTTCTTGCATTGATGGATCACAATAACAATCGGCACTCATCCCTCCGTCTAAACAGGAGCAAGGCTGCAGCTGTGTAGATAATAGTCCTTCTCCCAACCACTCGTTATTCTGGAGTAAGAAGGATGAGATTCCTGTGGGTCCCCTATACCTCTCATTTGTTCTACAGGTCCGGAGAGCTGGTAGCCGTAGTCCAGGTTCCGACCACGGTCCCCAGATGAGTACTCCTGCACTAAAAGGCATTCAATGGAATTGTGCAGGATTAGAAAACCACAGCTGCTTTTAAGTGAAAGGGGATGAGCTGCAATGCCACACATAACATTTATCTTTGACAGCGCAGTAGTTTTCATGAACTGCATATTTATCAGCTACAGCAATTGAAAATCTCATACATTTTGATTGGTCTCAACACTCATGTGAGCCCGTCCACTTCCCACATGTCGAATTGCGCCATAGGAGAAAAAGGGGATTGGGATAGGAGAGTGGAGCGTTCGGGATAACCCCTTTAAAAAAACGTAAATGTGCATCATTAAAAGAGAAATGTATAAAAAAAATAACTTGTTCCAGAAGAAAGGAAGTCTCTAGAGTCACCATTACGTGACTAACTTGTTGCACAGGATAGGTCATCAGTATGTGGCCAGTGGTTGTCTGACATCCGGACCCTGTACAGATCAGCTGTTCCGGCAGCCTCTGGGTGCCGTAACTTACAGCAGTGGACAGGGAGTGCATTCAGCTGCTCCAATTCATGTAATAAAAGCAACGCTGCAGCCCCGGCCACTGTATAGCGCTGGTTCTGGGGAATTGCGGTATGATTAGTATGAAGAGTCATTTTGTGATTAGATAACCCCTTTAGGCTAAGGCCCCATGTAGCAGGCCACAAACAAAAAGCGCTGTGGGAAAAACTGCGGCGGAAACGTATCACAGTTTTTCCCACAGCGCTTTTCATAGAAAGTCCACAGAGGTTTCGGTCGGCATTTCTGTAGGTATAATTGACATGCTGTGATTTCAAAAACTGCAATGGTTGATGTTTTGGAAATTGTAGTATGTCCGCTGTGCATATTTTTCCGCAATGTGTTAATGGGATACACTAGAGTCTCCTCCACTTCACAGGGACTGTAAAACGCCCCAGTTTTTTGCCACGGTGTTTCCGCTGCGGCCAAACCGTGGTGTTTACACCACATGGGGCCCTGTCCTTAAAGCTAATTTTGCTTATTTTTTTCGCATGAACATTTGCCCTAAAGACTCCCTGTCTGCTGTTTCTTCGCGCAGAGACTCAACACCTTCCAAGGAGTTAAAAATAATGCTAAACATCAACACCTTTTATAGAAGGAAGCTCCGAGTGAAAGGGAATATTTGGAGAATTTTCCAGAAGTAATGAGAGTAATTACTGAAGCACTCCACCGCTAGACATTTTCCAGATCCATTTCTTGCACCTACAATATGCAATTAAACAGTTAACACGTCATCACTTCCACTGAGCGTGCTTGCTTTGATGCGCCCCGTCTCCTAATCTACAGCAATGTAACAGAGACTTGAACAGCTGCTATGAGCCATTGAAATGAAAGTTGTGTTATTTCTTCTGGTTGGCTGCTCTCATTATTATACATCATTAGTTACACTTGTGTGAGTTTTAATAACATCTTTATAATTGCAGAGTCCACTTTCCCTTAGAGCCATATAGGAGCTGAATGTTTATCTTAAAGGCACACTAACCCTAAAAGGAATGCTAAAGGTAAACAAGAAATATAATTGTCCTCGCTGTTTGTCAGTCCGTAGAAAGTTCTTCATGATCCAGCAGAAAGCACAGGGTTTACAGTCCTGCTGCACTATTCCATCTCTAGCTGCTGAGAGCTGCGGCTTAACGTTGGGGGGCATGGTTTAGGCTGAGGCCCCACGTTGCGGAAATGCAGCTTTTTTTGTTGCAGATTTTGCTGCAGCTTTTTGAGCCAAAGCCAGGAGTAGATTAAGCAGAAGGTAGAAGTATAAGAACTTCCTTTATACTTTCCATTCCATTTGTAGCCATTCTTGGCTTTGGCTCAAAAAACTTCACAAAATCTGCAACAATAAAAAGCTGTGTTTGTGCCACGTGGGGCCCCGGCCTTAGGTTGGGGCCTTACGTGGTGTAAATGCCGTGGTTTGGCCGCAACAGAAACACTGCAGTAAAAAATGCAGTGCTTTACTGTACAGTCTAGCGAATCCCATCCACACATTGCAGATAAATATGCGCAGTGGACACACTGCAATTTCCAAAACCATTGCGGTTTTGGAAATCGCAGCATATGAATTATATGTATGGAAATGCCGTCTGTTTCCCTATAGGGATAATAGAAGCAGCAAGTCTGCAGAGGAAAACTCTGCAGACTTTTTGTGAAAAAGCGCCGTAAGAAAAATCATGATGCGTTACCGCCATAGTTTTTCCTGCAGTGCTTTTTTGCTGTGGCCTGCTACGTGGGGCCTTAAAGAGGATTTCCAGGTTAAAAATATTCATGATCTATCCCTTAGTCCAACCTTGTCTCCTTAGAACTGAAAAATATATAAAGAAATGTTCTCTTTGTGTTCTAGGAGATCAGGCATAGGCTTTGATTTAGAGCCCTATAGTATATTGCTGTGCCCTTTCCGTGTATATTACACCTCTACTGTGGAATTATTTTGCATTACATTGGCACTCTGGCATGTGTTTTATTACCTGCGTTACGATATCACTGTTTACAGGCAATTTGTTACCATTAAATCAAGGTAAGTTCCATGGAAGTCATTTTCTTGTTCTTTTGAAAAGCTATTTTGCGCTAAGTATGACCTGCTTTATGTCGATGTCATATATTAATATGGAAAGGATTTCTTATCTTACCTAAGCTAGCAAGAAAAAGTTGATTAAAATGAAACTAGTATGGAAGACAAATGTGAGACCTGCAGCATAAAGCACACATCTAGTCCACGCAACAATAATGTAATAAACCCCAATATATAATTGTTGTCAGTGATATACTGAGTGAGATACTATATATCTGATAATAGCTGATACTATCAAAAGTTGAGGGAGCAGCAATATCTTGAATCACACTGAATTCCCAAAAAAAAAAAAAATGTATTACTCTCATAACGTTCATCAACTTTGTGCAGGTCCACCAAGCGAGCAACATCCTATTGCAAGTATGCTTGATGTGTATGTGAGTAACCAAGGTCATGATGATCTCGGGAAGCATATGAAGACCTATGCAATGCTCCCAGCGAACTAGTATGGTTCGCACCAGATAAGTGGATCTTTACAGAGGTTGTCCTGACTTAAAGAGGACCTTTCACCACCTCCACTAATTCTAGTTCTTAGCATCTGTTAATAAGCGACGCTCCACTGATTCCAGCACAGTTGGAATTTTTCCTCTAGCCCTCACCATTCCTGAGCAACAAGTGCAGTTAGTTTTGGTGCCTGATGTGCTATTTAAGTTCTGTAATGTAAGGAGGGCGGTGTCAGATAGGGGGGGTGATTCATAGCGCCAATCAGAGGCAGCCAGTGTCAGAGCTCAGAATCGCACCCCTTGGCTGCTCCTGCCTGACACCGCCCTCCTGACAGTTCAGAGTCTAAATTTATCAGGCACCAAAACTAACAGAAGTGATAGCTCAGGAATGGTGGGGCTAGAGAAAAAATTCCAACTGTGTTGGAATCAGTATAGAAAAGACTATTAAATGATGTATATAGCTGGACTTGTCGGTGGTGCTAAAAGGTGCTCCTTATGACTTTTATGGCCTATGTTCAGAATAGGGCTTAAATATTGGATTGGGGTAAGGGGCAACAGTTGTCGCCCAGATCAATCAACTGTACAGAGCTGCTTCTAGTACCCATCCTGTATACCATGCAGAAAGCACCATCCCCTGTATTGCATCCAGGTGCCATCACTACAGCTCATCTCCCACTTCAATGAGAGGTGAGCTGCAATGACAGTATCTGGCTGCTATACAGAGGATGGAGCTTTCTGTTTCCGGCCCTGTATAGTGTATAGTATGAGCACAACCCTGTACGACTGATTGGTCGTGGGGTCAGCTGTTGGCCCCCTCCGATCATATATTTATGGCCTATCCTGAGGATATTTTTTATTTTGCTTACCTATACAGCACCATCATATTCCACAGCGCAATTCAGACATTGTCACTGTCCCATATCAGGCTCACAATCTGCATTCAGAATGTCTTTGGAGTGCAGGAGGAAACCTATGCAAACACAGGGAACATACAAACTCCTTGCAGATGTTGTCCTTGGCAGGATTCGAACCCAGGACTCCAGCACTGGAAGACTACAGTGATAACCAGTGCTGCCCGTGAAGATAGGACAAGTTTAAACCCTGACAACCCCTTTAGCAACTGGTTTGATGCTGGCTAAAATAAGTCAGTGTTATACTGTGCTGAGGCTCATGGAATTCAAAGCAGAGCACAGCGAAAGAGAAATCTAAAAATGTATTTTTTTGGCTATCCTATGGATAGGAGATCAATATCAGATCGGATGAGGTCTAACACCCGCCACCCTCATCAATTATCTGTTCTAAGCAGCTGATACACAGAGAATGGAGCAGGGAACTGACAGCTCTGTTTTCTGTCTAGTGGCCAGATCAGGTACTGCAGATTGGCTTCCATTCTCTTGAATGGGAGCTAAGCTGCAGTGACTCAGTTTCACCACTACACTGGGAACAGCACTGTCTGCTTCCTGCTCCATTCTCTGTGTATCAACTACTGAGAACAGCTAATCCTTGGGCATGCAGGGTATCAGACCCCCACAGATCTGATATTAGTGACCTATTTTTAAGATAGGTCATCAATATTTTTAGCCCAGAAAACCCCTTTATGGGGTCTGATCATAAACAGATAGGTGGCTGGACTGCAGTGATATGATTGCAATATACACAGAAGTCGTGCAGAGTAGACAATCCAGTGAGGGCGTCAAGGATGAAAAAAGTTTACTGCTTCTTTAACTCAACCCAAATGTAATAAAAAATAACTTCAATCCTCAAATTACCAAAAACTTTGCAAGCCACTTAAAATAGTTCCTAGTCCTTTAAGAAAAAGTTTTGCCCAACACTTAGAGAATCAAATACTACGTATATCAAAAACTTTGAGAAACATAGATGTCATCAAGGACTCAATGCGATGAAGCCTTTTACTTCTAAAAATCCATATAGCCAAAGCGGCAATGCAGAAGTGACAGAAGGAAAATGTGTTATACTGCAGGGTGAGCTCATCATAAAAGCAAATGTTCCACATTTCATTCCATGGTGCCCACTTTGAAGTGTTCCTACAAAAATATTTTCTTTCATACCTCCTAGCTATCAGGTCTTTGAACAGTGTCCTCAAAAATAATTTATTTGGCTACGTTACACTGACTTATCCCATAATCTTGTGTTTTCCTTCTCTCTTTGAACTCCATTTAGAACATATTGAAATAATATTGTAAGGAAAATAATTACCAGCAATAAGTGCTATATGTGTGATTAGGAAGACGTCAAGTGAAGCGCTATAGGGGCTTTCAGTCTTCTACTCTATTAAATAGTATACAACAACCAATTTCGTATACTCAGATGCCTGGGTAATGGTTGGTCTTCTAATACCGTTTGGGGCTACAAGGGTTGTAATTATTTCCTATGTGTCGCTTCTGGCATGGCACAGCAGTTTAGGCAGGTAGTGAGAACAAGCCTTTTCTATTTATTTCTATGTAATTTCCATCGGATTACCGATACATGCAGTTTTGTTGCCTCAGCATTAAGAAATTAATTTCAGTACTTAGAGGCATGAATGCGAAACACAGGTCCAGGAGAGATTTCAGCATAGCTCCCCAGCCGTGTCACGCAAATAAGGTGGGGGCATATTAGAGGAGTAGCAGTTTGGAGCAATGGAACTGCCCTCGGTGCTCCAGATTGCTCACTTGTATATTATGAAATAAAGGAATATCTCAGGCTCATATTTTCATGGGGAAAAAGGTGTTATATTCAGGTGAGCCTGATCTAACTGTTACTGGTTTAAGATGCTTCACCCTGGTGACAGACTCCCTTTAAAAGAAATGTTCTAATTGATGGGCGAACGGATTCAATCTGAATATTGTAAATTGTTCAGTTTTGTTAAATAGCGATTCTTTTCCTATGGATGAAAATGGCTGCCATTTACCCTAAGTTATAATAAGTGGAGGCCTAGGGGCCAACAAAAAAAAAAACAAAAAAAACAAACATTTATACTTACCTTCCATTACCTCTTTTGGGCCTCCTCGCGGGGTCTGGTGCTATCCTGTGACATCATGCACCCAGGGTCACTGCTGAGGCCTGTGATTGGGCCACCAGTGGTCACATGGTGACCTGTGGTCTCAGCAGTAACCTCAGGTGCTTGACATCACAAGAGAGCACCAGACGTTACCGAGGAAGTAGAGAGAGAGAGAGCACTGGAAGCAGCAAGAAGGACCAAAAGAGACCCCAGAGTATAATAATGTCACAGTTACCGTGACAGAACTTCAGCTGTTATTGGATAGATAGGTTCATAGAAGACCTGAGAGTGTTCTACACTATGTTTTATAGATAGGTTCATAGAAGACCTGACAGTGTTCTACACTATGTTTTATAGATGGGTTCCTAGGAGCCCTGACAGTGTTCTACACTATGTTTTATAGATGGGTTTCTAGGAGCCCTGACAGTATTCTACACTATGTTTTATAGATAGGTTCCTAGGAGCCCTGACAGTGTTCTACACTATGTTTTATAGATAGATTCCTAGGAGCCCTGACAGTGATCTACACTATGTTTTATAGATAGGTTCCTAGGAGCCCTGACAGTGATCTACACTATGTTTTATAGATGGGTTCCTAGGAGCCCTGACAGTGATCTACACTATATTTTATAGATAGGTTCCTAGGAGCCCTGACAGTATTCTACACTATGTTTTATAGATAGGTTCCTAGGAGCCCTGACAGTGATCTACACTATATTTTATAGATAGGTTTCTAGGAGCCCTGACAGTGATCTACACTATGTTTTATAGAGAGGTTCCTAGGAGCCCTGACAGTGATCTACACTATGTTTTATAGATGGGTTCCTAGAAGTCCTGACAGTGTTCTACACTATGTTTTATAGATAGGTTCCTAGGAGCCCTGACAGTGTTCTACACTATCTTTTATAGATAGGTTCCTAGGAGCCCTGACAGTGTTCTATGCTATGTTTTATAGATAGGTTCCTAGGAGCCTTGACAGTGATCTACACTATGTTTTATAGATGGGTTTCTAGGAGCCCTGACAGTATTCTACACTATGTTTTATAGATAGGTTCCTAGGAGCCCTGACAGTGATCTACACTATATTTTATAGATAGGTTTCTAGGAGCCCTGACAGTGATCTACACTATGTTTTATAGAGAGGTTCCTAGGAGCCCTGACAGTGATCTACACTATGTTTTATAGATGGGTTCCTAGAAGTCCTGACAGTGTTCTACACTATGTTTTATAGATAGGTTCCTAGGAGCCCTGACAGTGTTCTACACTATCTTTTATAGATAGGTTCCTAGGAGCCCTGACAGTGTTCTATGCTATGTTTTATAGATAGGTTCCTAGGAGCCTTGACAGTGATCTACACTATGTTTTATAGATGGGTTTCTAGGAGCCCTGACAGTATTCTACACTATGTTTTATAGATAGGTTCCTAGGAGCCCTGACAGTGTTCTATGCTATGTTTTATAGATAGGTTCCTAGGAGCCCTGACAGTGATCTACACTATGTTTTATAGATAGGTTCCTAGGAGCCCTGACAGTGATCTACACTATGTTTTATAGATAGGTTCCTAGGAGTCCTGACAGTGTTCTACACTATGTTTTAAGCCAATTTAAGGGGTGGTTCGTACTGTACTTGTTCAACTCCAATAAAATCTTGGTCCCAAACCATCCAAACCCGAAACAAACCAAAATTGAGAGGTTCACCCATCTCTTATTATAATGTATACTTTGATCCCCCCACTGTGCTGTAACTAGAAACTCCATGGCAATAGAGGCACTAGCAGACCAGTGTAATATCTATAACATGGCCTGTTAATACTGGTATTGCCATATTGGCAAGGGGGAGGGGAATTTGGTCCCCTTGGGCACCAGTATGTCACCACTAGCACTGCATCTCCTAAAGTCATGAGAAAAACAGAGCACACCCTGTTCAGATTCTATGATTTTACATGTCAAGACATAATAAAAAATCTGGTCTTAAAATCTGGTAAATACAACCCTAGATGAACAACAACACACATAGGATTTCAATGCTTTCTTATTTATTTATTTAACAAAAATTAAGTCAAAATGAAAGCCATGGGCGAAAAAAAAAAAAGCACACCCCATGAGTCAATAGCTTGTAGAACCATCTTTAGCAGCAATAATGTGAAGTAACCATGATCCGTATGGCTATTATTTTTTTCACATCGTTCTGGAGGAGTTTTGTCCCACCCATCTTTGTGATGTTGCTTTGTTCATGGAAGTTTGTGGACATTCATTTCTGCACAGCAATCTTAAGCTTCTGCCACAGCATTTCATTTGGGTTTGGGGTCTGGACTTGGACTAGGCCATTGCAAGATCTTAATTCTTTTATTTTTCAGCCATTCTGTTATAGATTTGCTGGTGTGCTTGGGATCGTTGTCCTGTTGCATGACCCACTTTTGGCCAAGCTTTAACTGTTGGATGTAACCTCACACAAAATACTTTGGTATACAGAACATCCACTCCTTTCAACTGTCTTGAATGTTTTCCACTTGTGGATAATCTTTCTCACTGTAGAATGATGGACGTGTAGAGAAATGGTCTTATAACCTTTGCCAATTTAATGAGTAGCAACAATTGCTTCTCTAAGATCTTTTTTAGCCTTTCCTCCTAGACATTGTGTTGACATAGGCCTGAATGCTCCATACCAGTAAACTGCCCAAACCTCTGCTCACACTTGCTGAAGATCAATAAATCAAAGGCACTTGATTAGCAATCCCTGACCTAATCCTTTTAGGTTTTATGAACTCAGTAAGGGTGTACTTAATTTTCTCTAACTGTTTATGCATTTTGGCGTAGTTTTTGTAAAATAAATAATAACACTGTAATTTGTGACGTGCTGAGGTTGTAACCAGATGTTTTTATGATGTCCTGATACGTTAAAACATAGAATTCAAAAAGGGTGTATTATGCTTTTCTCATGATTGTGTATAGCCCTGTTGCTACGTATCATTCATGTTCCCAAAAGTGTCTCTTTTTTTTTTTTTCCAGATTTGAACCAGTAAATTCGAACCAGATTCAAATCGGCACACATAGAATGCATCATGCATAAAACCTGTTCTAAGGAAGTTCTAAATTTCTTATTAGATTTGCCTGAACAACTTAGTGGGATTGTCCAGATGAAAAAAAAAAATCATTTTAAACACAGGATATTTATCTATTAGCCAGAGAAGGGAGCAAGTACGTAGCACATCTTTACCATTGGAGGACACACATATTATGGACAGCCCATTTTTTACGGGAATTGTGTAGCACTGCGGGGGCAGTGCACGCAAACTGAGCACTTGCTGCTGATCACCTGTCAAACTGACTTAAAATTGGATCCTTAAAACTGGTTTGGAGAAAGCTAGACTGTAAGTCTAAATCATTTCTTGGTTTTCACCCTTGTAGGGGTTAAAAGGGGTTGTCCAGGGAATCGATGTACACTTATTTTCCTAAGGTTACTTCCTCCATGTCTTGTAATCAGAAACAGAACCTAGCCACCAATTGCTCCGCTTTCCCCCTTCACTCCTATGTTCCTGTGCTATTGGGGCTGGCTTATGAACACAGGAGAAGAGGAAGAGCAACTAAGGGGCCAGGAGCCAGAATCAGCCCGGAACCCATAGGTATGGCACTTAAAAACTCCAAAAGTGAATTAACATAAACTCCTTTTAAGGGTCCAGTTTCAGTATCCAGAAGAGTCAACTCAGGAATAGACAGCAGCAAAGACAGAACAGTAGAGTAGACAGGAATGAAGCAAAGTATCATCATCACCAGGAGATTGGTTAAGCAGTGACATGCCAGAGGACAAGACAGCATAGAGCACCACTTGTCACAGTAACTTGTAGACTCAACCAACATCTCCAGCTCTCCTCCTAGACTGGTGCAGAGCTCAGGGGGCCTGAAGGGTAACTGATGATGGTAGTGGTAGCCTCCCCCCAGAGCACATCCTAACTGTCTTCAGCACTGTTGAGTTGGATGGTGGGACTCCCATGATGGTATTTTGCAGATAAAGGACTCAGGAGACACTGAAATGCAAGTGAAACACTTCACGGCTTTACTGGTAACCAATGAAAAACAGCAACCAACAGTTTCCACAATGATGGAGGTACAGGTCTTACTCAGAGGTCCACTGTGAAAGTGGGTGAGCTAGGTGATGGTAGTTCTTGCACTTTGATCTTACTCTTCAGATCAGTATGTGCCAATCTCACAACTCCTTCTATACCAAGGATTTGTCCTGTCTATACTTTAAGGCCTGTGATGTAAATGTCTCTAGACTCCACAAAATATCCTTAGACTCCAAACTTCTTCTAGAAGTGAATAGCAGCCAACTCTCCCTGTTTCAGGGTTACAGCACCTTTACATAGGTTACATAGACTTGGCGCTAACTTTCACACTTTCTTCTCCAAGAGCTGACTTGGACAGTTCCTCACACTTTGGAAGTTGGGAGAAGACTCTCAGTCTCCACCTACCTTCCCAGAACTGAACTGATTGGACTATACCATTTGCTCTTGGCTCCCAATCCCCAATGGAACAGCCCATTTAAGGGACAAAACACAGTTTCAAGTACAAATTCTATACAAAATAAACAATTTTGCAATGTCCATTGGGATTCTACATATTGATTTCAGCACCCTTTCTTTTCTACTATACAAGTATACAAGTGTTTGCACTTAAAATCTGCCACAAATCCACCAGGTCTGAATGTGACCTAATTATTACAATTTCACAATAAATGCTACAAATATTTTCATATTAGTATCTGACCTCTTGAGATGAAATACATTTTTTTCCATGAACACTTCCATGATTTTTGGCTACATAAAATGAAAATAAATATATATATATATATATATATATATATATACACACACATACAGTATATAAAATACTCTTTAGGTTTAATGACCCTTTAAATAAAAGTAATGGTAGTACACTGGATTTAGTCATGACATTTTAGTGCTCCCCCTTGCAATTCTTTGTGTTTACCTGCCAACCATAAAAACGACATGCTTACTGATTTTATAGGAGTGAAGAGGCTGAATTGCGTAGGCATGGCTGTAAACATAAGAGCGCACAGCAGGGAGGAAGGTTTTACAGTAGGAAATTCATCCTCATCTTTTGTAAAGTAGTACATCTTAGGTCTCATGTACACGACGGTGAAAAATGGCACTGTGACGTCCGTTTTTGAAATGGCTGTCACATGGCCATTTTTAAAACACGTTGATTTCAGTGGGAGCTATTCACATGTCCGTTTCTGACGGTCCGTTTTAATAGACCATTATGTAGGATGTGTCATATTTTAGTCTGTTTTTACAGTTCTGTCAATAGACTCAAGTCTATGAGGGATCTGTGAGGCTTAGTCTATGTCACAAAGCACAGACCTGTAATTTCAGTTGCCTAAATGGCCATTGTTGATCAACAAACTCTTCATAAACCAATAGTACATGAGAATATAAGAAACTTTGTGTAAGGCATACCAATGAAATATGGATATATCCCATATATATATATATATATATATATATATATATATATTAATGTATATCTGACCCCAGATATGCTCTAAAAACTATATTCAGAACCTTGATGATATATTAATGCCTCTTCAATTTCTTATACATACAATTATATTCCACTATATACCAGATTGGATATATCCATATTTCATTAGTGTATCTTATATGTTTCCATTGCGGTTTTGGAAATCGCAGCATGTTAATTATACCTACGGAATGCTGGTAATTTCCCTATAGGTATAATGGAAGCAAAAAGTCCACAGAGGGAAACTCTGGGAACTTTCTGTCAAAAGCACTGCATGAACAACTGTGATGCATTGCCGCCGCGGTTTTTCCTGCAGCATACCATGTGGGGCCTTATAGTGAAAAACCTAAAGAAGCAAAATAGTTTGATAGAAACATTATGATTTATTCACATGAGTACATCTCAGTGCTTCTCTATGTATGTCCTGCATAATCCTGGGGCTGTTTCTGAGTGAGAAAGAGAATGTTAGAAAGCAATGTCTCCATTTCTTACAGTGTGCAGTATATGGCAGCTATTCTTCACTCAACAGCTCAGGAGGAAATCTACTTATAAAGCCTGCAGAAAACGGCTAAATAATGTGAAATAAAGGCCATATTTAGACATTTAACCCTTTAGATGCTGTGGTGAACAGCGTAAAAAAAAAAAAGTTATATATACAGTACAGACCAAAAGTTTGGACACACCTTCTCATTCCAAGAGTTTTCTGTATTTTCATGACTATAAAAATTGTAGATTCACACTGAAGGCATCAAAACTATGAATTAACACATGTGGAATTATATACTTAACAAAAAAGTGTGAAACAACTGAAAATATGTCTTATATTCTAGGTTCTTCAAAGTAGCCACCTTTTGCTTTGATTACTGCTTTGCACACTCTTGGCATTCTCTTGATGAGCTTCAAGAGGTAGTCACCTGAAATGGTTTTCACTTCACAGGTGTGCCCTGTCAGGTTTAATAAGTGGGATTTCTTGCCTTAGAAATGGGGTTGGGACCATCAGTTGTGTTGTTCAGAAGTCAGGTGGATACACAGCTGATAGTCCTACTGAATGGAGTGTTAGAATTTGTATTATGGCAAGAAAAAAGCAGCTAAGTAAAGAAAAACGAGTGGCCATCATTACTTTAAGAAATGAAGGTCAGTCAGTCCGAAAAATTGGGAAAACTTTGAAAGTGTCCCCAAGTGCAGTGGCCAAAACCATCAAGCGCTACAAAGAAACTGGCTCACATATATATATAGGAGTTAAGGAGTTAATCAAAGTTAGACAATGAGATACATCTACCCCAAAATAGTTCCATTAAACACTACAACCTGTCTTGCAAAAAACAAGTCCTCATACGGTTACATTGACGAAAAAAATAAAAAATATTAGTTCTAGGTATTCTAGGTATACAATGATGGAAAAATGGTTTTGTCTAAATCAGGCCGGTTACTAAAGGGTTAAAATAAGTTCCTATGTTTTTTTCCTTTTCTAAAAACTTTTCTTTTAAAAGTTAATGTGCTGCATATTTAAGTCTAGAAAATAAAATTTTATGTATTAAAAAAAAAAAAAAAAAAAAAGAGCAAGGCAAGGTTTTTTTTGCTAAATGAAATGGAATTGATCATCTGTATTGTGAATGCAATGATGTGAGCAGGAGCTGACGGGAGTTAATGCTGAAATAGCCTGACTCTAGTGTTTGTAGACTGGATGCTGAATCTGGTATTCTCTCAATTGCTTCCAATCAAATTATGCTGTTTTCTATGATTTCTGCAGGCATCAGGACGGCCGGTCGTACTTGGAGATTTTTTTTTAATGGGTACGTTTCACAAGGGCGCTCGGTTCGTCCTTGCTTATGGAGGCGCATAGCCATGTCTACATTTAATATTGCCTGTAGACAGTATAATCAGGCTTAACACTGAAATATGCTTCTAAGCCCCAGACATATACAGTACATCGCTATCATGATGGTCATGGTCAGACAATAGGTATTACATAAAAGTTATACACAAGTATCTTATTATAGTATTTTTCATTGAACAAGCCAATTTCATTGATGTAGAAACATATTTTATGATGTCAATTGATCTTTGCAACTCCATAGGTGTAGCAGAGCTCACTGGTTTCTTAACCGCTTCTGTATCAGGCCAATTTCCCTGGATCAGTACTGGACACATTTTTGGGTATTTTTTTGTATATGCAGTTTTGAGGGCTATAACATTTTTTTTTCCAGGTTATTCAAATAATTTTTGGGCTTTATTTTTGTTGTATTTATTTTATTTTATGTTTTTGTTCTTTTTTTTTTCTTTCCAGGAAAATGTAAACAAAAAAGGAGGGGAAACGTCCCTTTTTCACATTGTTCACATTTTTTTTTTATTAGTAAAAAGTGCTAATACAAAACTTTTTAAAATACTTTTTCATCTCCATTACAGTAATTTTTAGGTAGTGTTGGGTCACTGGGGCAGGCTTGAACCTGTGATGTGGACAAAAACTGTCTGCTCATCAGTAGCTACTGTTAGGAGGGACGAGTAGCGGAGGGAGATAAAAGCTGAGTGGGAAAACAGGTGTTACGGATTAGGCCACGAAGCCCACTATTTTGGTTATTAAGCCTGCAGTTTTGGGTTTTTCTTATGCTTAAATAAAGGGAAGGGGTTGTAATTCGCTGACCCTCACTCCAGTAGTTTTTATAAGGTCAGAGTGAGCTCATATGACCCAGCTGACGAAAAGGATTCAGATAGAAAGCAATAACTAAATATGGTACCACTGGTTAAATTAAATATACTGGAGGAATAGGTACATAATGATAAAAAGACAACCGGTGTGCCTCTTTATCGTATCTGCAGCATCTTTCTAACAGGAAAATCGTTATCAAACTAATAGCGGTACCTTGTAGAACTGCTTCTAGACTTTCCAAAGATACCTTTCTTATTCTGCATTGCAGCTCCATTTTCATGAAACTCAACATTTTATTATTATTATTATTATTATACAAATTAGCTGAAAATGGCATTAGGCACGTTTCTTCTCCTGCCAGGGCTTCACTCTCCACTCCAGATAACTGCCCCTAACTGCAGACAAAGTGTGAGAAAGTGGAAGATGTCACTCAAGCTTCAAGCAATAGGGACATAGCTGGGTGGCAGTTTGGGGCAGTTATCTAGAGAAGAGAGTGAAGCCCCAGCAGGAGAAGAAACCCCCCTAAAGGCCTTTTTGGCTAATTTAAAAGAATATAATCATGAAAATGGAGCTGCAATACAGAGTAAAAGAGGCATGGTTGGAAATTGTAGACGCAGTCCTACAAGGTACTGTTAGTAGTCTAAGGGCCCATGCACATGACCGAGTTTCCATCTTATTTGGGGGGCTGAGTTTATCACGGAATGCAGTTGGATGACACTCAGAGTGACATTTGAGTGTCATCCGGGTGTATTCCATGATGCATTCCATTCTGATAACACGGAGTAGAATAGGACCTGCTCTATAGTCATCCGTGTTATCGAAACAGAATGGATCTGGAAACCTCATAGACGTGAATGCATTACGGAATACACCCTGATGTCATCTGACTGCATTCTGTGATAAACTCAGCCCCAACTCGGATGCACACACAGTTGTGTGCATGGGAAATAATATTGATTTTCTTGCCGACAGACTCCCTTTAAGTGCTCCATAAAATATGATGTTTTGTAGGAAATATTATAAACATTAAATTTCTTTTTTTCCTTCTTAATATTTGATACACGTAAAACAAATTTACTGCTGTGTGTGCCATTATAGGTATTAGAATACATTTGCACTTACTGTGTTGAAAATAAGCGATTACTATTCTCTGCATGCTAAATCTTTTATAAAAAGTCTAATAGTTGGACATTGTTATTCTTTATTCTAGAAATGTACAGTACCTGGTCCACATATAGTACGTGCTGTAGCAATATTCTGTAAGTCTTAGAAGAATTAATTGACAGGATGAAGAAAGACTTATATTTGGAATGGACAGCCTAGGTCTTTGTGACTCAGTGACAAAAAAAAAGTTTTCTTTCGCATTCACTAAACTGCCACTTAGAAGTATAATCTAGATTATAATGACCGCGTCTTACAGCTCCTATTCTTAAAGGTCATGTCTCTTATATTTCATTTCATTTTCATTATGTGGATGCAAGTTTGTAGAAGTGAAATAATAAGTTTCTCTTTTTCTTATAGTTGTAACGACTTTTTTTTATCTTTAAAAACCTCCCTGGAGACTGCCATATTGGACACTTTTTTTGTTTTGTCTGTATATGCTTTATGGCAGTGGTCCCCAACCTTTTTTGCACCAGGGAATGGCTGTTATAGAGGATGACCCGGCAAGGCGGGGCTTTGGTCATATGGGGGCGGGGTTATAGGCGGGCTCCACCGTGTGGACGGGAAGGCTCTCCGCCGGGATGCTATGGTAAGCAACACCGAGGATTGATACTTTGCTCTAGGCCACATTGCTATGGCCACCATAGCAACGTGGCCTAGCGCAAAGTATCCAGCTAAGGCTGAGGCCAGTCCGCCGCCCCATGGACAGGCAAAGAACCCCCAATGGCTCGGTCCTGGTCTGCGGACCGGTGATTGGGGACCCTTGCTTTATGGCATCTGCAATGAATGGAAGTTACAAGGGAGAACCTTAAACAATTTTATCCATGTAGTGTTGCTATCCTATTTATAGTTGTCTCCTTTTTTATAGAGAACCTTTCACCACCTCCACCAACTCCAATTCTTTGCATCCTTCAATAGGTGCCGATCCACTGATTCTGGCGCAGTTGGAATTTTTACTCTATCCTTCACCATTCCTGAAAAATAGGTGCTGTCAACTTTAGCAGCTAGGTCTGCTGCTGTCAGGTGAGTGGTCCTGGGCATGAGCATATAGTCAGGGACCACCCACCTGACAGTAGAGAACCTAACTAGCATATTGGGTACTGAAACTAACAGCACTGATTGCTCAGGAACGGTGGGAGCTAGAGAAAAAATCCCAACTTCTCCAGAATCAGAGGAGAGGCACCTAATGAAAGATATAAAAGACTGTAGTTGGTGGAGGTGGGGAAAGGTCCTCTTTTAATGTTTTTTCATTCTGGATGGACACGTCAAGATTGTACTCACAAAATAAAAATATATAAACCTGATTGAAAATGTTAAATTTTGAGATACAACATTTTCTATTGGCTCAACCATAAGGTAAACTTTTCACTTATCTGCAGGTTCAAGAAATAAGTTAACAAGAAATAACATCCACAAGAACGAGGATCTCATCCTCCAGTGGTCACTCGGGCTCTCTACTATTTTATTCATTTTTAAGGGACTTGTAGAGATAGCCAAGTACTATACTCGGCTATCTCCAAAAGTCCTATAGAAATGCTGTCTAACCCTAGCTCAGATGATTTTTTATCATTAAAGCGCTCTGTGGACTTGGGCTGGGCTCTGTTTACTGGTCTCTGTTGTTGGCCTAGCCCTTTGGACTGTTGTTCTGTATTTGGCACTTGGTTACTACTAACATTGCAGCTGCCTTGCCCCTTTTGGATATACAGCTCAACTATACCTGAGTCTGCTTCCTGAATTCTTATTACCTTGTTGTTATCTATAGTACTATACCTTTAGGCTAAGGCTACACAGCGACTTTGGCATGACCAAAGTCACTGTGACACCCTGCAACTCTTTCACTTATGTAAGTGAATAGAGTCAAATTGCAACCTGCGGGATGTTGTGACCACAACCTACAGTCGCAGAAATATTGAGAAGTGTTCAATTTTTGCAGTTGCAGCACCCTTAGGTCACAGTATGACTACATTCACTTACATTATTGGAGGAATCACCAAGTGATATGACAATCTGTGGTCATGTGACAGGAATTGTGGCTAAAGTCACTGGGCAGCGCTAGCCTAAGACTATACTGCTCCACCCTCCTTTCTGGCACTGCCTCTACTTGCCTAACACTACCTGTTGGTGACCACGCTATTGACTCTAAAATAGGGTTCACACATAGCTGACGCCATGTGTCTGAAGTGCAGATCGGTCTAAAACTTGCAATGACATGAAAATTGGAGCAAAGTTTAAAGGTTTATTCAGCCATAATTGACAAATATATACAGATGTGTTCACACTTTAAGGGTAACTTTGAAGGATAAGCTTCTGTATGGGTATATGGTACATAAGGAGTATCACTATTTCTGATCATTATGTGGCTTATATTCTCCAGTTTTAGCAGTTTTCCACTCTCCATGCTGTATTTGGAATTTGCAATTTTCTCTAAACTGGTGGATGTAGACTAGCTGCCATAGACTGCACACAGTGAGTAGATGAGAATCTGCTCTATATATGTTTCTCTGTCGCTCAGAATCAGTCCTAGACCCATGCAGGACATATACAGAGAAGTACTGTATAGTACTGATGTGAATAAACTGCTTTGCCTGTGATAGAAGCTACATGATCAAACTAAAAGCTATCTTAGTTATTGTATCTCCTTCTCTTCCTGGTCAATCTACACCCTACTCTCCATAGACTTCTATACAGATGAGTCATCTCAGTCATGTGACCTGCAGTCTGTCTATAGCAGTGATTTTTCAGAGTGGAACTTTAGAAGGGGCTGGGGGAAGAGAGAAATAGTCTAATAAAAGCGAAAAAGGCTTTTCTCTCTGATAAGATATATCACAAAGTTTCTTATAATCAGCCGTACTATTAATTTATGCAAATTTTGATGAAAGAATAATGTCTGTTTAGATGATCTCCAATTTGTCTTGAAACCGATTCAATTATACTTAGAAATAAAGAAGATTCCAAATGGATATGTAAACTCGGATCCTAAGAAGCGCACAATCAATCCCATCCCCTATGTAACAGTGCAAAACCCACACACATAAAAAAAAAATGTATAAAGAAACCTTACTGAGAACACCAAAAGACATGTTTAGAATATATGTTAAAAGGGAGGACACAGTACAAAGACATCTGAAAAGCAACAGGGGAGTGTAACAGTTATTGTATGGACCAGAAATAACAATATAATAGAATACATATGTAACACACACAAACAATGGCTAATACCTACGGCAGGAAATATAGGAGGGTGAAATAGCCCCCCTTAATATGCATAATGCTTATAATTTAACCAATATACCAGAGTATCATCCAAAACATCAGAAACATGTTTCGCACATAGCATGCTATTGCAGTAAGAGAAAGCAAGTAGGCCCAAGATGGATGATGTTGTGTCCTCCAGGCACTACTACTTGTCTTCCGTGTGATGGTGTTTTGGGGTGCTCTTGGCAAGAATCATCCAGCTACAAAGCAAAATAGGGGCATATTTCAGTTAGAGCAGTAGGTTCTATTTGGGCACTTTACACACACAGACAGGAGTGGCCATAGGTTTTCACCCCTTCCTCAGTCCTCTCACCCGTTACACCGTGACCAACCCTGGGACCCAGTCCTTTTTTCCAACCATCATTGAGGAGATGCAGGACATGTCTTGGCCATGGATATCTCAGTTTCTTCTCTGTTCAGTAGTGGAGATGTTCAATACTCAGCAATCGTTACAAAGTTTTGATTCTGCTAGCCATGGGTCCAGTAACGCGGGACTGCCTCTTAGCTCTATCTGAGACTGAGCTGAGACCTACAGAGCTGAAGGTGCTTTGCAAGAAGCTAAATTGCCCTCTTAAATGCTACTTATGGTGTGCTGGTAAGATACCACTGGCTAAAGCCTGGGGGCTCCTAATAACCACTATGCTCCTTTTACCTTCAAGAAACCCAGAGCGTAAGCCACTCATATTTACACAGCAATTCAGGTATGGCAGATTAACATCAAATTGTCCATGGTAAAGCTGGAAAGAGCAAATAGTCACTTATAAACAGTATAAAACTAGGTTCACATCTGCGCCAGAGTCTCCATTGGAGAAACTGGCACAGATGTGATCCTAGCCTCAACAATATGAAACAATCACAATATACTGCAAAAGAATGTAAGGCTGAGGCCAAAGCCAGGAGTGGATTGAGCAGAAGGGAGAAGTATAAGAGCTTCCTATATATGTCCGATTCCTTCTGTAGCCAATACTAGGTTTGGCTCAAAAAACGCAGCAAAATCTGCAACAACAAAAAAGCTGCATTTCCTCAGGAAATGGCAAGAGTCCTGGACATGTCCAGCCAAGAGGACAGGTAGTTAGATAGATAAAAAGATATAGAAATAGATAATTCTGCAATGATAGCATTCCTTTTTTTTTTTTCATACTAGGAGGTTGTTTGCAATAGATCAGTGAACCGATTCGCATCAAAACGCTTTTGACCCAAATTTTCCAAAAGTTTCAGGTTCTACCTGGACCCAAAACTTCTGCAGTTTGCCATCCATGAATCAATATTAGACCCTAGGGTCTGAACTGCATCCAGTTTTCTTCAGCTCTTTTCCCTTCCATCCTATTCCACCATCTTCTCTGCTATCAGCCACTCTGGTGTCACCAGTGAGACCTGTGATTGGGCATCAGCTTGTCATAAGGGGCGCACAGATGTCATGCCTTATCACAGACCTTAGTGACCCCATGGAGAAGCTGGACAAAAAAAAAAACTGGACATCCAGGAGAGGTGAGTAGCTGTGTTTTTTATTTTGTCCAAACTATCCCTAGGCCTCCACTTATTATACTCTGGGGTCTAAAGACTCCAGAGTATAATAATAGCACTTATGGTTCAGGTCAGTGGCCATCTCTGTTCGCAATGGGACAGGGACATTTTACAGGTTCTGTACTCTCTGCACCCCTTCATGTACTGGTTGGTTGCTTTCTCAGGTTTTGGTTGCAGCATGTGGATTAGATTCCATCACAGTGACCCGCTGCGATTACTGCATGTGTGGTCCCTGATATTTACAGGATGGTTAATGTGAAGTATATTTTTCTTTGTTTGGTAACTTAACACCTGGCTGTTTCCATGACTATTATGGCTATTATACTCGTGTGCATCAAGTACTGCTGAGAACATTTCCTCTGTGCCCACACACAATAGTAATCGCAACACAATGAAGCCCACATTACTTGATCTACCACCAGCATTAGCTGACGAAACGTCCTCTGGACTCAGATAAACTGCATGCAAAATGACAGGACAAGTCAAGCAATAAATAGCACAGGCCAAATTTAGAATACCAAGAGGTAGAGGTCAGGAATTTTATATCAAATTATTCTGCTGTACACCCACGGGGCACCTACACTGTGGGGGCAGCATAGGGCAGTGCCCTCTGTAATACAAAGGACACGGGCTGCACAAAATTACAGCACTTGTATCTGAAATCTCATTTAAGTAGCGTTATAAAGAGCGGCTAAGAATGTAACATAGAATACATTTTCCTAAGAAGCTGGATTATGCTGCCTACATGATAAAGTAAGGTACTATAGTTATGTATTAACCAGAAATACAATTCATGGAGAGCGGGGCATTAAAACTGCACCGTATGCTCTTATAATACAAGATAAAATATACTAATAGTGTAAAAATAACAAATAAATAAGCTTTACTGGGAGTCTTTGTTACTTACTGCCTAAGTTCTTTGTGTTGAACCTCAGGTTTGTGGGTTGGTTCCAACACCAGGTCATGATCGGGCCCAGCATCTAGCACACAGCTCCGTCCTCCTCCCTCTGCTCTGTGTTTAATGTTATTACATGTATATGGGGGTTAGCATACTCCATCATTGTAATGGTAAAGCCAGCCCACATATCCATGTTATACCATTAAACACTGAGCAAAGGGAGAAGGAGGAGGTCTGATCACCTGACTTGATGTCAGAGCCGTCCCCGAAACCCAAGGTTCAAAACAAAAATAACCTGGGCAATAAGCCTAAACTCACACAATCGCTGGATAAAACAACATGAAAAATGGACATCTTACACGGCCGTTTGCATCCAAAGTGCACCCATTTTCATGGATCCTTCATAAATTTTACTCTATTGAGGTATCCGTAAAAACAGGCAAAAATAGGACTTGACCTATTTCTTGATGGTCCCCTTAAAGACTGAGCTAATTTTTGTGTATCTGTTTTTATCTCCCCACCTTCCAAGAGCCAAGAGCCATGAGCCATATGGCAGTGTGTAATAGAACTATGGTAATGACAAGCCTGGGAGCCTTCAATAGGCTCCCAGCTGATATGGCAACCGATCGCTACTTTTCAATGAAGTTCCAGAGAGTGGCGATCGGTTTACCATGACAGCTGTGGTGCCTGCTGTGGTTGTGTATAACCGTGGCATCTAAAGTGTTAACAGCTGCAATCAATGTTGGCACCAATCACAGCTGTTAGTGCAGGTGCTGGCTGTATTATACACCCAGTATCCGCCATGTATGGAGAGAGCTCAGCTACTTGCCCCTACATATTGTACTTGCCCATGCAACCAATGACGGACCGTCAAAAAAATTGGTCATGTGAAAAATTGGTCCTATGCACACGGGCCATTTAAAAAACAGCTGTCACATGGCCAAGAATAACAATTGTGTAAATATACAGTCATGGCCAAAAGTTTTGAGAATGACACAAATATTATATTTTCACATGATCTGCTGCCCTCTGGTTTTTATGTGTGTTTGTCAGATGTTTTTATCACATACAGAAATATAATTTCATTCATATTATGAGTAACAGAAGCTTATATTGACAGTTAGAATGAGTTAATGCAGCAAGTCAATATTTGCAGTGTTGACCCTTCTTCTTCAGGACCTCTGCAATTCTCCCTGGCATGCTCTCAATCAACTTCTGGACCAAATCCTGACTGATAGCAGTCCATTCTTGCAGAATCAATGCTTTAATTTTGTCTGAATTTGTTGGTTTTTGTTTGTCCACCCGTCTCTTGATGATTGACCACAAGTTCTCAATGGGATTAAGATCTGGGGAGTTTCCAGGCCATGGACCCAAAATTTCTATGTTTTGTTCCCTGAGCCATTTAGTTATCACCTTTCCTTTATGGCAAGGTGCTCCATCATGCTGGAAAAGGCATTGTTGAGCGCCAAACTGCTCTTGGACGGTTGGGAAAAGTTGCTCTTGGAGGACATTCTGGTACCATTCTTTATTCATGGCTGTGTTTTTAGGCAAGACTGTGAGAGAGCCGATTCCCTTGGCTGAGAAGCAACCCCACACATGAATGGTTTCAGGATGCTTTACAGTTGGCATGAGACAAGACTGGTGGTAGCGCTCACCTCTTCTTCTCCGAATAAGCTGTTTTCCAGATGTTCCAAACAATCGAAAAGGGGATTCATCAGAGAAAATGACTTTACCCCAGTCCTCAGCAGTCCACTCCCTGTACCTTTTGCAGAATATCAGTCTGTCCCTGATGTTTTTTCTGGAGAGAAGTGGCTTCTTTGCTGCCCTCCTTGAGACCAGGCCTTGCTCCAAGAGTCTCCGCCTCACAGTGCGTGCAGATGCACTCACACCTGCCTGCTGCCATTCCTCAGCAAGCTCTGCACTGCCGGTAGCCCGATCCCGCAGCTGAAACACTTTTAAGAGACGGTCCTGCCGCTTGCTGGTCTTTCTTGGGCGCCCTGGAGCCTTTTTGGCACCAATGGAACCTCTCTCCTTGAAGTTCTTGATGATGCGATAGATTGTTGACTGAGGTGCAATCTTTCTAGCTGCAATACTCTTCCCAGTTAGGCCATTTTTGTGCAGTGCAATGATGACTGCACGTGTTTCTTTAGAGATAACCATGGTTAACAGAAGAGAAACAATGATGGCAAGCACCAGCCTCCTTTTAAAGTGTCCAGTGGTGTCATTCTTACTTAATCATGACAGATTGATCTCCAGCCCTGTCCTCATCAACACCCACACCTGTGTTAATGGAGCAATCACTGAAACGATGTTAGGTGGTCCTTTTAAGGCAGGGCTGCAATGATGTTGAAATGTGTTTTGGGGGATAAAGTTCATTTTCTAGGCAAATATTGACTTTGCAAGTAATTGCTGTTAAGCTGATCACTCTTTATAACATTCTGGAGTATATGCAAATTGCCATTAGAAAAACTGAAGCAGTAGACTTTGTAAATTTTAATATTTGTATCATTCTCAAAACTTTTGGCCATGACTGTAGTAAGTAAATAACAAAGACTCCCTGGAAAACAGCTTTCACATGGGACTTAAAGGAGGCATATCCTCAGGATAGACTATCAATAAGAAATCAGTGGGGGTCTGACAACAGAGACCCCCGATGATCAGCTGTTTGAAGGAGCCTCTTCACTGTTTTTTTTATATCAGGCGTACATTGTAACTACAGCTGTGTCATAAAAATTGATTTTGTACTTAGAACTTATTTTGTTGGAATGTTATTTTCTGACACAGACTATTACTTTCTGACACAAAATATTATTTTGCATAGAATGTTCTTTTGTCTCACAGAATTTCATATTGTGATACAAAATGTTATTTTGTAAGTCATAATGCATTTTGTAAAGCTGGTAATACAAAACACATTGGGCAGATTTCTTAAGACTGGTGTAGGAAAGGCACAAGGCACGCCTGAAGTATCAGGAGGATCCGGCCTTTTATTAACAAAAATTGATTGTGTAAACACAAAATACATTTTTTGTACACAAAATTGTTTGTGACAATACAAAATAAGTTATGTGAGCAAATAACTTGTGTATTTTTGTGTCTAAAGAATGTATTTTGTATTAGAGTAATACATTCTGTGACTAGGACTTAATTTTGCTGCATTCTGTGTTTTCTCAATGCATAGTGAATAGGACAACACTGTAATGACATGGCACATGGATGCATAGACACATATCAAAGGGGTTGTCCAGGAAAAAACATTTTTTCTCTGGAGCCTGGGGAAGATGAAAAAAAAAAAAAAAAACATACAAAGAAAAAAAAAAAAAACATCAAAAACATACATGTCCCTGGTGCTCTGGTGTCCTAGACTACTGTCTGGTCCCGCGGCACCCTCGAGGGTTTGTTCTGGCGGAAGACCCCAACGCACATGACCGCTGAGGCAAATCAGCGGCCTAAGGAAAGGACACGGGACGTCACTCGCATACGTCACCTGTGACTTCCCGGGTCTTTTCCTTTCGCTGGAACCACCCTTGGGGGGCACCGTGGGACTGGACAACTGCCTAGGACACCGAAGCACAGGGGACAGATGAGTATTTTTTATTTTTTTTTTTATTTTTCACCTTCCCTGGCCTCCAAAAAAAAATATTTTTTTTTTTCCTGGACAACCCCTTTATGAATGCTAGACAGTATATCACGGCCATAGGGCACGACAGCTAACTCCGCACCCCCTATAGCTGTTTCCCTATGCATGACCATATAAACTTTTTTCATTATTGAAATATCAGAACTATAAGGTTGGGTTTACACAGCGCTTTTATGCTAAAGAAATGCATGCTCACAGTTTCCAGTACAAAAGCTCCATATAAACCCAGCTCGAGGATCCCTGCACAGTTAACAGCAGACAGGAGAATATGTTGTTTGTGTCAAAGTGTTTATGAAAAACTCTGGAGCAATTGATACCTTGTGTTACTTATATTTATTGAAGATCGACATTGAAGAACTTCAGTAAAAAGAAAAGTTACATTTTTCCTGATGGGTTTTCATCGACCCTTAGCAGTTTACATGATAGATCTTTTCAAGGTTCTTTTCTGATATAAATGTCTCCTACCTTATTTTCTAGCTCCCGTCTTGATAATACATGTATCAATCTGCCTGTATACAGCAAAATGTAATATGTGACACTGTGGTTCAATCTATAGCACAGTAGTCACTCTCAAGGTAATTCCAGCGGATAAATGGACGTAAATTACTCGAACTGTGTAGTACAAGCTCTGGCAGTGGTTAGACAAGGGGTTATGTAGGGAAAAATAAAGCTTTGTTATCCCTACAGCGGATATAGACTATTACTAATATAACTATATATGTGTGTGAGTGTAGATATATATATATCTATATATATATATAGATATATATATAGATATATATATATATATATATATATATATATATATATATATATATATATATATATATATATATATATATATATATATATATACATATATACACACTGATTTCCCAGAGCCCCAATAATTAAGTTTGTAGAGCGCAGTGGGGTGCTGGAAGTCTGTGCTGACTGCCAGAGGCATAGCATGTAGCTCTTGGGCCCCAATTCATAATTTATAATGGGACCCCCACCTACCTACTGCTTTATATTTTATGTGGCAGAAAAAAACTTTGGGGCCCCCTTAGAGTCCTGGATCCTGTAGCGACTGATGCACCCCCTGTAGCTGTGTTCCCATTCCCTGACTTTTCTGCTGCCCCTCTGGCTCTATGTGATGTCACCATCACTGCTCTACTCCTGTTGCAAGTCCATAGAGTAGAGCAGAGTCAGCCATCTGATTAAATCATTGTGTCTGGCAGGCCATAAAACGCATAATGAAATGACCAGGGAGTGCAGGGGTTAACTAGGGGTTAATAAAGCAAGTGGAGAAGCAGTATCCGATTTCAGCAGTTTATTTTTCCCAGTAGGGAGGGGCCTCGGACGAGATATAAATATTGTGGGTGGGAAATAATGGCTCTTCTTACCTGACAGATCTGGTGAAGAAACACCCACCCACCCTGCCTTGCTTTGGGGATTTTGCCTTGTTTTAGAAGATGTTGGTAGAGAGGCGGTTCGTTCTTTGGTCTTCAATGTCACAATGGAAGGCAGTAGTCCGTGGTCGGATGAAAGAAATATGATGGCCCACATGCCCAGCGGGCGTTTGGAGATGAGCAGGAGAGATACGTTTTTGGCATTTTTTACGGGTATGGATTTTTGTATTTAAAGTTAAAGGTTAATTTATTCTTAAAAATTGCTAAATAAAGTTGTAGCCAATACCCATCAACAACAAAGATTTTGTCTTGTAGTATTATTTCAAAATATTGGGCGTGTTGACAGGAGGATACTGCCGGTAAAAAGGGGAAATGGTTCACATCCCTGCAGTCAGAAGGGGAGGCAGAGGAAAGAGACTTCTGGTCCCCAGCTACACTCAGCAAAGGTAATAATCGGGGGTCTGGAGCATCATATATAAGTAATATAGCTGATCTCACACAGGGAATGCACTGGTAAGCTTCATTTTTTTCCTGCTATTGAAATAGCAGTAAAATAACTAATAAGAACTATGACTGATGGCTAAAGGCTGCCATGGCGGCAACAGATTAATTCATAAATGATCCCCTAAGGGAAGGCTGGCATTGAGAAACACGCTAGGGGTGAAGTCCCCATGTGCAAGAACACAATTTTTTCCCCTTGTACCTCAATGCATTTAAAAATGAATATCTTCCCTTAAAGCCACTCCAGCAATATATGTTAGACTTTAGCCCTGTAGGTCAGCGCATCCTAATATAAAGTGAATGATGCAGTCACTTACCTGATGCATCATTTACTCTTTTCAGTCTCCAAATGGAGCCCTGGGCCCCAGTTGTTCATGTGATCAGAAGACTTTCCTGCTGATTTATACATATACCAGCTGAAATTGTCATAGACTTAAAGGGAATATGTCACAATTTTTTTTTTTTAAATTATGTTTTTTTATTAAACATTTATATATTTTTTTCAAGTAAAAATCATCATCATCATCATCTTGATAGACTGACACTTGCTAATTCTGTAGGGGTTTTCAATGCAGAAGTCACCTCATTTACATCACTGACCTGGTTATAATAGAAGATAACACCTCTATAGATAACACCACTGAGACATCATTGTATCCACTACTGACCAGGGGCGTAACTACCGGGGTAGCAGCTGCCACAGGGCCCGGGACATTACGGGGCCCGCGGGCCCTCGATGCGTTTTTTTTTTTTTTTAATAGTCCGTTATCTGCTGGAGTAACCCCAGCAGGTAACGGGCCCTATATACTTACCGTTCCCCGGGGTCCCGCTCACGGCCGCCTGCGCTTCCGATTCTGCGGAGACGGCTGTGAGCAGGAGCGGGGATCGGTATGTGAGGCCGCGGGCCGAACACCTGCTATCATTATACTTCGGGGTCTTTTCAGACCCCGGAGTATAATAATCGGAGGCCCAGAGTTGGTGAGGGAACATAAAAAAAAAAATATACACTTACCGCTCCTGCGCCTCAGGCCTGTTTGCTGACGTCCCAGACGTCAGCGGACGTCATTTTGCGTCGCGACGCCGGTCCCGCATCACGTGACGCCGGCCTGGTCCGCACAAGAAGAAGGCCGGAGTAGCGCACGGGCATGCACCGGAGCGAGGAACAGGTAAGCAACGTTGTTTTTTTATGTTTCTATCCTCCCCTAGGTCTCCGATTATTATACTCTGGGGTCTGAAAAGACCCCAGAGTATAATAATTGTTCATGGGTGGTCCACAATGGGACATATAATAGTGTGTGCAGGGGCCACTATGGGGAATAATACTGTGTGCAGGGGACACTATGGGGAATAATACTGTGTGCAGGGGCCCCTATGGGACATGATACTGTGTGCAGGGGCCCCTATGGGACATGTTACTGTGTGCAGGGGCCCCTATGGGACATGATACTGTGTGCAGGGGCCCCTATGGGACATGATACTGTGTGCAGGGGCCACTATGGCACATAATAGTGTGCGCAGGAATGCGTTTTTGTTTTTTTTTGGGGGGGGGGTTGGAGGGGGCGGTCCTGGGGGAGGGGTCGGGGGCGGCGGTTCGGGGGGGGGGGCCCATGTCAAATGTTCGCCTTGGGGCCCAGCCATTCCTAGTTACGCCACTGCTACTGACAATAGATAATTTCCTGGTTTATCTACCTCCCCCCTGCACAGAGCATGCCTAAAAAAAACTCTCCCATAGACCTCAGTGAGTCTACTCCAGACTATTTACTGCTGCCTATTCCCATGACTATTCTGTAAAGCATATTACTAAATGCTGTTCACAGACACAGAGCAGAAGAGAAGCTCAGCCAAGATGGCAGCCCCCATAATCATGTACTGAAAATAGAATAAAAAGAATATAAATTCACATAGTGGTAGGAGAGGGACATTAAACTGTGGGGACATCTGCAGAGTGACTTTAACCCTTTTCCTGCCATTTGGCCAGGGTGGCACTTTAGTTGCAGAGGACGAATGTAATACGTCCTTGCTACTAATGCCGATTTCTCAGGATCGGTTAGAGCTATGAAGATGACCTTGGATTCATTTTACAGATGAGAATCATGATTGCCCTTACAGATCCGGAGCAATTTGCTACTGAAAACGATTTGCTGCTGTCTTAGCTAATGCAATGCATCATGGTAGTTGTAGGCTGGCTCACACTATCTCCCTCTCACTACCTCCCCCTCCCTCTCTTACACCTTCTCCCTGTTTCCTTAACTATCCTGCCCACTACTAGCCTTTCCCAACTAACTCAGCACATCCCCCCAACCCCATCATACTTACCTATCTTCCGTACAAGACTTCCTTCTTTTCTTTGACTCTGCCGATGCTGCACAATAGTCCCTGTGCTGCACTGCAGCCAGCAATCCACCTCTACTGTGCAGGTGTGGGAGGCTCCAGCAGCCTGCGCACGCCAGCAGACGTCACAGAAGGCAGTCTGGAAGGAAGACACAGTATGATGGGGTGTAGGGGGGTAATATTGGTGATGTTCTGTTTCCAGAAACGGAGAAACGGAATGTCACAGGATAACCAAAAAATGTCCCAGGGATATGGGTAAATATACATTTTTGTTAAATTATGTAATTTAGAAAGTAGGTGGGGGAGGGTGTTTAGATTAGTATAGGAATTCCATTTTATCCTGGAGAACCCCTTTAAGGGCTATCATGAGATTCTTATCTATAAAATGAATCCAAGGTCATCTTCATAGCCCTAACGGATCCTGAGATATGGGGCTCATAAATATCCTCCTCCTCCAGCCTCAGGCAGAATCTTAGAGCTGTGTGAAGGAGGAAGGAGGGGGAAGGAGCAGAGCTCCAGACTGCAGAGACCATGATGAATCATCGTCTGTGCATAACCTGTATGTGACCCCAGGGGGAGGAGTAACGAGAACCTCTGTCCATGTTATCCCCTCCCCTATCAATCAGAGAGCATACTATACTTTTGCTCTCTGATTCTCACACAGAGGGATAATGTAATACCCCACTGAACCTAATCACAGGGGTATTCTTCTGTAATACCCCTCTGAGCCCAATCACAGCGGTATTCTTATGTAATACCCCCCTTAGCTTAATCACAGGAGTATTCTTATGTAATACACCTCTGAACGTGACCAGGAAGTTTCTTGGCACTGTGACACAGACATTTACTATCGTCCAGATCAAAAGAGTTGCACCAAACACTTACACAACACATACACAAAGTCATTGAATGTCACCATATAAAATCCAAGTTTTTGTCAGCTTTCAGATGGGTATAGTAGCCGGTGGTGATGGGTTGGAGGGGCCCACTAATGAAACCTTTGCACTGGGTCCACCAATGTGTTAAAACGGCCCTGGGCTCAATATTATATATGACGTGTTACACAATAAAATGGGACCCACAAATGTAGCAGGGCTTTCCAGATGGGCTGTAGCCACAGGAGTATATCAGGTCTCCCAGGGGCCTACTTAAAAAAGTTGGCAAGTATAGACAACAGTCATAGTCAGTCAGACGTTAGAGCAGATGTAGATTGTTCTCAACAGTAGACAGGCCATGGACAGGACTGGTAGAGCTCAAGCACTATGATAAACAAGAAAAAGGTCTGGACAAGCAGCAAATGGGAAGCGGGGATCACAAGCTGAGTCAAAAATGAATGGATCAGAGATGAGTTACATCTTGGCAGAGTGCTGGACATGGACTTGCTGCTCAGGCACTGGAAAGTTGGGGAAGACTTTTTCTGCTAGGCAATGGCTGAGAGACAAGTGCTGGTGTGCACTGGTACTTTAAGAAGCTGCAAGTCAGGAGAAAGAGGACAGAACACTGAGAGCAGGGGCCCTGAGCAGGAGAAGTGCAGGAGGGGACAGAACAGCAAGCACAGAGGGTATGAGATAAAGGACGTCAAAGGAAAGCATGACATCAGGCACAGAGGCCCTGAGGTGGGAACATGACATTTGTGGATGTCATACTGCCCTAAGGAATCCCCGCTGGACACTGAGCCGAGTCTATTCCATCCTCTTTTTACTTTCATATGAATGCATCTGTTCAATTTTATTGTATTTGTGCGTTTTTCTGTAGTCTCTGTTTATCCATGAGCACATATCCGATGCAATGAGTCTTCCTGGATTTAGTCTTTCAATAAAATATGAAAAAAACAAACCAGAATTGTGTTTTTTTGTGTTTTTTTAACCAGAACATCACATTGTCCAGAAACTGTCAGAAAAACCAGTTCAGAAAACAGGAGAAGCAAATCCACCAGATAATAATTCAAATGTCAAACTAGGTCAATGTGTTGCTTTTAGCTAAACCCTTTTTCCCGTGGAGATGCTGCTTTAGATTTTGCCTGGTGACATACATACACAAATCGCAAGTATCTAATAGTAGAAACCACAAAGAACTTAAATCTAGCAAATGAAGACTGTAAGTGTAATAAAATCTAATAAATAGGGAATAAAATAAGATTTCTCATGTGCAGTAACTCTGTAACTACTATCATGTCACTATAGATGCTAACAGAGATCCCAGTGCAAAAATGTATAACAAGCCCCATACTTGGAATTTATAGAACTGGGCTCCATGACCTTGCTAGCTCTGCACCTCCTATAGCTGTGCCCCTGGCTCAGATTGTAAGGATTAGTATAAATTTGGAACTACCTTAAGAAATGTATTACATAACTACAAGACTAGCATTACTAGCTTATATAATTCTATTAAATGCTAATAAAGTGACTGAAAGTCAATAAAACATGTCATAGCAATGTATAATAGGCAGGGATTCGTGCAACTGGGATGTCCAATGATATTGAGAATTGTTAGCAGATTATAATGTTGCCTTTTTGGGCGGCCACTCAGGGTCTGTGGCTCCCAGGTGGGCCACAGCTACCCAAATCTCGCCGCAACTTTAAGTGTATGCCATTTAGAAGTGATCAGTAGAATTTTTATCTACTTGTGAATGTATGTACAATTGTTACTTGTCCCACCATAAAACAAAAGACCCTTTAGACTGGTAGGGGCCACAATCTTATGAAGCCCGGGGCCCATGGTAGTCTTCATCTGCTGCTGTTGAGAATGAGTGGATCCTTCTTTCTGATTTCAAACAATGGCAATGAATGACGTAACTTTCACTGTGTACTCGCCTAAGAGAGTTAACCTGAACATCTGCAATTGGTTAAGCTGCTGCAGCGTGATATCTTATCACAGAAGACAATAAAAAAACAATGAAAAGTCATTGAAAAATGGTCTCTGCATTCTTGGGTATGATGGTAGTTAATGCCCAAGATTTTCTGTGTGATCTCATTATGACGACATGGGCAGAAGGCAGCAAAACATGACTGGTTTCTTTCAGAAAGAGCTCCGCTTCCTCTTCTCAGGCAGTGACCTCACGTTATTGGTGACATGGCCATGCTGTAGTTCTATGACCAACAGACATGATGTCACTTCCTGAGAAGAAATTAAATTGAATAAAAAAGATATACTAGTTCAGTAGATGTGTCCACCCCTAAATTGGTTTGAGTATGTTTAAAGGGGTTGTCCATAGGGGTTGTATTTTTTTACTTACGAGATCCAGGAGTTTTTACAGGCTACATGATTGGGACCAGTACTTGACCTCGCCTCCTCCCACCTCTCTACTAGTTACCTGTGCTATGGGGTTGGCTGTGAACAAGGCCAAGGAAGTTAGAGGCAGAGAAAACCAGGGGCCAGGTATTGATTATGATCATGTACCCCGGGGTCAGAACCAGCCTGGAACATCTAGGACTGCAGCTCCCTATTAGTGTTTGTTGACAGGGCTGCAGCAATGATATCAAGGTGAAGGCATGTGACTGTTGCATCCAAAAACTGGACTTAGTAGTGTATTGCTGAGGCCAGTGATGGACTCCAGTTGTCACATACATACAACGTGATGTCACTACTGCAATCTCATCAACAATCACAGTAAAGTGCAATAGGGACTGAGCGCTCGGGGATTTAGGAGGTAAGTACTGCTCTACTTATTCTTCATTTTTTTTCATAGCTCCCCTGCTTGTGGCTGTTTTTACAATGAAACTGGAAAACCTCTGTAACTGGCTGAAAGTCATATAGGATAGACACCTTGTGACAGAGTATCGCAAAATCATGTTTTTATCATACTGAGATTACAGATAGGCAACCACTTTCTCAAGAAACCGAACAATTAGGGTTGCATCTCAGACTAAGTAAAATAGTCACATGCACTGCAGTAATAATAGATCAAGGCACAGGGGAGGTGAAAAATAAAACATTAACACTCACCTTCCCTCACCTCTTTTGGGCCTCCTAGCGGTGTCCGGCACTGTTGATGTCATGAGCCTGGATGCATGACATCACTGAGGAGACAGAGAGAGCGCTGAATGCTGCAAGGAGGCCCAAAGAGGTGAGGGAAGGTGAGTATGATTTTTTTATGGTTGATCACCTCCCCTGCGTCTACACCCATTATACTCTGGAGTCTGAAGAGAGTCCATAGTATATTAATTTCACTTCCGCTTCGTACTGAAATTATTCATCCACTAGTATCCAGATGCAGTAAAACATTAATTTTATTAAATAATTAAAATACAAAACTTGAGAAGAACTATAACATAAATAATAATGGACTTAGATGAAAAAGGGGGATAGGTCCACTATAAAGCCAACCCTATAGTTAGGGAATCATATTAGACCTTAATAATATCTCACTACTAATGAATATTGGGTAGAGATAATGTGCATCTACTCCAAATAACCCTTTCCATCCCAGATATTAACACTAGCAGCAATTGGAAACTACAGTAATTATTTAAAACTACCTAGCTAGCATCCATAGTGTTATAATATCCAACACTTATGCTACCTCTATATCACAGCAACTAATTTCAACCGTAATATCCCACTGACACACCTATTGGACTATTTAAGGTAGAATTTTAAGGCTAAAAGGAGCTCTGCCTAGCATCCACAGTGTTGTGATGTCCAATACTTTGCATCACCTCTATATCACAGTGGCTGGTTTTTATTATGGTATCCTACTAACCAGGGCCGGTTTTAGACAAAGTGGGGCCCCGGGCAAAATTAAAAGTGGGGCCCCAAATGTTGAAATATTGTACCTACTACATAGTCACATTCTGTTAATTTGATGTGCTCAGGGTCGGACTGGCCCACCGGGGAACCGGTGAATCCACCATTGGGCCCCGAGCCCCGACTATTAGTCCTCATGTCATGGGGGCCCGATCGGGATCCTGACCGTCCCGATCGGGCCCCTGACCAGAGGCGTAACGATCGCGGTCGCAGGGGGCGCGACCGTGATCGGGCTCGGCGGGTATGGTGCCCGTGGCCAGCTGGAGATGGCCGGGCCCCGGACCACTATGATAGCGGTCGGGGAAAGCCTGGTTCCCTGACCGCTATACATGCTGTTATTGGAAAGGGGCCCTGGCATATTGCAGGCCCCTTTCCAATAGATGGCAGCCCAGGGGAGGTGACTCAAAATAATAAACACATATTCTCACCTCTCCGGGGCACAGCGTCCTCTCCGGCGCTCCTCCGTCATGTGACTGAGGCCTGTGATTAGGCCCTAGCGGTCACATGTGGCGCGGCCGCGTAATGACATCAGTGCGCCCCCACGTGACCGCTGAGGCCCAATCACAGGCAGCGACGTCGGAAAAGGGCCTGAAGACGCTGAAGATGGCAGGATGGGGCGAGGATGCCAAGGAAAGGTAAAGCAAGGTGACTATGAGAGTTTGTTATTTTTAATCACCTTCCCTGAGTCTCCGATTATTATACTCTGGGGTCTGAGGAGACCCCAGAGTATAGTAATAGCACTGAAGCAGAGGGGGCTATTGGGCGCATATAATACTGGATGGGGGCCCCTGTAGAGAGCATATAATACTGGGTGGGGACCACTGTAGAGCTTATAATACTGGGTGGGGGCCACTGTGGGGAGTATATAATACTGTGTGGGGTCCACTGTGGAGCTTATAATACTCGGTGGGGGCCACTGTGGAGCTTATAATACTGGGTGGGGGCCACTGTGGAGCTTATAATACTGGGTGGGGGCCACTGTGGAGCTTATAATACTGGGTGGGGGCCACTGTAGAGCTTATAATACTGGGTGGGGGCCACTGTGGAGCTTATAATACTGGGTGGGGGCCACTGTGGAGCTTATAATACTGGATGGGGGCCTCTGTGGAACTTATAATACTGTGTGGGGGCCACTGTAGAGCTTATAATACAGGGTGGGGGCCACTGTGGAGCTTATAATACTAGGTGGGGGCAACTGTGGAGCTTATAATACTGGGTGGGGGCCACTGTGGAGCTTATAATACTGGGTGGGGGCCACTGTGGAACTTATAATACTGTGTGGGGGCCACTGTAGAGCTTATAATACAGGGTGGGGGCCACTGTGGAGCTTATAATACTAGGTGGGGGCAACTGTGGAGCTTATAATACTGGGTGGGGGCCACTGTGGAGCTTATAATACTGGGTGGGGGCCACTGTGGAGCTTATAAAACTGGGTGGGGGCCACTGTGGAGCTTATAATACTGGGTGGGGGCCACTGTGGAGCTTATAATACTGGGTGGGGGCCACTGTGGAGCTTATACTCCATACAGTGGCTCCTTCATTTTTTTTTTAAATTACGCCGGGGCAGGTGAAAAAAACAAAACAAAACAAAAAAACTCCAAACTTTCTCTCCTGTCCCCAGTGTCTCCCAGCGCGGTTCGGTCCTGCAGTTCTTTTGCTTTCTTCCAGCTGAAGTTCCCCCTGCACATGACTACCTGTGATGTCACCCCTGAGGCCAATCAGCAGCCTAAGGGAAGGGACCTGGGACGTCACAGCCAGTGAGAACTTCCGGCAAAAAGAAGACAGCGGAGCTGCAGGACCGGACCGTGCTGGGAGGACACCGGAGCACCGGAGAAAGGTGAATATGTTTAGTATGTTTTTTTTGTTTTTTTTTTGGGGGGGGGAGTAGGGGGGATTCACCTCCCCCAGACTAATTATTAAAAAAAGAAAAAAATTATACTGGACAACCTCTTTAAAGTGTGGCGCATTAGGGGGGCCCTGGGGGGGTATATTAAAGGGCTTGTCCAGGCATAATTTGTTATGGTTTATCCTCAGGATAGGCCATAGATACCTGATCTGTACGGGGCTGACCACGGACCGATCAGCTGTATGGAGCCACTTCTGATGCCCGTCCTGTACACAATACAGGGCCAGAAGCAGAAAGCTCTGTCCACTGTATAGTGGCTGGGCGCCTTCACTGTATTTCAGTACTTATTGAAGTCAGTAGGAGCTGAGCTGCAGTGAAGGCGCCGGGCTGCTATACAGCGGATGGAGCTTTCTGCTTCCAGTCCTGTGTTGTGTACAGAACAGGTGCCGGAAGTGGCTCCGAACAGTTGATGGGGCCGTGTGTCAGCCCCCTATCGATCAGGTATTTATGGCCTATCCTGAGCATAGGCCATAAAAAAGATTAACCCTGGACAACCCCTTTAATATGCCCCACACAGTTTAATGTCCCTCCCCCCACAGGATGTTAGCCCCCATCTCTGCTCCCACACAATACAATGACCCCATCACTATTCCCCATACATTATGGGGGACCAGTGAAGAGGCCACTATGTGGGGGCACCAGTGAAGTGACCATAGAAATATTTTGCCCAGACAACCCCTTAAAATAGGTTGTCCATAAACTGGAGCGACCACTGTGTCGGTCGCCAGGGAGGTGTAAAAATAAGAAAATTAAAAAAAAAAGCATACTCACCTGTCCCCAGCACCCCGTTGTCCCCTGCCTGTGTCTGTTCGGTCTCATTGTGGCCTCTCATTTCTGGAAATCCTGTACCTAATTGGTTTTAGCGATCACATGAGGTGCAGGACTCCCAGCAAGGAGTCGCCGGCATGAGACTGAATGGACACTGGCAGCGGACAACGGAGCACTGGGGACAGGTGAGTATGCTTTTTAATTTACTTATTTTTTACTTTACACCTCCTGCCAGCTACATTGGTTTCTCCAATGCCTGGACAACCTCTTTAAAGGATTTATCCATCTTTCTAATATTGATGGCCTGTCCTTAGGATAGGCCATCAATATTACATCTGCGATGATACAACAGTCAGGACCTCTGCAGATCAGCTTTTCCAGGACAGTGCAGCTACAGGTAAAGGTAACAATTCTTGGAGCCACGCTGCTTACTTGCCATACACGGTGTAGCAATAGGTTTAGGTAGTGCAGTGGTGCACATGGTATAGTGGTTGAGCAGCGTGGCTCCCAACATGTTATTACCTTTAGCCGCCCTGTCTCGGTACCGCTGATCTGCAGGGGTCCTGATGGTGGGCCCCTAGAAACAATTCCACTGGTGGGCCCTAGACATCCCAGTCCGACACTGGATGTGCTGCAGTGCTTACAGGGATGTTCCTAAGGTCTTTAAGGCCGGGGCCCCCCACATTGTGAAAACGCAACGTTTTTGCAGAAAAAAACGCAATGCGTTTCCGCCACAGTCTTTTCCGCAGCATGGGGCCTTAGCATAAAGGGGTTGTTTCATTTGTTTGTAAATTTTTTTGCATAGCCAAACTGGTTGCTTGTGACCCTTTATAAATCAGGTGCACAAGTAACAAGGCATATGCCTTTTCCTACACACAATTAAAAAAATGTATATACATACAGAATTATCAAATAGGACCGCTATACCAGGACTAAATACTGTCACGTCACCCGCTGACCGCTATACCAGGACTAAATACTGTCACGTCACCTGCTGACTGCTATACCAGGACTAAATACTGTCACGTCACCAGCTGACTGCTATACCAGGACTAAATACTGTCACGTCACCTGCTGACTGCTATACCAGGACTAAATACTGTCACGTCACCTGCTGACCGCTATACCAGGACTAAATATCGTCACGTCACCTGCTGACTGCTATACCAGGACTAAATACTGTCACGTCACCTGCTGACCACTATACCAGGACTAAATACCGTCATGTCAGCCGCTGACCACTATACCAGGACTAAATACTGTCACGTCAGCCGCTGACTGCTATACCAGGACTAAATACTGTCACGTCAGCCGCTGACCACTATACCAGGACTAAATACTGTCACGTCACCCGCTGACCACTATACCAGGACTAAATACTGTCACGTCACCCGCTGACCGCTATACCAGGACTAAATACTGTCACGTCACCCGCTGACCGCTATACCAGGACTAAATACTGTCATGTCACCCGCTGACCACTATACCAGGACTAAATACTGTCACGTCACCCGCTGACCGCTATACCATGACTAAGTACTGTCACATCAGCCACTTACTGCCAGATTCCCCTCTGTCCTCATAGTATAATCCACAAATAGCGGCTTTTACTTATAATGTTCCCCTCGTAGCGCCAAACACTTCACTACGATCAGAGTTACTCCATTCCCCATCTTGAGAACACAACTACCCCCTTTTATTTGAAGATGCCCCCTCATAACGTCAGCCAGCAATTCACCTCTCCCTGCCCTGCACTGTAATAGTTCGCTGCAGTAAGCAGTTTGTTCCTAGGACTACACTTTGCAGAGACTGTAAAATGACCGTTTATGCCACGTGGGACCTGGCCTTAAGGCTGAGGCCTCAATTTGTGGAAAAGCAGCTTTTTTTTGTTGCAGATTTTGCTTCAGTTTTTTGAGCCAAAGCCAAGCAGGGCTTTAAAAGGATTGTGAAATATCTAGGAAGCTTCTTACACTTCTTCCTTCTGTTCAATCCACTCCTGGCTTCGGCTCAAAAAACTGCAACAAAATCTGCAACAAAAAAATCCGCTTTTCTGTAACGTGAAACAGTGTTTATGTTGGCTGCAGAAACGTGCGGGAATTTCCACATATATTTACTGTAATATGGGAAGAAAGTGCAGAGAAAAATGCATCAAAAGCTTAATGAAAAACGCTGTGGGAACAAAAAACAATGTGTTTTTGCTGCTTTTTATCTCCTGTGCTTTTTAGCTGCGTTTTGTTGTGTTGGGGCTAATCCTTAAAGGGGTTGTCCAGGTTTCTGCAAGGAACCCGGGGAAAGTGAAAAATAAAACCCACACTCACCTGTCCCTGGTCCCCCCACCCCTGTCCGGTCCAGCGGCGCCCCGGGGCTTGTTCCAGCGGCAGTTCTCGCCACACGTAACCACTGAGGCCTATCATCCGCCTCAGCAGCCTAAGGAAAGGAACCTGGATGTCACTCACATACGTCACCTGTGATGTTTCGTGTCCTTTTCTTAGGCCGCTGACACCGTGGACAGGTGAGTATGCGCTTTCTTATTTTTCACCTTCCCAGGCCTCCTTGCAGAAAACAGTAATTCCTGGACAACCTGTTTAACATCTCAATATACTGAGCATCACACTATACAATACAATTCTAGTATGTATAATGGTACACATGTACAGAAGAAAATATAGATAGATAGACAATAATATGCTGTATATACCTACAGATATACCATATATTTACACACATACATTCATATACAATATATATACACACACACACACACCTGTCTACAATCATACAGTACTCACACAGTAGCTAACACATACTATAAACAAATATACACATATATACATATTATATACATATTAAATATATATATTTTACACAAAACATACACTTACATTTGGCTGAATTGCTGGGTGCACTGGAAATGGAGGAAGCTCCTGTGCAGCTCTGTCAGGCAGTAGTGAAAGCATCGCAGCAGACTCCCACCTGCACACTACGATGTGCTGGATGCCTCACTGCATGGCGGGGAGGGGGGAAGCTAGTAACTGCTTCTAAGTGCCGGCAAACTGTACAAGCCACGATCAGCAGAATCTGCCTCTGCCGATACTTTCATCTACTGCCGATTAAGAGTCCTAATAGTAGGGAAAGTATGGGGCCCCTATGGGTGTTGGGGCCCTGGGCAATTGCCCAGTTTGCCCCCCCCCCTAATGCCGGCCCTGCTACTAACACACCTTATACCATAGCAACTAACTTTAACCAAGATATCCTGCTGACACACCTAATAGAATGTTTTGAATAAGATTTTAAGGCTAAACGGAGCTCTGCCTATTATCCACAGTGTTATAATGTCAAACACTTTATACTACCTCTATATCACAGCAACTAATTTTGGCCATGATATCCTATTAACACATCTATATACACCTTTTAAGATAGAATTTTCAGGCTAAAACGAGCTATGCCTAACGTCCACAGTGTTATAATATCCAACACTTTGCATCACCTCTAAATCACAGCGGCTGGTTTGAACTATGATATCCTACTAACACCTTATATCACAGCAACTAACTTTCACCAAGATATCCCACTGACACACCTAATAGAATGTTTTGGGTAAGATCTTCAGGCTTAAAAGAGCTCTGCCTATTATCCACAGTGTTATAGTGTCCAATGCTTTATGCTACCTCTATATCACAGCAGCTAGTTTTAACCATGATATCCTACTAACACACCTGTACACAGCTAACGCATTTCTTGTGTCGGGATATACACTGATACCGACACATTCATCAAAGAGCCACTAAAGTAAGTATGTTATAGTATTATAGGCATATCACCCTTCCCCAAGATACACTCCCGCTCCCCCATCGGCACTAATGTTTGGCCGCTACAGTAGATGCACATTATCTCTTCTACCCAATATTCATTAGTAGTGAGATATTATTAAGGTCTAATATGATTCCCTAACATTAGGGTTGGCTTTATAGTGGACCTATCCCCCTTTTTCATCTAAGTCCATTATTATTTATGTTGTAGTTCTTCTCAAGTTTTGTATTTTAATAATTATTTAATAAAATTAATGTTTTAATGCGTCTGGATACTAGTGGGTGACTCTCCTAGTCTTTAAACAAAAAAATTTTTTTGATTGGCACGTAATACCTTGTTATATTTTTATAGTTAAAATGTACTGAAATTATTCAACCTGAAACAAACCAAGAACCTGAGCCATCTGAAATGAATCTTGGGAGATTCGCCCATCTCTGCATCCAAAAACTGGGCTTAGTGGTGTAATGCTGAGGCCAGAGATGGACTTCACTTTTCATGTACGTACAACATGATGTCACTGATGTACTCTCGTCAACAGCCATGGTGAGGTGCAACAGGGAGTGAGTGCTTACCTTCCTCTAGTGTTAGGGTCGTGACCGACCCGTTTTAGGTTTTAAATGCATACAAATTCTACATACATTTGTTTATTGCATCAAGACTTTTTGACTTTTTCAGGAACTTATTTTTAAACAAAATACAATAAAATAAAACTATTTTACTAAATTGTAAAATGCTCTTATTAAAATTATAACATTTGTGTTGTTGGGGTCAATTTCGACCCAGGTCTAATATAAGAGTAAAAAAACAATAATAAGTCCCAAAACTGAACTCATAAACACAATATAAACCAACAGCCCACAGCCAGCTCTACCTCCAACAACTTGAGTTAGGGACATGTCCAGGCATGTATGGCCAAATCAGCTTACAGTTGGTACTTTGCAGAGTATACATCTTCAGTTTACACCATGCAACAATGAGGAGAAGATTAGATGCAAGCCAAATTCTGGATTATATCTTGGATGATAATGAATCAGAGGACACACAGCAGCAAACTGATACAGATGAACAGGTTTCTGAGGAGGAAGATGATGTGGAGTATCAACCGGAAGACACAGACAGTTCTGATCAGTCTGATGAGGAGGTCACCAGTGCTGAAGCTGCTCCTGCTGAAAGATTCAAATCCAAAAGTGGCAAGATCATTTGGAGCTCAGTACCTCCAGATGTACATGGCAGGGCAGATGCTGCAAATGTCATAAAAATGACCCCTGGGATCACAAGGTTTGCTGTGACAAGAGTAAGTGACATCAAGACATATTTTGATCTGTTTATGCCATTGTCAATAAAAAAAGTCATTATTGCTATGACAAACCTTGAAGGAAAAAAAGTCCACGGCAACATGTGGAATGACCTTCATGATGATGACCTGGATGTCTACATTGGTGTTCTTCTCCTTGCTGGAGTGTACAAATCCTGCAATGAGGCCACTGATAGTCTCTGGGACGCATCGACAGGCAGGAATATTTTCCGGGCAACAATGTCACTTCAAAAGTTTCAAATGATATCAAGAGTCCTCAGATTTGACAACAGAGATACCAGAACAAAATCTGACAAAATTGCTCCCATCAGGGATGTTTGGGAGAAATGGGTGCAGCTCCTTCCACTGATGTTCAACCCAGGGCCAGAGTTGACAGTAGACGAATGTTTTCTCCCTTTCCGCGGAAAATGCCCCTTCCGGCAATACATGCCAAGTAAGCCAGGCAAATACGGCATAAAAATCTGGGCAGCCTGTGATGCAAAAACTAGCTATGCATGGAATCTACAGATTTACACAGCCAAGTCTGCAAGCGGCATCCGTGAAAAAAAACAAGGAAAACGTGTAGTCCTCGATATGACTACTGGACTGCAGGGTCACAACATTACTTGTGACAATTTTTTTTACCAGCTATGACCTTGGACAAGAACTTCTCAGGAGGAAAATCACCATGGTGGGCACAGTGAAAAAAAACAAACCTGAGCTGCCCGCTGAATTGTTGCAGATGAAGGACAGGGCTCCACTTTCCTCAAAGTTTGTTTTTACAGACACCACCACTGCTGTTTCATACTGCCCCAAAAAACGACGGAATGTGGTACTGATGTCCACACTTCACAAAGATGCAGCTGTGTCATCAGGAAGTGACAAAAAGCCCAGAATCATCCTGGACTATAACAAAAACAAAGGAGGAGTGGACAACCTGGACAAGCTGACTGCCACCTACACTTGCCAGCGAATGACTAGGAGATGGCCAATGGTTGTATTTTCCAACATCCTTGATGTGTCAGCATACAATGCATTTGTGTTGTGGACCCACATTCACCAAGGATGGAATTCAAAGAAAAAAAACAAGCGGAGGATGTTTCTTGAGGAACTAGGAAAATCCCTTGTCAAGGTGCACATTGACCAAAGGGAACGGGTGCCCCGAGACCCAGCCGCTGCAGCCTTGGTCCGACAACTCCAGAGCTCAACAAGTGCTTCGCCCACACCCACAGCAACACAAAGAGCATCATCACCAGCATCCTCCTCAACCAGCCCTGCCTCAACATCAACCACAACAGCCACAACCCCAGTGAGACCACCTGATTCTAAAAGAAAGAGGTGTCAGGTCTGCCCTAGCAATAAGGACAGAAAGACAAACACATCGTGCTTCGCCTGCAAAAAATACCTCTGCAAAGAACACACAAAAAGTGTCACTTTTTGCCACACATGCATCTAAATACTAATGCATCTAAAAACTAGTACTTGATTTCTGTTGATTTGATTTGCTTGATTGATTGTTGTTTGTTTGTTTGACCTAGAAAAGCTACTTTTTATTATTATTGCTATTAATGTTAATATAATTTTCATCTTTTATTTGTATTAAAGTTCTATAAAAAAAAAAAAATCAGTTTTTTGCGTTTTTCATAAAGTAGTTAGATATGGGTCAAAATTGACCCGTAACACCATAGATGTTACTAGAGTTAATAATATAAAATATATATATGTATATTTTTTTTACATTTAAGAAATGTGTTCTAAAACCCTTCAGTAATAGTCAGGTAATATAACAAACTTTTTTAAGTTTATATTATTCTCTTGAGGTTCATTTGACAATATTTTTATATTGAAAATGAAGGGTACGCTCTCAAATGAAAGGCCCAGGGGGCCACAACAAAAATATTAAAATCAATCCTTCCATGGATGAGAAACCCTAACAAGGTAACTAAGAGGTAAGAAACAAATTGGAACATAAATAACTGTTTTTAGGGTATCCTAGGGGTGATTTAAGACACGGGTCAAAACCGACCCGTTAACATAAGAAAGAGTAACAGAAAGCTAACACTAGAGGAAGGTTAAGGATTTAGGAGGTAAGTACTGCTCTACTTGTTTTTTTCTTGTTTTTTTTCACAGCTTCCCTGCTTGTGGCTGTTTTTTTTTTTTAATTAAACTGGAAAACCCTGCAATGGGTTGCAACTCAACATCCATCTTGTGACGTATCGTAATGTCATGTTTTTATTATACTGACATACAGCCATGGCTGCAAGTGTTGGCACCCTTGAAATTTTTCCAGAAAATGAAGTATTTCTCCCGGAAAATAATTTCAGTTACACATATTTTGCTACACCCATGTTTATTTCCTCTATGTGTATTAGAACAACTCAAAAAAACAGAGTAAAAAAAGGAAATTGAATATAATTTCACACAAAACTCCAAAAATGGGCCAGGAAAAATTGTTGGCACCTTTTCAAAATTGTTGGTAAATAACTTTTTTTTTCAAGCATGTGATGCTCATTCAAACAAACACCTGTGGCAAGAAACAGGTGTGGGAAATATAAAAATCATACCTGAAACCAGATAACAAGGAAAGAAGTTGACTCAATCTTTGCATTGTGTGTCTGTGCATGCCACACTAGGTTTTTCTGGAAAAACTTCAGGGGTGCCAACACTTACAGCTATGACTGTATATTGAGACAAGAAGGAGGATAAAGAACACATATATAAATGCATTGCCACTCTCTTCTGCAGGGCTGATCTGTGTGATTGTACAGGACACATCAGCTTGCCCTTGTGAATCGGGCTTTAGACTGTAGATACCTAATATAAGGTATAATTCTCCTGCTTCCACTGCTGCATTAAGGAAGCTGAGCATTATAAGACATGCGGAGACCAGTCCAATCCCTGGGATCACTGTATATGTATTCATCCCCTTCCCTGGTTCTGCTACGTTTCTAATTATAGAGGATGAAAGGTTGCTGTGTACTCACCTCTGACACTGAATCTGTGTGGATCAAGGAGCGACATATCATCAGCATTAGATGCTTAGAGGTGAAATGAGAAGCTCTCGTGTCTTGATTCCATGCCCATATAAATGCTGTCTTCAGACGTAATTCAACTAAAATAACCCTAAGGATGGTGTAATTTCAGAATAATAGGTCATATTCATGACAAGAGCGAGCCTGAAGGGTGGAAGTAGCTACTTGTCCTTAGCTAATGGCTGTCAGATTGCTCCTTTTCATGTAAGAACAAGAGCGATCACTATAATGCTGAGTTTATATGGAGTATGTGTGCATAAGTAATGTGTATCAATATGGTCCGATTTACTGGACCTAATCCTTCCTGAAATAGTTGCACTATACTATATATATAAGAAAATCCTGAAACGTGATGTGAACAGTGTCTTAGATTAGGAGGAGGTCTGACTACAGGGGCCACCACCAATCTCATGCATTGAGGACCCCCTTCCTTCCCCACTGGAAGACTGCAGGGGAGAGGAGCCTCTGTATTGCCACTCCATACAGCTCTTGATAACCTATAAATGATCAGCCAGTCCTGCCAAAGTCAGTGAATTCATCTAATGTGTATGGCCACCCTAAGTTTTTTTTTTTTTACAAAAAAGCTGTCAAGCTGTTAAAAGGGAGTCTGTCACCAAGAAACTCAATATCAAACCAGCCACAGTGCATTGTAGGGGACATTATGCTGAGCACTATCATACCTTTAGAGCAGGGGTCTCAAACACAAGGCCCATGGGCCACATATGGCCCGTGTTAAAAATGCAGCCAGATCGCAGAAATGGGGAGAAGAGGAACCCCGACCCTGTTCTGAAACTGACACCAGCATTCCCCATGTGACTGCTGAGGCTGGTGACTTCACCTACACGGCCAGAAGAGGACCCTAAGAGAGTGCTGGATGCCACAAGGATGCCCAAGTGAGGTGAGGGAAGGTGAACGACTGTTTATTAGGCTGAAGCCCCACGTTTTACAGTACCTGCAAAGTGAATGAGATTCTAGTGAATCCCATCCACACATTGCAGAAAAATAAACCTACAGTCGAAATGCTGCGATTTCAAAAACTGTTGCATTTTTGGAAATCGCAACATGTCAATTACACCTATGGAAACGCCCTCGGTTTCCGTATAGGTATAATTGAAGCAGAAAGTCCGCAGAGGAAAACTTTGTGGACTTTATGTGAAAAGCACTGTGGGAAAAATTGTGATGCGTTTCTACAGCGGTTTTTCACTTTTTGGCTGTGGCTCACTACGTGGGGCAAAAATACACTGCACAATGAGAAATTCTGCAACAAATGTAATTCCAGATGCATGAATTTTGCCTAATGGTATGTCCACACGGGGTAAAAAATGTGTAGTTTTTACAGTAACATCATCAATTTAACTGAAATGTTTTTCTGGAATTTTTTTTTCCTGAGCATTCACCACGGATTTCTCACCCTTCAATGAGCGGGGTGAAACCTGTTGAGACTATGTCGCAAAATTTATGAAAATGTACAGATTTGCAACAGATACTGCCACAAATAAACAGAGGAATCTGCAAATGACCTTATCTGCTAAAATGATATCCCATGGATTGGGGACATACCTTTAGATTCAGATACTTCTTAGGATCCTTTTATCGTGCGAGAGAAAAACATGTATAATTATCTCTATAATATGACACAAATTTTGACCTTATATAACAATAAATAAACATAAAAAAATGCTTGAAAGATAAATGATTCATCTACAATCTAGCATTGCTGTCTTTAGGGAGTGACAAATGCATCAAAGATGTTCTAAATCTGCAGAAACTTAAATGTGAGGATATGTGGCGAGATAGTCAATTTTTTTTTTCTCAGAAAAAAGGCAAAAAAAAAATCTTCAAGAGAGAATCTAAAAGAATCAATGTATCTGGGCAGGAGCGGAGCTGGTATTTCATTGTGAAAAGCAGCACAACAGGAATTCCACTTGTAGAATATAAATTCATTTCACCAAGAAACATCCATTTTATGTGAATGAATAATAATATCTGACTGTGTGGATATTTTACAGAATCAAATATGTGTGGTGTACAGAAAGTGACATACAACTATTACTGAAAAAACATATAATATTTACTAAATATATAAAAGTGATAATACTATCCATGTACCATAATTCACACCCAAAACCGATGCAGTTTTCAGAAGCACCGAGACACAAGTCAAGACACTAACAGTAGATCTGATAATTTTAACAAGAGCATGGGGCAAATAATGGCAAATGGACAAAATGACAGATCAATTCCAAGAAGTTCCTGAAACCTGCAGTACTGTGAAAAAGTTTTAGGCAGTTGTGGAAAAAGTAAAAATGCTTTCAAAAATAGAAGTGTTAATAGTTTATTTTTGTCAGTTAATAAAATGAATTGAAAGAAGAAAAGAGAAATCTAAATCCCATCAATATTTGGTGTGACGTTTGCCCTTTACCTTCCATTAATTTTTCTCAGTACATTTGCAGACAGTTTTTGGCAGGGAGGTTGTTCCCACCACCTTGGAGAACTAAGCACAGATCTTCTGTGGATGTAGGCTTGCTCCAATCCTTCTGTCTCCTCATGTCATCCCAGACAGACTGGATGATGTTTAGATCAGGGCTCTGTGGGGGCCATATCATCACTTCCAGGACTCCTCCTCCAAAGGGCAAAGGTCACACCAAATATTGATGGGATTTACGTTTCTCTTTTCTTCACTCACATTTTGTTAATTGACAAAAATAAATTATTAACTCTTCTATTTCTGAAAGTATTCTTACTTTACAGCATTTGTTCCACACCTGCCTTGTACTGTACATCCTCAGATGAAGCACATTGCCCCAAAAACAACAGCTACAAACTTGTCCCCTGTAAGGAACCACTAAGAATAATACCTGTAACAGGTCTGTCCAGATTTGTTTTTCCTACTAGAGTTTATCAGGAGCAAATATAATGGTGAGGGGCAGAAAACCAATATAAATAAATGCAAGCAATATATTGACTAGTAACATAGAGTTCTTTGGTCAGCATCAGGCTAAGGCCTCATACTGCACTTTTTTGAGCCAAACCTAGTAGTGGCTATAGAAGGAATGGGGGATATATAGGAATCTCTTATACATCTTTCTTCTACTAAATTCACTTCTGGCTTTGGCTCAAAAAACTTCAACAAAATCTGCAACAAAAAAAAGCTGCTTTTCCGAAAAGTGAGCCCTTAGCTTCACACTCCAATGGCAGTACAGACATTGTATTGACAGGCACTAATGTTGGATGAGAAGATCTGGTTCACAATTGCCATTACAATTCATCCCAAAGGTATTCAATAGAGTTGAGGTCAGGACTCTGTTCCCCCCCCCACACACCAAACTCATGAAACCCACTCTTTAAGGACCTCACTTCATGCACAGTCATGGGGCACAGTCATGTTGAAATAGGTAAGAGCTAATGATGGACGAAAGTAGCAAGATTTGTTTTGCAATATTCGCATGGTTCACCCTCAGGTTTTGATTAGGACCAAACTTGTTCAGTTCAAACCAGAACTGTTATTACTATATACTGGGGTCATGACATTGACACCCCCAAATGACCACTGAGGTCCAACCACAGGCTTCAGCGGTGACCTGGGGCCGCTGTCATCACCCAAGAGGCTGGGAAACTAGACCGGAAGCTGCAATGGAGCTCCGAAGAGGAAAGGCGAGTTGTTTTATTTTTCCTCACCTCTATAATTATTGTACCCTAGGGTATGAAGAGACTCCATAGTATAACAACAACTCAGGGTTGGCAAACTCTTGGGTATGCTCAAACTCAAAATTTTTGGAGAACTTGTAATGAACCTGTAAGGGCCTTCCCTAAACTGGTTTATCATTATAAGGCCCCTTTTACACGACCGTGTGCGGGCGGCACACAGATGTTATCCATGTTCTGCCCTTGTACCGGCTGTGCGTCCGCAGCCACATTCATTCAATCAATAGGAGCCACGTATACACAGCCGCAAAACCGGACAGGAATAGGAACTGTCCTGAGTTTTGTAGCCCGGACTGCCGGCCCGCACACTGATCCGTGTAATACATGTTCATGTGCACGGGCCCACAGAAATGAATGGGCCAGTGTGCTCTCCGGGAAAAACACAGATAGCACGCTGAACTAGCACACGGTCGCCTGCAAAGGGTCTAAGTGTCCTTGATAAAAAGTGGATCCCAGAATGTCCCACCCTGAGAGTCCCATCAAATAGCTGTAAATTGTCAGGAACCCAGCAGCAACTGTTTAACCCCCCCGCAGTGCACATTACATAGATATAGAAAAATCCATAGACTCTTGGTGTATCTTACTGCATGAGCATACTGGAGAGAAAGATACTCTTTATAAGTGATGCTTGTAAAAGAGGGTCCTGAAATATGGGCTCCATCATACGGAATATATACAAAATGTACTTTACTATCTCCATTACATTAATGACATGCAGTACACATGCGGCACGTCTGCTTCTATTTGTACATGACTCTGCTTTTCCTTGCATTGACTAAGCACGGCACTGAATGTTTGCCCCTTGTGACCGTTCATCAAGGCGCAGGGCTCCTTATACACGAAATATGTTAATCTTTGTCCTAATCTTGCTCTATCACTGCCGAACCACTGAGATAAAAATTACACAGGCAGTATTTTAATCTGCTGTATAAAGCAGTCCCGTCAGACTCAGACTAATCCACCGTATTATCACTGGAAAAAACATAGAACGCCTTAACTATTCAATCCCTGGAGGCTTTTCACAGGAAAAGCTCGCTATAGGTGAGCTGGTTCTGGATTAATAGTATTAAAGGGAATGTCACTTATATTTTTTTACAAATTAAAACCAGGTACTAAAAAATATTCCTTTTTAGTTTTTACTTTTTAAATGTAGATTTTTTTTTTATTCTGTGTTCTGTGTATTATTATGGAGGCAGCCATCTTGCCACCATTAACTGCATAGGAGACTGTCGGCATAGCAATGACCTCGTTGTGTTATGGGCATGCTCTGTGACCTGTGCAGAGGTCACTGTACAGGGGGGTGAGTAGATAAGCTGTGACCATCCCTTACTGCGAATGGTGGATCCTGTGTTGCATACACTGCCGTTCAGAAGTTTAGGGTCACTTAGAAATGTCCTTATTTTTGAAAGAAAAGCACAGTTTTTTTTCAATGAAGATAACATTAAATGAATCAGAAATCCACTCTAGACATTGTTAATGTGGTAAATGACTATTCTAGCTGCAAACGTCTGGTTTTTAATGCAATAGCTACATAGGTGTATAGAGGCCATTTCCAGCAACCATCACTCCAGTGTTCTAATGGTACATTGCGTTTGCTAACTGTGTAACTGTAGAAAACCCTTGAAAACCCTTGTGCAAGTATGTTAGCACAGCTGAAAACAGTTTTGCTGGTTAGAGAAGCTATAAAACTGACCTTCCTTTGAGCTAGTTGAGAATCTGGAGCATTACATTTGTTGGTTCGATTAAACTCTCAAAATGGCCAGAAAAAAGAGAACTTTCATGTGAAACTCGACAGTCTATTCTTGATCTTAGAAATGAAGGCTATTCCATGCGAGAAATTGCCAAGAAACTGAGGATTTCCTACAACGGTGTGTACTACTCCCTTCAGAGGACAGCACAAACAGGCTCTAACCAGAGTAGAAAGAGAAGTGGGAGGCCCCTCTGCACAACTGAGCAACAAGACAAGTACATTAGAGTCTCTAGTTTGAGAAATCGACGCCTCACAGGTCCTCAACTGGCAGCTTCATTAAATAGTACCCGCAAAACGCCAGTGTCAACGTCTACAGTGAAGAAGCGACTTCAGGGATGCTGGCCTTCAGGGCAGAGTGGCCAAGAAAAAGCCATATATGAGACTGGCTAATAAAAGGAAAAGATTAATATGGGCAAAAGAACACAGACATTGGACAGAGGAAGATTGGAAAAAAGTGTTATGGACAGATGAATTGAAGTTTGAGGTGTTTGGCTCACACAGAAGAACATGTGTGAGACGCAGAACAACTAAAAAGATGCTGGAAGAGTGCCTGACGCCATCTGTCAAGCATGGTGGAGGTAATGTGATGGTCTGGGGTTGCTTTGGTGCTGGTAAAGTGGGAGATTTGTACAAGGTAAAAGGGATTTTGAATAAGGAAGGCTATCACTCCATTTTGCAACGCCATGCCATACCCTGTGGACAGCGCGTGATTGGAGCCAATTTCATCTTACAACAGGACAATGACCCAAAGCGCACCTCCAAATTATGCAAGAACTATTTAGGGAAGAAGCAGGCAGCTGGTATTCTATCTGTAATGGAGTGGCCTGCGCAGTCACCAGATCTCAACCCCATTGAGCTGTTGTGGGAGCAGCTTGACCGTATGGTACGCAAAAAGTGCCCATCAAGCCAATCCAACTTGTGGGAGGGGCTTCTGGAATCATGGCGGGAAATTTCTCCAGATTACCTCAGCAAATTAACAGCTAGAATTCCAAAGGTCTGCAATGCTGTAATTGCTGCAAATGGAGCATTCTTTGATGAAAGCAAAGTTTGAAGGAGAAAATTATTAATTCAAATAAAAATCATTATTTCTAACCTTGTCAATGTCTTGACTATATTTTCTATTCATTTTGCAACTCATTTGATAAATAAAAGTGTGAGTTTTCATGGAAAACACAAAATTGTCTGGGTGACCCCAAACTTTTGAACGGTAGTGTATATATATATATATATATATATATATATATATATATATATACATACAGTACAGACCAAAAGTTTGGACACACCTTCTCATTCCAAGAGTTTTCCTGCCTATAAAAATTGTAGATTCACACTGAAGGAATCAAAACTATGAATTAACACATGTGGAATTATATACTTAACAAAAAAGTGTGAAACAACTGAAAATATGTCTTATATTCTAGGTTCTTCAAAGTAGCCACCTTTTGCTTTGATTACTGCTTTGCACACTCTTGGCATTCTCTTGATGAGCTTCAAGAGGTAGTCACCTGAAATGGTCTTACAACAGTCTTGAAGGAGTTCCCAGAGATGCTTAGCACTTGTTGGCCCTTTTGCCTTCACTCTGCGGTCCAGCTCACCCCAAACCATCTCGATTGGGTTCAGGTCTGGTGACTGTGGAGACCAGGTCATCTGGCGTAGCACCCCATCACTCTCCTTCTTGGTCAAATAGCCCTTACACAGTCTGGAGGTGTGTTTGGGGTCATTGTCCTGTTGAAAAATAAATGATGGTCCAACTAAACGCAAACCGGATGGAATAGCATGCCGCTGCAAGATGCTGTGGTAACCATGATGGTTCAGTATTCCTTCAATTTTGAATAAATGCCCAACAGTGTCACCAGCAAAGCACCCCCACACCATCACACCTCCTCCTCCATGCTTCACGGTGGGAACCAGGCATGTAGAGTCCATTCGTTCACCTTTTCTGCGTCGCACAAAGACACAGTGGTTTGAACCAAAGATCTCAAATTTGGACTCATCAGACCAAAGCACAGATTTCCACAGGTCTAATGTCCATTCCTTGTGTTCTTTAGCCCAAACAAGTCTCTTGTGCTTGTTGCCTGTCCTTAGCAGTGGTTTCCTAGCAGCTATTTTACCATGAAGGCCTGCTGCACACAGTCTCCTCTTAACAGTTGTTGTAGAGATGTGTCTGCTGCTAGAACTCTGTGTGGCATTGACCTGGTCTCTAATCTGAGCTGCTGTTAACCTGTGATTTTTGAGGCTGGTGACTCGGATGAACTTATCCTCCGCAGCAGAGGTGACTCTTGGTCTTCCTTTCCTGGGGCGGTCCTCATGTGAGCCAGTTTCTTTGTAGTGCTTGATGGTTCTGGCCACTGCACTTGGGGCCACTTTCAAAGTTTTCCCAATTTGTCAGACTGACTGACCTTCATTTCTTAAAGTAATGATGGCCACTCGTTTTTCTTTACTTAGCTGCTTTTTTCTTGCCATAATACAAATTCTAACACTCCATTCAGTAGGACTATCAGCTGTGTATCCACCTGACTTCTGAACAACACAACTGATGGTCCCAACCCCATTTATAAGGCAAGAAATCCCACTTATTAAACCTGACAGGGCACACCTGTGAAGTGAAAACCATTTCAGGTGACTACCTCTTGAAACTCATCAAGAGAATGCCAAGAGTGTGCAAAGCAGTAATCAAAGCAAAAGGTGGCTACTTTGAAGAACCTAGAATATAAGACATATTTTCAGTTGTTTCACACTTTTTTGTTAAAGGGGTATTCCCACGAACAACCATTTTTAAATTTGTAGATAATTAAAAGTTAAACATTTTTGCAAATATAAAAGTAATTAAACATTTTGCAGAGTTTTAAAGATTTCCTCTATATATCTTGTGGTCACAAGTTGTTGTCTTGATTGGTTGCCAATGGATATGACCATGAATGCAGGACCTTTCTAAGCTCAGAAAATCAGCCATGACTTCCTTATTGTGGCCGGGATATCTTCTGATACATGTAGTGCCCCTGCCTGATAACCCAGTTACAATAAGAAACTCATGGCTGCGTTCCTGACAAGTCCCAGACCATAGAAAGTTTCTGCATTTGTGGTCGTATCCATTGGCAACCGATCAGGAAAACAGACTGTCACTGCTAAGATAGTTAGAGAAAATCTCTTAAACTCTGCAGAATTTTTAACTACTTATATTTGCAAAAATGTTTAACTTTTACTTATCTACAAATATAGATATGATTATGTTCATGGGAATACCCCTTTAAGTATATAATTCCACATGTGTTAATTCATAGTTTTGATGCCTTCAGTGTGAATCTACAATTTTTATAGTCATGAAAATACAGAAAACTCTTGGAATGAGAAGGTGTGTCCAAACTTATTCACACAACAGAGAATAACAGCCGTGTGATGGACATTTTTGAATGGCAGCCACATGGTTGTTTTAATACCTTTGAATTTCTGTACGTCTATTCATATGTCTGTTTTTTTGATGGATTGTTTTTTTGACATGCTCTATCTCTGTCCATTTTGGCATACATAAAATAAAGCCATGTGAATAGACCCATAATCAGTTCATGGTTAGGTCTGTGAAAATGGCACTATCAGCAGACACGGTCATGTCCACGTGCACCAAACAGCTTCTTTGTATAGGATTAAACTGTATATAATTTTTATTCTTAGATAGAAGATTTTGTGCTGATTCACTTTTCTGTTGCAGAGCTCCAAATCTACTGTTTCCTGTCATAAAGCCCTAAAGTTAAATAATAAAATGATGTCTGGCTTAAGCCTCATTGGCTTTGCTTGACCGACAGGTCTTTTCCTATTTATGTACAGGGGCAGAACTGTCAACTTCAACATGCAGGAAGAAGCTGGAGAGTACCCACCCAGCCCCTGGCTTTTAAAACTTGATGATAAAGCATTTCCTGGCCCCAACACAGTATATCACCCTATTTACACAACTATAATGTCCCAAAGTGGCCTCCAGACAGTATAATATCCCATAGCGGCCCCTCCTCACAGTATAATGTCCCATGATGGCCCCTCCACACAGTATAATGTTCCATAGCATTCCCTTCCCACAGTATAATGTCCCATAGCTGCCCCTCCACACAGTATAATGTCCCATAGCGGCCCCAGCACACAGTATAATGTCCCATAGCGGCCCCAGCACGCAGTATAATGTCCCATAGTGGCCCCTCCACACAGTATAATGTCCCATAGCGGCCCCAGCATACAGTATAATGTCCCATAGTGGCCACTCCACACAGTATAATGTCTTCCTTATACTCTTCAGACCCCAGAATATAATGTTTGGGGGCCCAGGGGAGGTGCCAAACATAAAAACCAGTGTTACTCAGCTCTCTTGGGCTCCTGCACGACTCCACTTCAATGAAGTCCCAGACGTGGGCTATGCCGGCATTATTATGCGTCATAATGACGCTGGCCTGACCCACAGGACGTCTATGACATCACTAAAGAGGCCCGAAGACAGCAGCAAGTCCCGCTGGAGCTCAGGAGAGTAAGTAACATTGTTTTTTTTTATGTTCGCTCACCTCCTCTTGGCCCCCGCCCATTATACATGGACTGAAGTATAATAATGGCAGTTTCAGTTCAGCATTTGGTCCAAACAGAACTGCCAGGTGAACCTTGTGAGATGAATCTCTGGGGGATCGCTCTAAAAATAACCTTACCGTGGGCCTGCAACCTTACATCCCTCACATCCTCCCATATCAGTCATGTGATATGGGACACACGGGGCCCCCTGGAGGGCAGAAGGGGAATGCGGCGGTGGCTATGAGTAGGAACGGGGACTAGTAAGTAAATAGGGCCTGTTACCTGCTGGGGTTACTCCAGCAGGTAATGGCCTAAAAAAAAAAAAAAAAAAAAATCAGCAGAAGCCCACCGGGTTCTCTAAGGTCTCAGGCCCTGTAGCAGCCACTATGTTACACCACTGGTCATATGAATCTCCTGACAGATTCTTTTTAAACGCTATATACACATTTATAGTAATTGTTTATTATTGTATTATATATTTTATTGACTAGACAACATTTTTCAAATAGGGTTTTATTAAAAATTCTGCTTGATTTTTCTTCTTCAGCCTTCAATGCCTCTTATATAGTGCATGCTGCTCTGTCCTCTTCTCACAAGGATCTGTCTGAGTAGCTGCCTGACAGCTTGTTCTGTGACTGTTATCTTTGTTGTTCTGACTGTTCATAAACACTCATTTAAGATGAAATCTTAAACTGATAAGAATTCAGCTTAGGCTATGCTCACACTTGCACTGGGCTCTCTGTCATTTGGGTCCGCCGGGGGACCCAAACAACAGAGAGCCCATCTGCTAAAACAGCGGTTACCTGTGGACACTAGAGGACCCCATAGACTATAATGGGGTCGCCGGATGTCTGTTTCCGACATTTTTTATACTGAGAATGACGAAAAAGTCCTCCGTGCAGGACATTTCTCTCCGCCGATCAAAGATAACACTCATACAAGGAGATGTCAGGCAACTACTCAAATGGATCTCTCTGAAAAGGAAACACAGCAGCTTGCACTATATGCTAGCAAGTGAAGGCTGCAGAAGAAAAGACAACCAGAATTTTTTTTTATTAAAAAAAATGGTTTCTAGCCAATAATAGTTATGCAGTGATATTTATAAAAAAAAAAAAAAAAAAATCACAAAGGCGTACATAGCGTTTAAGCCCACCCCCCGTCCAGCTGTATACTATATACTTTTGAACTTTTTTGACACTTTGTAATTTTTGTACATTCTTATACAGTATTGCAGATAGCATTAGCAGCTGTATTATAATATAGATAAACATTACTGGAAAATAATGTAAAATTATAATAATAAAATCAATAAAGTGTCTAACTGAAATGACAATCCCTGAAGCAACAGTAGAGGGATTATAAGGGTCTACTGACATTTGCAAGTAAAAAGCAAAACTAAAAAAAAAATTGCAAGTTTGCAAATTATCTTATTTTAAAATATCTTGCCATTATATAGTTCATATGCAGTCTCCATGGTAACAGACAACAAGCAAGTCCTTTGTAGTCTGATTCTGTCATCTTGCTACCTTCTATCTGTCTGCTGCTTCTTGCTCACATACAGTTCATCTGCCAGATTATCACGAAGCTAGAGATAGATGGCAGAGAATGGAGACTTGTAGGCCTGCACAGCAGTAACGTGAGGCTACATGGGTGGAGAATACCTTATTATAAATGTATCTGATCTATTTATTTTACATGTTCATGAGTTTTGCCATGTCTATATTGATGCAGTAAAACTTCTGTAGTGGCACAATTATATGATTTGATGATCCAAAATAAAGCAGACAATCTGCATAGATATAAATGTATTTATCCATCTACTTAACTGTAACATTAAAGGGCTATTCCTATCTCAAGGATCATATTCTAACTTGTAGATAAAGCTAACTGAAGTGTTTTACCCCAATACATTGCTTTATCTACATTGCTCCATCTGCCAGATATAGCTAAATCTCTATCCTCAGTGTTTATAGCTGGTTGCCTAGGTTACAGACCACATCTCTGGTCAGACTGATGACTCAGGACCTGCTTCTGGCCATCTATAGTTTCTTCTTTCTCTGCATATTGCTTTCAGTTGCTGAGACCGGATAAAGTACTAGAAATGTTTCTTGATCAGTGTCTCTTATTTACATCCAGAGATAACTATGCATTTTACAACAAGCACAAGCATGCTGCTGGACTGAGCTGAAAACCAAGAAAGGGAAGAGGAGACAGGAGGGTAATTGAAATCCTGAGATGGGAAAACTCCTTTAAGAAGGTTGTTTTATGAAGATAACCTCTTCTCTAAAGTTAACCACCCCAGCAATCATCTGAAGCTCTAACTAACTACACAGTTATCCTGCAGCGACCACTGCTGGTGAAATGTAATATTACATGCTGGCTGTTTATATGAATAGCCAACCATGAAATAAATGAATGAGCTATGTCCAGCATCTGCTCCTTGGGCTGACTCTAAGAGGAACTGGAAGACTGGTGTACTCCCCAACCAAAACATCTGTCTTATTTATAAGTAGGTACACGCCTCTTCATAAGTGAGGCGCTCCTCTGCTGGGATGTGCGCCCGTGATAAAATTTACGCCAGCTTGTAGCTTGTGCCAGTAAACTGGCTTAAATGATATTAAATATAGTGCAATCCCCATGCCACTTTTACTTTCATGTAAGTGGCGTATGAAATGCAAAAACGCCAGTTGCAATCGGCGTTTAAAAAGTTGCAGAAACAAGATTTGCTACTTTTTTACAGCACATGTCTGGCATAAACTTAAAGGGATTATCCAGTTTTTAAAAAACATGGACCAAATAACAGGATGCATCAATACAAAACACTTCCTAATATATATCCTGTTTAAATTCAGCCCCGTTTATCTGATTTATTTTCAGGTCATTGACCACAGCTGTGACGTTTCGTTTGCAAGCTCACTACACCTCCCTGTGGGCAGTGCAGCCAGCAAACAAAATGTCACAGCAGCACGTGACCTCCTTGGCCCCTGAAGCCACTCGTGGGAGTGAGTTTTTGCCTGATCAGATATGCAGAGGAGAGCGATGCTGCAAGGACAGAAGAAGTGAGACACAAGACACATGGGAGGACATTTGCACACAGGGGAGACTGGAGAAGGGAGGGGTACACACAGAGTGAGAGCTGGCAGATAAATCATGGAAAATGTAGTTTGTCCACAGATTCACTGTATGTAAATAACAGTGATACAAGGAGCTGAAAGTAAAATAAAGCCAAGCAAAGGGTGCACAAGGGTACAGTGAGTATTTAGCACTGCTGTGGATGTATTTGCAGTTAATTTTTGGAAGCTGGATAACCCCTTTAATAATAAATCTCCCCCTATGAGGTCCACGTGCCTTTATGACAAGGATTAACAGGCAGTCCCTTTAACACTTAACATTATTTTCAGATACAAAAATATCTACGGAATTTCACATCTGCATTCCGCAGAGAGTGACAATCCATTTTCTCCATAATTCTATTAAAAGTTTACTCTGTGTTAAATTAACATAATTCCTTTTACAACCGCTCAGTGAACATCATTGGATTCATCTAATTATCTTAATTAAAATATATTCTGATTTCCTAGCAACAAAATTGAAAGGCATTAGCAAAGCTTTGGTTTATTTCAGATTTACAAAATTAAATGCTGTCAAAGAATGCACGTGCCGAGCACAGCGAGCTGTCATACTTCACATCATAAATACTATGCTGATCTCAGCAGAAATGCTTTACCTGGTCCGATGCAAAAAGATGCAATTACACTCAGAATGCAGACGATGCTAATGTAAGGGATCCACGGTGCACGGTCCTGTGTTTGAAAAGATAAAAATACAAGAATTTGAATATTAAACTACTGAAAATAGTTAACTAAAATAATTGCTTATAATCCAGCACTTCTGGGCGGAACTGTGAAATGGTTTATTATATTACAAAAATACAATCTATGACACTTTACTATTCTGGGCAGGGGTGTACCTAAAGGCTCACAGGTTCTGGTGCAAAAGCTCAATTTGGACTTCCCTGTACAACTTCGCCTTGCAACCGTCATCTGCATCCCACGTGTACATTTTAGCAGCATTTACATTGTCATCTCCTTCTCTATCTGGACCCAGACTGCCATGAAGACTTGTTCACAACATGTCTGTGCACACAAACTTCCCGTTATTCCTATCCTCTGCTGCTATCCCACACATAGTAAATAAGGAGAGACGACCCTCTAAAGATTTGTTTAGTTTCCCGGTTCAGATTGTTCGGCCCAAAGATTTGTTTCGAGTCGAACCAGAAGTGAAATTATTATACCGTGTGGTCTCTTCAGACCGTAGAGTGTAGTAGATGGAGGCCCAGGGGTGTAAAAAATAACAAACAATTGAATTACTACAAATACTCTTATAATTCCATGTCAGGTTTGCCATAGGCAAATCAATCCCTTATGAACATGTGTAGTAGAAACTAGCGGATCTGCATGAGGATTGGCGCCATTCCACAGACCTGATCTGCAGCTCTTCTGTCCCAAACTGATAAGAAGAATTAAAGAGTCCACTTTTTTTGTGGATAATTTTTTTTTCCCACAGCACAGCCAAAAATTTGTTTTCCACTGCATGTGAATAAGGTATGAAATACCCTATCCTCTTGCAAATTTGCTGTGTTGGAACAGAATAAGAAATGCTCAAGAGAAGTTTTACTTTAATATATTGTTACTCTTATATACAATGCATAGATATTGCTGGATGTTACAATCCACAAATATTGTAAAACGAATATTGTAAAAAAAAAATCCATCATCCAGCATTTTATGATACTCTAGTAATGAAATCAGTAAACTCTTACCTGGAAAGTCAATGATATAGTTAGTATTGCGAAAAACACCGTCATCAACCCAAAACCACCGATCAGTAGAATCCTTCTTCCAAGTTTTTCAACAGTCATTCCCTGGAGAAATATAAAACAAATACATAAAGTATTAATGTGGTTACATGTTAAACCCACAATCTATTCCTATACATGTATATATGTATGTACAGTGATGTGCAAAATTTTAGGAAGGTGAGTAAAAAATTATGTAAAATATGAATGCTTTCAAAATTAAAAGGGTTAATAATTTATTTTTGTCAATTCAAAAAAAAAAAAAAGCAAAGTAAATGAAGAAAAGAGAAATTTAAATCCCATTGGAGGAGGAGTCCTGGAAGTGATGATCCGGCCCCCGCAGATATAGACCTGATCTCATCATCATCCAGTCTGTCTGGGATGACATGAAGAGACAGAAGGATTGGAGCAAGCCTACATCCACAGAAGATCTGTGCTTAGTTCTCCAAGATGGCGGGAACAACCTCCCTGCCGAGTTCCTTCAAAAGCTGTCTTCAAGTGTGCCTAGAAGAATTAATGGAAGGCAAAAGGTGGTCACACTAAATATTGATGGGATATAGATTTTGCAGTCAATAAGGGTAACAGTGGGCTCTCACTTGCAGATGAAGCAAACGTTAACTTGGACCTAATAACTCACAAGTAAAGCCATCGAAAGTCAATGTTTGTTATAACTCTCGATTTATTGGATGTGTCATGTTAAAGTTTGCTACATGTACCATCTACAGCTACCGTGTGACTGTTTTAATAATGGTGTCTTCTGCTGTTGCAGTGGGGCATTAGGTTCCCCTCAGGTACCAGGTCCCAGAGGAAACTACCACACTCCTTAGCTACCTCCCTGTGCCTAACCTTTTCCTAGTCCTATAGGACTCTCAACCCTAATTAGAGATGAGCGAAGTATTCAAAAATTCGATTCGGCAACTTCGCCGAATTTCGCAATACGATTCTATTTGATCCAAATTAAATTGCGGCGAATCGCGTAACAAAAACAGCTATTTATTGGCTGCAGAGAGCTGGGGTGGGCGGCAAAATGGCAGAACCCCTTGGATGATGCGGTCAGTTACAGGTAACACCCTGCTCCAAAACCGATTGGGGGATTTAACACCTTGGATGCAGAGGTCAAATATGCTGTGTGCGCTCGAGAAGGGGTTAAAGGGATGTGACATCACAGGGCTGGCTGCTGATTGGCTACACGCATGGCATTGTGGGTGATCCTGCATTCCCAGAGTTCCTTGCCTCATGTAGAGCAGCCATTTTGAAGTAAATATGAATCGTTACCACGAAGCGTGAGGAAATTCGGATTCGATGCAAATCGAATATTTCCTGAAATTCAGATCGAATTCCACTTCTGCAGCTTCGATTCCCTCATCTCTAACCCTAATGCATAGCATTCATTGCAGCCAAATAAAAAGAGCAGTTAATTACGCTACATGAACCCAGACAAGGATAAGTAGTTTTCATGAAGTATACAACTAAATTACATGGAGAAAAGAACAATAACTCTGGAATCCTGTGTTTGTCACAAATTACTGAGGTGTGAATGAATTCATTGACAGTGTACTAGAAAACAGCCGAAAAAGAAAATATTGGAGAAATGTGTTTAATAGCATGAAAATTAGTGAGAAAAATCATTCATATGCAGGGCATAACACATACATGGTTAGGATTCAGTCCTTCAGAGGGTGTTAGTCTCTAGACTGATACAACATCTCACCATGGTCAACTTACACAATATACTTACAAGTTACAATGACATTGTGGTCTTGTACTGTAGAACCAATACACATACGTGCTTAGAGGTTTATAGAAAATACAGATGTGTCCTTCCTCACCTTTTCTCTTGGGTGGACATCTTCAGACATTTAAGTGTGTCATGAGATGACCAGCTTCACCAAAACAATATAATTTTATGATATTCTGTCACAAGATGTCTAAATATCTATCCTATATTTTCCTATGTCTGTCACTTCTCAAATGCCCTTGAGCCTTATGAACACTAGGGTAAAAGCAATCTCACATGATTAAATCTCTACCTTTCCCCTTTTAATAGTCAGAACTTATATTTGAATATCTGGCTCAAACCTTTTGTCTCCTTCCTTACCTTTCCTCTTGGCTCATTTTCAGATATGTGAGTCACAAGATGACCAGCTTTTCAAAACAATGTGATTTCACAGTAGTCTGTCATAAGATACCTAACCTATAAGTGTCTATGCAGTGGCTGAGAGTAAGAACAAAGCTAGTGCCAAGAAAAGGAGATTTGGAGCTGGGGTTACCCCATGCCCACCATGGTGGAAAAGGACAGAGGACTTGAGGAGGAAGTGAAGAGTAGGCGCCATTCACATCAGTGATTGTAGAGAACCCTGTGAGTGGAGACTGCCTAAGAAACTGTGCCTCCATGTTACTTGTGACTGGAAGTTTTCCTAAGTAAACTGAGCCACAAGTTTTGCATCTCCTGCATCATCAATTGCATCTTAAATCAAGGGAAACCCAGACCATCAGTCTGGAAAGTGCCCCAGAGGAAATACTGACACCCACATCCACAGTGGCACATTCCCCTCAACACTGTGCCACCCTTTGTGTGTGGGAGGTTTTGGTACTTAAGCTCTTGAGACAAGAGAGAGGGAGACAGAAGTAGAGTGTATCCTGGATTCTTGGAGGTATTATTCACACGACAAAATGTCTATAGTTCATTAGCAATATACATAATATGTTTGTGCAACTTATATATAGATTGACTATAGCGTATAGTTTTTCCCTTAAGTAGGCTGTACCACTGTGAGTCTAGAGCAGAGATTTGGTATGACCCAGAGAGACCAGCATTCTTCTGTATTCCTTGGAGGAGCTAGGAAGTGCTGTGAGCAATGAAACTTTAGATAGAGCCCATGCTGGTCTGGAGACCTCTCAGCCAACCAAAACTGCATTAAGAAGTAGACAGGAGGAAGAAGCATCATTCCTGTTTTGGCTGAAGGGTCTGAAGAGAGTGTACCAGCCTAGAATCTGAGGATAATTGTTACATGGCCTCAAAGCAATAATCCTGCCTTTGCCACCAGAAGGACTGGGCACACTATTAACTTATAGCCTTGAGTCGGTAGTGGTAGAGACTTTTGAGACTTGTAAAAGAGAGTGGCACACAGAGACATTAAGCCTTAGCAAGGAGAGCGCCGGCTGCCATCTGGGTGTACCAACTGCCAGCTCAGCCTCAACGCACAGTAGTAAACATTACAAGAAGTGTACCTCCATATTTGGATGCTGTTCAACTGTGTTCTACCTCAAGTAAAGTTGCAAATTACCCTGTTTCTGCATACCTCGTGTCTCCTGAGTATTATTCCTGCACGACCATCATTGGTACTCCAACTCCCATCAGGCTCTGGAGGGCTAACCACAACTAAGACCCCTTACAGATGACCATGGGCTAGGTCAGTGTACTATCTGAGTTTTTCCTGGGTTTTTGTGACAGTCAGGGTCACAAAATTCAGGATAGGTCCTATTCCTATCCGGTTTTGCGGCTGTGCTTCTGTGGCTTCATTGAATGAATACAGCCAGTGCACGGGCGGTACATGAATGACATGCGTGTGCCTCCAGTGCACCGGTCATGCTGTTCAATCATGGCTAGCAGCCAGCACATGGTCATGTGCAATTAGTCTAAAACAGGATGGGAAAACACTGCTACCATCCATCAGGTACCCTACAGGCCTCCACAGCACTCCCTCAGTCCAGGAGGAGAGTTGAAGGAATTGGTCGAGTTCATATCCACCATGGCATGTTCAAGTACTACTACACCCAGCCTTTGAGCTTCCTGAAACAGATGTAGCAGAATTAACCTGACTTTCTGCAGTGGAATAACTTGCCACATCATGATATTTTTTCAATGAGTTTTATTATATTCTGGCAGAAAGTCGGGTTAACTCTTTTATATCTGTATATGGTAAAGAGCAGAGACAGGTCCCGTTTTTAAAGTAAAGTTTCTAAAGTTTGGTGAATAATAATATGTTTCTCTTGCATTATTTACTTACCATTGTTATTTTTTTAAAAAAACAAATCTTACATTACAATAATGTACCAAAAATGGAAGAACATTCTGTCTTCTGTGAGCCATATTCATAATGTACTTTTAATAGCTAGAAAATGCAGACCAGGAATACGCACATGCAAGTAATACATATTCAATACACACTGTACTTATTAGGATACACAATGGAGCAAAATAGAAGTCAGAAAGTTCTAGTTATTCATGCCTGACAGTTTCCTTCTGTAACTATGCCTCTGCTAAGCACCACTGTGTGACACAATGATGCACAAATGCATTATTAAAGTTTCATAAAACTTTTGAGGGGTCAAGTTGACGTCAGAAGTTTTGATCAGTGAGGTATGGATGCTGAGATGCCCTCCAGTCGCTAAAAATAAGGGGCAGAAGCTTTCTTTGGGGAGGCAGGGTTAGTGTTGTACAGACTTATGGGCCAATTATAGCCAAAGTTGTGACCCACCAATTTAGCAATTTGTATGGACTCTCAGCACCTAAATCCCCACCAAACAAAACTTCTCACATGCCACTATGACATGTCCAATGTTTATGAGTGCACCTAAATGACTATATAATAAACCTAAAGAATGTAAGCAATGTATAGACTTCATGACCAGGTACTATTTGCAGTTGACTAGCAATGCAGTGATTTAGTTGCCCTTCTGGTCTGCTTCTATTGGTTCATGATATTTTATAGCGACCTATAAATATTCCTTCTATTGAATACTGCAATATCTAGCACAGGTTGCATGCATTTATACAGAGTATAAGGGTGGATTATGATAAGTGACCAGTCATGTATGTACCATAAAGGCACAGGCTCTCAGGAGTAGCCTGCTTGTTTTCATACTTGCTATGAATCGGCACAGAATTGTCTTCCTGACACTAAATAAGGCAGGGTTCACACTACCGTTGATGTCCGTTCTGATAGTGTCCGTTAAAAAAGGAAAAAAAAAACAAAAACGGACACCTATCATAACAGACATTAACGGACACTAACTGATGTTAATGTGTCCGTTTTTTTTAACTGATCCAATTAATGGATTGGTTAAAAAAAACGGACACATTAGCATCAGTTAGTATCAGTTAGTGTCCGTTTTTTTTAACACTGTCCGTTTTTTTAACACTGTCCGTTTTTTTTTTTTTTCTGCTTTCTGAGCATGCGCAGGAAAATAACGGACATAAAATAACGGACATTAACTGATGGCTATCAGTTACTGTCCGTTATAAGTCCGTTACCTATAGACTTCAATGTTAAAAAAATAACGGACACTTGCTGTCCGTCAAGAATCCGTTATTTCAAACGGACAAAAAAGTCCTGCATGTAGGATTTTTTGTCCGTGAAAAAAAAACAGACTTCTGACGGATTGGGTATAAACGGACACTAACGGACACAATATAAAACCCCATTGAAATTAATGGAAATTTTAACGGATTTCTGACGGTTCAGCTAGTGTCCGATGCTAAAATCTTGTAAAGGACAATAGCAACGGACACTACTGACGGTCACCAACAGTAGTGTGAACGCCCCCTACAGTGGTGGTATATTTGGAGTACATCTCATGTGAATGTGACCATTCATGAGGGCAGAGTTTCTGGTTGTATTCAGGTTTTGATCTGATGAGGTTCCTTTCCTACATAGAAGCAGTAAAACTATTAATGGGTTGGTAGAGTGGACAGTGATGTAACTAAAGGTTTACAGGTCCTGGTGCAGAGGTTTAGCTGGGACCCCCTGTGCAACTTCTCACAATCTTCTGTATATGTTAGCAGCATTTACATCTCCCTTTCCTTCTGTATCTGGACCCATATCTTCATGAAGATTTGTTTATAACATGTCTGTTCACACAAGCTTTCCATCATTTCCACGACACTGTCCCCCACATAATAATAATGTGCACTTCTGTACCACAGCCTCCCTCACAGAACCTCTCCTTGTGTGGCATCCCAGAGCTGGCTATGGCTGGGCTGAGGGTGATCTCTGTGCATTGTATTATTTCCTGTTGCTTCATAGCCTGTGTGACATAGCAGGGGGTCCTGAGTCTCACACAACACAGCGCCACCTAGTGAGCCTCACACATGCATTACACCTCCCATAGGATTGAATAGTAACCAAATGTCCAATGGGAGGACATCGTATGGGAAAAGGGGAGGAGTCAGCTGATCACTGGGTCCCCATGGTAACACCCCTGCAGGAAGGTCCTGCGTGTGAGGAGTTAGAAGTGTGGAGTGTTAGGAGGAGGAGGTGAGGAGATAAGTGTGATGTCCTGTGAAGAAAGCAGTGAGTTTAGTGCAGGAATCTCAAGTCCTAGACAGGCCCAGGAAGGTTGGGGGGCGGGCATACTCCGGTTTTTCGGAGGGTCCGGGCCCCGGGTGGGGGGGGCTGGGGCGGGGGGGGGGGTGGCGTTTTTTTTTTGGGGGGGGGGGGGGGGGGGGGGGGGTTTGGGGGGGGGGGGGGGGGGGGGGGGGGGGGGGGGGGGGGGGGGGGGGGGGGGGGGGGGGGGGGGTTCCCCCCCCCCGGGGGTTGGGGGCGGGGGTGTGGGGGGGGGGGGGGGGGCAATTTGGGGGGGGGGGGGTTTGTGTGGGGGTAGTAAGGGGGGGGGGGGGGGGGGGGGGGGGGGGGGGGGGGGGGGGGGGGGGGGGGGGGGGGGGGGGGGGGGGGGGGGGGGGGTTTTTTTTTAAAAAAACCCCCCCATCTGGGGGGGGGGGGGTTTTTTTTTTTTTTTTTGTGGGGGGGGGGGGGGTTCTTCCTTGGGGTTTGTTGGGTGGGGGGGGGGGTGGCGGCATCTATTCTCTTCCCCTGAGTGGGGGGGGGGGTGGGGGGGGGGGGGGGTGGGGGGGGGGGGGGGGGGGGGGGGGAGGGGGGGGGGGGGGGGGTGGGGGGGGGGGGGAACAGGAGGATTACAACCATCACGCCCATGCAGCGCCCCTGAAAGTTGGCGACCGTGTATGGTTAAGGAATAACCATCGAAATGGGAAATTGGATCCATTCTGGGAGAAAGAACCATACAGTGTCATCTCCATACCATATCCTGAATCCAACGTGTATGAGATCTCTAAACCTGGGAGACAGCCCCAAGTAGTACACCGAAACCGTCTGAAGCTGTGCCTTAAAGAAGGACTACCCACAGAGGTGCCCCCAGCTGAGACAACAAGTACAGAGATCTTGTCACCTTCTGAAGCGAAAGAGAGACCCCCAACGTTAACTGAGCTTATGTGGGCACCTAAACTACTACCATTTAGCTGTTATCCACCAATTGCTCTAGTGCAAGAGAACCCTTCGACAGATGATTTAATTGATTTCAGTGACTCTGTTCCTGATTCAAATCTCGTTCCACTTAGGCATTCTGAGCGTACCACAAAAGGCATACCTCCAACACGCTATAGTGATGCCATGGCTGTCCTTGGGTAAAAGAGGTAAACTGTCTCTGCTTCTGTATATATGTTATTCCTGCTCTGATTACATTAATGTTTTTCCTGTGTGTATATACAGTATATATATAATATCTTGCCATGTAATATAGTATTTACATTTATATGCAACAATCCAAGCCATAGTGCCTGGCTCACCGAGCCAAGGAAGATCTGTTACCCCATTGCGGTATGGACATTCGTGCTAGAGTGCCTACTCTTCCTTACAGAAAGGACTGTTTATTGTTTCTCAGAGAGACTCTCATGATAATGGACACTCACAAAATTTGTGCCAGAGAGCCTCTGGACCCATTTGCACTTTATTCGTATTTATTAACGTTATGTTACATTTCTCACCTTCACCCCAGCCCGTCGCCGAGGTCGGCTCAGTGAAAGAGGGGGGAGTATGTGGCATCCCAGAGCTGGCTATGGCTGGGCTGAGGGTGATCTCTGTGCATTGTATTATTTCCTGTTGCTTCATAGCCTGTGTGACATAGCAGGGGGTCCTGAGTCTCACACAACACAGCGCCACCTAGTGAGCCTCACACATGCATTATACCTCCCATAGGATTGAATAGTAACCAAATGTCCAATGGGAGGACATCGCCTGGGAAAAGGGGAGGAGTCAGCTGATGACTGGGTCCCCATGGTAACACCCCTGCAGGAAGGTCCTGCGTGTGAGGAGTTAGAAGTGTGGAGTGTTAGGAGGAGGAGGTGAGGAGATAAGTGTGATGTCCTGTGAAGAAAGCAGTGAGTTTAGTGCAGGAACCTCAAGTCCTAGACAGGCCCAGGAAGGTTGGAGAGCTGACATACTCCAGCTATTCAGAAGATCCTGTCCCCTGTCTGCCTAGCCATCGCCCTGAAGGAAGTCAAGCATCATTATCTTGTCAGCATGAGACTGTGGAGAGAACATTCTGGAACACGTGCTCCATAGCAAGTATCACAGGATCCAGGGGCCAAGGCCAGACCTGTGGAATATCCTGCCACCCTGACTATTGCATCCCTAAACTCTGAGCTATCAGGACCACATAACGTGAGTGGGGAATATTATGTACTAGTATCATGGTGGGCATCCTCCTATGTGCCAAATAGGAGCCCAGACGCACCTTAGGGCTGTAACACTGAAGTATAAGGGGCTAGGAACACCTTTCATCAAGTCTACCCTGCACCCCAGGACTTTGCTGTGTCACCAGGCGTACCCCGTTGTTTTGTATTGAAGAAACTGTTTAAGCATTTGTGCCTCCACACCCATGGAAGTAAAAGTTCAACTTTACAACCGTTTCTGTGTCTGACTCTGCACCGACAACATCAGGGCACCCCAAACACCACCAGTCGGCACAGTATAGGGGAAGCGCCCCGGGGGAACAATCATCACCAACATTTGTGCAGCCCCCTCATCACCGGTACCAGTGGTGGTAACGTGGGACAGCACCAGCGCTGCGCCCTCGTGCCCAGAGACCGTGACAAGTCTGCGCTGTTTGCACCCCGCAATCCCAACTGCAGCGTTACCTTCCATCTGGTCACCGCAAGAAAAACTGGCGTCACGAACAGGATACGGGTGTGTGCCATTTTGAGAAAGTCGCCACGAAAAGTGCGCCAAATTGTCTCCAGAGCATCGGTCTTTATTGTGGACTTTGCTAAGATCAAGTTTATTCCCTGAGAGTGCTTGCCACAAAGAGGGGGGAGCCCTATACCCCTGAAGTAAGCCCTAAAGACTGTCCTCTCAGTGTGTTACAGCCCTGGAAGAGTTAAAACGCCCAGGACTTGTTTGCTGCGCCACATCGCTGTGTAAGAACGCCCACAAAGGGTTAACTGTACCTTGCAAAAGTGCGGGAGATTTTTAGCACTGCCCATGAGGCCAGGAGACCCATCTGCCGCCATCTTAGGAGAGCCCAGAATGCTGAGCGCAATGCTCCAGCGCACCCATACAAGAAAGTGAAAGGCGAACGTGCCAGCGCCATTTCTGACTCTCCGGTGCCGCATCACCGTCCCTGCTGTGCACCGCTGATCTCTGGTCCACGCTGCAGTTGCTGTCAGTGAGTACTGTGCCTCCCTGTTCTTGTCTTCAGTCCTCCCACGGCCCCAGCGAGTGTTTTCCGTGTACCGTGTCCGTGGGGAGTGCCACCATTAAAGAGGGGGAGCACACCGTCAGCCTGCATCACAGTGACTCTGTTAATAGCTACAGCATTCTTAAAGGGACAGCATTCCAAGTTGTAGTCTCCATTCCCTGCCAGCAAGCAGTTGAGTTTCTTAAAGAGACGGCGACCTAATTTCAGTCATACCTGCAAACAACATGACTGAGCAAAGTGACATTGTGCCATCTGTTTCTAGTGATCCAGCAGTGCCCATGGCGAGCAGCCTACCATTCTCCATGCCATTTTACCCTGGCGCACCATGGCTGCCGCGCTACAAAGGGGAGGCGCATACCCTCAGGGACTTTCGTGAGAAGATGCTGTCTCTCTTCCAGTTCTATCCTCTGAATACAGAACAGCAGATACAGATCCTGCTGGGCCAGCTTGAGGGTGCTGCAGCTAGGGAGGTCAAATCCTGGCCTGCCTCTGACAAAAGATCCCCTGGGCAAATTCTGGACAAACTCCAGGTGAACTTTGACGTGCGATCTGTCTCCGAGGTAAAGATGCGCTTCTTTTCCAGACGACAACTACCTGGTGAGACCCTGCGGGACTATGCTTTATCCCTCCAAGAGGCGTTCAGAGCTGTGGTCCAAGTGGATCATAGAAGGGGCGGGTACCACATTGCTCCAGAGTCAGTTGCGAATGCTTGCTGCACAACATCCCAGCATCACGTTTGCTGACTTCAAGGCCCTTGCCATCCAGGTCTTGGGACAGGAGCAGCCCCAGCCGAGCCCAGTCATCTGTGCTCCCTCACCTGGACCCTCAACAAGCATTGCTCCAGTTGTCCTGCCACTACCTCTGGGTACCTCACCTGCTGCCCAAACTGCGCAGACTACACCAGTAGACTCCAGAGATGACCTTCTGGCCCGAGTGGATCATCTGACCCGTGCCATGGAACAGATCACCGTCCGTCTAGATCGTCTGACCCAGCCGTCTTTATCGTCCTGTGATCCTTTGCGAAGTCTCAACATCTCACCTGAGTCGCCACCCAGACGTCCGTCTTCAGTGAAACCTCCGCAGAGTGAGAGGCCATACTGTACCTATTGCCATAGATATGGACACACCAGGCCTCAGTGTTTTCAGTTAAACGGGCCACCCCCGAGGCAGCGGGCCGCCCTTCGGGAGGAAAGAAGAAGGGCCCAGGTGAATCTTCAGTGCATTGTCTCACTTCGTCTCAGCCTGCCCACACATCACAATCCGGGTGAACGGCGTCCCTCTGACAGCGTTGGTGGACACTGGATCTCAGGTAACAACCCTGCGCAAGCAGGTGTTCCTTGAACATTGGGACTTAGGTGTGTTGAATAGAACACCTGACACATGGATAAATCTGTGTGCCAGCAATGGACAGCCCATACCACAGCAGGGTTATTGGGAACCCACTATCCAGATTGGGGACTTGAAACTGCCTAGACAGGGTGTAATTGTCACTGATGTAGAGGATGATAGGTTTGCAGTTGTAATATTAGGCATGAATGTTTTACGCCATTGCTTTGCAGAAGTGTTGGATGCCTTGCATGCCTCTCTCCTTACAGCTTCTCCCAGTGACCAGCAGACCATTCAGCGGGCTATTCGTGTACTCAATGCCCAGCACAAGTTCGCCAACAAACAAGGTGAAATTGGTCGAGTCCGGATCCAAGATACCCGTCCAGTAACCCTACAGCCTGGAACAGAAACTATGGTGCTTCATAGCCTGTGTGACATAGCAGGGGGTCCTGAGTCTCACACAACACAGCGCCACCTAGTGAGCCTCACACATGCATTATACCTCCCATAGGATTGAATAGTAACCAAATGTCCAATGGGAGGACATCGCCTGGGAAAAGGGGAGGAGTCAGCTGATGACTGGGTCCCCATGGTAACACCCCTGCAGGAAGGTCCTGCGTGTGAGGAGTTAGAAGTGTGGAGTGTTAGGAGGAGGAGGTGAGGAGATAAGTGTGATGTCCTGTGAAGAAAGCAGTGAGTTTAGTGCAGGAACCTCAAGTCCTAGACAGGCCCAGGAAGGTTGGAGAGCTGACATACTCCAGCTATTCAGAAGATCCTGTCCCCTGTCTGCCTAGCCATCGCCCTGAAGGAAGTCAAGCATCATTATCTTGTCAGCATGAGACTGTGGAGAGAACATTCTGGAACACGTGCTCCATAGCAAGTATCACAGGATCCAGGGGCCAAGGCCAGACCTGTGGAATATCCTGCCACCCTGACTATTGCATCCCTAAACTCTGAGCTATCAGGACCACATAACGTGAGTGGGGAATATTATGTACTAGTATCATGGTGGGCATCCTCCTATGTGCCAAATAGGAGCCCAGACGCACCTTAGGGCTGTAACACTGAAGTATAAGGGGCTAGGAACACCTTTCATCAAGTCTACCCTGCACCCCAGGACTTTGCTGTGTCACCAGGCGTACCCCGTTGTTTTGTATTGAAGAAACTGTTTAAGCATTTGTGCCTCCACACCCATGGAAGTAAAAGTTCAACTTTACAACCGTTTCTGTGTCTGACTCTGCACCGACAACATCAGGGCACCCCAAACACCACCAGTCGGCACAGTATAGGGGAAGCGCCCCGGGGGAACAATCACCACCAACATTTGTGCAGCCCCCTCATCACCGGTACCAGTGGTGGTAACGTGGGACAGCACCAGCGCTGCGCCCTCGTGCCCAGAGACCGTGACAAGTCTGCGCTGTTTGCACCCCGCAATCCCAACTGCAGCGTTACCTTCCATCTGGTCACCGCAAGAAAAACTGGCGTCACGAACAGGATACGGGTGTGTGCCATTTTGAGAAAGTCGCCACGAAAAGTGCGCCAAATTGTCTCCAGAGCATCGGTCTTTATTGTGGACTTTGCTAAGATCAAGTTTATTCCCTGAGAGTGCTTGCCACAAAGAGGGGGAGCCCTATACCCCTGAAGTAAGCCCTAAAGACTGTCCTCTCAGTGTGTTACAGCCCTGGAAGAGTTAAAACGCCCAGGACTTGTTTGCTGCGCCACATCGCTGTGTAAGAACGCCCACAAAGGGTTAACTGTACCTTGCAAAAGTGCGGGAGATTTTTAGCACTGCCCATGAGGCCAGGAGACCCATCTGCCGCCATCTTAGGAGAGCCCAGAATGCTGAGCGCAATGCTCCAGCGCACCCATACAAGAAAGTGAAAGGCGAACGTGCCAGCGCCATTTCTGACTCTCCGGTGCCGCATCACCGTCCCTGCTGTGCACCGCTGATCTCTGGTCCACGCTGCAGTTGCTGTCAGTGAGTACTGTGCCTCCCTGTTCTTGTCTTCAGTCCTCCCACGGCCCCAGCGAGTGTTTTCCGTGTACCGTGTCCGTGGGGAGTGCCACCATTAAAGAGGGGGAGCACACCGTCAGCCTGCATCACAGTGACTCTGTTAATAGCTACAGCATTCTTAAAGGGACAGCATTCCAAGTTGTAGTCTACATTCCCTGCCAGCAAGCAGTTGAGTTTCTTAAAGAGACGGCGACCTAATTTCAGTCATACCTGCAAACAACATGACTGAGCAAAGTGACATTGTGCCATCTGTTTCTAGTGATCCAGCAGTGCCCATGGCGAGCAGCCTACCATTCTCCATGCCATTTTACCCTGGCGCACCATGGCTGCCGCGCTACAAAGGGGAGGCGCATACCCTCAGGGACTTTCGTGAGAAGATGCTGTCTCTCTTCCAGTTCTATCCTCTGAATACAGAACAGCAGATACAGATCCTGCTGGGCCAGCTTGAGGGTGCTGCAGCTAGGGAGGTCAAATCCTGGCCTGCCTCTGACAAAAGATCCCCTGGGCAAATTCTGGACAAACTCCAGGTGAACTTTGACGTGCGATCTGTCTCCGAGGTAAAGATGCGCTTCTTTTCCAGACGACAACTACCTGGTGAGACCCTGCGGGACTATGCTTTATCCCTCCAAGAGGCGTTCAGAGCTGTGGTCCAAGTGGATCATAGAAGGGGCGGGTACCACATTGCTCCAGAGTCAGTTGCGAATGCTTGCTGCACAACATCCCAGCATCACGTTTGCTGACTTCAAGGCCCTTGCCATCCAGGTCTTGGGACAGGAGCAGCCCCAGCCGAGCCCAGTCATCTGTGCTCCCTCACCTGGACCCTCAACAAGCATTGCTCCAGTTGTCCTGCCACTACCTCTGGGTACCTCACCTGCTGCCCAAACTGCGCAGACTACACCAGTAGACTCCAGAGATGACCTTCTGGCCCGAGTGGATCATCTGACCCGTGCCATGGAACAGATCACCGTCCGTCTAGATCGTCTGACCCAGCCGTCTTTATCGTCCTGTGATCCTTTGCGAAGTCTCAACATCTCACCTGAGTCGCCACCCAGACGTCCGTCTTCAGTGAAACCTCCGCAGAGTGAGAGGCCATACTGTACCTATTGCCATAGATATGGACACACCAGGCCTCAGTGTTTTCAGTTAAACGGGCCACCCCCGAGGCAGCGGGGCCGCCCTTCGGGAGGAAAGAAGAAGGGCCCAGGTGAATCTTCAGTGCCATTGTCTCACTTCGTCTCAGCCTGCCCACACATCACAATCCGGGTGAACGGCGTCCCTCTGACAGCGTTGGTGGACACTGGATCTCAGGTAACAACCCTGCGCAAGCAGGTGTTCCTTGAACATTGGGACTTAGGTGTGTTGAATAGAACACCTGACACATGGATAAATCTGTGTGCCAGCAATGGACAGCCCATACCACAGCAGGGTTATTGGGAACCCACTATCCAGATTGGGGACTTGAAACTGCCTAGACAGGGTGTAATTGTCACTGATGTAGAGGATGATAGGTTTGCAGTTGTAATATTAGGCATGAATGTTTTACGCCATTGCTTTGCAGAAGTGTTGGATGCCTTGCATGCCTCTCTCCTTACAGCTTCTCCCAGTGACCAGCAGACCATTCAGCGGGCTATTCGTGTACTCAATGCCCAGCACAAGTTCGCCAACAAACAAGGTGAAATTGGTCGAGTCCGGATCCAAGATACCCGTCCAGTAACCCTACAGCCTGGAACAGAAACTATGGTGTGGTGCCGTGCCCGTCCGGGCATAGAAAATCAGGACTACAAGGCCTTGCTACAACCCATACAGGTAGATGGCCAACCACTTGTCATGGCTGCCCGCAGCCTTGTCACAGTTTCCAATGGACGTGTTCCTGTCCGCTTGGTCAACTTGGGCGATGCTCCCGTGAACCTCCACAAGTTCCACTCTGTGGCCCTGCTACACCGGTTAGCACCAGAAGACATTTTCTCTGGTGATTCTACTGCCACACAGCGTTCCACCCAAGCTGCTGAGAACATTCAGAATGGAGCCACGAAGTCCTGGTGGGATGAATTGAACGTGGGAGACGCCAATACCCCTATAGAGCACATCAATGGGGTTCGCAATGTGGCCAAGCGTTACCAACAGGCATTCAGCAAACACCCATTGGACTTTGGTAAGACCACGACCATACAACATCGCATTCTGACTGGCGACCACCATCCAATCAAGGAGCGTCACCGTCCAATACCACCCGCGATGTACCAACCGGTGAAAAAGTTGATCCAAGAGATGCGAGATGCTGATGTCATCCGGGAGAGTAAAAGCCCCTGGGCAGCCCCGCTAGTCCTTGTCAAGAAGAAAGACGGAACCCTACGATTTTGTGTGGACTATCGTAAACTCAACAACGTCACGCACAAAGACGCATACCCATTGCCGCGGATTGAGGAATCTCTAACGGCTTTGGGATCAGAATCCTGTTTCTCGACCCTGGACTTAACCAGTGGATACTGGCAAGTCCCTATGGCGCCTGAAGATCGTGAAAAGACTGCGTTTACGACCCCGATGGGACTCTTTGAATTCAATAGTATGCCATTTGGGCTATGTAATGCCCCAGCCACATTCCAACGGCTTATGGAGAGGTGCCTCGGCCATGAGAATTTCCAGAGTGTGCTACTGTACCTGGACGATGTTATTGTATTCTCCCGGACATACCAAGAACACCTTCGTCACCTGTCCGAGGTATTCAAGGTACTTATACAGCACGGCCTAAAGGTGAAGCCCTCCAAGTGCTACCTGTTGAAACCCCAAGTTCACTACCTTGGGCATGTCGTGAGCGCACAAGGCATCCAACCTGATCCTGAAAAGATCACTGCAGTCCAGAACTGGAGAAGACCAAATACCGTCAAAGAAGTCTGAAGCTTCCTTGGATTCGCAGGTTACTACCGGCGTTTCATACCACACTTCGCCCAAGTAGCCGAGCCTCTGAACGAGTTGTTGCGCGGTTGTCCCAGAGAAAACTACAACCGAAAGCTTCCGGTAGACTGGACAGCGCGTCAAGAGGAAGCCTTTCAAGCGCTTAAAGCACTTCTGACGCAACCACCAGTTCTAGCCTATCCCGACTACAGTCAGCCATTCCGCTTGTACACAGATGCAAGTCACCAAGGTTTGGGTGCAGTGTTGTCCCAGGTTCAGGACAACAAAGAGCGAGTCATCGCCTACGCCAGCAGGAGTCTGAGAGGCGCGGAGAAGAACGACCAGAACTATAGTTCGTTCAAACTCGAACTTCTGGCGCTTGTCTGGGCCGTGACAGAGAAGTTTAAAGACTACCTGGCTGCCACACCCTTTACCGTGTACACAGATAACAATCCGTTGGCCCATCTGGACACTGCTCGACTGGGAGCCCTTGAACAACGGTGGGCCTCAAGACTCGCGAATTACAAGTTCTCTGTCAAGTATCGCAGTGGCAAGTCCAACGCTAACGCTGATGCACTCTCAAGGTTGCCTGTGGGAGAAGAACCACCCCGAGAAGACATCTGGGAAGAGGTGGAGATGCCACCATTCTACAACAAGTTTGCCCAACAGGTTGCTATTGGTGTCCCTGTAGAAGGAGAATCTCTGGCGAAAACAGCTGCCGAATCCCTCCAGGAGCCATCTCTGTGGAAAACGTTCCAAGAAGAGAGCAGAGTTTTAGGAGAATTGTCAGATTTCCTGCTTACAGGAAGAATACCAACCCGTGTAAAGAGAGGTCTTCATGACGTGGAATTAAAACGCCTTTGGCGACAGAGGAAGCGCCTGTTTGTCCAACGAGGCCTTCTACATAGAAACACTCTTGATCCTGTCACAGGTGAAAGGCTTCATCAGATCCTCGTACCAAGAAGAGACGCACAGATGATACTTGAGGCGTATCATGACAGATCCGGTCACTTCGGGGTACAAAAGACCGAAGCTACCATCCGTCGTCGCTTCTATTGGGTTGGGATGAGGAGTGACATTGAGAGTTGGTGCCGAGAGTGTCCCGCCTGTAGTATCACCAAGGAAGGTCGAAGAGATCAGAAGGCCCCTCTACATCCAATTAAGACTCAAAAGCCGTGTGAAATTGTTGCTCTGGACCATGTGAAGTTGGGTCCCACACGTTCCGGCTACAGCTACGCTCTGACAATGGTGGATCATTACTCCAAGTTCCTTGTCATCGTGCCTGTCAGAGATCTTACAGCAAGAACTACGGCTGAGACCTTCTACGCAGAGTTTCTCCGCCATTACGGTTGTCCTGAGCATATCCTCACCGACCGTGGATCAGTGTTTGAATCCCAATTGTTCCGTGAGCTGTGTCAGTTCCAAGACTGCAAGAAGTTGCGAACCACAGCGTATTACCCTCAAGGGAATGGTATGTGCGAGAAGGCAAATCAAGTGATCATCGGCATGCTAAGAACAGCCGCAGTTACACCTGGTGTTGAGTGGCCTGAGCATATCAAGGACTTGGCCTATATTTACAACAACACACCCCAAACATCTACGGGATACGCACCATTTTATCTAATGTTTGGAAGACAAGGTCAACTTCCTTCAGACTTAACCCTTGGTGTGAAGGTCCCTGACACCATCAATCCACTACCCATAACAGACTGGGTTGTTGAACACCGCCGGCGTATGGAGGAAGCTAAAGAGATAGTTGAAACGCGCATGGATGAGGTTCGTAGGAGACAACAGGAGGATTACAACCATCACACCCATGCAGCGCCCCTGAAAGTTGGCGACCGTGTATGGTTAAGGAATAACCATCGGAATGGGAAATTGGATCCATTCTGGGAGAAAGAACCATACAGTGTCATCTCCATACCATATCCTGAATCCGACGTGTATGAGATCTCTAAACCTGGGAGACAGCCCCAAGTAGTACACCGAAACCGTCTGAAGCTGTGCCTTAAAGAAGGACTACCCACAGAGGTGCCCCCCAGCTGAGACAACGAGTACAGAGATCTTGTCACCTTCTGAAGCGAAAGAGAGACCCCCAACGTTAACTGAGCTTATGTGGGCGCCTAAACTACTACCATTTAGCTGTTATCCACCAATTGCTCTAGTGCAAGAGAACCCTTCGACAGGTGATTTAATTGATTTCAGTGACTCTGTTCCTGATTCAAATCTCATTCCACTTAGGCGTTCTGAGCGTACCACAAAAGGCATACCTCCAACACGCTATAGTGATGCCATGGCTGTCCTTGGGTAAAAGAGGTTAACTGTCTCTGCTTCTGTATATATGTTATTCCTGCTCTGATTACATTAATGTTTTTCCTGTGTGTATATACAGTATATATATAATATCTTACCATGTAATATAGTATTTACATTTATATGCAACAATGCAAGCCATAGTGCCTGGCTCACCGAGCCAAGGAAGTTCTGTTACCCCATTGCGGTATGGACATTCGTGCTAGAGTGCCTACTCTTCCTTACAGAAAGGACTGTTTATTGTTTCTCAGAGAGACTCTCATGATAATGGACACTTACGAAATTTGTGCCAGAGAGCCTCTGGACCCATTTGCACTACTGTTGTTTCTATATGGACTGTCTGATGGTACCGCCAAAAGGTTCCATAAGTCTGAGTTTAATTATCTCTCCGTTACCCTTCAGACTTCTCATGGACATTCCAGGACTATGCCGGGAGGTCTTACCTCAAGTTTCTAAGTATTATATTTTTCTAAACTGTTAGTGACATTTGCACTTTATTTGTATTTATTAACGTTATGTTACATTTCTCACCTTCACCCCAGCCCGTCGCCGAGGTCGGCAAAGTGAAAGAGGGGGAGTATGTGGCATCCCAGAGCTGGCTATGGCTGGGCTGAGGGTGATCTCTGTGCATTGTATTATTTCCTGTTGCTTCATAGCCTGTGTGACATAGCAGGGGGTCCTGAGTCTCACACAACACAGCGCCACCTAGTGAGCCTCACACGTGCATTACACCTCCCATAGGATTGAATAGTAACCAAATCTCCAATGGGAGGACATCGCCTGGGAAAAGGGGAGGAGTCAGCTGATCACTGGGTCCCCATGGTAACACCACTGCAGGAAGGTCCTGCGTGTGAGGAGTTAGAAGTGTGGAGTGTTAGGAGGAGGAGGTGAGGAGATAAGTGTGATGTCCTGTGAAGAAAGCAGTGAATTTAGTGCAGGAATCTCAAGTCCTAGACAGGCCCAGGAAGGTTGGAGAGCTGACATACTCCAGCTATTCAGAAGATCCTGTCCCCTGTCTGCCTAGCCATCGCCCTGAAGGAAGTCAAGCATCATTATCTTGTCAGCATGAGACTGTGGAGAGAACATTCTGCAACACGTGCTCCATAGCCAGTATCACAGGATCCAGGGGCCAAGGCCAGACCTGTGGAATATCCTGCCACCCTGACTATTGCACCCCCGAAACTCTGAGCTATCAGGACCACATAACGTGAGTGGGGAATATTATGTACTAGTATCATGGTGGGCATCCTCCTATGTGCCAAATAGGAGCCCAGACGCACCTTAGGGCTGTAACACTGAAGTATAAGGGGCTAGGAACACCTTTCATCAAGTCTACCCTGCACCCCAGGACTTTGCTGTGTCACCAGGTGTACCCCGTTGTTTTGTATTGAAGAAACTGTTTAAGCATTTGTGCCTCCACACCCATGGAAGTAAAAGTTCAACTTTACAACCGTTTCTGTGTCTGACTCTGCACCAACAACATCAGGGCGCCCCAAACACCACCAGTAGGCACAGTATAGGGGAAACGCCCCGGGGGAACAATCACCACCAACATTTGTGCAGCCCCCTCATCACCGGTACCAGTGGTGGTAACGTGGGACAACACCAGCGCTGCGCCCTCGTGCCCAGAGACCGTGACAAGTCTGCGCTGCTTGCACCCCGCAATCCCAACTGCAGCATTACCTTCCATCTGGTCACCGCAAGAAAAACTGGCGTCAAGAACAGGATACGGGTGTGTGCCATTTTGAGAAAGTCGCCACGAAAGGTGCGCCAAATTGTCTCCAGAGCATCGGTCTTTATTGTGGACTTTGCTAAGATCAAGTTTATTCCCTGAGAGTGCTTGCCACAAAGAGGGGGAGCCCTATACCCCTGAAGTAAGCCCTAAAGACTGTCCTCTCAGTGTGTTACAGCCCTGGAAGAGTTAAAACGCCCAGGACTTGTTTGCTGTGCCACATCGCTGTGTAAGAACGCCCACAAAGGGTTAACTGTACCTTGCAAAAGTGCGGGAGATTTTTAGCACTGCCCATGAGGCCAGGAGACCCATCTGCCGCCATCTTAGGAGAGCCCAGAATGCTGAGCGCAATGCTCCAGCGCACCCATACAAGAAAGTGAAAGGCGAACGTGCCGGCGCCATTTCTGACTCTCCGGTGCCGCATCATAGTCCCTGCTGTACACCGCTGATCTCTGGTCCACGCTGCAGTTGCTGTCAGTGAGTACTGTGCCTCCCTGTCCTTGTCTTCAGTCCTCCCACGGCCCCAGCGAGTGTTTTCCGTGTACAGTGTCCGTGGGGAGTGCCACCATTAAAGAGGGGGGAGCACACCGTCAGCCTGCATCACAGTGACTCTGTTAATAGCTACAGCATTCCAAGTTGTAGTCTCCATTCCCTGCCAGCAAGCAGTTGAGTTTCTTAAAGAGACGGCGACCTAATTTCAGTCATACCTGCAAACAACATGACTGAGCAAAGTGACATTGTGCCATCTGTTTCTAGTGATCCAGCAGTGCCCATGGCGAGCAGCCTACCATTCTCCATGCCATTTTACCCTGGCGCACCATGGCTGCCGCGCTACAAAGGGGAGGCGCATACCCTCAGGGACTTTCGTGAGAAGATGCTGTCTCTCTTCCAGTTCTATCCTCTGAATACAGAACAGCAGATTCAGATCCTGCTGGGCCAGCTTGAGGGTGCTGCAGCTAGGGAGGTCAAATCCTGGCCTGCCTCTGACAAAAGAACCCCTGGGCAAATTCTGGACAAACTCCAGGTGAACTTTGACGTGCGATCTGTCTCCGAGGTAAAGATGCGCTTCTTTTCCAGACGACAACTACCTGGTGAGACCCTGCGGGACTATGCTTTATCCCTCCAAGAGGCGTTCAGAGCTGTGGTGCAAGTGGATCCACGTGAAAATGTGGACTCTGATAAAATCTTGCTTGACCGCTTCATAGAAGGGGCGGGTACCACATTGCTCCAGAGTCAGTTGCGAATGCTTGCTGCACAACATCCCAGCATCACGTTTGCTGACTTCAAGGCCCTTGCCATCCAGGTCTTGAGACAGGAGCAGCCCCAGCCGAGCCCAGTCATCTGTGCTCCCTCACCTGGACCCTCAACAAGCATTGCTCCAGTTGTCCTGCCACTACCTCTGGGTACCTCACCTGCTGCCCAAACTGCGCAGACTACACCAGCAGACTCCAGAGATGACCTTCTGGCCCGAGTGGTTCATCTGACCCGTGCCATGGAACAGATCACCGTCCGTCTAGATCGTCTGACCCAGCCGTCTTCATCGTCCAGTGATCCTTTGCGAAGTCTCAACATCTCACCTGAGTCGCCACCCAGACGTCCGTCTTCAGTGAAACCTCCGCAGAGTGAGAGGCCATACTGTACCTATTGCCATAGATATGGACACACCAGGCCTCAGTGTTTTCAGTTAAACGGGCCACCCCCGAGGCAGCGGGCCGCCCCTCGGGAGGAAAGAAGAAGGGCCCAGGTGAATCTTCAGTGCCATTGTCACGCTTCGTCTCAGCCTGCCCACACATCACAATCCGGGTGAACGGCGTCCCTCTGACAGCGTTGGTGGACACTGGATCTCAGGTAACAACCCTGCGCAAGCAGGTGTTCCTTGAACATTGGGACTTAGATGTGTTGAATAGAACACCTGACACATGGATAAATCTGTGTGCCAGCAATGGACAGCCCATACCACAGCAGGGTTATTGGGAACCCACTATCCAGATTGGGGACTTGAAACTGCCTAGACAGGGTGTAATTGTCACTGATGTAGAGGATGATAGGTTTGCAGTTGTAATATTAGGCATGAATGTTTTACGCCATTGCTTTGCAGAAGTGTTGGATGCCTTGCATGCCTCTCTCCTTACAGCTTCTCCCAGTGACCAGCAGAACATTCAGCGGGCCATTCGTGTACTCAATGCCCAGCACAAGTTCGCCAACAAACAAGGTGAAATTGGTCGAGTCCGGATCCAAGATACCCGTCCAGTAACCCTACAGCCTGGAACAGAAACTATGGTGTGGTGCCGTGCCCGTCCGGGCATAGAAAATCAGGACTACGAGGCCTTGCTACAACCCATACAGATAGATGGCCAACCACTTGTCATGGCTGCCCGCAGCCTTGTCACAGTTTCCAATGGACGTGTTCCTGTCCGCTTAGTCAACTTGGGCGATGCTCCAGTGAACCTCCACAAGTTCCACTCTGTGGCCCTGCTACACCGGTTAGCACCAGAAGACATTCTCTCTGGTGATTCTACCGCCACACAGCATTCCACCCAAGCTGCTGAGAACATTCAGAATGGAGCCACGAAGTCCTGGTGGGATGAATTGAACGTGGGAGACGCCAATACCCCAATAGAGCACATCAATGGGGTTCGCAATGTGGCCAAGCGTTACCAACAGGCATTCAGCAAACACCCATTGGACTTTGGTAAGACCACGACCATACAACATCGCATTCTGACTGGCGACCACCATCCAATCAAGGAGCGTCACCGTCCAATACCACCAGCGATGTACCAACCGGTGAAAAAGTTGATCCAAGAGATGCGAGATGCTGATGTCATCCGGGAGAGTAACAGCCCCTGGGCAGCCCCGCTAGTCCTTGTCAAGAAGAAAGACGGAACCCTACGATTTTGTGTGGACTATCGTAAACTCAACAACGTCACGCACAAAGACGCATACCCATTGCCGCGGATTGAGGAATCTCTAACGGCTTTGGGATCAGCTACCTGTTTCTCGACCCTGGACTTAACCAGTGGATACTGGCAAGTCCCTATGGCGCCTGAAGATCGTGAAAAGACTGCGTTTACGACCCCGATGGGACTCTTTGAATTTAATAGTATGCCATTTGGGCTATGTAATGCCCCAGCCACATTCCAACGGCTTACGGAGAGGTGCCTCGGCCATGAGAATTTCCAGAGTGTGCTACTGTACCTGGACGATGTTATTGTATTCTCCCGGACATACCAAGAACACCTTCGTCACCTGTCCGAGGTATTCAAGGTACTTATACAGCACGGCCTAAAGGTGAAGCCCTCCAAGTGCTACCTGTTGAAACCCCAAGTTCACTACCTTGGGCATGTCGTGAGCGCACAAGGCGTCCAACATGATCCTGAAAAGATCACTGCAGTCCAGAACTGGCGAAGACCAACTACCGTCAAAGAAGTCCGAAGCTTCCTTGGATTCGCAGGTTACTACCGGCGTTTCATACCACACTTCGCCCAAGTAGCCGAGCCTCTGAACGAGTTGTTGCGCGGTTGTCCCAGAGAAAACTACAACCGAAAGCTTCCGGTAGACTGGACAGCGCGTCAAGAGGAAGCCTTTCAAGCGCTTAAAGCACTTCTGACGCAACCACCAATTCTAGCCTATCCCGACTACAGTCAGCCATTCCGCTTGTACACAGATGCAAGTCACCAAGGTTTGGGTGCAGTGTTGTCCCAGGTTCAGGACAACAAAGAGCGAGTCATCGCCTACGCCAGCAGGAGTCTGAGAGGCGCGGAGAAGAACGACCAGAACTATAGTTCTTTCAAACTCGAACTTCTGGCGCTTGTCTGGGCCGTGACAGAGAAGTTTAAAGACTACCTGGCTGCCACACCCTTTACCGTGTACACAGATAACAATCCGTTGGCGCATCTGGACACTGCTCGACTGGGAGCCCTTGAACAACGGTGGGCCTCAAGACTCGCGAATTACAAGTTCTCTGTCAAGTATCGCAGTGGCAAGTCCAACGCTAACGCTGATGCACTCTCAAGGTTGCCTGTGGGAGAAGAACCACCCCGAGAAGACATCTGGGAAGAGGTGGAGATGCCACCATTCTACAACAAGTTTGCCCAACAGGTTGCTATTGGTGTCCCTGTAGAAGGAGAATCTCTGGCGAAAACAGCCGCCGAATCCCTCCAGGAGCCATCTCTGTGGAAAACGTTCCAAGAAGAGAGCAGAGTTTTAGGAGAATTGTCAGATTTCCTGCTTACAGGAAGAATACCAACCCGTGTAAAGAGAGGTCTTCATGACGTGGAATTAAAACGCCTTTGGCGACAGAGGAAGCGCCTGTTTGTCCAACGAGGCCTTCTACATAGAAACACTCTTGATCCTGTCACAGGTGAAAGGCTTCATCAGATCGTCGTACCAAGAAGAGACGCACAGATGATACTTGAGGCGTATCATGACAAATCCGGTCACTTCGGCGTACAAAAGACCGAAGCTACCATCCGTCGTCGCTTCTATTGGGTTGGGATGAGGAGTGACATTGAGAGTTGGTGCCGAGAGTGTCCCGCCTGTAGTATCACCAAGGAAGGTCGAAGAGATCAGAAGGCCCCTCTACATCCAATTAAGACTCAAAAGCCGTGTGAAATTGTTGCTCTGGACCATGTGAAGTTGGGTCCCACACGTTCCGGCTACAGCTACGCTCTGACAATGGTGGATCATTACTCCAAGTTCCTTGTCATCGTGCCTGTCAGAGATCTTACATCAAGAACTACGGCTGAGACCTTCTACGCAGAGTTTGTCCGCCATTACGGTTGTCCTGAGCATATCCTCACCGACCGTGGATCGGCGTTTGAATCCCAATTGTTCCGTGAGCTGTGTCAGTTCCAAGACTGCAAGAAGTTGCGAACCACAGCGTATCACCCTCAAGGGAATGGTATGTGCGAGAAGGCAAATCAAGTGATCATCGGCATGCTAAGAACAGCCGCAGTTACACCTGGTGTTGAGTGGCCTGAGCGTATCAAGGACTTGGCCTATATTTACAACAACACACCCCAAACATCTACGGGATACGCACCATTTTATCTAATGTTTGGAAGACAAGGTCAACTTCCTTCAGACTTAACCCTTGGTGTGAAGGTCCCTGACACCATCAATCCACTACCCATAACAGACTGGGTTGTTGAACACCGCCGACGTATGGAGGAAGCTAAAGAGATAGTTGAAACGCGCATGGATGAGGTTCGTAGGAGACAACAGGAGGATTACAACCATCACGCCCATTCAGCGCCCCTGAAAGTTGGCGACCGTGTATGGTTAAGGAATAACCATCGAAATGGGAAATTGGATCCATTCTGGGAGAAAGAACCATACAGTGTCATCTCCATACCATATCCTGAATCCAACGTGTATGAGATCTCTAAACCTGGGAGACAGCCCCAAGTAGTACACCGAAACCGTCTGAAGCTGTGCCTTAAAGAAGGACTACCCACAGAGGTGCCCCCAGCTGAGACGAGTACAGAGATCTTGTCACCTTCTGAAGCGAAAGAGAGACCCCCAACGTTAACTGAGCTTATGTGGGCACCTAAACTACTACCATTTAGCTGTTATCCACCAATTGCTCTAGTGCAAGAGAACCCTTCGACAGATGATTTAATTGATTTCAGTGACTCTGTTCCTGATTCAAATCTCGTTCCACTTAGGCATTCTGAGCGTACCACAAAAGGCATACCTCCAACACGCTATAGTGATGCCATGGCTGTCCTTGGGTAAAAGAGGTAAACTGTCTCTGCTTCTGTATATATGTTATTCCTGCTCTGATTACATTAATGTTTTTCCTGTGTATATATACAGTATATATATAATATCTTGCCATGTAATATAGTATTTACATTTATATGCAACAATCCAAGCCATAGTGCCTGGCTCACCGAGCCAAGGAAGATCTGTTACCCTATTGCGGTATGGACATTGGTGCTAGAGTGCCTACTCTTCCTTACAGAAAGGACTGTTTATTGTTTCTCAGAGAGACTCTCATGATAATGGACACTCACAAAATTTGTGCCAGAGAGCCTCTGGACCCATTTGCACTTTATTCGTATTTATTAACGTTATGTTACATTTCTCACCTTCACCCCAGCCCGTCGCCGAGGTCGGCTCAGTGAAAGAGGGGGAGTATGTGGCATCCCAGAGCTGGCTATGGCTGGGCTGAGGGTGATCTCTGTGCATTGTATTATTTCCTGTTGCTTCATAGCCTGTGTGACATAGCAGGGGGTCCTGAGTCTCACACAACACAGTGCCACCTAGTGAGCCTCACACATGCATTACACCTCCCATAGGATTGAATAGTAACCAAATGTCCAATGGGAGGACATCGCCTGGGAAAAGGGGAGGAGTCAGCTGATCACTGGGTCCCCATGGTAACACCCCTGCAGGAAGGTCCTGCGTGTGAGGAGTTAGAAGTGTGGAGTGTTAGGAGGAGGAGGTGAGGAGATAAGTGTGATGTCCTGTGAAGAAAGCAGTGAGTTTAGTGCAGGAACCTCAAGTCCTAGACAGGCCCAGGAAGGTTGGAGAGCTGACATACTCCAGCTATTCAGAAGATCCTGTCCCCTGTCTGCCTAGCCATCGCCCTGAAGGAAGTCAAGCATCATTATCTTGTCAGCATGAGACTGTGGAGAGAACATTCTGGAACACGTGCTCCATAGCAAGTATCACAGGATCCAGGGGCCAAGGCCAGACCTGTGGAATATCCTGCCACCCTGACTATTGCACCCCGAAACTCTGAGCTATCAGGACCACATAACGTGAGTGGGGAATATTATGTACTAGTATCATGGTGGGCATCCTCCTATGAGCCAAATAAGAGTCCAGACGCACCTTAGGGCTGTAACACTGAAGTATAAGGGGCTAGGAACACCTTTCATCAAGTCTACCCTGCACCCCAGGACTTTGCTGTGTCACCAGGCGTACCCCGTTGTTTTGTATTGAAGAAACTGTTTAAGCATTTGTGCCTCCACACCCATGGAAGTAAAAGTTCAACTTTACAACCGTTTCTGTGTCTGACTCTGCACCGACAACATCAGGGCGCCCCAAACACCACCAGTCGGCACAGTATAGGGGAAGCGCCGCGGGGGAACAATCACCACCAACATTTGTGCAGCCCCCTCATCACCGGTACCAGTGGTGGTAACGTGGGACAGCACCAGCGCTGCACCCTCGTGCCCAGAGACCGTGACAAGTCTGCGCTGTTTGCACCCCGCAATCCCAACTGCAGCGTTACCTTCCATCTGGTCACCGCAGTCCCAGGTTCAGGACAACAAAGAGCGAGTCATTGCCTACGCCAGCAGGAGTCTGAGAGGTGCGGAGAAGAACGACCAGAACTATAGTTCTTTAAAACTCGAACTTCTGGCGCTTGTCTGGTCCGTGACAGAGAAGTTTAAAGACTACCTGGCTGCCACACCCTTTACCGTGTACACAGATAACAATCCGTTGGCGCATCTGGACACTGCTCGACTGGGAGCCCTTGAACAACGGTGGGCTTCAAGACTTGCGAATTACAAGTTCTCTGTCAAGTATCGCAGTGGCAAGTCCAACGCTAACGCTGATGCACTCTCAAGGTTGCCTGTGGGAGAAGAACCACCCCGAGAAGACATCTGGGAAGAGGTGGAGATGCCACCATTCTACAACAAGTTTGCCCAACAGGTTGCTATTGGTGTCCCTGTAGAAGGAGAACCTCTGGCGAAAACAGCTGCCGAATCCCTCCAGGAGCCATCTCTGTGGAAAACGTTCCAAGAAGAGAGCAGAGTTTTAGGAGAATTGTCAGATTTCCTGCTTACAGGAAGAATACCAACCCGTGTAAAGAGAGGTCTTCATGACGTGGAATTAAAACGCCTTTGGCGACAGAGGAAGCGCCTGTTTGTCCAACGAGGCCTTCTACATAGAAACACTCTTGATCCTGTCACAGGTGAAAGGCTTCATCAGATCTTCGTACCAAGAAGAGACGCACAGATGATACTTGAGGCGTATCATGACAGATCCGGTCACTTCGGGGTACAAAAGACCGAAGCTACCATCCGTCGTCGCTTCTATTGGGTTGGGATGAGGAGTGACATTGAGAGTTGGTGCCGAGAGTGTCCCGCCTGTAGTATCAGCAAGGAAGGTCGAAGAGATCAGAAGGCCCCTCTACATCCAATTAAGACTCAAAAGCCGTGTGAAATTGTTGCTCTGGACCATGTGAAGTTGGGTCCCACACGTTCCGGCTACAGCTACGCTCTGACAATGGTGGATCATTACTCCAAATTCCTTGTCATCGTGCCTGTCAGAGATCTTACAGCAAGCACTACGGCTGAGACCTTCTACGCAGAGTTTGTCCGCCATTACGGTTGTCCTGAGCATATTCTCACCGACCGTGGATCGGCGTTTGAATCCCAATTGTTCCGTGAGCTGTGTCAGTTCCAAGACTGCAAGAAGTTGCGAACCACAGTGTATCACCCTCAAGGGAATGGTATGTGCGAGAAGGCAAATCAAGTGATCATCGGCATGCTAAGAACAGCCGCAGTTACACCTGGTGTTGAGTGGCCTGAGCGTATCAAGGACTTGGCCTATATTTACAACAACACACCCCAAACATCTACGGGATACGCACCATTTTATCTAATGTTTGGAAGACAAGGTCAACTTCCTTCAGACTTAACCCTTGGTGTGAAGGTCCCTGACACCATCAATCCACTACCCATAACAGACTGGGTTGTTGAACACCGCAGACGTATGGAGGAAGCTAAAGAGGTAGTTGAAACGCGCATGGATGAGGTTCATAGGAGACAACAGGAGGATTACAACCATCGCGCCCATGCAGCGCCCCTGAAAGTTGGCGACCGTGTATGGTTAAGGAATAACCATCGAAATGGGAAATTGGATCCATTCTGGGAGAAAGAACCATACAGTGTCATCTCCATACCATATCCTGAATCCGACATGTATGAGATCTCTAAACCTGGGAGACAGCCCCAAGTAGTACACCGAAACCGTCTGAAGCTGTGTCTTAAAGAAGGACTACCCACAAAGGTGCCCCCAGCTGAGACAACGAGTACAGAGATCTTGTCACCTTCTGAAGCGAAAGAGAGACCCCCAACGTTAACTGAGCTTATGTGGGCGCCTAAACTACTACCATTTAGCTGTTATCCACCACTTGCTCTAGTGCAAGAGAACCCTTCGACAGATGATTTAATTGATTTCAGTGACTCTGTTCCTGATTCAAATCTCGTTCCACTTAGGCGTTCTGAGCGTACCACAAAAGGCATACCTCCAACACGCTATAGTGATGCCATGGCTGTCCTCGGGTAAAAGAGGTTAACTGTCTCTGCTTCTGTATATATGTTATTCCTGCTCTGATTACATTAATGTTTTTCCTGTGTGTATATACAGTATATATATAATATCTTGCCATGTAATATAGTATTTACATTTATATGCAACAATCCAAGCCATAGTGCCTGGCTCACCGAGCCAAGGAAGTTCTGTTACCCCATTGCGGTATGGACATTGGTGCTAGAGTGCCTACTCTTCCTTACAGAAAGGACTGTTTATTGTTTCTCAGAGAGACTCTCATGATAATGGACACTTACAAAATTTGTGCCAGAGAGCCTCTGGACCCATTTGCACTACTGTTGTTTCTATATGGACTGTCTGATGGTACCGCCAAAAGGTTCCATAAGTCTGAGTTTAATTATCTCTCCGTTACCCTTCAGACTTCTCATGGACATTCCAGGACTATGCCGGGAGGTCTTACCTCAAGTTTCTAAGTATTATATTTTTCTAAACTGTTAGTGACATTTGCACTTTATTCGTATTTATTAACGTTATGTTACATTTCTCACCTTCACCCCAGCCCGTTGCCGAGGTCGGCTCAGTGAAAGAGGGGGAGTATGTGGCATCCCAGAGCTGGCTATGGCTGGGCTGAGGGTGATCTCTGTGCATTGTATTATTTCCTGTTGCTTCATAGCCTGTGTGACATAGCAGGGGGTCCTGAGTCTCACACAACACAGCGCCACCTAGTGAGCCTCACACATGCATTACACCTCCCATGGGATTGAATAGTAACCAAATGTCCAATGAGAGGACATCACCTGGGTAAAGGGGAGGAGTCACTTGATCACTGGGTCCCCATGGTAACACCCCTGAAGGAAGGTCCTGCATGTGAGGAGTTAGAAGTGTGGAGTGTTAGGAGGAGGAGGTGAGGAGATAAGTGTGATGTCCTGTGAGTATAGTGCAGGAATCTCAAGTCCTAGACAGGCCCAGGAAGGTTGGAGAGCTGACATACTCCAGCTATTCAGAAGATCCTGTCCCCTGTCTGCCTAGCCATCGCCCTGAAGGAAGTCAAGCATCATTATCTTGTCAGCATGAGACTGTGGAGAGAACATTCTGGAACACGTGCTCCATAGCAAGTATCACAGGATCCAGGGGCCAAGGCCAGACCTGTGGCATATCCTGCCACCCTGACTATTGCACCCCGAAACTCTGAGCTATCAGGACCACATAACGTGAGTGGGGAATATTATGTACTAGTATCATGGTGGGCATCCTCCTATGTGCCAAATAGGAGCCCAGACGCACCTTAGGGCTGTAACACTGAAGTATAAGGGGCTAGGAACACCTTTCATCAAGTCTACCCTGCACCCCAGGACTTTGCTGTGTCACCAGGCGTACCCCGTTGTTTTGTATTGAAGAAACTGTTTAAGCATTTGTGCCTCCACACCCATGGAAGTAAAAGTTCAACTTTACAACCGTTTCTGTGTCTGACTCTGCACCGACAACATCAGGGCGCCCCAAACACCACCAGTCGGCACAGTATAGGGGAAGCGCCCCGGGGGAACAATCACCACCAACATTTGTGCAGCCCCCTCATCACCGGTACCAGTGGTGGTAACGTGGGACAGCACCAGCGCTGCGCCCTCGTGCCCAGAGACCGTGACAAGTCTGCACTGTTTGCACCCCGCAATCCCAACTGCAGCGTTACCTTCCATCTGGTCACCGCACTTGACTATATGCTGCAGACCAACTGCTATTTGTGCCATTAAAGGGTTAATTTTCTCCTTTCTGACAGTGGAAGACTGTGTATCATAAATCTTCTCACTCCAGTGCACCAGAGGGCAGGGGTCATAAATTTACCATTCACAGACCATCGGCCATCAAAGGAAATCAGAAAGGAGATAAACTCCTTTTTCAATTTTAATTTTTTTTACTCTCCGCCTTCCAAAAGCCATAACTTTTATATTTTTCAGTGAACAGAACCATATGAGGCTTCATTTTTGCAGGACAAATTGTACTTTGTAAGTGTTCCATTTAATATTCCATACTATATACTGGGGAGCTGGAATAAAATCTGAATGGGTGGAATTAGATGGTGATACCAAATTCATATAGTTTCGATTATGTTTTAAATCCAAATATTTAAAAAAAAATGTTTCTATATACAAAGATGAATAAGGTGTCTTTTTTGCGGGGCCAGATGTAATTTTTATTTATACCATTTTGGGGAATGTCTGAGGGCAAAAGTACGAAGGTTTGGCTCTTTTCAGTTTTTTCCCCGCTACGGCGTTCACGGTATGGGAAAAATATTGCATTTTCAGACTTTCAGACTAATGTGCTTATATTTTATTGTGTTTATTTTTATATGTGTTCTAGGTAAAAGGGTATGATTAGAATTTTTAGGTCTTTTTGAGTTTTAAAATAATTTTTACTGTTATTTTAAGACCTTAGAGCAGGGGTGTCAAACTCATTTTCTCCGGGGGCCACTTCAGCCTCACGGGGTACCTTGAAGGGCCAAGATTATTTTACACATGTATAAAAGTAACTTCTCCTTAACAGATAAGCGAGCTATTAAGCAGTAGTTACATTTGTACATTACTACTGTTACAATCAGCACTTTGAGGGCAACCAGGAAGAACATAATGTATTGTTAAAACCTAAGACATTGGCATGTTACATACTATCCTCATCCTTTTCTGAATATATCAAAAATTAAGCACTATACAAATACTGTTTACCCCTGCAAACGATATTATGCTCTATAGTTGCCTCTGCACACGGTATTACGCCCCACAGCAGCCCCTGCACACGGTATTATGCTCATAGTTGCCCCTGCACACAGTATTATGCTCCATAGTTGCCCCTGCACACAGTATTATGCTCAATAGTTGCCCCTGCACACGGTAGTATGCTCCATAGTGGCCACTGCACACGTTATTATGCTCCATAGTGGCCCCTGCAATCGGTATTATGCTCCTTAGTGACCCCTGCATTGGTATTATGCCCCATAGTGGCCCCTGCAAACAGTATTATAGTCCATAGTGGCCCCTGCACACGTTATTATGCTCCATAGTGGCCCCTGCATTGGTATTATGCCCCATAGTGGCCCCTGCAAACGGTATTATAGTCCATAGTGGCCCCTGCACACGGTATTATGTCCCATAGTGACCCCCCACCCATGAACTATTATTATACTCTGGGGTCTTTTCAGACCCCAGAGTATAATGATCGGAGACCCAGGTGGTGACAAACATAAAAATCAGTGTTACTTACCTGGGCCCCGGTGCGCTCCCTGCGTTCGGCCTTCTTCAATGTCGCACAGACCGGCGTCGCGACATAAGACGTCGGCCTGGCTCACGTGACGCCTGGGACGTCACCAAAGAAGGCCGAAGCCGGCTGGGAGCAGCATCGGATCGCTGGAGAGGTGAGTAACTCTGGTTTTTATGTTTATCACCTCCCCGGGGTCTCCGATTATTATACTCCGGGGTCTGAAAAGACCCCGGAGGATAATAATAGTAGTATTTGATGGGGTTCGCGGGCCGCGGCCTCACTTACCATCCCCGCTCCTGCACACAGCCGCTTCTGCGTCCCATAGCAGAAGGGGGAAGCGGGGGCTGCCACGACCAGCAGCGGGGATCGGTAAGTAAATAGGCCGTTACGTGCCGGGGATACTCCAGCAGGCAACAGCCTATTTATATATATAAAAAAAACTTATCTTCACCTACCTGCGATGCCTTGATGCAGCCGCGGCCCTCCTCCTCTTCTTGTCTGCGTGTCAGCGTAGGCGGCGTGATGACGTCATTGTATCGCCGCCTGCGCTGACATGCAGAGGCCTTGTAAACCAGCCCAGGACAGATATCGCGTAGCTTTGTTTTTTTTTTTTTTAAGCGGCCTGTCCTGGGCTGGGTTACATTACATAATGTACATAGACAATAAAAAATGCCGCGGCCCTGCGGGCCAGATAAGTGCCGGGCCGGATAACAGAAGGCAGCGGTCCGGATTCGGCCCGCGGGCCTTGTGTTTGACACCTGTGCCTTAGAGGTTTTGAACCATTGTGGGTCTGATCACTAACACAATACACTGCAATGCGATCCTAGCCAATATGGAGGCACCCATGTGACGCCAGTAAAATGGTACCTCAACCAAGTTTGACTGAAGCATCTGTAGGATGCTTAATCAACCTTAGTGTGTTGAGGGTGACCTCAGGCTCCCTTGGTCTCTGGGCCAGATAGCAGCTGTGACCACTGCGATCCTTATAGTTGTGATTCCTGTGCATCATAAATCTTCTCACTACAGTGCACGAGAGTGCAGGGGTCATACATTTACGATGCACAGATATAAAAAAAAAATCAGAAAGATCAAAGTTTATCGAGCCCAAGTATGTTGAGAGTGACCTATGAGCCGCCTTGGATTCTGGGCCCAGTCAAAGCTATGACCATCCCGACCCTAGAGTATTTTAACATGGTGGAATCTGGCGCTAATTCTGCCTTGATTCTATCTCTCATTGTTTTCAATGGGAGGCAGATATTGAAGACTGAAAAAATACTGAAAAAAAAATAAAGCGTCCTACACGATCTTGCCACGGATTCCGCGGTCTGGGATATCCCACTGATTTGGCTCAGTCATCTGACCCAAGTCATCAATGGAAGGCTCTGCTTCAGCTTTTCGCCATGGGAGACCAAAGGTATGAACTCGATCTTATAGTTACGACACTGAAAGTGGGATAGATTGTAGAGATACGTATAAGGGACAAAGGGGCTCATCCACGTCCCTAAACTTGACACCTTATCATGGTAAAGATGAGAATGTCATTCAAGACCAGTAAGAATTTGTTGATAGATGAACCCAAATATCGATATACATTCCAAAATACTTTGATAACGGATTTGTTAAAAAAAAAAAAAAAAATTGAAAACAAAAATATACAACTAATGCAGAGGATCTAAAAGGTCACAGCCAACTGGAAACCAGATTATTTGCATATATGCAGTAAATGTAATGCCCAGTGGATTTGCTCACCTTTTTCTACGCCATATATCATCTTTCCTATTTCCCCTGTCAGGCTAATGACTAGTTTAGGCTTCAGCATATTTGGGCTGATGACTTTCCAAATTTTTCCTCTGCTGCACTATGATAAATGCCGTGTTCTTGATGTTATCACTCTAATTGGGAAGCTTAATAGCCATAAAGTGATGCGTAAGGCATAAAGTTTTTGTAACTTTGTCGTTTTCATAAGCACAGTAATAAATTACATGGCCTCTTCTCTTTATGCATGAGCTTAATATTAAGTACTGTCGTCTTTCCTATTACATTCCCTAATAGGTAAAGTGGGCAAATATAGTTTCTTCCATGAACATTTAGCTTGAATTTAAAGACATATACCCATCTCATGAACATGGCTTGCCTGACCTGTGATTTGGACCCACATCTATCAGATATTATGGAATCTCCTAAGAATATGCCATAAATATCCAAATTAGGTATACTCCTTTAACAAAATGGGCATGTTAATTTATTTATATGGAGAAGAAGAAAATATGACCGATTAAGTGCATGTGATAGTTTTAAAGCATCCCATTGATGTTAGTGTTCCCCTTAAAAGTGTAAACAGGGGCACGGTTTTAGAGGGTACTGAAATAACTCATTGGTACAAAAATGGTACAGTACAGTACAGTGTAAGTTTTAGGCTGGAGTGGAAAAAGGTAATAGTTCACTTTTGTAAACTAACAAAATTAAGTGACTGAAGTGAAATCTAAATCCCATCAATATTTGGTGTAAGCACTCTTTGGAGGAGGAGTCCTGGAAGTAAAGATAACATCATCCAGTCTGTCTGGGATTACATGAAGAGACAGAAAGATTGGAGCAAGCCTACATCCACAGAAGATCTGTGCTTAGTTCTCCAAGATGGAGGGAACAACCTCCCTGCTGAGTGAGATCCTTCAAAAACTGTCTGCAAGTGTACCGAGAAGAATTGATACTCTTTTGAAAGTAATTTGTGGGGGGTTTTTTTGGTCATGATTTTAAAAATTGAATAAGAAGTGATTAAAAAGCTATATATAACCCAAAATGGTACAGATAGAAACTAAATGTAACTCCAACAGTCTGTGCCCGCCATCATACTACATCTCCTACCAGGCATGGCCACTAAGTTTCTACTCTCTGCCCCTTCATGTTCCACAGTACCATGCCCATATAATTATACACTTCATGATTCTGCTTTTCTGCAACGTGGAAAAAGCTTTAATTAAGTGTTGCAGTATTTGCGCTGACCATCTATGCAGGGTGCCAGTTGGTCACTGTTAGTATTGTACTTGTTTTGTATATTTTGTGTACTGTATGTAAACCCTCATATGTACAGCACCATGGAATTATTATAATAATGTACAGAACACCATGGAATTATTATAATAATGTACAGAACACCATGGAATTAATATAATAATGTACAACATCATGTAATTAATATAATAATGTACAGAGCACCATGGAATTAATATAATAACGTACAGAGCACCATGGAATTAATATAATAACGTACAGAGCACCATGGAATTAATATAATAATGTACAGCACCATGGAATTAATATTATAATGTACAACATCATGGAATTAATATAATAATGTCCAGAGCACCATGGAATTAACCCCGTATGGACACAGGCATCATTTTTCAAAACAGACATATGTCACTTTATATGGCAAGAACTTTTAGACGCTACAGTGCTGGCCAAAAGTATTGGCACCCTTGCAATTCTGTCAGATAATACTCAATTTCTTCCAGAAAATGATTGCAATCACAAATGCTTCGGTAATAATATCTTCATTTAATTTGTCTTCAATGGAAAACCACAAAAAGAATTGTCAAAAAGCCAAATTGGATATAAATCCACACCAAACATAAAAAAGGGGGTGGACAAAAGTATTGGCACCCTTTGAAAAATCATGTGATGCTTCTCTAATTTGTGTAATTAACAGCACCTGTTACTTACCTGTGGCACATAACAGGTGGTGGCAATAACTAAATCACACTTGCAGCCAGTTGAAATGGATTAAAGTTGACTCAACCTCTGTCCTGTGTCCTTGTGTGTACCACATTGAGCATGGAGAAACGAAAGAAGACCAAAGAACTGTCTGAGGACTTGAGAAGCAAAATTGTGAGGAAGCATGAGCAATCTCAAGGCTACAAGTCCATCTCCAAAGACCTGAATGTTCCTGTGTCTACCGTGCGCCGTGTCATCAAGAAGTTTAAAGCCCATGGCACTGTGGCTAACCTCCCTAGATGTGGACGGAAAAGAAAAATTGACGAGAGATTTCAACGAAAGATTGTGCGGATGGTGGCTAAAGAACCTCGACTAACATCCAAACAAGTTCTAGCTGCCCTGCAGTCCGAGGGTACAACAGTATCAACCCGTACTATCCGTCGGCGTCTGAATGAAAAGGGACTCTATGGTAGGATACCCAGGAAGACCCCACTTCTGACCCAGAGACATAAAAAAGCCAGGCTGGAGTTTGCCAAAACTTACCTGAGAAAGCCAAAAACTTTTTGGAAGAATGTTCTCTGGTCAGATGAGACAAAAGTAGAGCTTTTTGGGAAAAGGCATCAACATAGAGTTTACAGGGAAAAAAAAGAGGCCTTCAAAGAAAAGAACACGGTCCCTACAGTCGAACATGGTGGAGGTTCCCTGATGTTTTGGGGTTGCTTTGCTGCCTCTGGCACTGGACTGCTTGACCGTGTGCATGGCATTATGAAGTCTGAAGACTACCAACAAATTTTGCAGCATAATGTAGGGCCCAGTGTGAGAAAGCTGGGTCTCCCTCAAAGGTCATGGGTCTTCCAGCAGGACAATGACCCAAAACACACTTCAAAAAGCACTAGAAAATGGTTTGAGAGAAAGCACTGGAGACTTGTAAAGTGGCCAGCAATGAGTCCAGACCTGAATCCCATAGAACACCTGTGGAGAGATCTCAAAATGGCAGTTTGGAGAAGGCACCCTTCACATCTCAGGGACCTGGAGAAATTTGCCAAAGAAGAATGGTCTAAAATTCCAGCAGAGCATTGTAAGAAACTCATTGATGGTTACCGGAAGCGGTTGTTCGCAGTTATTTTGTCTAAAGGTTGTGCTACCAAGTATTAGGCTGAGGGTGCCAATACTTTTGTCCGGCCCATTTTTGGAGTTTTGTGTAAAATGATCAATGATTTGACTTTTTTTCATTCTCTTTTGTGTTTTTTCATTGCAAGCAAAATAAATGAAGATATTATTACCAAAGCATTTGTGATTGCAATCATTTTCTGGAAGAAATTGGGTATTATCTGACAGAATTGCAGGGGTGCCAATACTTTTGGCCAGCACTGTATAACTTACACAAGTGATTTTGAGTTTGTTTTTTCCTGACACATTGTACTTCATGTTAGTGGGAAACACTAATCAATATTTTTGTATTTATTTATAAAAAAAAAAATAGGAAATTTGATGGAAATTTGGAAAAAAATTGCAATTTTCAACATGTGAAATTCTCTGCTTTTCAGACAGATAGTCATACCACCCAAATACATTAATAAATATTATCTACCATATCTCTGCTTTATATTGAAATCATCTTTTAATAGTCCTTTATTTTTGTTGTTAGAAATCTTACAAGTATAACGGCGATTTTTCAGATTTACAAGAAAATATTTCAAACTAATTTTTTAGGGACCACTTCAGTTCTGAAGAGGATTATAATGGCCTATATATTAGAAACCCCCCATAAATCACCCCATTTTCAAAATTGGTCCCCTCAAATAATTCAAAATGACATTTGGGAAGTTTGTTAACCCTTTAAGCATTTCACCGGAATCAAAACAATATGGACATTTGATTTAGACATTTCATTTTTTTCACTAATCCCTTCATTTAGCCCTAAAATTAACACATTCAGAAAGGGTTAAAGGAGAAAATGCACCTCACAGATTGTTGTGCAAATTCTCCAGAACACAGAAATACCCCACATGTGGGAGTAAACTGATGTTTGGGCATACGACAGCGCACAGAAGGGAAGGAGTGACACGGGGTGTCTGAAAAGCAAAATTTTGCTGGAATAGTTTTAAGGTGCCATGTCTCATTTGCATAGCCCAATACAATGGAAACCCCCATTTTGGAAACTACACTCCTGACAGAATTTATCAAAGGGTATAGTGAGCATTTTGACCCCATATTTGTTTCACAGATTTTAGTAACATTGGGATGTTATTAAACATCACTTTATCCTCAAAGTTTTCATTTTCACAAGGGGTTAAAGGAGAAAAAGCTCCCCCCACAGTTTGTTAAACAATTTCTCATGAATGCGGCAATACCCCATATGTGGTAGTAAACTGCTGTATTGGTACATGGTGGGGCTCAGAATGGAAAGAGTCCTATTTGGTTTTTGGAAGGCAGATTTTGCTGGAAGAGTTTTCAGGTGCCATGTCCCATTTTCAGAGCCCCTAAAGTACCAATACAATGGAAACCCCCAAAAGGTAACCCCATTTTGGAAACTACACCCCTTAAGGAACTTCTTAAGGGGTATTGTGAGCATTTTCACCCTTCAGCTGTTTCACAGATTCTATTAGCATTGGCAATGGGATGTAAAAATTAAAAATTACTTTTTTTTTTTTTTAATAAACTGTCCATTTAGCCCCATATTTTTAATTTTTACAAGGGGTTAAAGAAGAAAAAACACCCCACAGTTTGTTACACAATGTCTTCTGAACACAGAAATGCCCCAAATGTGGTCATAAACTACTGTATAGGTACAGGCTCAGAATGGAAATAGCTGAAAATTTTGGTGGAATAGTTTTCAGGTGCCATGTCGCATTTGCAGAGCCCCTAAAGTACCAATACAATGGAAACCCCCTAAACGAGACCCCATTTTAGAAACTATACCCCTCAAGGAATTTCTCAAGGGGCATTATCATTTTGAACCTAAGAGTGTTTCCCAAAAATTAACATACGAAGTAAAAATTGACTTTTTTTTAAGAAAATATGGCATTTCAGTGCCCAATACGTTGTACCCACTTTGTGTCATCAGAGACATACACTCCTAAAACTATTAAGTGGGCTATCCTGGGTTCAAAAAAGTTATATAAGTGGGTATAAACTGCTGTTTGGCCACAGCCGGGCACAGAAGGGAAGGAGCGCTATTTTGGTTTTTGGAGCACATTTTGGTTTTTGGACACCATGCCACTTTTGCAGAGCCCCTGAATTGCCAGTAAAGTGGAATCCACAGACATGTGAGCCCATTTTGGAAACTAGACCCCTCAAGGGATTCATCAAGTGGGGTAGCGAGCATTTTTAATCCTTGAACTTTGCATTATTTTAATTTCCAGAAATGAATGCGCAGCTGATAATGTAATGTGAAAATTGCAATTTTTCAATAGATACTCCATTTCAGTGCCCGATATGTTGTGCCCAGCTTATATCTGCACAGACATACACTCCAAAAACTGTTGAGTGGGTATCCCGGGCACAACAGCTTTTGGAGCGTTCATCTCTGATACAAGCTGGCACAACATATTACGCACTGAATTGATGTATTCCTGGAAAAATTGTCATTTTCTCCTATCATCATCATCTGTATATTAATTTCTGGAAAATAAATTAATGCAACACTTGGGGGTTAAAAATGATCACTGTACCCTGGGGTGTGGTTTCCAAAATGGGGTCACATGTCAGGGGATTCCACTTTACTGGCATTTCAGGTCTCTTCAAAAGTCTCATGACGTTTAAAAACCAATCCGTCTAAATCTGTGCTCCAAAAATGAAATAGCGCTCCTTCCCTTCTGTGCCTGGTTGTGCCCAAACAGCAGTTTATACCCGCATATGGCATTAAGTAGGTTGTCCTGGGTACACCAGTGTCATACATGTGGGCATAAACTGCAGTTTGGGCACACAGCAGGGCGCAGATGTGAAGGAGCGCTGTGTGGCTTTTGGAGCGCAGATTTAGATGTTTGGGATCTGGACGCCATGTCATGTTTGCAGAGCCTCTAAGAGACCAGTAAAGTGTAATCCCCTAAGGAGTGACCCCACTTTGAAAACTGAACCCCTCAAAGAATTTATCAAGGGGTGTAATAAGCATTAGTATACCAGACGGGAATGCACAGCGGATGGTGAAAGGTGATTATATAACCTGTGCAGAGTGCATTGGGAACACCAAATTCCCTTCTATATCCCCAGTAGCTCCTATGATTGGGGGAGGGGGGGAGGGTCTATCTGGGGTTCGCTTCTGGTTTCTTTTCCCTTGTATACTCTAAATCTGGGGTGTCCCCTGATATACGCTTGCACAGCTAATACATTCCCTTCCTGCCACAGCCAGTTATGTTCTAATGATTTGGCGATTTTTGGGGGTTTTGTCTTCACATTGTGCAAGCTATAATTTCTTTATTTTTCTTGTGATGTAGCCATGTGAGGGCTTGTTGTGTACAGGATGAGATGTATTTTGTAATGACATCATTTTTGGGTGCCTATAACTTATTGACCAAATTTTATTAACTCTTTCTTGGTGGATTAAAAAAAAACCCCAGCAATTCTGGCATAAATTTTTACCTTTTAATTTTTTTTCCATGCAGTGTACAGCATAAGTAACATGTTTCCTTTATTCTGCGAGTGGGTACGATTACGGCGATACCTCATTTATATTTTTTTTTATGCGTTACTAATTCTGCAGAACAAAAACCCATTTGGGGAAAGAAATCAATTATGTTTGCATCACCAACGGGGTTGGTTGAGGGCTTATTTTTGCGGGACGCCCAGTGCTTTTTATTGGTACTGTTTTGGGATACCTATGAATTTTTGATCACTTTTTATAGCATTTTTGGAAGGCAAAATTGTCAAAAATCAATATTTCCGGTGGTTTTTTTTTCGTTTTTTTTTTCCAATGTTCACTGTGCAGGTTAAATATTGTTTCAGTTTTATTGTACATGTTGTTATGGACGTGGCGATACCAAATATGCATTGTTTTATTAATTTTTAGGTTTTTCTAATATATAATTCATTTTATATAGGTTGCTGGTTCAGTACTATAGACTGCAATACACAAGCATACACGTCACGTGTATTTGTGTCCATTTGCGCAAAGCACCAGGTGCCCATGATGTAATAGTACATCACATGTCACTAAGGGGTTAACATAATAATGTACAGCACCATGGAATTAATATAATAATGTCCAGAGCACCATGGAATTAAAATAATAACGTACAGCACCATGGAATAAATATAATAATGTACAGCACCATGGAATTAATATAATAATGTATAGAGCACCATGGAATTACTATAATAATGTACAATACCATGGAATTAATATAATAATGTACAATACCATGGAATTACTATAATAATGTACAGCACCATGGAATATAATAATGTACAGCACAATGGAACTAATAAAATAATATCAAGCACAATGGAATTAATAGTGCTCTATAAATAAATAACAACAATAATAATAATAATTAGATATCTAAGATCAGACTGCTAGAGATATAATGAGAAACAATCCAGTTCAGGACATGTACATGTATATGTAGTTGTAGTAATGTGAAGGTAACCAATCTGCTTGGCCAACCAATTAAAATGAGAGGGCCATAAAGTTTTTTCAATTTCTGTTAACAATATACTTTATTGATGTGTTCTCAAGCCATGAAGGGCACTTCAATAACTGGGTATCATGTGTACAAGTCCTATTATTATTAAATGACTCAAGATATCCATTCTATACAGATAAACCATATACTTCAATCTCTTAGAAGATTAAATGTTTATTACATTCCCGTCCCATATGACTCCATGAAAGCTTCATGATGACAGGAGTCTAAATGTAGTTTCATCTAGCAAGTCAGACATGTATAATGCAAGAAAATAAGAGAAGAAATGACGGCTGAGGCTATAATGATCTCCGCTGACGTGTATGTCTCTAAGACAGATAAGATGGGAATTTTATATAGTGCTCAGGTATTATGACTGATATGTTCATTCGGAGCGTAATAGGATGCCAGATTGCTTTGAGACACATTGGTAATGCCAGATGATTGGAGTCTTAACATGAGACACCTATATTGTAAAAAATATATTTCACAGCTCACTGGCTCACAAAATAGGGTAGAAATATTAGCATTTGTGTGCACATTTTTACATATATTTATCTATATACAGTATCTTCAGAAAGTACAGCAATAAATAAATAATTAATAGAAAACTGATTTAAAACATACCTTCAAGGATAAGATAAAAAACCATAAAGGGGGACTTCACACTCACCTATCACAATAGGCTACAAAGGAGTGAAGAAATCCCAACACCCACACAAATAGCTGCCACCACCCACCACTTACAGTAGACGAGACATCATTATACCCATACCACTCACACCTGTGTCCTCTGGAACACACAATGAACCACCAGCACACACTGGCAAGCAAAAGGATAATAAACCTAATTGGTATTTTATCTCTTCGGAATTGTGGGGACATTTACAGCCAAGGCCAATCTTATATAAGATGTAATATACACAAAAAGTACAGTGCTTAAAGGAAAAAGATGTAATAAAAAGACATACATTCAAGCAAACTAGGTACAAAATAAAAAGGGAATAAAATAAAGAAAAGATCTTATATAAGCCTGGCCATCAAGATTGGAGGAAGAAATGGGGCTGGCTACTTACATGCACAAATCCTGAGAGATATGACATATTTTGGCAATATGTCATAACTGTGTGGGAACCTCATGTACTGTAGGTAGTAAACCCGGCAAGTGATGCCAAATATTTTTACAAGTCCAGGCATACCAAACATAAAGATTAAATCATACTCTCTTCCACATATATATAATTTGGGGTTCTTATTAATGTTGATGATCCAGATGCTTGATGTCACTGACTACTTGGGGTTCCCTGGCCATATTTTGGTACATGGATTGTTATAAAACATGAATTGTGACATATATGCTTTTGATTTCATATTTCTCAATATTCTCATATTGTTCCTTATACAAAGTTTTGGCTGTATAGGATTCCAAGCTCCAAGCATCTTGTCTCATAGGCATAGGTGTTCCAGTGCTAGTAACAAAGAAGAAACAGAGAGTATGGTTGGTGAGATACCAACAGCTCAGTGCTCAACCCAACCTGTAACCAACAAGTGCTTCCAAAGCATTTATTGGTTACCGGCAAGGCCTGGTAACCATTGAGCTGCTGCTCTCCTGACATGATCATTATCATTCAGGAGAGCAATGCAATGCCTGGGTCAGCAAAGGGGCAGTTTATACCGTTAGAGTGCCCCCTTGTATAAACCTAATCTCAGTACCTTGTAGAGGTGATTCTACAGTTTCCAAATATGTCTCTGTTGTTCAGGTTTGGAGCCCAATTTTCAAGTATATATTTCTTTAGTTATATGCAAATTAGGGGAAACGTGCTTTACCCAGGAATTATGAGCTAAGACCAAAGACCATGCAAGCTATGGGACACCCCTCAAGCATGTTTTGCTTTATTTGCATATGAATAAAACTATGATTTGCAAGAAAATGGAGCGCCGAAAGCGAATTACAGAGGAGTATTTGGAGACTATAGAGGGTTGAAGGGCTGATTGAAGGGCTGCAAGGTAACATACACTATATTTTAGGCAACATGTGCCTTTTGTGCAACTAGCCAAGAGAAACCAAGTCCGCAAGCTCTTATATTTGAGCACTACATATGAGTCCACCCTTATCTTACCTTACCTCAAATTTAGTTAGGAATTCCAATTCCTTGTGAAATTCAATAAAATACTGTGCTATGCTAGCTAAACCCTTGATAGCTGCAATTCAGAACACAACCACACAGGCGGTCAGACATAAATAAATAAAAGATAGGTAAAACATCTTGTGATATAGTATTGCAAAATCATGTTTTGTTTTTTTTTTAAAGCTGGTCATCTTGCACTGGAGATGGGCGAACCTCATGAAATTTGTTTTGTGGAATATTTGTGAGGTTCAGCCCTCTGATTCATTTCAGGTCCTACTTGTTTGTCACGAACCGGAAGTGCTATTATTATACTCTGGGGTCTCCTCACAACCCAAAGTATACGAAGTGGGTGCCCAGGGAAGTTGAAGAAAAATAACAAACAGTTATAGTGACCTTGCCTCATCTCTCCACGGCCTACTTATGGCATTTCCAGAGTGATTCTCCAGAGTCCACTTCAGGCCTCTTCCAGCCTCTGATGGACATCACAGGCCAGAAGAGTATGCTAGGAGACAACTGGACACCCAGTAGAGGCGAGAAAAGGTGAGTATAACTATTTGTTTTTTTTACTCATCTTCCCTGGGCCTCGAATTATTATATTTTGGGGCCAGAGTATAATGACAATAACAATGAAAAACACTTGTAATGTGCTTTTCACATAGAGACTCAAAAGTATAAGGAGTATTGTGGAGCAGGGGAGTTAGTGACTGCCGTACATGCGCTCATCTCCAACAAACAACCAATTTTACTATCAATATATTTTTTGCCATGTGGGAGGAAATCAGAGTACCTGGGGAAAACCAACAGAAATACATAGAGAACATACAAACTCCATGCAGATGTTGACCAGGACCCAAGACCCAAGAGCTGCAAGGCAACAGTGCTATCCACTGAGCCACTATGCTTCCATTTGCATAATATTGATTCATAGCTGCTGAACTCCAAAAGTTTTGGGTTAGGGTTGAACCCTGAAATGTTTGGAAAATTTGGGTCAAATCCGGTTCTATCCGAATAGGTTTCCTCATCTCTACCTCAATATGTCGAAAGAAAAGTTAAGATAGGACACATCTATATGTATAATAGTTATTGCGTTAGTTTTCTTCTGTATTTGTGTATAGCAGGCAATGTACATATGCATTACATGTGCACCAGAAACGGTAGAGACAATTCGTCAGGTTCTAGGTTTGAAGCAAATGATTCGCTTCGGTATTAGACAAATAATGGAGAAATCTGTAGTGGGTTCAAGATTAGGTTGCAAGGGTGGGAAGAAAGAACATCTTAGATGTATCCTAGCCTTCATTCCAACAGTGGTATAACATATATATTTTGCAAGTAGGACTCACACATCACATCATTTAGCATCAATGTTAGTTTCCTTAGTATCTGAAAAGTCATTGCAGGTTTATATTTAAGAAAACTAGGGGGTTGTGAGTTGTCCTAAAAACATGAGAAACGATTGATAAAGGTTGACATCCATGCATTGAACTGTGTAATATGCTTTCGGGATATTGCCTCAGTTACACTAATAAGCAACATTTTAGCTTGTACCTGATCTGACAAGTAACTAAGCAAACTAAGCACACAGAGCACGGTCTCCCCTGGCAAACAGTTGTGTACTTAACCCCTTAAGGATTACACTATTTTGGGACTTCATGACCAAGAAATTCTGCTTAGTTTTTTACTGTCACATTCAAAGAGCCGTAACTATTTTAGTCAACATAAATATATGAGGACTTGTTTTTTGCAGGATCAGTTGTATTTTATAATGGAACCATTTTGGGATACAAATATATTATATAACTTTAATTACATTTTTGGAGAGGGAGAAAACATAGAAATTACACCATTGTTTTGAGGATTTATTTTTATAGAATTTACTGTACAACATAAATGATGCAATTTATTCTATGGGTGATACAATAATAGGAATACCAAAGTTATGTCCAGTATATCTCTCTGCCTGTTAACCCCCCCCCCCCCCCTCTGCTACTTCTTATCTGTCTGTCTGCTATCAATGTAATGCCTCTTACCTTGGAACATTCTTGGACATGTTGTATTTGTATTTGTATCTGCTTATCTTATCTTTGCTGCTGTAACACACTGAATTTCCCCATTGTGGGACTATTAAAGGACTATTATTATTATTATTAGTAGTAGTAGTAGATGTGTATACTTTATTACTTCTGCACAGTAAACTTCTGCTGTTGTCACATTTTTAAGGGGTTTTCTGGCCCCTAATGCATATTTCATACTGATGACCTATCCATAGGACAGGTCATCAGTATCTGATCTGTGGGTGTCTGACACCTGAACCCTGCACAGATCAGCTGCTTCAGTTGACAGGGAGCAGAAGCAGGCTGCTCCTATTCAAGCAGGTCTCTGAAACTACCGCTATAGAGTGGAAAGGGCTGTAGCTGGGCTTCTATTACTTCAGTATGAAACATGCTTTAGGGCAGTGGTCCCCAACTTTTCCCCCCCCATGGCCCGGCAGGGGGGGCGGGGCAGGGAGTGGAGGCAGGGTGGGTGGTTTAGGGGCGGGATTTGCCCATATGGGGGGTTATACTCTAAACAGCGCTGTAGAATGGGGCCGTTCTGGTGGGACCTCGGTGTACAGAGCTGTAGACCATTAGCAATGCCGGGAGCCGCATTTACCCAGGCCAGCCTGCCGCCCTGCGGTCCAGCAAAAGACCCCCAATAGCCCGGTTCCGTTCCGTGGACCGGTGGTTGGGGACCCCTGCATTAGGGGATTGGAAAACCCACTTTAAGACCCAAAATATTTTTCTCTTTCTTTTACTGTAGCTTTATGACAGGATATTTTTAGTGGATATCATTTTGAGGTTTATATGACCTCACTTTGAAGTTTATTTTGTGGTAGACAGAATGAACAAAACTCTAGTGGGGAAATAAGCTCTAGGTTTGAAGTCTGAACTGTAAGTAATTGAAAAGGATTTGATATAGGATGTCTTTCTTTCTCGACATGTCTGTTATAGTAAATACTTGTATCCTCCCCTCAAATATTAATCCTGGAAAAGTAAAAACAGCAGGAGGGTCAATTTTCAATAAGTCACAAGACTGACTATAAAAAGAGCATGATGGAGAGGCAGAGTCTCCCAGAAGCAAGGATGGTCAAAGCTTCACAAATCTGTTAAAACTGTGTCTAATAATTGTGGAACTATTTCAGAAAAATGTTTCTCAATGTAAAACTGCTAAGATTTATCTACAAAGATCTTATGTATCAAACCATCTACAATACATAATATCATCAAAAGATTCAAAGAATTTGGAGAAATCCATGTGCACATAGAGTAAGGCTGACAAATCAATATTGGATGCTCATGATCTACAGGCCCCCAGGCGGCACTACATTAAAAACAGGATCCTTAATGCAAATCACTACATGGCCTCAGGAATACTTCCAGAGATCATTGTCTGTGAACACAGTTTTCTGTGCAATCCACAAATGTAAGTTAAAGCTGTATCATGCAAAGAATAGCATTATATCAACACAATCCAGAAACGTTACTGTCTTCTCTGGGCCAAAGCTCATTTTAAATAGACTAAAACTGTTCTGTGGTCAGATGTATCCAAATGAGAAATCATGGAATTCATGGACGGATAATTTTGTGGACTCAAAAGGAGAGGATCCATCCAGCTTGTTATCAGCCCACAGTTCAAAAGTCTGTATCTCTAGTGGTATGGGGGTGCATTAGTGCCTATAGCCCAGAAAGCTTACACATCTTGAAAGGCATTAGCAACAGTCCCATCCAGACAATATCTCTTTCAGGAAAGGCCTTGCATATTTCAGAAAAACAATGCTAAACCACATACATCAGCATGGCTTTGCAAATAAAAAAAAAAAGTCCAGGTGCTGAACTCACCTACCTGCAATTATATTCTTGTACATAGGAGTCAGTATTATAGTGGTTATATTCATGCACATAGGGACTGTATTATAGTAGTTAAATTCTTGTACATAGAGTTGGTATCATAGTAGTGATATTCTTGTACATAGGAGTCAGTATAGGAGGAAGTATTATAGTAGTTATATTCATACACATAGGGGCTGCATTATAGTAGCTATATTCTTGTACATAGAGGTGGTATCATAGTAGCGATATTATTGTATATAGGAAGCAGTATTATAGTATTTGTATTCCGGTACATAGGTGGTAGCATTATAGTAGTGATATAATCATACAAGGGGGCAGTATTTATTTTGCTATATTATAGTAACTATACAGATGTGTCCTTTCTTACCTTTCCCCTTGACTGAGCATGTCTAGTCACATGGTGATTAGCTTTTCAAGACAGTATTGTTTAGTGATATTGTATTACACAGTGATATCCTATTTGTGTCTCTATGCGGCCACCCAGTAACTTTCTAGTGAATTATGTCCTTTTAATGTTTAGTTATATATTGATACTTGATTGAATTGATTTCATGAGAAAATGACACATCTATAATTGCTAGTTAGATCAGTGACTATTTGGTTATTAGTCATTGTTAAACAAGGTGACTACAGTGCATTTTGCCCTATGGCAAAACATAATATCACAGGCTCCATGACTGATGTATCCTCGAGTGAGTCATTTTTTCCACTGCAGGAGATCATTAAAATTCAAGAGAAGTCAATTCAAGAGTCACTTAAGACCTGATAAAACATAATTCCAGCAATGCAACAAAAACATCAATCAATTGGTCTCAGCAACATTTTTAAACTTTTTGACTTGATTTAGATAAAGAAAGCGACATATTGTGAGTTTTGTCTTAAGGTTGGTCCAGATGTTCGAAAAACAGATTTCAATAACACAACAAATCATTTCAAGAGATAAACATATATAAAAAAAAAACAAAACAAAACTTGCAGACAGTCAGAAGCACAAAAATACTTGAGACTGCATGATAGACAGAGGTGCCCCAGGACAGACACCTTTAGTCCATACTGGATCTCACAATGCCGCAAAAGGTTTTAAAGAAATGAAGATTAAATTTAATGCAGTCTAGACGACCACACGTGAAGAGCTATAAGCCTCTCAAATCTTCCTTATGAAAAAAAATGGAATGGATGTGTCTAAGACGTACGATAATGGCTCTGCATGCACTGAGATCAATGGCTGCATGCAGATGAATAAAAGAGCAAACAGTAAATCAAGCTGCTAAGGCAAATTACATTTTGGTCATAACAAACTGTCGAGCTTGTATTAGGAAGCGATAATGTGTTTGTATACTGCAGATATGTTTCATCTGATATATCAGCAAACAACCTGGCTGCATTAGGTGAGCTTCAGCATTGTCATGCTTAGAGAATGCTTAAAGGGTACCTGAGTTGTCATCAAAAGTTGAAATATCTACAGGTTCTTGCTGTGCAATATGTTCTCTTGTTATATAAGCCTTCATACATTATGTCTTAAGTTTTATGTATTAAGTTTTTCTGATGCTCATAGCCCATTATGGCTGCAGCACATTTTACATTTGTCTCTTAGGCAGTAGGCATGTACAGTACAAAGCAGTCTGCTCCCCATCCATTATTACTACTACTGGTTTACATGTACTTCTGCCTAGAAGTAACTGCAGAATAGCTAAGAAAAGCCCAAGTGAACATTGGACTCCAAATCCAGATTATAATGCAGCTAAAAGATCCCTGATGCAAAAAAGAGAGATCTGAGCACAATTCGAAAAGCAGCTTGCTGTCTATGACTAACATCCCATCAGCTATAACACAAGCAACTAGTCAGAAGTAGATAGACTCTCCTTATAAATACTGTGAGCTGTGAGAAGATGCAAACTCCTCTCTGAGCAATGTACAGGCAGGGTGCACAGAGCTACAGATCAGTGTGTAAACATGCAGAGGCTGTGAAGAGAGACCTGCCCCTCCTCTTCCACACACTGTGTTCGCTTCTTGAGCCTGTGGTTTCTAAAGATGGAACTTCCCTAGTAACAGCGAGTGAACCTGCAAAATAGCAGGAAGGAAAACAACTAGTGGCAGGAATTTTAGATAGGATTTTTAGGCAGAAAACAGGAACTTTTTAAAGCTTGGTCCAGAATGACATTCTCTAGTAAACGAGACTAAGTTGTCTGAAAAGTGACTATTTTAAGGAGTTTTCCTATCATTTAAGTCTACTCAATAATTCATTGACCACTAAACTATTGTTAAGAAGTCTAATCAGCCAATTTTAATATTATAAACCTACTTTCTAGTAATTTTTAGCTCTCCATGCAGTCTTTGTACTATTGTGCTTTAGTCCAGAAATTAGGATGGGCTGTGCAAAATGCCTCTCTCTCATCTTTTCAGGCTGTTTTCCAGCCCCCTTCCCTGCTAAAATTGGTGCATAGTTTTCTCCATAGAAAGAGGGTTTCCTGTGGTGGTCCAGAAGAGCCACTGTTGTTTTGTATTTTTGTAGTTCTTTCCATGCAACTGCACAGTTCTCCTTCTCCCACTATCCAGTATTGATCTGTCTGATCAGTCCAGGAAAGCATGAGAAGCTCAACACAATGTGCACATCATGCTCAGCTTCTTCTGCTTTCCTGCACTGATCATGCATCAAACCATTCTAGTATTAAATGCATTTGTCATGGCTATGAACTTGACCAATTCCTTCTGGACTGGTGCAGTACTAAGGAGGCCAGCAGGGTACGTGATGGTGGTAGTAGTGCTTTCCCCTGGGTGTGTCCTAGATGTTTTTAGTCTTCCTTAGCCTGATGGGAGTTGGAGTGCCCATGATGTTCATGCAGGAATATTACTCGGAAGACATGAGGTATGCAGGAACAGTGTAACTTGCAACTTTTACTTGAAGCAGAACACAATAGAACGGCATCCAAGGTACAATACTTTTAATGTTACCACTGTGAGTTGGGGCTGAGCTGGCAGTTGGTATACCTGGCTGCAGTCTGCTCTTCCCTGTTCTATGTGCCACTCTCTCAAAGGTTCTAAAATGTCTGTACCAGGGCTTGGCATGCCCATGTCACCGCTGAGGCCCAATCACAGGCCTCAGTGGTGACCTCGGGCACATGATTTCACAGAATAGCATTGGATGCTCCGAGGAGGAAGAGACAGAGCACCGCACACCATGGAGAAGCCCAAAAGGTGAGTATAAATGTTTTTATCGCAATGCACGTGGCAGTAGCCATTTTAGTTCATCTGAGACAAATTCCAAATTTGGAATATTCAGGTTGAATCTGATTCATTGCAAACCGATTTGCCCATCTCTAATCTTTCCTCTGTACCTGCTCACTCCTCAAAGGACTGGAGAAGACTTGTGATCTCTTTCTCCTTTTTAGAACTTAAAGAGGTTGTCCGGGCAAAAAAATTCATTTTTTAAATAGGCTAGGGGAAATGAAAAAAAAAAAAAAAATCATATACACCTGTCCCCGGTGCTCCAGTGTCTTCTCAGTGTGGTCTAGTCCTTCTGTTGGGCTGTCTTCCTGAAGTGCAATTCCTCGCAGTCTGTGACTTCCCGGATCCCTTCTACCGAAGTCGCTGATTGGCCTCAGGGGTCACATGACCCCTGAGGCCAATCAGTGGTCTCAGGAAGGGACCTTGGATGTCACAGGTAGTGACGTCACATCATGTGTCCTTTGCTGAGGCCACTGACTGGCCTCAACGGTCACGTGCGGTGGGGAAGACAACAACGGACCAACAGGACTGGGCCACACTGGGGGAGCACCAGAGCACCGGGGAAAGGTTAGTATGATTTTTATTTTTTTTTTTCACATTCTCCGGCCTATTTAAATAAATTTTTTGCCCAGACAACCCCATATTAAATCTCTGCTCTTGACCATTTAAGGGATAAACTATGTATTACATACCCTGTGTACATATTATAGTATAAACAGTTTATAATCAGTGAAAAACAACTGTGAACATTTTGTGGTGTCTCAGTTGGACCCTATAACCAGACAGACCAATGCTCCCTTGGACCACCAGAGGAAATGAATCTTATACAGAGCATGTGCACATCCATTATTACCTGCAGTGGCTGCCTCTAATGTCACCTCCACTGAGCCTTACGCAGAATGCCCTGGTATGAATGCACACCATAGAATTTTAATACATTGCAGAATTACATCACAACTCGGCTCCCGCACTGCAACAATCCTATTGGCTGAAACCTGCACAATAAACCTGTTTTAGAGCCTATTTTATACCTGAACCTACAAGGATGCAGAAAATGTTGTAAAACTTTCCTCCCGAATCTTGATACATTTACTTGTCAACACATCTCCTGAAAGGAAAGTGCAGGCAGCAGATGTGACAGACAAGTTAATCTGCTGTCATTTGGGGAGGTTTTATGTGGCGTTATCGCAGCAGATGTATGCTTGTATTTCACTTTAAGCAAATGCATAATTCATTGATTCCCCAGAATATGTCAGTAATTAAAGTGAAATAAAAGAAAGCAGAAAAGACTGTTCTGCTTTGTTTTATCAGACATAGACCTCACAGCGGTACACGGACTTACATTTTCCTTCAAAATAAAAAACTCCCACGGCGCTCGAATGCCATCTAATTCTATGTCAAGAAGCAATTTTGCATCTCCTACTCCCTTCCTTCTACTCCTCCACTTATGTGTAAGTCTTTACTGTACATCTAAAATTCCAATCATAATTCATGGAGATTGGGATGGACAGAATTAGAGAATAAATTGAATTTAACTGGGATGATCATTAGTGATCTATACAATGCTGGCTGGAGCCTTGTTAGATATCAATAATGTAGACCACACATGCTGTACTAACCCACAGGAAAAAGGAACATTACAATTTTAAGAGGTAACACAGAATTCTTTGTTAACCTCTTCAGGGCTGGACCTATTTTGGCCTTAGAGGAGCATTCATATATCATACATCATTGGGACCTGCACCAATCTCAATAACAGGTCCCCTTTTCATGCAGCATCATCCCATATGGATGCATTGGCCAGGAGCAGGGTGTGCTATGCCGCTTCCTGAACTCCCATAGTAGTGAATAGGGGGATACAGAAGCAGCATACAGTAGCACAGCAAGTTATGCTGTTTCCAGAGCTCTCAAGTTGCAGAAACAGCATAGGTTACTTTGCTTTGTTATTTCCATAGCTCACATTGACTTCTATGGGAGTTGCAGAAACAGCATAGCATAGTCCATTCGAGTGGTTCCGTAACCTGAGTTCAGCCATGAAACTTAGTCTGTGTGTTGGCTGGATTTGTCAGTAATGTCCCATACTGATTATAGTATATATAGTATTATATAGTATATATATAGTATGACATTATGTCGCTGGGAGTCAAGGACTCCTAACACCATAGATAACTATAATACTGAGAGTCCCTCTCCTGGCATACTGCTCAGGCTGTTAAATGCGGCCAACACATGGATCAAGTTTCACGGCTGAAACTCGGTTGTGTGAATACGGGGTTACTCTCAATTTGGTGGGGGGACCATCCAGCCATATATTCCCTAGTCAGTAAAGGAATGGAAATACCCCTGTAAAGCTACTGGAATTCCTTCCTTTAATGTATGCTGTGGCTCAATTGTTTAGGTTTCTGCCTCCCACACAGAAGGTCCTGGTTTGAGAACTGGGACAGACCTAGTGAAAAAAAAGCACCATAGTGCAGTATGGACTTCACTATGGTGTCAAAATACAGGATCTGAGGATCTGTGCATGTGTCTTTGCAGTATGCATGGAACTTTGAATCGAATTGTTCTATTTAAAGCAAGACTGCACCATATTTATCAAGATGGCACATTCTTCATAATATGTTTGGCAAAAACTCACACCACACTAAACAAAATTCTTATGCAGCTGGGGGAGCAGTATATCAACCAGGGATAGGATTAGACTCAACAAGCTGATTAGAAGGGCCAGCTCTGTCCTGGGGAGCCCCCTGGACCCAGTGCAGGTGGTGGGTGACAGAAGGATACTGTCCGTGGTGAGCTCCATGCGGGAGAATAACTCCCATCCCATGCATGAGACCATGATAGCGCTGGTCAGTACTGTCAGTGACCGACTGCTCCACCCTAAGTGTGAGAAGGAGCGCTATCGGAAGTCTTTCCTCCCACTGTGGTTAGGTTGTACCACCAACACCCAGCTAAACGAGAACTGAAAGATCTTAAGTTGTGATATCCCTTCTACTACCTTTACCTTTTTTCTATCTGTACTTACTGTCACTGCAATGCCTCTACCTTGGAGCTTTTGTATTTGTATTATCTTTGCTGCTGTAACACACTGAATTTCCCCATGGTGGGACTATTAAAGGATTATCTTATCTTATCTTATGTTATCTTTGACACAATGTGGCATATTTGATTTGGGCTAAAATATTTCGACTTGCTGTAGGTGTGGATTCTCAGAAAAAGGAGGCCAGGCGGTATAAACATAGACTAGACAGTCTACAGATACTCCAGATTTATCATCCAGCATCAGCCACTATGATAAATTTGGTCAGTTGTCAGACTGCCTGTCTCAATTTACACCGTCAAACTATTAGTAAATCTGAGCCTCTGTCTTGGCATAGTGCATGGTAATTTTATTACACATCTGCAGTTGTTCATCAATGGTAGAAAGTGAGCCAATTTACGTGACCCCTGGTATTAACACCTTGGCTCCACCTTCTCATCAATCAACTTTATTAAACACGAACAAAGTTCCCCCATTCAAAAAATGCTATATCTAAAATCAAGCCATGTAGTCCCTGACCCTTTCTCTAACCGCTTCAGGGCCAGTCCATAATTCTCCCTGTCATTATGGTCAGTGTTCCCTTTAAGATGGCTGCTCTGGGAAGAAAAGAGTTGAGACAACATATTAACAAGGTTAACCAGCCCAAAAACAGGTTTGCCTCTTTGCAGGAATTGGAATTTTTAACTCTATCATACCTGCACACAGCTTAGAGGTCCAAGATTTCTCCAGCCATGAAGTGGTTAAGGGAGACCATATACAGTGCTGGCCAAAAGTATTGGCACCCCTGCAATTCTGTCAGATAATACTCAATTTCTTCCAGAAAATGATTGCAATCACAAATGCTTTGGTAATAATATCTTCATTTATTTTGCTTGCAATGAAAAAACACAAAAGAGAATGAAAAAAAAAGTCAAATCATTGATCATTTTACACAAAACTCCAAAAATGGGCCGGACAAAAGTATTGGCACCCTCAGCCTAATACTTGGTAGCACAACCTTTAGACAAAATAACTTCGAACAACCGCTTCCGGTAACCATCAATGAGTTTCTTACAATGCTCTGCTGGAATTTTAGACCATTCTTCTTTGGCAAATTTCTCCAGGTCCCTGAGATTTGAAGGGTGCCTTCTCCAAACTGCCATTTTGAGATCTCTCCACAGGTGTTCTATGGGATTCAGGTCTGGACTCATTGCTGGCCACTTTAGAAGTCTCCAGTGCTTTCTCTCAAACCATTTTCTAGTGCTTTTTGAAGTGTGTTTTGGGTCATTGTCCTGCTGGAAGACCCATGACCTCTGAGGGAGACCCAGCTTTCTCACACTGGGCCCTACATTATGCTGCAAAATTTGTTGATAGTCTTCATACTTCATAATGCCATGCACACGGTCAAGCAGTCCAGTGCCAGAGGCAGCAAAACAACCCCAAAACATCAGGGAACCTCCGCCATGTTTGACTGTAGGGACCGTGTTCTTTTCTTTGAAGGCCTCTTTTTTTTTTTTTTTCCTGTAAACTCTATGTTGATGCCTTTTCCCAAAAAGCTCTACTTTTGTCTCATCTGACCAGAGAACATTCTTCCAAAAAGTTTTTGGCTTTCTCAGGTAAGTTTTGGCAAACTCCAGCCTGGCTTTTTTATGTCTCTGGGTCAGAAGTGGGGTCTTCCTGGGTATCCTACCATAGAGTCCCTTTTCATTCAGACGCCGACGGATAGTACGGGTTGACACTGTTGTACCCTCGGACTGCAGGGCAGCTAGAACTTGTTTGGATGTTAGTCAAGGTTCTTTAGCCACCATCCGCACAATCTTTCGTTGAAATCTCTCGTCAATTTTTCTTTTCCGTCCACATCTAGGGAGGTTAGCCACAGTGCCATGGGCTTTAAACTTCTTGATGACACTGCGCACGGTAGACACAGGAACATTCAGGTCTTTGGAGATGGACTTGTAGCCTTGAGATTGCTCATGCTTCCTCACAATTTTGCTTCTCAAGTCCTCAGACAGTTCTTTGGTCTTCTTTCTTTTTTCCATGCTGAATGTGGTACACACAAGGACACAGGACAGAGGTTGAGTCAACTTTAATCCATTTCAACTGGCTGCAAGTGTGATTTAGTTATTGCCACCACCTGTTATGTGCCACAGGTAAGTAACAGGTGCTGTTAATTACACAAATTAGAGAAGCATCACATGATTTTTCAAAGGGTGCCAATACTTTTGTCCACCCCCTTTTTTATGTTTGGTGTGGAATTATATCTAATTTGGCTTTTTGACAATTCTTTTTGTGGTTTTCCATTGACGACAAATTAAAGGAAGATATTATTACCAAAGCATTTGTGATTGCAATCATTTTCTGGAAGAAATTGAGTATTATCTGACAGAATTGCAGGGGTGCCAATACTTTTGGCCAGCACTGTATGTGCTGATATATTAACTAGTTAGGTTATTGCTTATACTGACAAATCCCCATCACCAGCTACCATATACAACCTTTACACCCATAATCCAAGCTGGCAATTTGTGTAGCAACTACCAAGATCCCCATCATCAATTACTCAGTGGCTGCATTCACTTTTCCTTCAGATGTAGCTTACAGGTTACTGCACAAAACCTTAACAAAGAATACTTTACTGATCTTTATCTGAGGAGGGCAATGTCTTTACAAGAAAAAAAAAAAACGATAAAAATATTGTAGCCCATAGAGATGTTGCAAAAGTTCACAGACAGCGCAATGTTCTGCTCACAAATTATGGCAAGTTTTATATTGTACACAAGAGTAAATAAAGAATGACTTCCGTGAACTTTAGCACTGTGAAAGAAAGAGGTAAGGTTGGCCAGCGCTGGTAGCCACAATGATTAGTGCTGGCTAAGTGTGGTAAATAAGGCCACATGGTCGAGATTTATTAGGCCAGTTTTCATTTGTACAAGGCAAGAGGTAGTTGCAAATTTTTACTCAAATCAGGTTTGTGCACAAAAATTTGCTAATTTTTTTCACTGTCTCCACGTTTCAGAGATGCAGAGTGGGAGTAAACCCGGCAAGTTCATGGCAATTTTCACCAGTTTACTGGCCTAAAGGATCACTGAAATCTAACCCAGCCATAAACTGTCATTATAGTACAAAAAGAATGGGAAATATATAGGAAGCTTCTTATACTTCTCCCTTCTGCTCAATCCACTCCTGGCCTTGGCTCAAAAAAACACAAAAAAATCTGCAACAAAAAAAGCAGTGTTTCCACAACGTGGGGCCTCAGCCTAACTGTATCAACATTTATTCTTTCAACGGTTCCACTTTAACAAAATTTATCCAAAATTAACAAAAAGTATGTTATAAAGAAGTAAAGGCTCATATTTACAAAGCGACTTATTTTAGTTTATGACTTCAACTGCTCCAAAAAGTTGCAAATGAGACATAGTTTTAGTAAGTAAGGAAAGCCTGCAAATGGCCAAATTTTGGCACACGTCTATGCTAGTAGAAGGTGTAGATTTTTTTTTCCGACTGATACATTATCTCCTTAGTCAGACAGAAGACACCATAGTTTTAGTAAATATGTGACAAAGTGTTCATTTCTTTTATAACAAAAAAAAATTACATCACATGTAGCAAAGTAGAAAACTAGTGAAGTCAATAGAATTGAGGTGCTATACCATACACAACCTGTAGACGAGGGTGAAGCTGTTTAGAAAGAGATTAGCCACTAGTCCTAGTCAACACCTTTAACTATCGAGCTACGGTAAAAAGCAATACATTGAATTGTCTGAAATTTTGGGAACAAATCAGTAGCACTCCGAAAAGCCTCAATATGACCCAAGCCTTGTTCTGCTGATACTATATTGGTTTTTTGTATGTAGCATACTAGAAGATGTTGCACGCTCTATACATTTTTGCAGTGGATCTCTATGTGAGTGGTGGCAATGTGATCCTGTATCCATTGTAAGTTAATATTACAGAATGAATGATTATATAATATCAACTCAAAAACCTACTTACAGATACAATTGCAGCCAAAATTTCAATGCCCCCTGTGGACAAGGTGATGTATGGAATAGTCTGCGGTTGTATACCGGCCTCCTTAAATATACTGTTTGTATAAAACCAAATCTGTAGCAGATAAAAGTAAAAAAGAAAAAAGTTTAAGAAACAGCCATAGTGTAAAAAAACAAGTCAAAAGTTTTCAAACTACATGACACTGTAGAACTTAAAGGGGACCTTTCATCACCTCCACCAATTCTAGTTCTTAGCATCTGTTAATATTGCCACTGCTCCACTGATTCCAGCACAGTTGGAATTTTGTCTCTAGCTCCCACCGTTCCCGAGCAACAAGCACAGGCAGTTTTGGTGCTTAATGTGTTATTGAGGCTCTGTAATGTCAGAAGGGCGGAGTCAGACAGGGTGTGTGATTCAGAGCTCCAATCAGAGGCAGCCAGTGTCAGAGCTCAGAATCACACCCCTTGTCTGCTCCTGCCTGACACTGCCCTCCTAACAGTACAGAGTGTAAATAAGTATATCAGGCACCAAAACTAACAGCAGTGATTGCTCTGGAATGGTGGGGGCTAAAGAAAAAATTCCAACTATGCCAGAATCAATGGAGCAGCAGCTATTAAATGGTGTAAAGAGATGGATTTGTTGGAGGTGGTGAAAGGTTCTCTTTAAAGAGTAAGTGTAAGAGTTAATGGACCAGATTTATTATGCCTTGTACACCTTTTTTGCACAAATAGAATTTCCTGCACAAAACATTTAAATTTTTTTCATTTCTGCGCTGCCCTTACCATGTACCCCAAAAGGGGGCATAGCAAGGGCACGCAGGAGCAGAGCCATTGGACCCACTAGATTTATTGTCATTTACGTCAGATTTATTGTCATTTACGCCTTATGATGTGGGTAATTCATGCAAGCTACAAGCTGGTGTATATTTCCAGGCTCATGGCGCAATGGAGGGTTTGCCTCATTTAGGAGCAGGCACGCGCCTTGTCATGTATAAAGCGGACACTCAGCTGGCTCAGGGGTCATGAAGACTACTGTTAATAATGTCAGTCTTCATAAATTTGCCCCATTATGCCCCTCAACATAAGTATAGCATCTTTTCGTTGAACTCTATGGGGCAGATATATAGTCGGTGTAGCACGCGCGTTCGCCATTTCATAAATGAGGGGCACCCTCCACCAGGCCGAACTTCTGGTGGGAAATGTACATAGCTCATTGCTGGTGTAGATTTCCTGCATAGCTGGAGTAGATTTCCAGCTTTCTGGTATAAATGATGATAAGGGTAATGGGGCCAATGGCCTCATCCCTGATCACCATCACCACGCCCCCCTTTTCAGGAAATAAAAAAATCAGAAATCTGGCATATATGGAATAATAAACCGGATCCTGTGTTTTGACGTTCCTCTTTTATTCCTCCTGGGTGTTATTCTTTCCTTTATCCATAAGATGTATCTCTTAACAGTCTAAGCAGTGCTGACAATGTTAGATTGTATAGGAACACACTATATAGACAACAGGAATTCTGAACCTAGTTATCAGTCCAGTCATACATTTCCAGGAGGAATTAAAGAGGGACAGAATAACATAGAGTAATAGGGGGAATGCAAGTAATGTGAAACCTCTTTGAGACAAGCAACCAAAAACTGCATGAAGAAGTGATCTTCTAGAGAGGTGGTCTTCTCAAAGAAGATGGCTACTATGGAAAACGGAACATTCGTCTCAGAAAACGTAGTCTGGGTAAAGAGGTGGTCTTCTCAAAGAAGATGGCTAGTATGGAAAGAGGTGATCTTCTGTAGGGTTTCACTGTATTTGTATCTGATGTAGCAGGAAAGAATGAAGACCCGATAGGTCCAGTTTACAGGACCAGACACATTACACTACAGTCCTGTGAGAAGGAACAGACGTATGAATTTAAGGATCTGTCATCTGCCACCCCTCTACTCTTGGGTCCTTCATAAAGTAAATAAGGACCAAGGAACTCAAATAAGAGAGCTAAATGGATTATTGTTCAATATATTGAACAATATGTTTTTCTTGTGTTTTTACTCTTTGTGAAATACAACAGGCTAATGGAGAAGCTCTATTAGTCACTTGCCCTAGGCGGCTCTGCTTGAAGGACATCAGCAAAAATAATAACTGCTGCTATGTGTTCTTCCTGATAAATAGATTTATACAGCAATTAGGAATAGGAAAAGAGAAGGACCTGCTATGACTAGTGGGGGAAGGATGGAATTAGTGGGCTCTGTTGTGACTAATGTAGAAAGATATCCAGTGGTTAAAAAAAGGCAGTAAAATTGGCACTACTGATACCTTAAAACAAAATTTATTCCAGACATCAATAAATAAAGGCATACAGGTGATGCGATACAAGAATAGAGGCGACAAATTTTGGAGGCTCCTCCGAAATGCGTATGGCACTGCAGTGACTACTGAGGGAAGAATAGGATAAGTATGTTGTGACTACTGTGGGATTATAGGGTAAGTGATAAGTATGGCACTGCTGTGACTATTGGGGGGCTTATAGGATAAGTGATAACCATGGCACTGCTGTGACTACTGGGGGTTTATAGGATAAGTGATAAGTATGGCACTGCTGTGACTACTGAGGGGGGAATAGGATAAGTATGGCACTGCTGTGACTACTGGGGGTTATAGGATAAGTAATAAGCATGGCACTGCTGTGATTACTGGGGGATTATAGGGTAAGTGATAAGTATGGCACTGCTGTGACTACTGGGGGGTTATAGGATAACTGATAAGTATGGCACTGCTGTGACTACTGAGGGGAGAATAGGATAAGTGATAAATAGGGAACTAGTGTGACTACTGAGTAGAGAATAGGAAAAGTGATAAGTAGGGAACTACTGTGACTACTGGGAGAAGAAAAGGATAAGTGATAAGTATGGCACTGTTGTGACAGATAAATTATGAGCTAAATGATAAGTAGGGCACTGTTGTGATTACCAGGGCAAGGATTGGATAAGTAATAAGTAGGGTACTGATGTGACAACTGAGGGGAAAATAGGATAAGTAAAAAGTCTGGCACTGCTGTGACTACTAGGGAAATTATGAGATAAATGATGTGATAGTTGTGATGTGACTACTAGGGCAAAGATTGGATAAGTAATATGTACGGTACTGCTGTAACAACTGGTGGGGAATAGGATAAGTGATAAGTATGGCACTGCTGTGACTACTGGGGAAGAATAGGGTAAGTGATAAGTAGTGGTCTGACTACTGGGGTAAGGATGAAATACTGTAATATGAATCATATATATTGTAGTTACTCACAGCATTCAGGCCACACAGCTGGTAAGAAGCCATCGTCACTATGACAGTGATAATCTGCCACCTCACCGACCGCATCTTGAAAAGCTCTATTACAGACACCATACGTATGTTCCTGTGTATCCTGGTCTCTGACAGCACATCTTCAATGTCTTGAGAAACATCTTTCCTTCCAAGGAATGTGCGCAAAGCTAGATAAAATAATTTTATTCAGTGTGAATGAGCGTTAGAGTTACAGAATACAGGGTAATGTAATTCTATGAAGCAATACAGCCTCCATATAGATGTATCTAGTCTGACAGCAGATTATTAGACTATTCTTCTACTTGACAGAATGTTTTCTATGGCAGTATACAGAGAAGATTTATAAAATGCAAAAATACTGGGACCATTACATTTTTATCATGAGCAAAGGATTTATTTGAAATAACTGGAAATTGTCATTTGGAGACACCTTTAAAGAAAGTTCTGCTTTCTACTTCTAATATATAAGCTATTAAGTCACATCACACTAATAGAAGACTCCCCCATTGCCTGTAACTAGCAGCAACACCCAGCAATCCCTCACTGTAATGTTACACACAGGATCACTACAGAGGATCAGATTCAATAATAACTTATAGGGCCGAAGAGAAATTACAATTTTCTTTTAATGTCAGTAAGAAGCAGGGAAAGATAGATAGTTACAGATACATATGTGCCCCTGCTGTGAATATCATCCATTTTTTGAAAGCACTGTTGTCAGCTTCGATCATGGTGGTGAAAGGGTTAAATGACTGTAATCTATGTTTTCCTCCATACTTACAGTTCCGTGCAAAAGTTTTAGGCAATTGTGGTGGGTACAAAATGGAAGTGATGATATGGCCCTCACAGAGCCCTGATCTCAACATCATCCAGTCTGTTTGGGATGACATGAAGAGACAGAAGGATTGGAGCAAGCCTACATCCACAGAAGATCTGGGCTTAGTTCTCCAAGATGGAGGGAACAACCTCCCTGCCGAATTCCTTCAAAAACTGTCTGCAAGTGTACCGAGAAGAATTGATGGAAGGCAAAGGGCAAAGTTCTCACCAAATATTGATGGGATTTAGATTTCTCTTTTCTTCATTCACTTCATTTAGTTAAGTGACACAAATGAACTATTAACCCTTCTATATCTGAAAGCATTCTTACTTTGCTGCCTAAAACTTTTGCACAGCACTGTATATAACACTATCCTATGTAAATTGCATACACTTTCTACTTATATGTACTAAACCTTTAATCTGGATAGTTTTGAGATTATTGTTACTGTACCACACAATTTCCCCCATTTTACTCCTCCTTTTTTTATGATTTCTTATCTCTTTGTGTTAAATTGCGATACATTTACATGTTATAATCTTTTTTATATTTGATCAAGCAATACATTTGATACATAATTTTGCGGATTACTGTCTCATCCCGTAGTTTTGTAGGCAAGTAGTTTATACAGCAGATGAAAAAGCGAGATAAAGAGATAAACACTGAACATCAAACGCGGACAATATTAGAATATGTATAGACTAGATAAAATGACATTTCACTAACAGAACTTGGCACAGTATCAAAGTACCTGGAAACATTCAGATGCATAGGTGAAGCCACTTGGAAAAGTTGACTACAAAGTGCTGGCCTACTTTCATCCCTAACCTCCCTGGAATTGCAGAGAGCTGAATACGTTCTAGTTTATCATAAAGTCGCTGCAGAAAAAGCCGAAAGTGCACAAGTCAAAAACATAACTTACTATTGGGAAATATGTTGTCCCTATATAGCCTAAACAGCAGCATGTGATCATATTAAAGCAAAGATTTTAAAGGGGTCCTTAGAATACTCCACCAGTGTTTTATAGATGGGGTCTGGAGGTCCACATACTGTACCTGTCAAGATTCGTGTCCCTATTTGAATGACTCTGATCCTCCTGGGAACGCCCACAAAACCTATGAAATATCTGTCCTTCCTATTTTGTGCCCGTTTCATCAGACAATTCCACAAAAAAAAGTGAATGGTTGGGAGGAAATTCTCCATACAGGGTTCAGACAACATCCTGGACTGCATTTAGCCATGCCATATTTACCTTAAAGGGCTTGTCCACTTTCAGACCATTATTGAGAGGCAAATGTTATTGTTTGTATAATAAAAAGTTATTTTCCAATATACTTTCTGTATCAATTCCTCACGGTTTTCTAGATCTCTGCTTGCTGTCATTCATTCTGTTACTTCTAGTGGATACAATTCTGACCATGGTCATGTGATTTACAGTCCATGGTCATGTGATGTATGGCCTATGGTCATGTAATGGATACACAGGTGCGCAGCTCGTTACCAGTCAGATGAGCTGTGACTGTAACAAACTGTGCACTTGTGTGTTCATCACATGACCATAGACCGTATATCACATGACCATGGTCAAAAGCAGAGATCTAGAAAACCCTGAGGAATTGATACAGAACGTATATTGGAAAATTGTACAACTTTTTATTATACAACCAATAACATTTGTCTCTCAATATTGGTCTGAAAGTGGCCAACCCCTTTAATCTACATATATTGCTTATTCCACAGTATAAAACACTATGTAATACATTCTTAGGTTTATCTCATATCACCAGACTGTAGAACACTGGTGGAATTCTTAGCATGTCTTCAGTAAATCATGGCAGAGCATGTTTTGTTGCACAAGTCTAATCTCCATACATTTCGAAGTGGCTATGGCTAGTGGGTTACTAGAACTCAGCAAATCAACTAGCCCAGCAGATAGATAGGTTAGGGTCACCTGAGTCAAACTGTGTTTTCTACTTGTAAACCGTCCGTTACTGTCCGTTAACCATAGACTTTAATGTTAAAAAATAACTGACGCTTGCGGTCCATCATAAAACCGTTTTTTTAACAGACACAAAAGTACTTCATTTAGGATTTTTTGTCCACGAAAAAAAAATGGACATGTGACGGATTAGGGTGGGGCCGTTGGTGACCGTCAGGGCCGTGATTTTAGCAACGGACACTAGCTGAACCGTCAGAAATCCGTTAAAATTTCCATTCATTTCAATGGGATTTTATCTTGTGTCCGTTATTGACCATTAGTGTCTGTTATATACCTAAGGGTGGGTTCACACTTGCGCCGGAGTCCGTCCGCCGCGAATCCGACTGAAAATCTTGGGAAACTGTATAGGGACTGGATAGTGAAAGGTTAGCGATGCATTAAAGCAATGCACGGGTGTGCGCTTACACCCGTTTTTTTCGCTGGAAACAAAGTCCTGCATGTCCGACTTTGTTTCCAGCGAAAAAAACTGGATTTGCGGTGCAGAGGGTATAAGCGCACACCCGCGCATTGCTTTAAAAATGAATGGGTTTTTAAGCAATGCGTCGCTAACCTTTCGCTATCCAGTCCCTACACAGTTTCCTGAGATTTTCAGTCGGATTCGCGGCTGACGGACTCCGGCGCAAGTGTGAACTCACCCTTAGGTGTATAACAGACACTAACGGTCACTAACGGACACAAGATAAAATCCCATTGAAATTAATGGAAATTTTAACGGATTTCTGACGGTTCAGCTAGTGTCCGTTGCTAAAATCACGGCTCTGACGGTCACCAACGGCCCCTAACTACTCTTATATGAACTTTATTACCTACTGGCCCAGACCCCTATGAGGCTGCCCTTATCTTCATATCATTTGCTGAATACAGTTCTCCTTCTTCTCATCTTGTATCTGACTAGTTATACTTGTCATATTGGATTACACAATGAGCATAGCATAGGACTCCACACTAATGTTCCCACACAACTCAGTAAGATTGACAGCTTAGATCTTGAAGAAACATCAAACTTCATGACTGGTTTTGATACAATCACCCTCCTGAGATAAACAGGCAAACAAAGAAAAAGTACAACATTAAAAACAGATTACATAGCCTAAAATGATCCCAATATATCACCAGCAAATGTTCCACTTAATTACATTACATTACTAGACTCTGGTGTACCGCATGCAAACCCAAATCCCACTCATCGCTTTGCATAGAATTACTTCTAGTCTTCATTTTTCTTATTCTCTCCTACACACAGGGCACGCATCATTTTTCATAGCAGAAAGATTAGAGAATACTCAAGTTTAAATTACTTTATGTGATTCAAGTGCTTAAACTACAAGAAAGAAGCGAGAATGTCACTTCTTTATGCAGATTAAAGATTCATTATATAGATCTATCGTCACAGGCCATGGCCATAGATAATCTGGTGGAAGCAAGAAATATGGCTACTTACCAGATCGCTCAGGTCCCACAATGCCAGTCAATGTCAGTCAACTTCCTTCGGCCCCTCTCATGGCCGCTCTGCTCAGTGGCTTAGGCTATGACGCTATGACGCCTGTCAGTGACTGATGATGTCACTGGCAGTCATTTTAAATAAGGCAGTGTCTTTCTGAGGCAATGCCTAGTTATAGAATTAGTTGCTAGTAGGGATGAGCAAAACAGTTTGCAACCAGCCAAGTTTGTTACAAATTTTACAAAAGTTTTGGCCAAATCCTAAATTTTTGAAGTTTGCAACTCACGAATCATTATTATACACTGGGGTCTCTTTTCCAACCCAAGAGTATAATATTCAGTAGAAGAAGATTAGCCAGAAGAGCAATTTATGAATTATTTTTGGAAATAAAGTCTGACATATGCAATGGTTACATGGAGCTTCACCAATGTCGTATTTTATGGGCACATAAAACAGCAGGAAGACTTGTAATTGTGAGGGATGAGCAAACCAGTTTATAGCAAATTTTCCAAAAATCTCAGACTTCAGAGTATAATAAGCAGAGGCCCAGGGAAGGTGAGTAAACATGACAAATAGTCTTAACATCTCTTCTGGTCTCCATCCTCTTTGGGCCACTTCCGGCCCCAGGGGACTGCTGAGGCCTGTGATAGGGCTATAGTTTTGTGTCCTTGGATTACTATTGAACTCTGCTTAGACCAGATTTAAGTCAAGCATTATTTTTGATTCAAGGCAGACTTTTTCCTTCTGAATCAGTTCAAGCTTTTCTTGGCACCTGTACAAGCCTGGCTCAGCTAAACCTTACTACATACTCCTCTCTGCTACATTAACACTGGTTTCTTTCCACATGGCTATTCCCGAGTTATCTCTGGCTCAAGTCAAGACTACTATAAAATATTGACAAGTGGGCGCTATATAGAGGATTTGCAGCGTAACAAATACAAACATACAAATTCAGCCAGGTATGAAGAGGATAGAGTAGGTAAAGGGAAAAAAAAAAATTTCTATATTTGCGAATGGGGGCCTTTTTCCCACTTGCTTTTAGATACTTCTTTTTCATTTCATGTCCGAATAAAGGAAGGAGCAGCTAAATGGAGCAGATGGGTCTCAATGTTACTAGTATTATATACTGTATAGTATACATTCAGTGAGTGGATAGAACAGGAAGTCTGTGTGGGAAAACTTCAGCCAATAGATGCAGGGAACTGATTGATGCCAGAGCAGAGGGGCAGTATTTTGCAACTTCTACTGTACTAGCTATTTTGTTATCTACTATAGTATTAAAGGGGTTATGAGGGTAATTCCATTTTTGGGCAGTGTAGTCACTGCCTGATATTGACACACATACTAATATACACTGACAAGCAAAAGGGTAACAATGTTTTGAACTTGTTACTTTCAGGCTCCATATCTCACCATCCACTGCAGCTTCCAACTTTAAACTTGAGACTACCATCATTTTATAGACAACCATCTTGGCTATCTCATACATAAATGTGACTTGCAACTATTTAGCATATGATTAGTTATGCAGATTCTTGTCATGTAACTGCATTGTTACTGTTTCACTCCTGACGGTGGAAAAAATATTTTCTTCTTGTATAATACACATTACAACCTGTCCTCACATTCCCTAATATCTCAGTATATTATTAGGTGATTCCCAAGCAAAAGGTCACTGGTTCAAATCAAGGATCAGCCATAAAGAAGATTTCCCAAGAAAAGAGAAACAGCATCATCCAGCTCATCGATAGCGGTCTCTCGACCAAGAAAGATGCCAAACTGCATCATGTGAGTGGCATGATAGTTGGAAGAATATGAAATGAAGTCTGTCCATCTATTCAAAAGCCAAGAGGTGGACATCCAGGCGAAATATCAGAGTCAACAAGTTGGCTCATCACAAGGTCTGTGTGTGGCTCATCAGTTCTGGCGCGACAAACACCAGAATGTATGCTTCGTAATAGTGAGATCACAGATGTCCATGTAAGCACTGAACGATGCATGTTACACAAGTCTGGAATGGTGGTCTGAAAAAAGATGAAAACCTCAGCTCCAATATTATAAGATGCGTTGTCGATTTTGCAAAAAAGTGTAAAAAGTGTACAGAAGATTGGAAATGGGTGATTTGGAGCGATGAGATGAAAGTCAATAGACTGAGCTCTGATGCGTGCAAATGGGTCTGTATGAAACAAGGGAAAAGGGGACTAACGGATCGAGAAATTGAAGGAACTGTCAAGTTTGGTGGAGGAAGCCTGATGATATGGGTTTGTTTCACAGCCAAAGGCGTTAGATACTTGACCAGGATCGATGGTGGTCTCAATGCTGAGCTATATGTGATGTGAGTACCCTATGGGTATGAAAAGGACGACAGTGTTCCAGCAGGACAATGACCCAAAATATACATTGAGATTAGCGAAGAAATGGTTCAATGACAATGAAGTAGAGGTGTTGGATTGCTCCCCCCCCCCTGATCTCAAACCAATCCAACACTTGTGGGTAGAGTTGAAGAACAAGCTGTATTCGAACCCAAGTGAGTTGACCAGTATGTTACAACATTTGGAACATGTAGCATGTAGAAGAGAACTGGGATCAGATTGAGAGCATGCCCAGAAGGATTCAGGCAGTGTTGAAAGCCAAAGGTGGCTTTACAAAATAATATAAATTAAAAGCTAGATTTTTAGGAGGAAAACAGTAACAATGAAGTTACATGTCAAGAATCTGCATAACTAACCATATGCTAAATAGTTGCAAGTCAAATTTACGTATTAGATATCCAAGATAATTGTCTATAAAATGATGGTAGTCTCATTTTTAAAGCTGTAGTGGATGGTGAGATATGGAGCCTGAAAGTCAAAAGTTCAAAACATTGTTACCCTTTCGCTCATCAGTGTACAAACTGACCCCTTGTTGCACTGATTCATAGATTTGCAGAGAGCTGCAGGGCCCTGAAGTTTCTATGCTCTGCCTCTGCTGATGATGATCCAACTCTGCGTCATGTGACCAACCTAGCTCTACACTATGTACAAGCAGGAAGAGAAGAGCTGGGTCAATCACATGACCCAGAATCGGAATGTCAGCAGAAGAGGCAGAGTGCAGTGCTCTGCAAATCTATAAATTGACGTGACCGGTGGCCATTATGTATATCAGTAAGTATATTCATATCGAACAGTGAGTACACCACCCAAAAGTTTAATTGCCTTATTATCCCATTAAGGACCTACACAGTGCACAGAGCACCCTAGAAATTTTCATTTTATGGGCCAGAGTAAAAGAATTAACAATCCTAATATAATATGACCCTAGTAGCTCCATTTTACTAATAATGAAAATGTGAACAATTATGTAATAGACAAGTTTTGGAAGTTTTTGGTCTTATGAACACACTTGAATGGTTAATTGGAAATTTCAGGGTAGACAAAAATTGGTGTATCATATTTTCATAGGAAGAGGCGTTGTAAGGACCTGGCACTGAGAAAAAGAAAATGTAAAGAAAATCTAGGTAATAAGAGAGACTTGTGTAGTGGCGTTACCATTAATTATGACCACTTTTTGCTTGTGCGATTGGATACAAGAAATGAACAGATATTTTCATAAGAGAGCGAGCGTGAAGCTGATGATTTATTCATCATTTTCTTCAGCAGCAAGATCAAGAAGCAAGAGACAAGGCACCTGACATTTATCTTTCATGAGGGAATGAAAGTGCCTTGTGACTCTAGAAATTGGGATTACGCACTGAAAATATAAGTATCAGACGAAAGTCTACCGCGCTTGAGGCTACAGTACTGCGGTATACAAGTGGCACATGCTTGTCCTAATATACTTCAAAGTGGTAATATAATAGATCTGAATGAATATTTTTAACTCCCAGACATAGGTTATGCCATTTTTTTTGTCTAAGACTTTTTATGACTAAAGTGTAAAACTTTTAGATTAAGTTTTTGGTTTTTTTCACAATCTGTGACAATACGTAGAAAATAAGAGGCAATGTATGCATCATGCTCTCACAAAACGTCTGCTGTTCAGTTCAGCCTCTTAAGAGATCTATAAGCAGCGGACTAAAGGAGAAAAATAGATCAATTTTCAAGTTAAAAGAATGAAGGTATTAAATCACAGGACTTCAGAGCAAAAGTCAGATCACCCTCCCTCAAAAAACACACAGTCATGGACTCACATTCAAAATCTTCTCTGGTTGAAGCCATTTGCTTTGCTTCCTCCACACTTCAGCAAGAGTTCTTCAAGCTATGACTGACTTGCTCCAGCCCCAATATTATTATTCCTACTGCCTTGATATGTTACTCCCATGTACTATACTTGCTGTCCCCTTGTACTGCACCTTTCATGACCTCATATATTGTACCAGATTCTCCCAACTCTATATTGACCAGTATCACCAACCATCACTTTTCCAGCCCTGTCCAACCTCTTGGTCCAGTAACTTTCAAGACTATGCTTTGCTGTTTACCTGTTACTTTCTTCTCAATCCTGGCATTGTACAAGCTGCTAGGTCCCAGCTACACACTCAATAATCGAAATATATCCCTTCTTTGGACACCATAGAAGATACAACACCCAAAGAGGACCTTTCACCATCTCTATCAACTCCAATACTTGGCATCTTTCAATAGGAGCTGCCCCACTGATTCTGGCACAGTTGGAATTTTTCCTCTAGCCTCCACCATTCCCGAGTAATCATTGCTGTTAGTTTCATCACAATTACGCTTTCTGCTGTCAGGTGGGTGTTACCTGTTTCACTGTTCCAGCCCAGTACCACCCATCTGACAGTAGAGAGCATAATGTTGCTGAAATTAACAGAAATTATTGCTCGAGAATGGTAGGGGCTAGAGAAAAATTCCAACTGTGCCAGAATCAGTGGAATGATGCCTATTTAAGGATAAAATGAGTTGGAGTTGGTGGAGGTGGTGAAAGGTTCTCTTTAAAACTAGGCCCTTTTGACTTACGTCCTCATTTGTTATAGGTGTCCAACGTTACTACACATCTTTATTGTCAAGATGTTCCATCTCTCATAGGTGAAGACCCCTGGGTTTTTGATTTAATTTTCCTATCATGGGATATGTGTAAGTACAGTATTTACCCAGGTGCTTAACCAGAACTCATAGGGCTTCCAAAAATCAGGAATATTCCCTTTACTGAACTGTAGTAATAAATCACAGAGAGATCCCCCAAAATCATAAAACTAGTGTTCCCAAGGCATAGAGCAGCGAGTAATAGAGGCTAATTCCAGGCAAGCCTGGAAGCCTTAAACAGGCCACCGACTGTCAAGGCAACAGATTGGCAGCCACCGATCTTGCTCCAGTTGCTGGCGATCCTTCCTAAAATGGCGTTGCATTGGTCAGCTTTGACTGAGACGCCATGGGAAATAATGCAGTGATGAGTGCGGGAATAGATTGCGGTCATTGCCGATGCTTCTCCGCTGTACAATACAGACCCAGCCGCCATATTTAAATATATTACACTGGATGTGGGGAAAGGGTTAAAGATAAGCCCATAGAGAGCTATAGGCTGTATATTTAGGATCCTCGATCCTGAATATTGCCATGTATATGAGATTTAGGACTTAGAGTATATTGAGTTTTCGATAAAAAGTTGTAACCAACAGGGTTAGAAATCCATCACAGAGCTAGAAAGCCCTCTACAGGATCTAGGCTCAGAAAAAATAATGGTCCAGCAGAAGACAACCCCATATGGAACTGACTTGTTGCAGAACGGTCTAGTTCTTATGAGATTATTCACAATTAACCCATAAAACCTTACTGATGATATGTCCAATAATAACAACAAAGATTACAGTGCAAAAGTTAAAAGTGGATGTGCAAAGAACCCCGGTGAGACGCTGATGCCTACCATAACATGTTAGTCAGCTGGGTTGCATTATGGCCTATAGTTAAACATCAAGATATTTCATTCTATTATGAAATATATCTGGGATCAGCAATATAAATAATACAACCGCAGTCTGACTTTACTACTGAAACTCATTTATCCAGAATAATTCCCATGTCCTGGTTTGGCGGACATGTTGCTCAATCAAATTGTGTGGCCCGCAGAAAGCAGAATTCTATTGAATCTAAGACTCCAGGCTATTTGTTTTATACATCTCAATAAGATTTACAGCTACAGATGTAGCAAAGCTTAACTTGACACAACAAAAAAGTAAAATCACACATTAACACATGAATCCCCCATACCAAAATATGTAATAAATAATAATAATAATAATAATAAACATAGTACATATTGGTTATTGCAGCTGGAGGTAAGGACCCAAGCAATACAACTGTAATGTTATTTTACCCTTACGCTGAACTGTGTGAAAAAAACTCTAAAAAATATGATGCCACAATTGTCGTTTTTGTCTGTCGGCTACGGAAAAAGCATTATAAAAGTGATAAATAAGTGTTATGTTTCCCAAAATGACATCAATAAAAATGGCAGGTCTTCTTGCAAAAAATAAGCCCTTGTATACTGTAATTTTGTTAACAAAAAAATAATTAAGCTATGGGTCTTGGAAAGTGGCGATGGGAAAAAAATTGTTATTAAAAAAAAAAAAAGTGTTTTTACTTTGCAAATGCAGAAAAACCTAAAAAAATAAATAAATAATACAATTCAATTTCATTGCAACGACCCAGTGAATAAATTCATCAGGATATTTAAGCCACACAGGGAATGGCACAAAACTTATAGTATAAAAAAAGCAATGGCAATATTCCTTCCGAGAAAGAGTTAATAAAAATTAATAAATGAGGCATATCTACCCAATATAGTGACATTCTTAGAGCATGTGATTCTGGACCAAGATGTAATATACTTTATTTAAAAATGTTACTGTTTTCTGCCTGTATATATAGGGCTAATTGCAAAGACAATTGAGAGAAATATGCATATTATAAATTATATTAATCTATGTATATGTAAAGCCTGTTGTGTAGTATATAGATGGCATGTAAATAACTGCAAAACATGAATACCTCAGGGCGAAAAGCACATAAAGATCAAGCAAACATGTACATTTACCTAAAGAAGTTACCAAGAGTTCTTAATCATAGAAATAATTGCATTATCTTCCAGCAGAGGAGAAAGCCAAGGGCCATATTAATCCTTGTCAAATCACATTCTTAATCAAAAACATGGCATCACAAGCATGACTTTATTCCTTCATCTGTTTCTCAATGTCAAGTAAAAGAGAAAATGAGACAAACTGACTGTGTTTCATTAATAATAGCTACAGACAGAGTGTAGGAAAATGACATATCAGTAAGACTGGAAAACAAGGTGGGAGAAGATGACTGTGCGGTGGGCACTGGTATACAAAGTAGGCACACAATGTTTTGAGTGCCAGATTATATTCCTTGAGTAACCATATAGTAACAGACAATTATGTATAATATGGTAGAATGCAAGTGTCCTTTGAACAATTACGGTATTTTTAATTCAAGTCACCTACATAACCCCTTCTACACTGGTGTAACCTTTAGGGGTTGCAGTGGCCACAGCTGACCAGGTCCAGAAGCCAAGGGGCCCAGAGGTCACCCCCATCATACTACTTTGATCTCTTTTTTTATTTCCTTTGATGGCTAGCATTGTAAATTTATAGCCCCTGCCCTGGTGCACTGGAGTGAGAAGATTTAGGGTACACAGCCTTCCACTGTCACAAAGGAAAAAAATAAACCTTTAATGGCAAAAATAACACTTCTTCAGCAGCATACAGCCAAGTTTGTTCTCTAGCAGTAACAAAATTCTAGCTACAGTCAATGTGGAGCCCAGGTCACAGCATACACAGAATTCGGACGTACACTTCGGAGAAAAGCACAGAGGTTGTAAGGTGTAACACCACTAGAACAATTTGGGATTCATCTTGGACAAGTTAAAATGGCCGCCACAACATTCATCGCGGTAAATTATTATACTCTGGGATCTCTTCAGACCCCAGAGTAAAGTAGGTGGATGTCCAGGGTAGGTGTAAAAAATAAAAATAAAATATTTATACTCACCTTCTGTTACCTCTTTTGGGCCTCCTTGCTGCGTCCGTTGCTCTTCTGTGATGTCATGCACCTGGGGTCACTGCTGAGGCCTGTGATTGGGCCACAGTGGTGATATGGGCACGCTGAGCATCATTAAGAGACCCCAGAGTATAATAATTTCACATTTGGTTCTATCCGAACAAGTTTGGATCGGAACGAACCGGAGGATCGCTTTGTCTGAACACGGGATGAAACAAATCTTCAGAGGTTCACCCATTTCTATTAATGAGACACTGGCACATCCAAACATGACACATTAATCTATGCTTCTCAGCAAAAATCTACAAAAATAAACATGGAGTGCTTGGTGTACATTTTTATCAAGGTGTATAAACACACTAGCAAGCTATGTGTGGGTTACACTCTATTGGATGCGCCAACAGCTCGAGTCTTACCATCCTGCAGGCACAGCGCCACTGCCATGGCAGCAAGACCGCACTATGTAAGCAGATCTCAAAATCAGGCACTACACAAAGAGTCCCCTTAACAATTTGACTATCATATCAATACCACACAACAAGCAGACATACATTATACAATTACATATATCCAATGTGCTACTACAGATACACCCTTCAGAAGGAATTCAATTAAAATCTTGAATAGTGGCTACCGATGAGCTGTCATCTTAACAAGTCACTGTGCCCATCTACTTAAGGAAGGTGGGGGTGGGTTGTCTGTCACCAGAATCCAGGAAATCAATCCAGCACCACAGACAGATAGGTTAGATTCACCTGACTCAAAGAGCATGTTCTGCCTGTGAATGAGTGTTGCCGAGATATTGCTGTTTTAATCAAATGAGTTCTTTGGAGCAATGAGAGTGTTGTAATTGCTCCAAAAAGGTAATTTGCAAATTGGCAAAAACAGCGATATCTTGGCAACAGAGGCACCGATTCACAAGGGGAAAGCACCATTTGATTTGGGTGACCCTAACCTATCTATCCTGCATGGCTGGGTTGATATGCTGGTTTCTGGGAACAGACACCCTTTAAGGCCAAAAGAAGGAGGTTGTTTCCACCACCTTACACAGGCACCATACTGCTTAGCCTGCATCTTATTGTCAAGTCTATAGTTATGAGATTTCTCTTAGAAGCAGTAAAAGTACTGTAAGACAATATGTTGGCTCTAATAACCCCACAAGGAACATCAAAGCAATATAACAACTGTTAGATTTACTGTAATATAGCTGTTATAGCTAAATACACCCAGTATACATCAATATAACCTTATGCTACCAAGTAAACAGTACAGTGCTGGCCAAAAGTATTGGCACCCCTGCAATTCTGTCAGATAATACTCAATTTCTTCCAGAAAATGATTGCAATCACAAATGCTTTGGTAATAATATCTTCATTTAATTTGTCGTCAATGGAAAACCACAAAAAGAATTGTCAAAAAGCCAAATTGGATATAATTCCACACTAAACATAAAAAAGGGGTGGACAAAAGTATTGGCACCCTTCGAAAAATCATGTGATGCTTCTCTAATTTGTGTAATTAACAGCACCTGTTACTTACCTGTGGCACATAACAGGTGGTGGCAATAACTAAATCACACTTGCAGCCAGTTGAAATGGATTAAAGTTGACTCAACCTCTGTCCTGTGTCCTTGTGTGTACCACATTGAGCATGGAGAAAAGAAAGAAGACCAAAGAACTGTCTGAGGACTTGAGAAGCAAAATTGTGAGGAAGCATGAGCAATCTCAAGGCTACAAGTCCATCTCCAAAGACCTGAATGTTCCTGTGTCTACCGTGCGCAGTGTCATCAAGAAGTTTAAAGCCCATGGCACTGTGGCTAACCTCCCTAGATGTGGACGGAAAAGAAAAATTGACGAGAGATTTCAACGAAAGATTGTGCGGATGGTGGCTAAAGAACCTCGACTAACATCCAAACAAGTTCTAGCTGCCCTGCAGTCCGAGGGTACAACAGTGTCAACCCGTACTATCTGTCGACGTCTGAATGAAAAGGGACTCTATGGTAGGATACCCAGGAAGACCCCACTTCTGACCCAGAGACATAAAAAAGCCAGGCTGGAGTTTGCCAAAACTTACCTGAGAAAGCCAAAAACTTTTTGGAAGAATGTTCTCTGGTCAGATGAGACAAAAGTAGAGCTTTTTGGGAAAAGGCATCAACATAGAGTTTACAGGAAAAAAAAAAAAAAAGAGGCCTTCAAAGAAAAGAACACGGTCCCTACAGTCAAACATGGCGGAGGTTCCCTGATGTTTTGGGGTTGCTTTGCTGCCTCTGGCACTGGACTGCTTGACCGTGTGCATGGCATTATGAAGTCTGAAGACTACCAACAAATTTTGCAGCATAATGTAGGGCCCAGTGTGAGAAAGCTGGGTCTCCCTCAGAGGTCATGGGTCTTCCAGCAGGACAATGACCCAAAACACACTTCAAAAAGCACTAGAAAATGGTTTGAGAGAAAGCACTGGAGACTTCTAAAGTGGCCAGCAATGAGTCCAGACCTGAATCCCATAGAACACCTGTGGAGAGATCTCAAAATGGCAGTTTGGAGAAGGCACCCTTCAAATCTCAGGGACCTGGAGAAATTTGCCAAAGAAGAATGGTCTAAAATTCCAGCAGAGCATTGTAAGAAACTCATTGATGGTTACCGGAAGCGGTTGTTCGGTTATTTTGTCTAAAGGTTGTGCTACCAAGTATTAGGCTGAGGGTGCCAATACTTTTGTCCGGCCCATTTTTGGAGTTTTGTGTAAAATGATCAATGATTTGACTTTTTTTTTCATTCTCTTTTGTGTTTTTTCATTGCAAGCAAAATAAATGAAGATATTATTACCAAAGCATTTGTGATTGCAATCATTTTCTGGAAGAAATTGAGTATTATCTGACAGAATTGCAGGGGTGCCAATACTTTTGGCCAGCACTGTATATCTCCAGGAAGACAATCAGTTCAGGTGGTGACATCTTGCTATCCCAAAATGGCTATTAGGCCTCTGTAGTAATTGTGACTTCATAGCAACTTTCCATCTACACAATTCTGCTAAAACATGTGGTGAATTACGTGAATTGGTGACATGGGAGAATTAGGCAGCAAGGCAGAAGCTAGACATTGACATTACTTCTTTGTAGCCAGCTGTATAAACAATTACTTAAGTAAAGTGTACATCCGGTGATCTTCGTAAACAACATCTAAGGACTTGCATCTCAGAGTATAAATTCAACTTTTTTTTAGTGTAGAATAAAAAATGTGTGATTTCTGCTGTTTATTGCAATATTAATTTAGGTTAAGGTTCCACGTAGCGGGCCACAGCAAAAAAGCGCTGTGGGAAAAACCGTGTCAGAAACGCATCATGGTTTTCCCAGCAGCGCTTTTCACAGAAAGTCTGCAGAGGTTTCCTAACTAGTCTGACCAGGTCCATTATATTTGCATAAATGGCAGGCATTGTTAACCTTCTAGTAGTAAATCTGCCCCACAGATGGCAGAACTTTGACATTAAAGACCATTGTAAATGATTACAGAAAAGTGCCTCTCTATCTTTCATGAGCTGAGCAAAGTGAATGCCAATCTTGCTGTTCAATGTGTTATCATCCTTCTACTTGACTATAATTGGAAACACGTGGTAAGATTTCCCACGGGAGAATTAGACAGCAAAACAGAAACTACACATTGGCATTAATTGCTTGTAGACCTGCTGTATAGAAGAGTATAAGTTCAACTTTTTGGTCTAGAATTAAAAATTGTGATTTCTGCTGTTTATTGCTTTATTCACCTATAGTCTGCACAGAGTCTGTAGACTTATATTTATGTAGCACATTACTTCCTTACTACTGTAGCTACAACAATTTGAATAGGCTACTCAAACAGCGAATAATAAGTTGATTGTTTATAAAGGGAACATCCTAAGTAATAATGACCTGTGATTACAGCAGCATCTGCATGGTTTCAATGAAGCAATCTCTAGAGTGAGAAAGAGATGAGGGACGGTAGGAAAGAGTGGTGAGTGTAATGTGAGCAATCAGAATTTTATCTCACAAGGTTTACTGGGTCCATCATATTTGCAAAAATGGAAGGCTATGATAACTTCCAAGTAGTAAATTAGTAATCTGCCCTCATAACGACAGAACCTCTCCATCTTTCATGAGCTAAGCAAAGTGAACACTAATCTTGCTGTTCAATGCGCCATTATCATTAATTTTTAAAAATCTCTCCATAAGCTTTTAAAATGTACTAGCCCAGACTAGAAATGGACTAAAGATACTTGAATACCAGTACAGATATTTAAGCATTTGTGAATTTTCTCTTCTTATAATATGAGGGTGGCAGAAGCCATTATTTCTACACATTTCATATTAGGCATCTCATCTGAAGCAGAATGATTGATGATACAATTTTTTGACATGGGGGAATCTTACATAGTTTAGTAAGAAAAAAAAAATCTAACATATTGTAGAAACAAGTACGCCAAAACATATAAACTGATGATGGACTTCCACCAATCAAGTATTGATGGCCTACCCAAAAGATTGGTCAATAATGTTTTACTATTAGAAAACCAAATACATTAAATACCAGGCAAGAGGTCAGTCCCAGAAATGTCTCTAGGTCGAATTTGTTGAAAGCCGTCCATTTTGATTTTGGTTACAATATAAGAACTTTTGGAGTTTCATGAAGTGAGAAATAGCGTGTACTTGTCACTTCTCATAACAACTGCCATGACAGCACAAGTAGAGGAATCCTGATCTGTACATGCCTCTGACACATCACATTAGCACCATATCTTATGATGACATACCTTTTTCAGCTTTCTTCGTATCTTGCTTTTCTAGTAAAAGATATCGTGGACTTTCTGGAAAAAATGGCAAAATCACAACTTGTATTGCTGCGGGAATCATGATAAATCCAAACAAATAGGGCCATCGGGATTCCTGAAACATCAAAAAAAGGAAGGTTAGCCAGAAGAGAAATTAATGAATTATTTTTTGGAAGAAAGTCTGACATATATAATGCTTGGGTGGAACTTCAGCAATTTCACATTTTATGTGATACAAGCCATGGACACACAAAATATCAAGTAGACATATCATTTCTAGGGAGGCAGGTTGGTTACAAATTTTCTAAATTTACCACCCATTAACCACCCACTCACCAAGTTCACCATCCATGGACCACTATTAAACTTGTTATACTTTCTATAATACTGTAAGTGGAAACCCAGGAGGTGCATAAAAAAACATAAGAAACAGTCTTACTTTGCATCTAAGGCTGGATTCACACTAGCGCTGGAATCTCTATAGGAGGCTCCGCCACTGAATCTGCCTAAAATCAGTAGAGAGAAAAGTCCTGCATGGAGGACTTTGCTCTCCGTCGGTTTCAGTATAAAATCGGTGGACCCCATTATAGTCTATAGTCTTTTTAAGCGGACAGGGTTTCCGTCTTTTGGGTCCCCAAATGACGGAAACCTGAACGCTAGTGTGAATCTAGTTTAACTGTCATGATGTTGGAGCACTCGACATGACTGCTGAGACCCAATTACAGACCTCAGTGGTACCCCTGTCCACTTACATCATTCAGTAGGACAGAAGAGGTCCAAAGAGGACCCGGACCCATGCCGAATGCTGCAACAGAGCCCAATAGAGATAAGACTGAAGAAACCCCAGAATATTCTAATAATAGTAGTACTGGTTCCAAACACGTTTGGTTCCAAACTAAGCTTCTAGGAGAACCTTGCAAATATTCACGAGACAAATCTTGTGAGGGTTCCCCAACACCAGTAATTTCTTGCGCCCCCTATAGAACAATTATGTGCACTACAGGGATCCAGCTGCACACTGCATAACTACAGTCCTAACAGTTTCTGAACACATTTTCTTGAGTCACAGTCTAGCAGAAATGGAAATAAATGCCTTGATGGAATTTGTGTTGCTGCAGATTGTACCAAAACAATCAATGTCACATAATGGTTGATAAATTCAGCACATCTCCAAGCCTAACAATTTGTTCCTGAGATATTTCTCCACTTTCTACAGCACTACTGGAGATTGCAACAATTTTTTTTTGTTCCCCATAACCAGTAACTTATTGTAAAGTGTTCATGGTCATTTCAACTAACTTGTGCTCATGTGATCAAAAATGCAATTCACTTTACTAATCTAAATTATGTTTTTGAGCTGAAAAATAGCCAGGGGGAGATGTGCCATTTAAAAATAAGGAACCGATGGTGTCACTCACACACAACCCTTGTTCCTTATTAGTGACTGCTGAGGCTTCTGGTCAGATGGGGTGCAGGACTTCCAGCAGCAAGGTGCCAGCACGAGCCTGAATGGACACCTGTGGCAAACAACAGAGCGCCCAGGACAGATAAGTATTTTTGGGTTTTTTTTAACAACTCCAATGGACTCCACACGGATGCTTCAATTCCTAGACAACCCCTTTATGGCAGTTTTGTATGTACAGTAATTGACTGGTTAACTTTTTGACTTGTCCTTCATGGTGAGATAACAACTATGGACCGGGGCAGTTCCAGTTAGGATTTCTCTGTGCTAGACTAGTCTTAGACTCCACTTTTAAGATGTGGTTTATAAGATTTTTGCACTTGCAATGTGTAAAAAGTTTTGACACAGTAATTGAGTTTTCGTGTCTTTCTAACTGAATTTTAGATTACTACATAGGAAGCCTGGGATTCTTCACAGTCTTTCGGAAACAAGCCATGTTCCTCTTCCCACTTGTGATCAATTAGTTTTATCTTGTAGATCTTCTTTATGACGTAGGGTTTATTACATAACTTTAATGGATGCTTTAAAGGGAACCTGGGACAAGAATCTCTCACATTGAGGAGAGCACCAGTGAAGGTGTGTAGAGATTGAATTGCCTTTTGCCCTCTACTTAGCATCTACATATCACAAGGCATTATGGGAAAGGAGCTGGGGAGCTCAGCCCCAGCTCCTTTCCCATAATGCCTTGTGATATGTAGATGCTAAGTAGAGGGCAAAAGGCAATTCAATCTCTACACACCTTCACTGGTGCTCTCCTCAATGTGAGAGATTCTTGTCCCTAACCCACTCATTGCCTCCCACAAAGCCAGCCAGTTCACTTTGCTCTGTACTGATGAAGGACAACAATCCGGAAACAGCGCTGTATGCAGATAAGTGAAATTGGCTTGGCTAAAATCCCTTTTGCTGTCTCAAGGCTCAGTGAGTCAAAAGCAAATTGAGGATCTGTTACATCCAACAGAGGGCGCATGAGCTCCCCAGCTCCTTTCCCATAATGCCTTGTGATATTAAAGGGAACCTGATATCAAATTTTGCAATATAAAGCTAATTCCTTTTTCATATGGTCATTTTTTATAACCCATTCATTTCAATCTATCATCCAGCCAAACTAGTTCCCTGCTTCTACATAATTTTAATGAAATGAGCTGTTTTTTGCTTATTTCCTATGCCAGTCATAATATAGACCCCGACGGGCACAAAGTAGGTCTGAATTATCAAGACATTCTGGCCTCTTAATAAATCAGGCGCACGCCTGTGCACCAAAGTGAAAATCTATGCCAGTCTGGAAAAGGCTTAGTTTTCCTGTAATAACTCACTCCTGAAAACTGGGATGTGGTGCGTCTTTGACCTTGTGCCAAAGATGCGGCACATTATCACCTATCTAGATGGGTTGATAAATTCCCTCTCTAGGTTTCATAGAAAACCATTAACCTATACTTCTGTGGACTAGTCGGAGTCGACATTGCAGAATTTCCCTGATGGAAATCCTGCAGAATGTTCACATTGTTTTACCAGCTTTAGGGTTAAAATTCCATTCCAGTTTTTCATTGGCATTTCATTAGCATTTTCCTTTTTCTCGTAATATTACTTTACGCATTTCTGTTCCTCATTATAGACCAGGATGCTGTTTTGCGCAGTAACACTTATTTCTCACCATATACAGAGGACTAGGAAATTCACTGCAGCTTATATTTATTCATTATCACATCCTATTCCATTGGTCAGACGATGTGAAATCATCTCAGCCTTCACTTCTACTTAGTTTTAGCAATCTGCTTTTCTTCTCTTATGACCTTCGTGTTGAGTTGTTTAGGACTTCAGTATCTTTAGCCATCACTGCTGTCATCATTATATGTGAGATTATAGATGGCTCAGCCTCCAGTTCTCTATTCTATTTCTGACTTACTCCATCTTGCTCTGCTCATTATATGTTCAGTATATAGACAGAAGACGAATGACAATAAATGGAGCCCAGACTAATGTTTTTGCCTGATGTGAACCAACCTTCTAGAGCAAACTCTGCTGAAAGCAATTACCGACCACTATGGCGATTCTACTGCAGGCAAGAGAGAGTGGCAGGAAGACTGCTAAACAGGGGTGTACTGCAAAATTGTGGCAAAATCATATCCTGTATTTCATGTTCCACAAAACAACCTAAACATATTAAAGGTATAGCAATAAATAAAGAACTCACAATCTAATGAAAGCTACAAATTAAAGTCTACCAGTACATGATCCAAGGTACAGAACAATACACTTAAATTTACCTTGATGGGTTGATGTCTTTATATGGGTAGGTTCAGACATGGCAGATTGGTTACATATTATGGATTTTGTAGTAGATTTTATTCTTGGGATTGAAAATTGTGAAATTTGGCAGGACATAATTTATCATGGCAGAAAACCATTAAAAAATTGCCCCTCGTCATAAATTAAGCACATACTCCAGTGGGGTGGGGATTAAGACTGGTGTGGAAAATGCCAGTCTTGATAAATTCGGCACATTATTTTTGCAATATAAGGTCTCATTCACACAACTGAGTTTCAGCCGTGAAATTCCGTCCCTGTGTTGGCCAGATTTACCGGCTTGAGCAACATGCTGGGAGAGGGACTCCTAGTATTATAGTTATGTACGAGGGGTGCCTGAAAAGTTTGTAGCCCACCCATGAAATCTTTTTCACATGGTCTTGTTTTGCAATGCAATATGTTATTTAGTTATTTGAAAGGTCTCATGAGCAATCTGGATTTATTTTGATTTTTTTTCTGTTTCAGGTACAGCATTTTAAAGTTAGGTAGTGAAGCTGAAATATGGAAATGGAGAAGTTCATACATCGGCTGTTGCAATGGCTGCAATTCACTCCTGTGGTTTCCAACTGCTTCAGCACCCACCCTATTCCCCTGATTTGGTTCCCTCGGACTACCACCTATTCCCACAGATGAAAAGGCACCTTGGTGGAAGTCGTTTTCCTTCAGATGAAGCAGGACGGAACGTCCTACCACAGTGGAATAATGAAACTCCAAGAGCGATGGCATACATGTGTGACCCTCAAAGGAGACTATGTTGAGAACTGACTTCAAAATTTCGACCCACAGTCACTACTTCTGGGTTGGGCCATGAACTTTTCAGGCACCCCTTGTATGATGCTAGAAGTCTCTGTCTCACAGTGACATACTGTCCTGTACTATAATCACTACTGGACAGTATATCACTACGAGTCAGGGACTCCAAGCATCATAGATAACTATATTGCTAGGAGTCCTTCTCCCGACATAAGGTGCAAACCAGTAAATCTGGCCAATACAGGGAAGGAGACTCCAAAGCCCAACATATTTATTATATCTCACACAAGAAAACTGTTGTGAGATATACAGGAAACCTATGCCAGTTCCTTACTGGTTTAGAGTTCCATTGTGATGCAGGGGCATGCACCTGATTTATTGAAAGGCCAGTCTTAATACATTTTCATCACTGTTTCCTGTATGAGCAGGAGGTCAGACTATCGATGTAGGTGTATTAGAGTCTCGACCTAACTCCCATAGACCTGTATTGATAGTTTGACCAAATGTTTCAACATAGAACACTGTGTGCATCAAAGCAGTAGTGAGGTCAGTGCACCAGAGAGGAGCACATAACTTCACAATGAAGTTCTCAGTAAGTTATTCAATAACATTACACTACACACATTTCAAACAAGAGGGGCCATATCTTTTATTTTTTTATTTTTTTTTACTGGAAATCTTCTTCAAAGACATGTATAAAGTGTAAGTTTCCAATCTAGAAAAATGCTAATTTACAGTTCGATCTACGTAATTTGATAGTCTCTTAGCCTCTGCTATCCTGAAGCACTAGTTTGCTTTGCCTAATGATCAATCTCACCCTGGATGACATGAAATGATATTAAACACACACATCTCTGCATACACAATTTCTTTCATCTTTGATCTTCTTCATTAGTGAGTCAAGCATGGTAATACATTCCTGAGAAACATGAAAGTGGAAAAATATACAGGAAATACTGGATAAATTTATAGGAACAGCGGGGTAACTCTAAAACTGCAGAGGTGCTATATGCACAGTATGAGATATCAACATAGGGTCTAAAGACTCCTCTGCCACAGAAGAAGGATTATTTCAGGAAATATTGTTAACAAAAAATTTAGTAACTAGCAGTGGGTTTAGTGCAGGGAAACAAAGCAGCATTTTTAAAGCATTGCATTTAGGAAAACTCTTGAATTTACATAAACTAGCAGTATAGATCCTTGAGATGTGAATACCACTTTAAACAACCTTATATTTATATCTCCCTGTACCATTATTAAATTCCATTTTAAAGATCAAGTAGCTGTTGTTGTTAATTTGCTATTATGGACCCAAACCCTGGCTAAGGCCGGTTGCAGACGATCGTGTTCTGCCGGCCGGCGTGAATTAAAGGCATGGGCAGTGCACGGGGGACACACAGATGTCCCCCCGTGTGCCGCCTGTGCATGAGTCATGCTTTCACGCCCCCTTTCATTAAATGAATAGGAGCCACAGAAGCAAGGGCCACAAAATAGGACAGGAATAGGACCTTTTCTATATTTCGCTGCCCGGACTGTCGGCCCACACACGTGACCGTGTAATTCACAGTCATGTGTAAGGGCCCATAGAAATGAATGGGATAGCACACTGAACATGGCCACGGTCGTCTGCATGGGGCCTAAAGACTGGGGCTGCCTAGCAATAGCTGACGCCATCAACCTTTCCAAAAACTCAGAGCAGGGGTCACTCCTGTCCACAAAGCAGCATAGGAATTGCTTTTTAACTCCATAATAACCAGCATAAAGTTGGAAAAGTACATAAAAACAATATAAAACTTTATAAAATATGTTATGTATTAACACAACAGTTTAATACTTTTGAGTGACATTGTATCTGTACATATATAGAGGGTTTTCACATGAGTCTTTATAAATGGCGGCTTTGGACTATGGTCTGTATGGATCTGTATGCAGGGACTTCTGAAGTTGGTTGACTTACAAGGGGTGGTTTGGTCTGAGATCTGTATACATAGAGTTTTGGTCTGGAGCCTGTATATGGGGGTGACTGGTCTGCAGTCTGTTTACAGTGGGGTCTATATACAAATAAGGTCTGGGGTCTGGGTATGTTAGCTGCGCAGTCACAATAAGTAAATGTGCCTCTCCTCAGTGCAAACCTAATCAAAATCCTGTTTTGACACGGACACAGGAGATGGTGCCTAATACTAATAGTCACAGGAGGTCACGTAGATACAGAGAGTAGTGCTTAGGGAGTAATAAAGCTTCCCAATGAATTCTCTATACTGTACCAATATACACCTCTGTACTCCAGAGCCTTGTTTTCTACCTGTGTGGAGGTAAAATGGGGAGGTGGGAACTCTCATTCCTCTGCCTCACCTGTGTCCTATTGATTGAGACTATGTCCTATTTAATTGGGGGGGACCGTGTCCTATTGGTTGAGACTATGTCCTATTTAATTGGGGGGGACCGTGTCCTATTGGTTGAGACTATGTCCTATTTAATTGCGGGGATTGTGTTCTATTGGTTGAGACTATGTCCTATTTAATTGGGAGGACTTTATCCTATTGGTTGAGACGAGACTATGTCCTATTTAATTGGGGGACTGTGTCTTATTGGTTGAGACTATGTCCTATTAAATTGGGGGGATTGTGTCCTATTGGTTGAGACTATGTCCTATTTAATTGGGGGGACTGTATCCTATTGGTTGAGACTATGTCCTATTTAATTGGGGGGACTGTGTCCTATTGGTTGAGACTATGTCCTATTTAATTGGGGGGACTGTGTCCTATTGGTTGAGACTATGTCCTATTTAATTGGGATGGCACAAAAAAAAACAAAAAACGTTTTGTTCTCCTTTTTGAAACCCTACTATGTCCCTTCTGAAAAAGTTGACAAGTACTGTTAGTTAGGCGGACCGTGGCCTCTCAGCAGCCGGTGTTGTGAGTGCTACCCCACTTGCCTGCGGCTGGATAGATCTCACTGTATTAGCATTTTTTATATGTTAAATTGTTTTCATGTCTCTGCTGTAACACCCACTCAAGTCACTGACATGAAGTGAATTGTGACACAATGTGATCAGATGCAGAGGGTGGCATACTCCAGTCTAGAAAATTATTGTCAGAATGGATGATTTAACCTTTCACATATTTTGACAAATCTCTCCCGCTGCATTTTGTGTAGCTGACAAACACATATTTAGATCTGTCATTTCCTACATTTCCCTATTACATCCCCATCAGCTTTAAATCCTTATCTCAGTGGTAAATACATTTACGAAAAGCTGCATTTTATGGCCTGTCTTACAGATGGGCCAATTTAACCCATTGACTGTCATAGCCTGAGACCAAAATGAGTATTTCTTTTTTTTTTCTTTTTGCTCTTTAATACTTTTGAGAGGTAAACAGAATTTTTTTTTTCTTGTGATACATTAAAGGGTTGTTGCACACTGTTAGTTCCCCATCTTACTTTTGGTATATTCCATTGAACATTACGGTTACAGTAACTGGATCAAATGTACAGCGCAAATATATAATGAATATTTCAGTCTAGGATCACAGTGAATATACAGAATTATGTGCCTTTTTGTACTGAATTATTTCTTTCTCTACCTCCCATTAGAAGGAATCATCAAACCCACCAACAAACTTCTATCCTTTCTATTGGCCGGAGCAAAACTGATGATCCCTCCTCTGTGGTGTTCATTGCACAGTCCTCCATTAGGGCATGAGACCACCTACACAATTAACCACTGTAAAATTTTCATGCCCAAGTGATCGAGTCTAAACATAGTCACTGCCACCAGTGATCTTTTGGCAGTATTATTGCATGATATGTAGGAACAGGATGTTGAGTGTAAATGTCTGAGAATGTAAAATAAATTGTGTAAAGGGAAGAAATAGCATAAACTGGACAAGAAACCATGGCCGTTTATTCAGACACCTATAACTTTTTTAATGTTTAGTTGACAGAGCTAGGTAAGGGTTCTTTATTTGCGGGGCATTTTGTAAATTTTATTAGTACCAATTTTTTGTATGAATTATTTTTAATCACTTTTTTTATTTTTTGGTGGGAGCAAGGTTACCAAAATACATTGATTTGTGCATTGCAGTATTTTTATGGCATTCACCGTACGGTATAAATACCGCTATTTTTGGATAGTTCAGATTTCTAAGCACATGGGGATACCTAACATGTTTGTTTACATTATGTGTTTTTGAATTAAGGTGTTTAAATATATATATATATATATATATATATATATATATATATTTATTTTTTATACATAGGTTTTTTTTTTTTAACTTTTTTCCTGTCCTACAAGGGGACTTGAACCTGGGATCTGCTGATCCCCAGTGCAATGTACTGCAGCACATTACACATAGACTCAACTGCTGGGCACCCTGGCTGCCATAGCAACCCCTTGGACCCTGTAATCTCATCACGGGAGATCTGAGAGGTGGGGGTGGGCGATCTTGCCTCTGAACCACCTAGATTCCATAAATGCTATTGATCACAGCGTCTGAGGGGTTAAGCTCAGGGGCGTAACTACCGGGGTAGCAGTGGTAGCGACTACCACAGGGCCCGGAACATTACGGGGCCCGGAGCCCTGTGGCAGTCGCTACCGCGAACCCCACGAACACTGCTATCGTTATACTCCGGGGTCTTTTGAGATCGGGGGCCCAGGGGAAGTGAGCGAACATAAAAACCACTGTAACTCACCTCTCCGCCGCTCCGCAGGCTTCGGGCCTGTTTGGTGACGTCCCAGACGTCAGCCGACGTCATTATGTGTCGCGACGCCAGCCTGGATCGCGCGAGATCTGGTCCGACATTGAAGATGGCCGAAGTAGCGCACGGGGAGTGCACCGGAGCGAGGAAGAGGTAAGTTGCAGTGTTTTTTATGTTTCTCTCCTCCCCTGGGTCTCCGATCATTATACTCTGGGGTCTGAAAAGACCCCAGAGTATAATAAGCGTTCATAGGTGGTCCACTATGGGGCATAATACTGTGTGCAGGGGCCACTATGGGGCAAACTACTGTGTGCAGGGGCCACTATGGGGCAAACTACTGTGTGCAGGGGCTACTATGGGGCAAACTACTGTGTGCAGGGGCCACTATGGGGCAAACTACTGTGTGCAGGGGCCACTATGGGGCAAACTACTGTGTGCAGGGGCTACTATGGGGCAAACTACTACGTGCAGGCGCCACTATGGGGCAAACTACTGCGTGCAGGGGCCACTATGGGACAAACTACTGTGTGCTGGGGCCACTATGGGGCAAACTACTGTGTGCAGGGGCTACTATGGGGCAAACTACTGTGTGCAGGGGCCACTATGGGGCAAACTACTGTGTGCAGGGGCCACTATGGGGCAAACTACTGTGTGCAGGGGCCACTATGGGGCAAACTACTGTGTCTCGGGGCCACTATGGGGCAAACTACTGTGTGCTGGGGCCACTGTGGGGCAAACTACTGTGTGCAGGGGCCACTATGCTGCATAATACCGTGTCCAGGGGCCACTGTGGGGCATAATACCGTTTGCAGGGGCCACTATGGGGCATAATACCGTGTGCAGGGGCCACTATGGGACATAATACCGTGTGCAGGGGCCACTATGGGGCATAATAGTGTGCGCAGGAATGCGGTTTGTGTGTGTGGGGGGGGGGTTGGGGCGGCAGTTTGGGGGGGGTTGGGGGCGGCAGCTTGGGGGGTTGGGGTCGGCGGCTTGGGGGGGGCCCCATGTCAAATGTTCGCCTTGGGGCCCAGCCATTCCTAGTTACGCCACTGGTTAAGCTGCCCGGGTCGGAGTATTTTCTGACTCTGGTGTCTAGTTCCTAAAGGTATGCTGCAGACACAGCTCCTGTGCCCTTGGTATGAAAGCGCCATACTATTACGGCGTTGAGTGTGAAGAGGATAAGGTTACTATGGATCATTTATGTCACTTCCTCCCTTTAGATAGAGTAGCCTTATAATCACCTCATGACTGGGCCATTTTCCCTGGTTCATAATTGGACGCTTTCTTTTTTTTTTTTCACGTGGTTTTGATGGCTATAACATTTTTTACATTTGTGTTAGTCAAATAATTTTTGTTCCTTTTTTGGTGATACATACAGCTTTATTTTTCTGTAATTTTTAGTTTTGCTTTTTTTTTAATTTCTGTAAATGTAAACAAAAAAATGGGGAAATGTCTTTTTTCCTAATTTTTTATTTTTTAATAGCATTTTCTATTTTTTTATGCTACTAAAAACATTTAAAAATAGTTTTTATGTAGGTGACCCATAGTTTTGTGGCAGCAGGGGCAGGTCTAGAACCTGTCATGTGGGAGTGGTATTATCATTATTTTTTTTTTTTTAATTTTCCTTTTTTTTTCTTTTTATTTATTTATTTATTATACATTGTGCTCCCCATAAGCTCATAATAGACCTTTAGGGGGCTTGTGAAAGATCCTCCGTGCGCCAACACCGCTGTGGCCCCACCTGAGTCCTCTTTCATATAAAAACCACACTCACCGCCAGTGAGTGTCGGGTTCACCAGATAAATACAAGACAAGCCTTCTAAATTTTATATATTTATTAACCCCTAAATGGGTCGGTATTAAAATCTAACATATACAGCTCTGAACAGATATGCAGATATATGCAAGCATTAACAGTTACTAGTTACAAGATACAGTACAAATAAAATAAAAGGGATAAAGGTGAAATGATTACTTTACCACACATATCCTGGATGTGGCTCTATAGTCCAACACTCACACATAGCATGTGGAGATCACCAGTGGAGGCTTTTCAGCATGTGGCATCAACAACAGTAATCCAGCCTGCATGCTCTTTACACAGTCTCTCAGCATTAGTCCAGTAGTCTCATCACAAAAATCTCCTCATGGTCTGTCTGTAACAACTCTGTAGTCTGTGATGGTCTCAGCCCAATCTCCATAGCATAATCTCCATAGCATTATCTCCATAGCATAAACTCCATAGTGTAATCCCCATAGCATCATCTCCATAGCATAAACTCCATAGTGTAATCTCTTACCTCACCTTTATGCCACCTCCCAGAATGAGGTCACCGGCGACAGTACGTCTGATGAGTTAATTCAATCAAGTCCAGATCTTTTGTATAGAGCTGAGACAAAGTGAATTGATACACTGTTATCAGCCATATCTGATCAACAGCCCAGGCTTGAACAATGCACTATTGTTTGATCACTCAGGGCTGTATAGGAATACAATGGAGCCCTATTGTTCCAGCCTGGCCACTACTGCCAATATGCACCTAGGCTTATAGCTGCGCACAGTATGAATGAGTGCAAGCAAGAAGGGAGATCCTATACCCAGAGATCAAAATACAGCTGAGTTATGGCCATATTTAGGCAGAATCATCACACCTCCCCCTTTAGATGGGGCTTGCAGGAAGTGGGGGCCTACGCCCCTCTTCTGAAAGCACCTCCGCCTCCAGCTTCTCAGGCCCTGGCCCCAAGGCTTTCTCACCTCCCCCGGGGTCCCAGCAGACTCGGGCCTTGTCAGACTCTAAGGGTGGTTGGGCGGCACGCGCCTTCAATATGTCCAGACTAGGGTCAGCTTGGACAGCCTCTCTGAACTCTTGGCTGGAGTGAGACACAAGAGAGGTGCATGTTACATAGCTGCCGGCCCCTTCTGTCTCTCTAGTCTGACTAGTAACGCTTCTAAGGCCCAGGCTCTGAGCCACGTACACTTGGCTACCTCCTGCCTGTTCTGGGTCCGCTTTCTGAGTGCGGGCATCCCGTAGCTTTACACTCATGACCTCAGGCCCTTGGGATACCATTCCAGAGATCCCATCCCGGCAATCTCTGCTCTCCTGGCTACCCTTGGCCTGCTCTCTCAGGGTCTCCCTCACACTAGCCGCTAGTTGGGAGAGTTCTAGGGGATTCTGCACTTCCCCCTCTGCTTCCAAACCTAGGGGCACCTCTGGTTCTGGCACAGGTATGTTTGGACCCTGTCCTCCCTGTACTTGGGTGGGTGATGGTGAGACCTTGGGCAAATGACTGAGATCATGCTTCCCCAAACCATCCCCCCACAGTACATTGACAGGTAATACATTGGACATACCCTCTTCTTGGATCACACCTCCAGTACCCCATGCCATCTGCACTTGGGCCATGGGCACTCCTGGAATAGAACTGGACAGTAGAGACGTGCATGTCTCATACCCACCGGACTCCTCCGGCTTCAAGGGAGTGAGGCTAGTCATGGCGGTCTCAGCACCGACTCCAGGTGGTGTAGGCAACGGTTCAAGGGTCGGAACGCCCTCCACCCTTGTAGCACTCTGGCTGCGGGCTAACACCGCACTACCAGCAGTCCGTCCCTCACCTGGATCGGCCATGAGATCCCCATAGCCTACCTGACCACCTGGCACATGGTCAGCAGTTGGGTGCTCATCGGATGCACTGGGCGAAATAGTAGAAGTCGCTTCCAGTGACTCAGAAGAGTTACCCTGTACACTTTCACAACAAGCATTGGCAATTACATTGACAACATTCATAGGTACAGTTACAGTAGCATTTTCACAGAATGTATAAGGAGACATTTCAGAGGGAGGGTTACCAGCCCCCTCTGTAGGTATTCCCACAGGTACAATGTCAGACATATCAGCCTGGACAGACAGCTGATCACAGGGAGCTGGGGTGGCCCCCACCCCATATTGGCACATCATAGGCCCCAAATCTGTCCCCAACAGTACATTGGCAGGCAACCCAGACATCACTCCCACATCCCGCATTCCTATCCCTGCACCCCAGTCTAAATGAACACAAGCCATGGGTACAGTAAAACATTCCAATCCAATACCCCGTAGGGTCAGAGTTTTCCCAGGAATAATACTGTCTGGGGGGACCAAATCTGGTTGTACCAGCGTAACATCTGCCCCAGTGTCCCGGAATCCCATCACCACTTTGTCCCCCACAGTGACCTGTTGACGGTTAGCATTAAGCTGGGGCCCCTCCCTCGCAACCAGATACACAGATGGGCCGGCCGCTGTAGTTTGGGGAGCAGGGGAGTTCCTAGGGCGGTTGGGGCAGTCTCATTGTAAATGTCCCGTTTGATTACAGGCGTGGCACCGCCTGATCTCTCCCTGGGGTATGAGAGAGGTCGCTGGGTAGCCCAGAGCTCGAGGGGCAGGGGACGTATAGAAACCACCCAGGACAGAGTTTGGCCTACCCCACCTGGAAGCAGAGGGCTGTGGTGACCTCCAGCTTGGTTCAGGATTCCCCGGGACAGATTGTGTCTTACCCCTCCTCCAGCCGTCACTGGCAGGTGTCCATGGCAACTGGTTGGCAACATAACGATCCGCCATTGCTGCGGCTGTTTCAAGGTCCTTGGGCTCTCGGTCCAGGAGGTATTTTCGCACTTCCTCGGTACAAATGGTCAAGAACTGCTCTTGAAGCATGAGGTCTGCAAGGCTTTCTTGCGAGGTGACGGACTTGCCCTCCGTCCACTCCCCGGAACCACACGCGCAGCTGGGCCGCTGTATCCTCATGGCTCTCTGAAGGCTTTTTCTGCAGGCCTCGGAACCTTCGACGGCATAGCTCCGGCGTGAGATGTACCTCCGCATCAGCGCTGCTTTAAGGGATTTATAGTCCTGGTCAAGTGGCAAATTGGCGTAAGTGTCCAGGGCTTTTCCCCTCAACCGGGGAGCCAGGTAACGGACCCAATCTGTCTGTGGTAGCTGATACTGCTTACACACTTTCTTAAAGGCCCGCAAGAACGAGTCCAAATCCCCGTTTGTTTCAAGGATTGGAAAGTCCTCGGATTGGAGCCTTGGTACTTGAGCTTCTGGAGTGCGTGCAGTGACATACGGTGCCTGCTGGGAGAGCTCCATTCTTTTGAGCTCAAGCTGATACTGCCGCTCTCGTTCTGCAGCTTCACGATCGGCCTGCCATTCTGCGGCCTGCCGTTCTCGTTTTGCTGCCTCACGATCAGCCTGCCGTTCTGCGGCCTGCCGTTCGTGATCTGCAGCTTCCTGAAAACGGTCCAACACCTGCAGGTATGTGTTAAGTTCACTGACGCCTACTTGCTGCAGGGCCGTTTGCCAGTATGAAGGCATTCCCATAGCAAGGCTGGGGCTACTGGTCCCTCCTGGTGAAGTAATCCTTGGGACCGGGCTGCTTGCCGCACTTCCTGGCCTAGCCCCAAAATCAGGACTCTGCTCGATTCTCTGCATGGCTGTGGCTGCCTCCATTTCAGCCATACGCTCAGGATCTCCAAAAGCCTGGTTCAGCAGTTCTGGGGCTCTGCTTCTGAGCCCACTAGCCATCCACTGGTATTTGCCAAATAAAAGATAGGATAGAATGCAAAGAGTAGGGAGGGGACAGCACTGTATCAAACTTTCACTGTATCTTAATGCTTGCTTTAATACCGATCTTGTCTTATAGGATTACCACAATCCCCAGCATGTGAGTGATATAGGTCACCAACACACGCCGTTTATCCTAAGATCCCACTGCTTCCACCAATGTGAAAGATCCTCCGTGCACCAACACCGCTGTGGCCCCACCTGAGTCCTCTTTCATATAAAAACCACACTCACCTCCAGTGAGTGTCGGGTTCACCAGATAAATACAAGACAAGCCTTCTAAATTTTATATATTTATTAACCCCTAAATGGGTCGGTATTAACATCTAACATATACAGATCAGAACAGATATGCAGATATATGCAAGCATTAACAGTTACTAGTTACAAGATACAGTACAAATAAAATAAAAGGGATAAAAGGTGAAATGATTACTTTACCACACATGTCCTTGATGTGGTTCTGTAGTCCAACACTCACACATGCTCTGGTATGTGTGAGATCACCAGTGGAGGCTGTTTAGCATGTGGCATCAACAACAGTAATCCAGCCTGCATGCTCTTTACACAGTCTCTCAGCATTAGTCCAGTAGTTTCATCACAAAAATCTCCTCATGGTCTGTCTGTAACAACTCTGTAGTCTGTGATGGTCTCAGCCCAATCTCCATAGCATAATCTCCATAGCATTATCTCCATAGCATAAACTCCATAGTGTAATCCCCATAGCATCATCTCCATAGCATAAACTCCATAGTGTAATCTCCTCCCACAGACCTCTTACCTCACCTTTATGCCACCTCCCAGAATGAGGTCACCTGCGACAGTACGTCTGATGAGTTAATTCAATCAAGTTCAGATCTTTTGTATAGAGCTGAGACAAAGTGAATTGATACACTGTTATCAGCCATATCTGATCAACAGCCCAGGCTTGAACAATGCACTATTGTTTGATCACTCAGGGCTGTATAGGAATACAATGGAGCCCTATTGTTCCAGCCTGGCCACTACTGCCAATATGCACCTAGGCTTATAGCTGCGTACAGTATGAATGAGTGCAAGCAAGAAGGGAGATCCTATACCCAGAGATCAAAATACAGCTGAGTTATGGCCATATTTAAGCAGAATCATCACAGAGCTTTTTAACATTATTATTTTTTTGCTGATTTCCCCTATAACTGGGGCTGATACATTACTCCCGATTAGGAAAGAAATGCAGCCTCCTATTACTTACTGCAGAGCAGATATAGGAGCAGACCACCCAGACATATATAGTCTATGGGCAGTCCAGAACTGGTTAAATGCCATCCACCCCTATCATAAGCTAATATGTCATTTTTGATGGTATAGCATTGGCAATAGCTAGGTTTGATGCTGATTTTTTACATTTTTAATGAATAAGTAGACTAGTTGTATTATTCCATATGTACATATTTTGGATATTTTGGCAGTATCTATGGTTACAACGATACATTATACAGGTGCATCTCAATAAATTAGAATATCTTTGAAACATTTATTTCTTTCAGTAATTAAATTAAAAAGTGACCTCCTATATTTTCTAGATTCTTTACATACAGAGTGTTCTATTTCAAGTGTTTTATTTCTGTAAATGTTGATTATGGATTACAGGTAATGAAAACCCAAATCTGAGAAAATTAGAAAATTGTAAAAAAAAAGTTCAGTATTGTAAATTCAGTGTCACCTGCCAAGGTTTCCTAAGCCTTTAAATGGTCCCTCAGTCTGGTTCAGTAGGACACACAATCATGGAAGACGCTGATTATGGATTGTATTACTGAATCACTGAAATGAATGAATGTTTCACAGATATTCTAATTTATTGAGATGCATCAGTATATATATATTTTTTTTATGTAAGTGAAAATAAAGTATTACAGCAATCACAGAACACAGGAAAAACATATAATTTAACACAAGGGCATAACATGCAAGGCAAGGCAGAAGAACACGTCATTCATATTTCTTCATTCATTTTTGCAAAAATCATATATTCACTCTGGTCATAGACTAATGGGTTGTAATATTCAGTATACATTTTGCACTGAGCAACTGATTGACAATTTAGTAACCTTGTAATGTTCACTTGACTATATTACCAATAAGATGGATGAACTAACGAAGAGTTTCCGTTTACAATTGGATGCAATAAAAAGATCCATCAAGAATTTCCTTCTCCGGAAACCATATAAAAGAATTTACACAGCTCAGAATTTACTCAGCTCAGTGGAGCACTCTATAGGGCACTGACAACAAAATCTATATCTTTTATTCCAAATCCAATAAAAATGAAACAACATGAAAGGAGTAGCATGTGAACAAGTCTATAAAATGTGTCAGTGCAGGAGAAATACGTCTTCATCCGGAGGAGACTTTTTTGACTTTAGAAGTCTTTAGTCATAGAATGCTGATTGAACCACGAATCATTTATGTGATTCTTTTGCTTTTACTAGTCTATCCCAGAAGTTCAGTAACAGAAACATCTGCGTAGATGAAAAAGGGTTCCATTCGGAAAATTAGAGGTTCATCTGGTCCACCAGTGTGGTCTTCTTACATGTCTCTCTGATACAAGATACGTAATAGACTTTGATGTTAGGGGCACCCAAGTCTTTTGGGAGACCATGTAATATACTGTATGGGCTTGTCTACAAAAGATTATTATATTAGATTATCATTTATACAAGGATTCCCAGTAATGCCATCCACTTGCTGCCATTATTAGTGCTACTGTATGGTAATGGAACTAACCTAACATTTTTAGAATTCATCACTCATTATACTCTGGGGTCTCTTGGGGAAGGTGAGTAAATATAAAAAACAATGTTATTCACCTCTTCTGTGGTGACATCTAGCCACACGGCCACTGATGTCATTCAGTAGGCCCGGAAAAGGCTTGAAGATGATGGGGATCCACACCGGAGCACGTGACAGAGCCCAGGAGAGGTAATTATGACTGTTTGCTGTGTTTACTCACTTTCCCTGGGCCTCTGCTTTTTATACTCTGGGATTTGAAGAGACACCTTGCTATAATAATAGCAGTTTCAATTCAAAACTGTTGGCCAAAACTTAGAAATATTCATGAGCTGAATCTTACACTAGTTAATGTTATAGTACCTCTACACCAGGTGTTTGGGTCTTGTTTCTCCCTTGAGTTATTCTGGAAGAGGCAGCACCTTTGCTGCCGCTTGCAGTCTATGAGTAACATCCCATCAGCAATAACACAAGCAGCTAGACAGAAGTAGACAGATGTAGATGAACTCTCCTTGCATACATTGTAAGCTGTAAGTAGCTGTAGGCTACCCTGCAGACTCATCTCTGAGCAGTATATAAGCAGAAAAAGCTGTGTGTAAACATGCAAAGGCTGTGAAGAGAAACCTGCCCCACCCCCCTCCACTTACTGTGTTTCCATCTTGAGCCTGCTGATTTCTAAAGATGGAATTTCCCTAGTAACTGGGAGTGAACAGCAAATTAGCAAGAAGCAAGAATCCTAGTGGCAGGAACTTTAGAGAGGTTTTTTAGGCAGAAAACGGCAACATTTTTAAATAATATGCATTATATTTTAGTCCAAAATCACATACTCTATGAAATGAGGACTTAAATACTACACTGATTTTAATGGTGCTATATCTGACTTGTGTGGTAAGGTGTTTTTAAGCAAGTATCATATTGAAAATTCCAATTTGCGAGAATCTCTGACATTCTGATATAAAAAGAAAATAAAAGAAAAAATAACACAGCAAAAGGAAACTATCCTGAAAACTGAAACCCAAACAGATTTCAGTTTCCATAGAATTATGTTATAATAAATTTTTGCTAGATGTACAATATTTGAATCTGTCTGTACAAGATGAATAAATTGGCAACTAGGCGCTACCATTCCCCTTGTAAAGAGGTGTGTCCCTACACAGCCTGACAGTGGCAGCACTGATTGGACAGTGTCAGACTGTGTAGTGACACGCCACCAACTGGTCACACCCAGTTGTCAACCTTCTACATTTCAAAGAATATTCACAGACTAATTTCTAGAAGGAATAACAGAGGAATTCTAGAATGCAAATTTCTACAAAAAGTTGTTTCAGAATGAATTCATATAGAAGCAGACATGTGAGGAGTGGTGACAGATCTTCTATAATGGGGCAGAGTGTTGTTGAACCTGGTACTGTAATTGGTATCCAATGATAGTCCATGGAAAAAAATGAATCATTAATAATATCATAGCATATAACAATAACATAAGAATCGCTCACTTCTGAATATGATAAAAATATAACTGAATAAGTAAGAGATTGCGCTGGTGCATTAGGTAATAGCAGCTATTAGCTTTGACCATTCTAGGACTTGTTTGACAATGTAGAGATTGATATCTGATTGATGGCTAATTTTTGCACATTTGCCTGTTTTAGTAACCCTTAATGACTAGACAAACAGTACTGAACCTGGGGGATAGCTGAGAAGCTCTGTTGCTTCATTGGTCTTCATCTTCTATTGAGCTACAAGTCTAACAATCTGACTATATTTCCAGTCTAAAATATTATTTCTCACATTTGTATTCTGGCTTAGGATTGTCTGAAAGCAGTAGATCAATGCTGCATTGAATGTCAGTAAAATGTACTAATAACGTCATATTTTTTGGCACATAACAGAGATTACAGGGCAGATCCACCACATTTTCAACATTTTATTTTATTATCCAAATAGATCTACAGTATGGAAAATTAATCAATTTTGAAAATCCTAAAATTTTGGGTCATAAGCTCCTATGTAGATCCATATGTCTCCATTATAACAGCCTATAAACAAGTCCTACATAGTTTAATCCCGCAGTAATACTTTCTTCCATAATTTTATATTCAGTATGTTAGCAAAAAGTAATGAAGAGATTATAACAGAGTATGACTGTAGGATCAGACTACAGAGGCTTTGTTTGTAGTCTGTTGCCATGGAGAAACTTGTAGTCTGTTGTCATGGAGATAGTCAGTATGTACACACAAAACAAAATAAAAGTTTCTAATCAAGACTATTTACAGGTTGCGTCATTTTTCTTAAATTTTAGATGAACTGAAGAAATTAAAAAAAAAAAAAATTGTTGCTAAGGTGGACAAGGAGAGACTATTAAAAAATCTATTCAGTAAGACACAATCCATATATGATCCTTTTAGAATAGGCAAACATGCAAGTCAGATGGTTTTTAGGACATTTTAGGTTTTAGAAAGAATAAGCATAAACATTCCTTACCTGTCCAAATATTTCTGGCAAACCGAGGACTTGACCAGTAAATACTCCCACACAGATCAATATTGCAGTGATCTGACCCATAGACCCACGGATCCTCTTTGGCGATATCTCATTAAGATACATTGGGAGTGTACTGAGTGCTATACCTGAAATGATATCAATATTGTTATTTATTAGAATTATTGCTATAAGCAAGAATGTATGGTGGTAATAACTATAGATATATATTACATATTTATACAATTTAAGGCGAAAAACATTATATGACCATACCCTTAATGTTTTATTGCTGTAATGTGCCCCATCCCACATGACCAGGATTATTTAGGACAAATACAGTATTTATCCACTGGAAAACAACAAGGGGGGTTCCCAATCAAGGACCAGTTAGGCTTAATAGGTTGTGACATCGCACCTAAGCGCAAAGAACCAAGACTTCATAACACAGTTGTATGTCGAACATCTCCACGGCTGACCAGCGCAGAAACATAGGTGTCCTCTGCCAAGATGTGTCCTGCATTTCTCCAATAGTGATTGGAAATGAGGACTAGGTCCCAGGGGTTGTCCCAGATTGTCACGTTGGACCGGTGGACCAGTGAGGCTGCATCTTGGACCTACTCTCAACTGCACCTTTGCACTGCTAGCCCCAGATTATTGGAATCACAATGCTGGAGTATATATAAGTCTATATATTCACTGTGTGTGTTTATATCATGACAATGCTGGTGTCTATGTCATCACCTTGCCAGACAATATGTAGTTTATGTAATCATAGTGCAGGTGTCTGTCATCACAACATTGGAGTATAAGTTATCACAATACTGAAGTTTATGACATGAAAATGCTCTAGTCTCTGTTATTACAGTGGTAAAGGCTACATCATCACAGTGCTAGTGTCTATATCATCACAATGTTAGAGACTATCACAATGCTGGAGTCTATGACATCACAGTGTGTGAGTCTACATAATCACAATGCTGGAGTCTATGACATCACAGTGTAGGAGTCTACATCATCACAATGCTGGAGTCTATGACATCACAGTGTAGGAGTCTACATCATCACAATGCTGGAGACTGTAATATGACAATGCCGGAGTTTATAATATGACAATGCTGGAGTCTGTAATGGTACAATGCTGGAGGTTATGACATTGAAATGTTGCAGCATATGCCATAACAATGCTATGGCAAATAAAATGTTACAGACTATACAATCATAATGCTAGATGCTAGACTTTATGTCTTCACAAAACTAGAGCTTCTAGGTCACCACAATGCTGGAGTCAATGTCATGACAAAGCTGGACTTTATGTTATCATGATGCTCGAATCTCTGACATCACAATGCTGGATTATAACTTTACAATGCTGGATTATATGACTTCACAATCTTGGAGTTGATGTCATTACTATGCTGGAGTCTATGGCATCGTAATGTTGGCGTCTATGTTAGTACAATGCTTGAGTCTATGACATCATAATGTGGGAGTCTATGTCACCACAGTGCTGGTTTCTATGACGTATCAAATTTTACAGTCTATTTCATCATACTTCTGGGACATATGACATTACAGTGCTGGAATCAACATCATTGATGTTGCCTTGTCAAGGTATGTGGACACAATTTGATGAAATGGTGCACCTCACCAGAATGTCAGACATTGTTTGAGCTTGCACTACTTGGAGTTTTTAAGACCCAAATAGAAGATCTGGAGGAATACTTTTCATAATTTTGACAAGAATTGGAGCCAACTTTATATCAATAATCATCATCATCATCTAATCTATGGGGCTCACCTATGGCTATAAAGAAATGTCTTCACACCGTCATAAATATATCTAGGTCTGATAAATTTTGAAACTTTTCCTAACACTGTTTTCTGTTGAAGTAGTGACGTACACTGAAACACTTGCTGTAGATTTAGTTGAACCTAAGGTTCTTTTTCTGCACAGTTGGAAAAATGTCAGATTTCTACTTTGTAAACAAAAGAACAAGAGAAGTTGTGAAGCGCGTTTAGAAAAATAGTGAAATTACAATGCGACATAATTTGAAGAGCAGCAGGAATGCCTCCATCTGGTTGTCATACGACTATCTTATTGACAAGACCAAAAAAAACCCATAATATTTCTTTTTTTTGTGTATTAGAATTTGGGAAAATAGTTAATCTGCACATAATGTCATCATATGAAATTACTTATTTGGATGCAGATTGTGAAGTGCAGATAATTCGTGTAATTGTAAACAATCAAGCAGATCGGATTCTGCCAGGCTAAATATTTACTGCGGATTTTCTTCACTAAATTTTTGCTTTGCAACAGATTTAGATTTAGATGCCCTTGTGTAACAAGGGCAGATACTGTAGGTCTAAACAACAGATTTACTATAATTTACTCCAGGAACGGATGTAAATTTTATTGCACTTTACAAGTAAGATATCCGCCGTTACATGCATTGCGGTAAAGTATTACACTATGGGGTCTCTTCAGACCTCAGAGTATAATAGGTGAAGGTCCAGAGGAGGTGTAAAAAATAAAAAAACATTTAGAATTGCCTTCCGTTACCTCTTTTGAGCTTCCCCATGGTGTTCAGCACTCTTCTGGTGACACCATGCACAAGGGGTCATTGCTGAGGCCTGTGATTCGATCACAATGGTCACATGGACACGCTGACAGTCATGATGTCATAATGCTTGGCACGCCCATGTGACTGCTGTGGCCCAACCACAGGGCACATGACATCACCGAAGAGGTGAGACAGAGCGCTGGATGATGCAAGGAGGTCCAAAAGAGGTGAGGGAAGATAAGTAAAAATGTTTTTTTTTTTTTTTTTTTACACCTCCCCTGGGAATCCACCTATTATACTCTGGGGTCTGAAGAGACCTCAGAGTATAATAACATCACTTTTGGTTCTATCCAAACTTGTTTGACCTGAAACAAATCTGGGACCTGAGCCATCCAAACCTGAAACAAATTTTGAGAAGTTCTCCGCCAGTTTCAGTTGTAAAACAACAGACACCCCATGGATCCTGTTATAGTCAATGAGGTCTCCGGGGTCCGCATGTAACTGAGATTTTAGAGAGAGCCAGTGCTAGTGGGAATCTAACGTAACAAGTTGGCAAAGTGACTGTCAACTAAATGCCTCTATACAGTAGGTGGCCATACATCCTAGAAAGAGAGGTTTATTCATTCTGCACTCACCCATAGACATGCACATTCTGCCCAGTTGAGCTTAGATGTATGTCTTCTCCATACAAAGAGGGTCAGACACCTGTGATAGCCAATTATTTCATGTAAAGGATTGGTATGTTGAACTTCAACATTACTGATCCTTCTTTTCCTTTCCCTGACATCTGCCATCAGAGGAGAGACTGAACTCCCCTATATACAATATACTGTCTCCTGCCAAAATCAGGGGAAAACAGGATGTGATCATGGCATGATGTAAAAATAAATGTCAAAATATAAGACATGGAGACATGGCATGCACTAATATTGTAGCAGTCTTATTAGGGGCACCTAGTTGAGCTTTGCTGCAGTTTGGTATTGCTCCTATACGTACATCGAAAGTTTAGAGATAGATGACTGGGAATTCTGAAACTCTGCATAGTCTTATTTATAGGGTAGTTTTCACGGCATCACAGTATATTGAATTGAATAGTGGAACTGATTTATAAAGGATATAACGTGTTTAGTATTATAACCCATCTGTTGCCAGACTGAGACACTGATGTTATGTTGTAAGAATCCTGCAAAAAGGAAGATAATGGTTCCCAGGGGCGAAAAGATTACCCTCTGCTTAGGAATACAGGGATTTGTGCTCTCTTGGTGCTTCTATTGGCTAAGAGGTGAAGAGATCATGTGCAGATTCTTTATGGCCTCCAGGATATATTTGGAGCCCTCATGTGAGTCCTCTAATAGGCATAGGAGAAAAAACATGTCCACATGAGCATCCAGCAAGAGTAACCTTTTGTCCCCAACCCCACATGCAATCAAAAGAATAGGTGCCTAGAGATAGCATAGATAGATAGACTCTATGTGCTGTTCTATTTTAGATCTATACCTAAACTTTGTAGTTAAGGGCTCATTCACAAATCCATATTTCATGTAAGTATGCCGTCCACAAATTTCACGGAAGGCATACATTTCCATTCATTTCAATATCTTCATTCAGAAATCTCCAAAAAAAAAAAAAATGGGAGCAGGATCACAGATGCATAACATAGCAAATCCCATCCACATGTTGCAGAAAATTCCGCACAGTGGAAATGCTGGTGGCAGACTTTCTGTGAAAAGCGCTGCGGGAAGAACCGCAATGCGTTTCCGGCGGGGGTTTTCCTGCAGCGTTTTATCACTGCGGCCCACTACGTGGGGTCTGAGCCTTAGACTAGAATTTTCTTAAAAAGCAAGACAAATATTACAGTACATTCATGAAACCCAAATGGGTACACGAAAGGGTACAATTTTTGAGGCACAACGGTAAAAAGTAGGCAGGGTGTGGGTGGGGTCAGTGGGGAATGGTGTGGCCCAATTTATTTAACATTACTTACAATGCTGGCCAAAAGTATTGGCACCCCTGCAATTCTGTCAGATAATACTCAATTTCTTCCAGAAAATGATTGCAATCACAAATGCTTTGGTAATAATATCTTCATTTATTTTGCTTGCAATGAAAAAACACAAAAGAGAATGAAAAAAAAGTCAAATCATTGATCATTTTACACAAAACTCCAAAAATGGGCCAGACAAAAGTATTGGCACCCTCAGCCTAATACTTGGTAGCACAACCTTTAGACAAAATAACTGCGAACAATCGCTTCCGGTATCCATCAATGAGTTTCTTACAATGCTCTGCTGGAATTTTAGACCATTCTTCTTTGGCAAATTTCTCCAGGTCCCTGAGATGTGAAGGCTGCCTTCTCCAAACTGCCATTTTGAGATCTCTCCACAGGTGTTCTATGGGATTCAGGTCTGGACTCATTGCTGGCCACTTTAGAAGTCTCCAGTGCTTTCTCTCAAACCATTTTCTAGTGCTTTTTGAAGTGTGTTTTGGGTCATTGTCCTGCTGGAAGACCCATGACCTCTGAGGGAGACCCAGCTTTCTCACACTGGGCCCTACATTATGCTGCAAAATTTGTTGGTAGTCTTCAGACTTCATAATGCCATACACACGGTCAAGCAGTCCAGTGCCAGAGGCAGCAAAGCAACCCCAAAACATCAGGGAACCTCCGCCATGTTTGACTGTAGGGACCGTGTTCTTTTCTTTGAAGGCCTCTTTTTTTTTTTTTTCCTGTAAACTCTATGTTGCTGCCTTTTCCCAAAAAGCTCTACTTTTGTCTCATCTGACCAGAGAACATTCTTCCAAAAAGTTTTTGGCTTTCTCAGGTAAGTTTTGGCAAACTCCAGCCTGGCTTTTTTATGTCTCTGGGTCAGAAGTGGGGTCTTCCTGGGTATCCTACCATAGAGTCCCTTTTCATTCAGACGCCGATGGATAGTACGGGTTGACACTGTTGTACCCTCGGACTGCAGGGCAGCTAGAACTTGTTTAGATGTTAGTCGAGGTTCTTTAGCCACCATCCGCACAATCTTTCGTTGAAATCTCTCGTCAATTTTTCTTTTCCGTCCACATCTAGGGAGATTAGCCACAGTGCCATGAGCTTTAAACTTCTTGATGACACTGCGCACGGTAGACACAGGAACATTCAGGTCTTTGGAGATGGACTTGTAGCCTTGAGATTGCTCATGCTTCCTCACAATTTTGCTTTTCAAGTCCTCAGACAGTTCTTTGGTCTTCTTTCTTTTTTCCATGCTCAATGTGGTACACACAAGGACACAGGACAGAGGTTGAGTCAACTTTAATCCATTTCAACTGGCTGCAAGTGTGATTTAGTTATTGCCACCACCTGTTATGTGCCACAGGTAAGTAACAGGTGCTGTTAATTACACAAATTAGAGAAGCATCACATGATTTTTCAAAGGGTGCCAATACTTTTGTCCACCCCCTTTTTTATGTTTGGTGTGGAATTATATCCAATTTGGCTTTTTGACAATTCTTTTTGTGGTTTTCCTTTGAAGACAAATTAAATGAAGATATTATTACCAAAGCATTTGTGATTGCAATCATTTTCTGGAAGAAATTGAGTATTATCTGACAGAATTGCAGGGGTGTCAATTCTTTTGGCCAGCACTGTGACGCCTGAAATGTATTCCTGCTCATAAATGGATCAGATTTCAGTATCTGATAATCACCCACCGATAACTAGGCAATATATAATATGTGACACAATGTATACCTTACCTCCATCAACTCCTATAATAAATCGTCCAAGAATTACCATTTCCGGAACCCCTGCTAGATTCGCTAAAGAGATCAGTAATGCCGCTACAAGTGCAAATAGGTTGTTGATGAGCAATGTTTTTTTTCTGTAACACATAAGATATAAAATGTTAATAAATCTTATGGTATTCTCAAAGGATAAGATGTACACAACAGTCTCCCCTTGATATTGTAATATTTTCATTACACAACATCTTAACAGACCAGGGAAATACATTTTCATACATTTCTCAGTGCCTTATAGACTGCCTAGTCTTAGAGGAGAGTCAGAACCTTTCGTGAGGTTGTTTACATGCATTTCAGTAAACCAAACAGAACTCTTCTTTACTATTTAAGGGGCCGTTTACATGTAGGAATTTGACACTGAATTGGAGGTGGATTCTAACCCCGAATCAGTAGCAGATTCTGCTATATTTTCAGATTCTGAAAAAATAAGCATCCTACTCGATCTTGCCGTGGATTTTGCAGCTGATTTAGCGCACACTGCTCTCTCCCGGTCTCCGCGGTGACATCATCTGGCGCTCTCCTGGAGATGTCATGTGCCAGAGTCACTGTTGAGGCCTGTGATTGGGCCATGGTGATCAGATGGCCGCGCTGAGCATCATGACACTCACAGTGCCAATCACAGGCCCCAGTAGTGATCCCAGGCACATGACGTCACCAGGAGAGCACTGGAGGCCATGAGGAAACCCAAAAGAGGTCAGGGACCCCACCTATTATACTCTGGGATCTTAAGAGATCGCAGAGTATAATAATTTACAGCAATGCATGTCGTGGCGGCCATTTTAGTTTGTCCAAGATGAATCCCCAATTGTTTTGTTTTGTTAAAACCCAAACAATTTGGAACACTCAGGATGAGCCAGGCTCAGAAAAAAATCGGTTTGCCCATCTCTACTGGTCAGCAACTGGTTAATATTATACAGATTTATCCATCTCCATGGTAACAGACTATGAGCAAACCCTGTGTAGTCAGATCTGTGTAGTTATAATCCATTCTCACTGCCACTTTGAGTACTTATTAATCTAATTTTAATAGGTTGACAGGAAGTAGGGGGCAGTTGGAAGGCAGTTTGGCTCCAGCATTCACAAGTTTGTTAGAGCTTTGTGACTACGGATACACATACATCTGCATTGGAGATGCATACGCAAAACAATGGAGATTATTTTTATCAAGTTGTTTAAATTTTTCCTTCAAATGTACTGGAGAAATACAAACAATGGCTGCCAAAGTGGACACAGCCTTTAAAGGCACTGTTCCCAAGACTGAAAGGGAGTCTGTCACCAGCATCCAGAATTAACTCAGCCCTGCAGGTGCACTTGTGAATCGCTTCCTCTGTTGCCACCATTTTTGTCAAAGTGCAAATAAGGTCTTTGGAGCAATGAAGGTGTTGCCGCTTACCTCTTTGGAGCAATGGCAACCCCCTCATTGATCTAAAGAGCTAATTTGCATATTGACCGCTGATGAAAACAGGGGAACCTGTCGCTCCATTCAAATCTATAGAACTTCCGGCGATGTGTAATAAGAATACATCAGCACAAGTGCGCCTTCTACCTACACCAGACTTCAGAACGTGGGAAGCTCAGTGATCCCTAGGTAATGAATCTTTAAAGTGACAGGTCGCTAAGAATTTGTTATCTCTGAATTGTGAGTGACATATCCCTTGACTGACAAATATAATTGATATATCATATGTATTTTACAACAGATGAATATCTATCTGTAGGAGTAGCTGAAGGAGATAGTCAAGACATAAAAGGGCACATTTTTTCATGAATTTCAATAGAAATGTAATTTATGTATTTTACGCAAAAGTTTTGTATGTTAGTCACAAATATATAATAAATTACTAATTTCATAACATAAGGTCAAAGAAAATAAAGAAGGGTCAATGTATATTGTAGCATACCATACTGTATATAAACTCATCTGTGGCAGGAATGGGCCTATAGTAGGTGCAAAGGTATCTGTTACCTCCAGAACTTTGTGCCGAACACCCCTCTGGCTCATATAGAGACTGCAGTATTTTACATGGCACATGGTAGGTGGGGTTAAAGTTACGGATTTTGCATTGGGGACCAGGAGCCTCAAGTTACTTATGTGGTGCTTATAATTCTCAATTATATGACAATTTAATATCTCATATACTGGTTCATAAGGTAAATATAAGGGAAATATATTCACTTACCTTCCTAAGGTATTTACCATTGGGGTCACAATCCAAGCCCCTACAAGTCCTCCAATAGCAAAAATTGATACAGTAACAGACCACATTATGGATATTGTGTTGCTGCTTATGTTGTAGTTGTACCTTGAGGACCAGCTCTCATTATATAGCTGCCTTATATACTGTAAGTAAAAACAAAAACAAAAAACAAGTATTATGCTATTACATCATAAAGGGTTAAATCCAATTAAAGGGAGTCTGTCAGCAGGAAAATGGCTTCTATTTAAAATCTAAGCCAGCCTGATAAAAGGAAAAGGAAACATATTTTTAATAAGATATATTATTACATTTATTGTACTCACCTGTACTATTCATTTATGAAAAGTTGTTTTAAACTTGAAGATATGTTTTACCCCAAACTGGGTATTGTGAAAGATAGAAGGATGACGAGTATAATGTAAATTAGCGGGAGTGACCAGGACCGGGTTGCAGCTCCACTATAGTTCTAAATAACTTCTGTTAGTGAACTAAGAAAGAGAGGTCTAGAATAGAAACAGCTAAGCCTTGAAAGTAAATGCTTCATAAATGTACAATCTGAGAGGATCTAAGAGCATTGTGTAGTTTTCATTTTTTAATGGAGGCATGCTTTAATACATTCTTACAGTGTTTGGAGTTCTATTTTTCTGAAACCAACTTCCATATATAGACATAAATTTAAAGGGCAGTTCCTATCTTGGAAAATTGTTTCTGAGACGGGAATAAATAGCCACAAGTTCCAACCACCAGAAAGAGGCAAGCAACATTTTTCTGCACTCCGTTTATTCATTTAGCTTACCTGTACAGTGCCAACATATTTACAGACATTCTCAGTCACTGTCCCATACAGGGCTCATAATCTAAATTCTCTATCAGTATGTCTTTGGCATGTGGGAGGAAACCGGAGGAAACCCAGGCAAACACGAACAGAACATACAAACTCCTTGCAGATGTTGTCCTTTGTCAGGCTAGGACTGCAGCACTGTAAGGCTCCAGTGCTAACCACCAAGCTAACGTGCTGCCAATATGCTCTATAGGACCTACAGAAAACAGAATAGCTGAGGAGCTAAGGCAACATTGTAGCTCAGCAGTGCTACGCTGTTTCCATAATTCTTATTCACCTCTAGGGGATTTACAGAAGCAGGGTATAGCAGCTCTACTTGCCAGTTTCTGTAAGTCCTGCCCTGAAGGTCAGGCTCTGCGACCTTGTCTCATCAGCAATTTGCTGAGATGGGAATAACTCTTTCAATGAAAAAAAAACTCTGCCAGGACAGTCTTTAGTCACCAATAGCAGGGGCTTATAAGGCTACTACATACTGGTTTTTATTGAGTTTAATTCCTAAATGTATTTGGTAAGCTCCTAACCTCCCTCAAGTAACCAGAATTTTATCTTTTAACTCTCATCTTTGCAAAGAATTTGGTGTTCTGTAGTAGAAATGAAGAGATATATTAGGAAATTATTTATGACAACATTTTAATCTTACTTACATTATAAGACAAAATTATGTTCCATAGTGGGAACTCATATTAAAGGGTTTTTCATAGCTGATCTGTCGGGGTATATCACCCAGACCCTGCACAGATCAGCTATTCCAGCAGCCTCCAGGCACCAAAAGCTGCTGTAATGGATGGGGAATATGTACAGGCTGCTGCTATTCGTGTAAATCTGCAACCCCGTCCCCGGTGGTTCTGGGGAATTGAAGTGCCACTCCTAATATAGGAGCAGTCTACACATGCTCCCTATCCACTGCACCAGCTTTCGGTGCCTGGAGGCTGCTGGAACAGCTGATCTGTGCCTGGTCTGGGTATCAAACCCCTGTGGATCACAAACTGATGATCTATCTGGGATCAGCATTTTACCATTGGAAATGTATTTTAATGGATTTTGCTCTATGTAAGAGTTTGCTTTTGGGAGTTAGTAGAGCGTAAATGGTTTATTTTGCAGGGGAAAAGTTGACCAAACCTCCCCAGTCTACTTGTTACATATTTGATCCCCAGCAGTATTATTGATATGGCTGTTCCAGTTCACATAAAGCCAGTGAGATCCTCTGAAGCTCTATATCTAGGTCTATTAACAGTTTTTGTTCGGTGGGCATAACCTGCCCATATACAGGTCATATACAGGCTAATGTTGGTAATCAATCATGTCCAGATACTGTCAGAGCCCTTGTTCTGAGCCCCTGATCCTTCAGGTAACCTCTATTTTGTGCCCCAAAGCTGAGGTTACAGGTTTTCTTTTAGCATTTGTAGACTGAAATTGTTTCCAGCCACATAAAAAAGCAACAAAACAAATAGGTTGGAGTCTTTAAAATATCAGTGGAAATATAACAAGAAACTCATCCATCTTACTAGATAGTACAATAGTGAAAATGTCAAAGAGTAAATAAAAGACAAAAATATTAAAGATTTGTGGAAAATATCATTTTTGATTTTATAATCTGTCACCTATCTACAGTGCTGGCCAAAAGTATTGGCACCCCTGCAATTCTGTCAGATAATACTCAATTTCTTCCAGAAAATGATTGCAATCACAAATGCTTTGGTAATAATATCTTCATTTATTTTGCTTGCAATGAAAAAACACAAAAGAGAATGAAAAAAAAAAGGCAAATCATTGATCATTTTACACAAAACTCCAAAAATGGGCCGGACAAAAGTATTGGCACCCTCAGCCTAATACTTGGTAGCACAACCTTTAGACAAAATAACTGCGAACAACCGCTTCCGGTAACCATCAATGAGTTTCTTACAATGCTCTGCTGGAATTTTAGACCATTCTTCTTTGGCAAATTTCTCCAGGTCCCTGAGATTTGAAGGGTGCCTTCTCCAAACTGCCATTTTGAGATCTCTCCACAGGTGTTCTATGGGATTCAGGTCTGGACTCATTGCTGGCCACTTTAGAAGTCTCCAGTGCTTTCTCTCAAACCATTTTCTAGTGCTTTTTGAAGTGTGTTTTGGGTCATTGTCCTGCTGGAAGACCCATGACCTCTGAGGGAGACCCAGCTTTCTCACACTGGGCCCTACATTATGCTCCAAAATTTGTTGGTAGTCTTCAGACTTCATAATGTTAGTCGAGGTTCTTTAGCCACCATCCGCACAATCTTTCGTTGAAATCTCTTGTCAATTTTTCTTTTCCGTCCACATCTAGGGAGGTTAGCCACAGTGCCATGGGCTTTAAACTTCTTGATGACACTGCGCACGGTAGACACAGGAACATTCAGGTCTTTGGAGATGGACTTGTAGCCTTGAGATTGCTCATGCTTCCTCACAATTTTGCTTCTCAAGTCCTCAGACAGTTCTTTGGTCTTCTTTCTTTTCTCCATGCTCAATGTGGTACACACAAGGACACAGGACAGAGGTTGAGTCAACTTTAATCCATTTCAACTGGCTGCAAGTGTGATTTAGTTATTGCCACCACCTGTTATGTGCCACAGGTAAGTAACAGGTGCTGTTAATTACACAAATTAGAGAAGCATCACATGATTTTTCAAAGGGTGCCAATACTTTTGTCCACCCCCTTTTTTATGTTTGGTGTGGAATTATATCCAATTTGGCTTTTTGACAATTCTTTTTGTGGTTTTCCATTGAAGACAAATTAAATGAAGATATTATTACCAAAGCATTTGTGATTGCAATCATTTTCTGGAAGAAATTGAGTATTATCTGACAGAATTGAAGGGGTGCCAATAATTTTGGCCAGCACTGTATCTATCTATCTATCGATCTATCTATCTATCTATCTATCTATCTATCTATCTATCACCTATCTCCGTGATGGCAAACCTATGGCACGCGTGCCAGAGAGGGCACGCAGAGCCCTCTGAGTTGGCACGCGCGCCGTCGCCATGATCGCTCACTAACCGGGAATCCGGTATAGGATTCCCGGTTAGTGAGCGATCGCTTCTTTCAGCTGTATGTGCATATGTACATACAGCTGAAAGCTGTCAGTGTAGGCCGCGGTCCGCGGAACCGTGACCTACATTGACTGCAGAGCGTGACCTCTGCCCCGACGCAGGCGCGATGACGTCATTCATCAGCGCCTGTGAACAGAAGAAGGAGGAGGACGCTCTTCGTGGGACTGGGTAAGTAACGTAAACTACTGTGTGGGGGCCCACTGTGGAGCATATACTACTGTATGGGGGACACTGAAGCATCTAATACTGTATGGGGGACACTGAAGCATAAACTACTGTGTGGGGGACACTGAAGCATCTTAGATGCTTCAGTGTCCCCCACACAGTGATAGATGCTTCAGTGTCCCCCACACAGTATTAGATGCTTCAGTGTCCCCCCCCATACAGTATTAGATGCTTCACAGTGTCCCCCATACATTATTAGATGCTTCAGTGTCCCCCATACAGTATTAGATGCTTCAGTGTCCCCCACACAGTATTATATGCTTCAGTGTCCCCCACACAGTATTAGATGCTTCAGTGTCCCCCATACAGTATTAGATGCTTCAGTGTCCCCCATACAGTATTAGATGCTTCAGTGTCCCCCACACAGTATTAGATGCTTCACAGTGTCCCCCACACAGTATTAGATGCTTCAGTGTCCCCCACACAGTATTATATGCTTCAGTGTCCCCCACACAGTATTAGATGCTTCAGTGTCCCCCCACACAGTATTAGATGCTTCAGTGTCCCCCATACAGTATTAGATGCTTCACTGTCTCCCACACAGTATTAGATGCTTCAGTGTCCCCCATACAGTATTAGATGCTTCAGTGTCCCCCCATACAGTATTAGATGCTTCACAGTGTCCCCCACACAGTATTAGATGCTTCAGTGTCCCCCATACAGTATTAGATGCTTCAGTGTCCCCCACAAGGTATTAGATGCTTCAGTGTCCCCTACACAGTATTAGATGCTTCAGTGTCCCCCACACAGTATTAGATGCTTCAGTGTCCCCCACACAGTAGTTTATGCTTCAGTGTCCCCCACACAGTATTAGATGCTTCAGTGTCCCCCATACAGTATTAGATGCTTCAGTGTCCCCCCATACAGTATTAGATGCTTCACAGTGTCCCCCACACAGTATTAGATGCTTCAGTGTCCCCCATACAGTATTAGATGCTTCAGTGTCCCCCATACAGTATTAGATGCTTCAGTGTCCCCCCATACAGTATTAGATGCTTCACAGTGTCCCCCACACAGTATTAGATGCTTCAGTGTCCCCCATACAGTATTAGATGCTTCAGTGTCCCCCATACAGTATTAGATGCTTCAGTGTCCCCCATACAGTATTAGATGCTTCAGTGTCCCCCACACAGTATTAGATGCTTCAGTATCCCCCACACAGTATTATATGCTTCAGTGTCCCCCACACAGTATTAGATGCTTCAGTGTCCCCCATACAGTATTAGATGCTTCACTGTCCCCCACACAGTATTAGATGCTTCAGTGTCCCCCACACGGTATTAGATGCTTCAGTGTCCCCCACACAGTATTAGATGCTTCAGTGTCCCCCATACAGTATTAGATGCTTCACTGTCCCCCACACAGTATTAGATGCTTCAGTGTCCCCCACACGGTATTAGATGCTTCAGTGTCCCCTACACAGTATTAGATGCTTCAGTGTCCCCCATACAGTATTAGATGCTTCACTGTCCCCCACACAGTATTAGATTCTTCAGTGTCCCCCACACGGTATTAGATGCTTCAGTGTCCCCCATACAGTATTAGATGCTTCAGTGTCCCCCATACAGTATTAGATGCTTCAGTGTCCACCACACAGTAGTTTATGCTTCAGTGTCCCCCACACAGTATTAGATGCTTCAGTGTCCCCCACACAGTATTAGATGCTTCAGTGTCCCCTACACAGTATTAGATGCTTCAGTGTCCCCCACACGGTATTAGATGCTTCAGTGTCCCCCACACAGTATTAGATGCTTCAGTGTCCCCCATACAGTATTAGATGCTTCAGTGTCCCCCCATACAGTATTAGATGCTTCACAGTGTCCCCCACACAGTATTAGATGCTTCAGTGTCCCCCATACAGTATTAGATGCTTCAGTGTCCCCCATACAGTATTAGATGCTTCAGTGTCCCCCATACAGTATTAGATGCTTCAAATACTGTATGGGGAACACTGAAACATCTAATACTGTGTGGGGGACACTGTGAAGCATATACTACTGTGTGTGGAGGCCCACTGTGGAGCATATACTACTGTGTGGGGGCCCACTGTGAAGCATATACTACTGTTTTGGGGGGGCCAAAGTGGAGCATATAATACTGTGTGGGGGTCACTGTGAAGCATATAATACTGAGTGGGGCCCCTCTGGAGCATATAATACTGAGTGGGGGCAATTCTGGAGCATATAATACTGTTTGGGGGCCACGGTGGAGCGCATTGTACTGTCTGGGGGCCACTTCGGAGCACATTGTACTGTGTTGGGGCCCTTCACTATTTATATCACATAGTATCTGTTTTATAGCAGACATGTGATATTATTACAGGCTGTAATAACATTGCACGGTCAATATAAAACAGATCCTGGTTAATTTAAGGTTAAATTGCCATGTTGGCACTTTGCGATAATTTAGTGGGTTTTGGGATGCAGTTTGGGCACTCGGTCTCTAAAAGGTTCGCCATCACTGACCTATCTCATTTCAATCGATTGCCTATCTGCATCTATTTATCGATCTGTCTGCAGTAACCCATTAGAGGAATGTGCAGTGGATGGGAGTAAAAGTAGCGTAGCTGGGTTCACCGTGGCATTAACTTCTACCTGACCTTTGAGCATTCCTCTAGGGGACCTGCAGTGTGGGAGATGGAGGTGGAAGTATCCTGGGGCACTTCGCTATAGTCAGCCCCATGAGCCTGATGGTGGTTGCAGTGTCCTTGATGGCAAATGCAGGATAGAGGTCTCAGGAGACAATGTTGAGCAATGCAATAACTCACAGTTTACATGGAGTAAAACAGGTAACACAACAGCAACTTCTACAAGTTGTACAGTGCTGCGGAATATGTTGGCGCTATATAAATAAAATGTATTATTATTATTATTATTATTATTATTATTCCATATAATGGAGGTACCATTCTCAGGAATACCAGAAGGTTGGGGCTAAGGCTGATTGATGGTTCCCACTGAATATAGAAGCATCCTGCTCAATCTTGCCACAGACTCCAAGGCTGATTCAGCTGTGGAAAGCGTGGCACAAGGCTTATGCTTAAAATAGTCCGATTGGATCTGAGGCTAAACAGTGGGCAAATACACAGAGGAAAGTCAAAGCTTTGCTTCAGCTTTCTGCTGGGGTTCCACATGGCTGGTATTTTAGGAGGAATATGTAGTGGAAGACTGCCTCAAATTCCTCTATTTGAACTTGGATTTACACTAACATTCTCCTCTCCTGAGGAGGAAGGAACGTGCACATACCACTTCGTATCACCAAAGGAGAAGACTTACTAGTCTCCTCCACTTCACTAGAATAGCCTAAGTCTAGGGCTGTACCATCTGCTCAGCTCAGTTAAATTGTTTGTCCCACTTCAAGCAATATAATCTCATTAAAGCAATGACAATTTTCTTAAAGAGACAGCAACATATAAGTGTAGTGAACCAGTTATTTTATCTATCTATCTATCTATCTATCTATCTATCTATCTATCTATCTACAGTATTATGCATTAGTATAAGGCAGGTGCAGGAAAATGCTGCACAGTAAGAATGCTTTCAGAAATAGAAGGGTTAATAGTTTATTTTTGTCAATTAACAAATGAAGTGAATGAAGAAAAGAGAAATCTAAATCCCATCAATATTTGGTGTGACAACCTTTTGCCTTCCTTCAATTCTCGGTACACTTGCAGACAGTTTTTGGCAGAACTCAGCAGGGAGGTTGTTCCCTCCATCTTGGAGAACTAAGCACAGATCTTCTGTGGATGTAGGCTTGCTCCAATCCTTCTGTCTCTTCATGTGATCCCAGATACACTGGAGGATGGTGAGATTAGAGCTCTGTGGGGGCCATATCATCACTTCCAGGACTCCTCCTCCAAAGAGCAAAGGTCACAGCAAATATCGATTTAATTGACTCCTATTTATGAAAGAATTCTTACTTTGTATATCACATATCTTTCTCATATCTATATGTCATGCAGTATTTATCTTTTTGTTATCTATCTGCCTATACATAAATGTAAATATATTTGCATGTTGGAAAGCTTGATCAGAGGGCTCTTGAAAAGTCAGCCTTGTTTTCAGCTACATATGTCTCACCTACTTCCAATGCCATTGTTAAGATCCACATTGAGATCCAACATAAAAGATCCATTGTAATAACAGTAACAATAAAGAAGAAAGGCTTAACAGACAAGAGAAATCTTCAAAGTAAAAATGTAGCTTACTAGATGACATTGAAAGAATACTACATATTGTGTCTATCAGTTCATTCTATCACTACTAGAAAATTCTATTCTATTCAGTAACATCAATCACATTGGTTGTGATTTGTATTGCAGCCTGTTAAGGGTTTTGTTAGCATGTCCTAATATAACACTGAATTTGTTTCATGAGAAATTGGAATCCTTAACCAAACCTGTGCAGCATGGTGGCTCAGTGGTTAAGACTGTCACCTTATAGTGCTGAGTTCTGGTTTAGAATCCAATCAAGGACAACATCTGCAAGGAGTTTGTATGTTCTTCCCATGTTTGTGTTGGTTTCTTTGGGACAGTGACTGACAATTTCTGTAAAGTGCTGCGGAATATGTTGGCGCTATACAAGTAAGAAAAATAAATAATAATACACATGTTTTATCTCAAGAGTGGCCCAACATTTTTACTGTGGAATAGAGGATTAGCTAGGGTTTCAGCACAGCAGGGGATAAAACAAATACAAGTAGGACTCAAACCCAGATGTACTAATATTACCAGCAATCAGTGACCATATAGTGGTACATACCAAATCTTCTCAGGCACACTGCAGATCATTTAAATGAATATAATGCATTAAAAATACAGTGACACACAGGTGACATCTCTGACTGTACACTATTCTCACATTTCCCATCTGGCCCAGACCTCCATGATGTCTTCTTCCAACTGTGACTTGCCTTTGTAACATTTGCAATACAGACATTTTTGACTCCCTACTTTTTCAGCACCATTTTCCTCACCTACACAAACTCCTCAATTCCATTCTTTGACTACCTCCAATTCCCCCCAAAACAAATAGTGCCAAACACACAGTACCCCTGAAAACAAGATCAGGATAGACAGTGCCCCTAAAAGTAATGGTGTGAAATAGTACCCCATATTGCGCCATACATGGCAATTGTGTACCACACAATAAAAAACCTCATGCTCCTACAAAGTAATAATGCCTCTTGTGTGCCTCCTTAATTTAATATCGCCCCTGAGTGCTTCACCAGACCTCAGGATATCAACCCAGCCCCACAGACAGGTTAGGGTCACCTGAATCAAGCAGCGATTACTTCTTGTGATTCGCTACCTTCATTGTCAAGATATCAATGTTGATATCGTGACAGCTAATTGGGCTGTCACAATATCAATGTTGTCAATATGCAAATGAGCTAATTGGGTTGGACATAAAATGTCCTGCAAACAGGGAGGGAAATCTGTCTGTGTAAGGCATATATACAGCACATATAAGTCCACATGGAAGCTTTATCATTTTCCTGTAACCAGTTAGCAGACCAGCGCTATTTCATTGCATTCTATGTCTCCTATGCACTAACTACAGGGTGACAATACGTACAGTAAGTGATACCTCCCTGCTGCTATGTTCTATTTTCAGGATGCAAATGCTATAAGTAATTGTGGCAATATATGTGAATTACAGAGCTATTGTAAGTGAAATTCCATAGAAGCATTATACTAGCATAAAGGTCAGCAAAGGAAAAAGGGGATACACTCAGACCATGGCATGTAGTTTTCATGAGATTTTCAGCATTTTCATGCAAAAAAACTGGTGCCAGGAGTAAGCATGAGAACCCTATTTCCCCCATCCACTCAGAGAGAGTCTTGCTTTGTTGCCCACTTATACAGAAAGCCTGTGAGCCCTGCTTTCTGCACCCACTTATAGAGAAAACCTGTGAGTCCTGCTTTCTGCACCCACTTATAGAGAAAACCTGTGAGTCCTGCTTTCTGCACCCACTTATACAGAAAGCCTGTGAGCCCTGCTTTCTGCACCCACTTATAGAGAAAGCCTGTGAGTCCTGCTTTCTGCACCCACTTATACAGAAAGCCTGTGAGCCCTGCTTTCTGTGCCCACTTATAGAGAAAGCCTGGAGTCCTGCTTTCTGCACCCACTTATACAGAAAGCCTGTGAGCCCTGCTTTCTGTGCCCACTTATAGAGAAAGCCTGTGAGTCCTGCTTTCTGCACCCACTTATACAGAAAACCTGTGAGTCCTGCTTTCTGCACCCACTTATACAGAAAGCCTGTGAGCCCTGCTTTCTGCACCCACTTATAGAGAAAGCCTGTGAGTCCTGCTTTCTGCACCCACTTATACAGAAAGCCTGTGAGCCCTGCTTTCTGTGCCCACTTATAGAGAAAGCCTGTGAGTCCTGCTTTCTGCACCCACTTATACAGAAAACCTGTGAGTCCTGCTTTCTGCACCCACTTATACAGAAAGCCTGTGAGCCCTGCTTTCTGTGCCCACTTATAGAGAAAGCCTGTGAGTCCTGCTTTCTGCACCCACTTATACAGAAAACCTGTGAGTCCTGCTTTCTGCACCCACTTATACAGAAAGTCTGTGAGCCCTGCTTTCTGCACCCACTTATACAGAAAACCTGTGAGTCCTGCTTTCTGTGCCCACTTATAGAGAAAGCCTGTGAGTCCTGCTTTCTGCACCCACTTATACAGAAAGCCTGTGAGCCCTGCTTTCTGTGCCCACTTATAGAGAAAGCCTGTGAGTCCTGCTTTCTGTACCCACTTATACAGAAAGCCTGTGAGCCCTGCTTTCTGCACCCACTTATACAGAAAGCCTGTGAGCCCTGCTTTCTGTGCCCACTTATAGAGAAAGCCTGTGAGTCCTGCTTTCTGCACCCACTTATACAGAAAACCTGTGAGTCCTGCTTTCTGTACCCACTCATAGACAAAACCTGTGAGTGCTGCTTTTCCTCACACACAGACAGACTGACAGTTGGTCTTGAATGAGTACTGTGACAGGACCAGGGGCAAAGTGGTAGAAGGTTCCTGTCATATACCTTCTAAAAGCACCCGGGAAAAGAAAGCTGTGTTCCTTGCTACAAATGGTGGAGGCTCCAGCAAGTTGTATGTCGTGGGTTAAGTCTGTGGCTCCTGCAAAACCAGATCCTGCAAGCATGGAGGAGATGGTTAAACAGCTGGTCCAGGCTAACATTCAGCTGCAACAAGCAAATGCCAACCAGCATGAGACGAACCGTCTGCTCACAGAGTCCACCCAAGCGGCCTTCAGGGAACAGCAGGCGATTAATAAAAATCGGCTGGAGCAGATAAGGTTGCTGGCGGAAAGGCCACAAGTCCAAGCGCAAAGTGTCACTCCTGGAAGGAGAGTACAGGCATCTCTACAAAAGCTGACCCCAGAGGATGATGTGGAAGCGTTCCTCACAATTTTTGAAAGAGCCGCTGAGAGGGAATCGCTTCCAGCTGACCAGTGGGCAGATATAGTTGCTCCTTTTCTCAGTGGACAACCCCAGAAGGCCTACTTTGATTTAAGTGAGCAAGATGCCAGACAGTACCACAAACTAAAGGCGGAAATCCTTGCTCGCTTAGGCGTTACCCCTGCTGTCAGAGCCCAGCGGGTGCATACCTGGAAGTTCCAGATGAATAAACCTGTGAGGTCATAAATGTACGACCTATTTCACCTGGCTAAAAAGTGGCTACAGCCAGAATTCTCTACTGCAGCTGAGGTGTTGGAAAGAGTCGTCATAGACCGATTTGTTCGAGCCTTGCCAGTGCAGATAGTGGTATGTGGGACAAACTGAGCTCAAGGATATGGACCAGCTAGTTGCCCTGGTAGAGCGGTATCTGAATACAGAGGATTACCTCCAGGACTATGCTTATGCTCGGCCAGCCCCAAGGAACCAAAAGTGGACACTTGATCCTGAAAAGGGTAAGACTGTTCCTAATATAAAGGGGATGAAGGAGGCCCATAGAGTAGGAACTGGCTCAGAACTTTTAGCCAGGAACTCTAGGCCAATTTGTCCCAAAATGCCCTTGAACATTACTTGCTGGCATTGTCACGGAGTGGGCCATGTTACTGCCAATTGTCCACTGGTGGATGAGCATATGCAGTGTGATGTTGGGCGGAGGATGTCCCTGTTTGGTAGTCCTGCCTACTCTGCCTCGCTATCTCAAGGCATAGAGCGACAAACTTGTATTGTGACTGTTGAAGGACACTCTGTTAATGCTCTGTTGGACTCTGGTAGTCTTGTGACTCTTATGAATGCCAGCCTGGTTGACACCAGGAAATTACAACACAGGCAGATGGGAGTCATTTGCATACATGGTGATACAAAAGATTACCCCACTGCCATATTGTCTTTTGAGACTCCATGTGGAAATATTACTCATGAAGTTGGAGTTGTAAAGACTTTACTACATACAGTAATGCAAAGCTATTGCAGAAGAAGTGCAAATGATGCTTAGTATGGGAGTTATCGAGGAGTCACATAGTGATTGGTCTAGTCCTATAGTGCTAATACCAAAACCAGATGGCACTATAAGATTTTGTAATGACTTCAGGAAGTTGAATACAGTATCAAAATTTGATGCTTATCCAATGCCTCGAGTGGACGAGCTCATTGATAGGTTGGGTAATGGCCGATATTTCACTACTTTGGATTTGACGAAGGGCTACTGGCAAGTGCCATTGACAGAGGAGGCCAAAGAGAAAACTGCCTTTAGCACCCCTGATGGTCACTTTCAGTATGCAGTTCTTCCCTTTGGTCTGCATGGGGCTCCAGCCACATTTCAACGGCTGATGGATAGAATTTTAAAACCCCATCGAAAATATGCAGCTGCCTATCTGGATGATGTAATAATACAGTCATATGAAAAAGTTTGGGCACCCCTATTAATCTTAATCATTTTTAGTTCTAAATATTTGGGTGTTTGCAACAGGCATTTCAATTTGATATATCTAATAACTGATGGACACAGTAATATTTCAGGATTGAAATGAGGTTTATTGTACTAACAGAAAATGTGCAATATGCATTAAACCAAAATTTGACCGGTGCAAAAGTGTGGGCACCTCAACAGAAAAGTAACAATATTTAGTAGATCCTCCTTTTGCAAAAATAACAGCCTCTAGTCGCTTCCTGTAGCTTTTAATCAGTTCCTGGATCCTGGATAAAGGTATTTTTGACCATTCCTCTTTACAAAACAATTCCAGTTCAGTTAAGTTTGATGGTCGCCGAGCATGGACAGCCCGCTTCAAATTATCCCACAGATGTTCAATGATATTCAGGTCAGGGGACTGGGATGGCCATTCCAGAACATTGTAATTGTTCCTCTGCATGAATGCCTGAGTAGATTTGGAGCTGTGTTTTGGATCATTGTCTTGCTGAAATATCCATCCCCGACGTAACTTCAAATTTGTCACTGATTCTTGTACATTATTCTCAAGAATCTGCTGATACTGAGTTGAATCCATGCGACCCTCAACTTTAACAAGATTCCCGGTGCCGGCATTGGCCACACAGCCCCAAAGCATGATGGAACCTCCACCAAATTTTACAGTGGGTAGCAAGTGTTTTTCTTGGAATGCTGTGTTTTTTGGACGCCATGCATAACGCCTTTTTGTATGACCAAACAACTCAATCTTTGTTTCATCAGTCCACAGGACCTTCTTCCAAAATGAAGCTGGCTTGTCCAAATGTGCTTTTGCATACCTCAGGCGACTCTGTTTGTGGCGTGCTTTCAGAAACGGCTTCTTTCGCATCACTCTCCCATACAGCTTCTCCATGTGCAAAGTGTGCTGTATTGTTGACGGATGCACAATGACACCATCTGCAGCAAGATGATGCTGCAGCTCTTTGGAGGTGGACTGTGGATTGTCCTTGACTGTTCTCTCCATTCTTCTTCTCTGCCTTTCTGATATATTTCTTGGCCTGCCACTTCTGGGCTTAACAAGAACTGTCCCTGTGGTCTTCCATTTCCTTACTATGTTCCTCACAGTGGAAACTGACAGGTTAAATCTCTGAGACAACTTTTTGTATCCTTCCCCTGAACAACTATGTTGAACAATCTTTGTTTTCAGATCATTTGAGAGTTGTTTTGAGGAGCCCATGATGCCACTCTTCAGAGGAGATTCAAATAGGAGAACAACTTGCAATTGGCCACCTTAAATACCTTTTCTCATGATTGGATTCACCTGGCTATGAAGTTCAAAGCTCAGTGAGGTTACAAAACCAATTTTGTGCTTCAGTAAGTCAGTAAAAAGTAGTTAGGAGTATTCAAATCAATAAAATGATAAGGGTACCCAAATTTTTGCACCGGTCAAATTTTGGTTTAATGCATATTGCACATTTTCTGTTAGTACAATAAACCTCATTTCAATCCTGAAATATTACTGTGTCCATCAGTTATTAGATATATCAAATTGAAATGGCTGTTGCAAACACCCAAATATTTAGAACTAAAAATGATTAAGATTAATAGGGGTGCCCAAACTTTTTCATATGACTGTACATAGCCCAGATTGGGAAAGTCATCTACCCAGAGTTCAAGCAGTTTTGAATTTATTAGGGAAGCGGGTTTGACAGCAAATCCCAAAAAATGTACCATTGGGCAAGAAGAGGCAGTACTTGGGGTATACAATTGGACGAGGCATTATTAAGCCTCAAATAAACAAGATTGAGGCCATTCAGAACTGGCCTAGGTCAGTAAACAAGAAACAGGTCAGGGCATTTTTGGGCTTAACTGGTTACTATAGGAGGTTTATTGAAAACTTTGCCAGTATTGCTGCCCCTTGTCTGACCTTACAAAAGGTAAGGATTCAGTCATGGTCAAATGGACTGCTGAAGCCGAGCAAACCTTCCAAAGACTGAAGCAAGCTCTTTGTTCCCAGCCGGTGTTGATAACACCTGACTTCCAGAAACAGTTTATTGTGCAAACTGATGCCTCTGATGTTGGCATAGGAGCGGTGTTGTCACAAGTCAGAGGAGGCGAAGAGCATCCTGTAGTTTACCTGAGTAAGAAACTGAATGAGCATGAGAAGAGATATGCCATTGTCGAGAAGGAATACCTGGCGATCAAGTGGGCATTAGAAGCTCTCAGGTACTACCTGATAGGGAGAACATTCACACTTATTACAGACCATGCCCCACTTAAGTGGATGTCTCAAAACCGAGAGAAAAACAGACGAGTGACCAGATGGTTCGTGTCTCTGCAGGACTTTCACTTTACGGTTGAGCACAGGCCAGGCTGTCAGCTTGGAAATGCAGATGCCCTGTCTAGGACATATTGTTTGAGTACATAGGGTGTTCCGCCCCTGAGGTCGAAACAGAGAGGGAGGATATGTGACAGGACCAGGGGCAAAGTGGTAGAAGGAGTATACATTTCTCCCAGGTTCCTGTCATATACCTTCTAAAAGCACCTGGGAAAGAGGTGATCCTTGCTGGAGGGTTTTACCAAAACCCTGGTAAAAGGTCTGGCTGCTGGCGTAGTGAGAAATGGGTGTGTCTCCACTCCATTTGGTCACTTCAGGTTTTGGGTTGAATGGGGTTAGTTCCTTGTTTCATGAAGTATGTGTACAGTCATGGCCAAAAGTTTTGAGAATGACACAAATATTATATTTTCACATGATCTGCTGCCCTTTGGTTTTTATGTGTGTTTGTCAGATGTTTTTATCACATACAGAAATATAATTGCATTCATATTATGAGTAACAGAAGCTTATATTGACAGTTAGAATGAGTTAATGCAGCAAGTCAATATTGGCAGTGTTGACCCTTCTTCTTCAGGACCTCTGCAATTCTCCCTGGCATGCTCTCAATCAACTTCTGGACCAAATCCTGACTGATAGCAGTCCATTCTTGCAGAATCAATGCTTTAATTTTGTCTGAATTTGTTGGTTTTTGTTTGTCCACCCGTCTCTTGATGATTGACCACAAGTTCTCAATGGGATTAAGATCTGGGGAGTTTCCAGGCCATGGACCCAAAATCTCTATGTTTTGTTCCCTGAGCCATTTAGTTATCACCTTTGCTTTATGGCAAGGTGCTCCATCATGCTGGAAAAGGCATTGTTGAGCGCCAAACTGCTCTTGGACGGTTGGGAGAAGTTGCTCTTGGAGGACATTCTGGTACCATTCTTTATTCATGGCTGTGTTTTTAGGCAAGACTGTGAGAGAGCTGATTCCCTTGGCTGAGAAGCAACCCCACACATGAATGGTTTCAGGATGCTTTACAGTTGGCATGAGACAAGACTGGTGGTAGCGCTCACCTCTTCTTCTCCGAATAAGCTGTTTTCCAGATGTTCCAAACAATCGAAAAGGGGATTCATCAGAGAAAATGACTACCCCAGTCCTCAGCAGTCCACTCCCTGTACCTTTTGCAGAATATCAGTCTGTCCCTGATGTTTTTTCTGGAGAGAAGTGGCTTCTTTGCTGCCCTCCTTGAGACCAGGCCTTGCTCCAAGAGTCTCCGCCTCACAGTGCGTGCAGATGCACTCACACATGCCTGCTGCCATTCCTCAGCAAGCTCTGCACTGCTGGTAGCCCGATCCCGCAGCTGAAACACTTTTAAGAGACGGTCCTGCCGCTTGCTGGTCTTTCTTGGGCGCCCTGGAGCCTTTTTGGCACCAATGGAACCTCTCTCCTTGAAGTTCTTGATGATGCGATAGATTGTTGACTGAGGTGCAATCTTTCTAGCTGCAATACTCTTCCCAGTTAGGCCATTTTTGTGCAGTGCAATGATGACTGCACGTGTTTCTTTAGAGATAACCATGGTTAACAGAAGAGAAACAATGATGGCAAGCACCAGCCTCCTTTTAAAGTGTCCAGTGGTGTCATTCTTACTTAATCATGACAGATTGATCTCCAGCCCTGTCCTCATCAACACCCACACCTGTGTTAATGGAGCAATCACTGAAACGATGTTAGGTGGTCCTTTTAAGGCAGGGCTGCAATGATGTTGAAATGTGTTTTGGGGGATAAAGTTCATTTTCTAGGCAAATATTGACTTTGCAAGTAATTGCTGTTAAGCTGATCACTCTTTATAACATTCTGGAGTATATGCAAATTGCCATTAGAAAAACTGAAGCAGTAGACTTTGTAAAAATTAATATTTGTATCATTCTCAAAACTTTTGGCCATGACTGTATATAAGGGCAGACAGCACACAGGTATTTGGCTGTCTCTGCTCCTAGGAAACCACTGTGAGTTAAGCTGCTGTGAATTGTGCATTGTGTTTGGGGAGCTGTGCAGTAGGCCCAGCTCTCAATTTAGTTAGTTACCTGTGTTATAGGTAGTAGCTGGACGGCTAGGATTTTCTTTTGTATTATTTTTGTTTTACCTGGAAGAACTAATAAAACTGGTTGCGGCCAGTTGCACCATATTTGATTGGACTGGAGTGTTATTGCTGTGCCAAAAGTGCTCGTCTAACTGAGGAGAAGACGATCCCTGAGCTAATCCCGTTACAGTATGTATAGAAGGAAAGCGTTCAATTCCTTTCTTTGGTTGGGGAGTAGGACTCATATGAAGGAATCTGAATATGTGTAATCCTACTTGCAGCCATTATACTTTTTAGTGCAGCACTGCTCACAGTTATCACTTCAATGTTGCTATGCATACAAGTGAAGCTCTGGATGGGTCTACAGCCAACCAGAGTGCTGCCTCATTCTCCAACCAGTAGTGACGAGGTATATAAACCCTGCTTGAGACTACTCAGATACTTGTTATCAATTATAGCTAGATTGGTGTTCTCTGAAGTTACCTGTTTATCTGATTCCCTGGTTTCTGGTTATAGCTGCTTTCGAGGTTATCCTACTTCTTACCGATTTGGCTTTATGTCCTGACTAGGACATTGTTATTCTTCTGCCATCAATTTGTACACTTCTGTGCTTCTGGTTTTCACCAAGCTTGTATGTTCACTCTGCTATAGGTTTGCTGGTCTGGTCTTTGTCTGCAAGTGCACCCATTTTCTTATGTCAGCTTTAGTGTGCCAAACTAGGTCCCTGATTGGTAAAGTCCAACCTGCGGCAGGTTCTGGTGAAGTCCTCAGGAGTAGCCTTAGACGCTACCAGCCAGAACAGTGAAGGATATCAGGTAGTGTGTTTTGCTTGCTATCTCCTAGTTCCTGCAGTATATTGGAAACTGCTTAAACAGCAATTCTATTACATCATTATGTGAGGATGGGGGAAGAAGGATTCACAGGCTTTCTATCTGAGTGGGCAGGGAAGCAGGACTCTGAGTGGGGAGAAGGAGGACCCACTGGTTCTCTCTATGAGTACAGTAGACTCATAGGTTTTCTCTATGAGTTGGATGGGAAGCAGGACTCACAGGCTTTTCAGACATACAGCTTTTCTCTGAGTCCTGCAGCTTTTAAACTGTTTTATGCATGAATATACTGAATAAATTCAATGAACGCATATATGAAGTATAGCATCATCCCCTCTATATAGCCTAGTAGAAGAGACCTGACAGATCTGCTTAAAAAAATTCAGACTCCAGCTGAATAAAGCTTTCTATAACCTTCAGTATCTATCATAATGACTGGCTATCGTAACATATAATACCAGAGTAAAAAAGACTACGGTCAAAGCAAATACCAGCTTCAATGATGCTGGTGTTATAAAGGCTATTATCCTGTTCTAAAAGCATAAGGATTATGAGTGGAATGGCCTGGTGACCCAAAAATGCTTTTTTAAATTAAATATATAAGACCTTTCATAGCACATGATCCAAGATTCATCAATATAGGATTTACAGTGCTGGCCAAAAGTATTGGCACCCCTGCAATTCTGTCAGATAATACTCAATTTCTTCCAGAAAGTGATTGCAATCACAAATGCTTTGGTAATAATATCTTCATTTATTTTGCTTGCAATGAAAAAACACAAAAGAGAATGAAAAAAAAGTCAAATCATTGATCATTTTACACAAAACTCCAAAAATGGGCCGGACAAAAGTATTAGCACCCTCAGCCTAATACTTGGTAGCACAACCTTTAGACAAAATAACTGCGAACAACCGCTTCTGGTAACCATCAATGAGTTTCTTACAATGCTCTGCTGGAATTTTAGACCATTCTTCTTTGGCAAATTTCTCCAGGTCCCTGAGATTTGAAGGGTGCCTTCTCCAAACTGCCATTTTGAGATCTCTCCACAGGTGTTCTATGGGATTCAGGTCTGGACTCATTGCTGGCCACTTTAGAAGTCTCCAGTGCTTTCTCTCAAACCATTTTCTAGTGCTTTTAGAAGTGTGTTTTGGGTCATTGTCCTGCTGGAAGACCCATGACCTCTGAGGGAGACCCAGCTTTCTCACACTAGGCCCTACATTATGCTGCAAAATTTGTTGATAGTCTTCATACTTCATAATGCCATGCACACGGTCAAGCAGTCCAGTGCCAGAGGCAGCAAAACAACCCCAAAACATCAGGGAACCTCCGCCATGTTTGACTGTAGGGACCGTGTTCTTTTCTATGAAGGCCTCTTTTTTTTTTTTTTCCTGTAAACTCTATGTTGATGCCTTTTCCCAAAAAGCTCTACTTTTGTCTCATCTGACCAGAGAACATTCTTCCAAAAAGTTTTTGGCTTTCTCAGGTAAGTTTTGGCAAACCCCAGCCTGGCTTTTTTATGTCTCTGGGTCAGAAGTGGGGTCTTCCTGGGTATCCTACCATAGAGTCCCTTTTCATTCAGACGCTGACGGATAGTACGGGTTGACACTGTTGTACCCTCGGACTGCAGGGCAGCTAGAACTTGTTTGAATGTTAGTCGAGGTTCTTTAGCCACCATCCGCACAATCTTTCGTTGAAATCTCTCGTCAATTTTTCTTTTCCGTCCACATCTAGGGAGGTTAGCCACACTGCCATGGGCTTTAAACTTCTTGATGACACTGTGCACGGTAGACACAGGAACATTCAGGTCTTTGGAGATGGACTTGTAGCCTTGAGATTGCTCATGCTTCCTCACAATTTTGCTTCTCAAGGCCTCAGACAGTTCTTTGGTCTTCTTTCTTTTCTCCATGCTCAATGTGGTACACACAAGGACACAGGACAGAGGTTGAGTCAACTTTAATCCATTTCAACTGGCTGCAAGTGTGATTTAGTTATTGCCACCACCTGTTATGTGCCACAGGTAAGTAACAGGTGCTGTTAATTACACAAATTAGAGAAGCATCACATGATTTTTCAAAGGGTGCCAATACTTTTGTCCACCCCCTTTTTTATGTTTGGCCTGGAATTATATCCAATTTGGCTTTTTGACAATTCTTTTTGTGGTTTTCCATTGACGACAAATTAAATGAAGATATTATTACCAAAGCATTTGTGATTGCAATCATTTTCTGGAAGAAATTGAGTATTATCTGACAGAATTGCAGGGGTGCCAATACTTTTGGCCATCACTGTATTTCACATTGGCCTAATCTGCAGAATATTGACCCACTGATAAAATCTTTGAAGTAATATGTACAAGTACTGCGCTCTTCATAGATAAAATAAGGGTATACATTGTAAAATGAGTCTCCCAATTTTACTGTAAAAAATATAACTAGTTGTATATTGTTTAAAGGGAATCTGTCAGGGCAATTTGGGACACTAAACTTCCCATAGGTCCTTATAGACCATGTTTGTGTCCCAAATCACTCTGTTATAAAGCTCTACAATGAAGCCAGAAGAGCATACATCGGTTTTAGTGCGCATGCGCTAAACCTCTGGCACATGCACAGTGAAGCTGGAGTGTACATCTCTGACTCCACAGAAGAATAGCGTAGACTCATCTCTAGGTAAGTATAAAGCTTTTTTATTTTTAATATGGCCATGGATTGCTTTATAACACGGCAATTTGTGACACTAAACACCAGGTCTATAAGGACCTCTGGGTTTTTTAGTGTTATAAATCACCAAGTTCCCTTTAAGAAAAAAAGATTTACAGTATGTGCTCAAGCTAACTAGTTTTATTATATGTACTTTTTATTTTTTGTGTATAAACATACAATCTATAAAATCTTATCTCTACAGGACAGGATAAAGATTTAATTATATATCAATAAATAAAACCAGAAATATAATCACATTCACCCCTCCGTAGCCTCCAACAGGGGATTGCCAACCCAAACACCTTCTCCTTTTTATGTTATGCCCTCTGATGAAAATGATAGAACTGCTGACCCTGTCCCCAGTTTATAGTACAGGCTGAAAAATAATCTCTACAAAACAGGAAATATGTACGCATTGTGAGTCTCTGTGGCCAATATGAAAACATAGTGCAGTTTTTTTTATTTGTAAGTAATGGCAAAAAATATCACCATGGTTATGAATCAAAATATGTTCTACATAAAAACTTGATTTAACTTTCTGAAAATAAATTCCTTTCAAGAATGTTTTCCTAGAGATATAGAGGTTCATTAAATCTGTTCACCTGTTTATGTGCTTCAACCAGTCACATCAAAATAACTAAAATTTTTTGGATAATTAAAGGGGTTGTTAAAAGGGGAATTTGTAACTTATGTCCTATCCTTAGGTCGGGGGTTGACTGGCAGCCCCCTAACAGATCAGCTGTAGGGGCTGCTTCCAACACCTGTACTATGCACAACATGGGGCCAGAAGCAGTTGGCTCTGTGCCCTGTATAGTGGCCAGACGTTGTTAGTGCAGCTCAGCTCCCTAGTGATGATTGTTACATTTAGTATGATCCATGTGGGGGGCACTTGCTGCCCCCTGCCAATCAGATATTTATGGTCTATCCTATGGAGATGCAGTAAATTACAAATTCCATGGCCAACCCCTGTAAGTCCAACAACTTAAAGAGGATCTGTCACCAGTATAAAATGCTAAATGCCATGATTCTTGCTTTTCCCCTGAACAATTTAAAATCTGTCCACCAATTCAAAAGATATGGCCCCTGGAAGATTGCATAGAAACTAGCTCTGATTCTCCATGTGAGCGGAAACCTTATGTTTTTCTATTCTTCCGCCCAAAGGGAGAATCTGAGTTAATTCACATATAACCTTACAGAGGTCGTATCTTTTGAATCGGTGGTCGGATTCTAAAAAGAAAAAAAAACTAATTGTTCAGGGGAATGGCAAGAATCAAATGATGTCATTTATTTAGCAGTTTTTACGTGGCGACAGATTCTCTTTAAAGAGGTCTTCCCACTGTATATGCTTGCCTTCTCACCACTCCTATAAATGCGAATAGCTCAGTGGCCACGAATGTGAACCACCGCTCCATTATTATGAGGCACTTGGGGAAACTTGTGGGAACCCATTTCTGTGATCAGTGGGTGTCCCAGCAATTGGACCCACAGTTATTATCCTCTGGATAGGAGAAGTGTCTATGGTGGTAGAACCCTTTTAATTAAAAAAATAGTTTAGAAAAATGTAGATCAAAATCAGTGAAATGCATGAGCTGCCCAACCACCGCTCCCTTCAGAAAGGGGGGCAGAACAACCCCACTCTCCTCCTCAGCTGTCGGACTGCCACGAATTTGCAAGTGATCCCCTATCCCCTACTTACTGGAGGCAACATATGATTAGGATCTACCTTACAAAAACGATTTGCCATGTGGTTTTTATTTTATTTTATTTTTTGCTTACTTATATAGCGCCATCATATTCCGCAGCGCTTTACATACATTGACAGTCACTGTCCCATATAGGGCTCACAATCTACATTCCCTATCAGGATGTCTTTGTGGTTGTCTTTATAATAGAAGTCACACTGCTGTGTACCACCCCATTGGCTAGTAATGCAGCACTATTTTTCCATGTCTTGGCAGAAAAATACTAATAAAGTATCACTTAATGTTATATTTACCCAATATCCAAATACAAGAAAACAATGATATTGTATATATATTCTTCAGAATCTGGGCATATATCAGGTGTAAAAATGAGGCAATAAAATTCATTGACTACAACCATAAATTGTAAGATCGGCTGACGTGTCCTGGTCCAGATATTCCCTGTATAGTGTCAGGTTCCTTTTTTATCTTAACATAAAAGTTATTTCTTCTTAAGATAAAAAGAAGACCCTGACTGTTATCGCTGTACAAGAAAAGGAATATTTGGAACTGATAATCCCTCAGACACATGGGCTGATCTCATGAATACAATTCAGGGTTATATTGAATGAATTGTATCACCCAATATACTGTACATGTAGCAAGTATAATACATAGCATTGTTTCTTGTGAGGATGTTGGGTAAAGATTTTACATATATGAGTAGAGGTGATATTTTAGCCATATTAAAATGCTGGGATATGTATTTGCTGTTTCGGCTATATTAGTTCAAATGTAAGTTTCTGTGATACAGCAATATCATCAAAAATGGTTAAATGGAATGTGTCGCCAAAATGGCCTGTTTTTTAAACCAAGTTTCTGACACTGGTCAATTCTTTAGTTTTCTTTGCAGCAGTCACTTCATTTACATCACAAACAACAGACAGGATTACAATAGAAGTTAACACCCTATATCACCCATCATTGCATCCTCTACTGACAATAGATGATTTCACAGCTTATCTACCCCCCTCCCTGCACAAATCATGTCTAGAAAACTCTCCCATAGACCACAATGTGTTGGCTCCAGACTATTGCTGCCTATGGCCATGACTATGCTGTAAAGCATATCACTAAATGCTTTTAACAAAGCAGCTCAGGCAGTGTCGGACTGGGATGTCTAGGGCCCACCAGTGGAATTGTTTCTAGGGACCCACCATCAGGACCCCTGCAGATCAGCGGTACCGAGACAGGGCGGCTAAAGGTAATAACATGCCGGGAGCCATGCTGCTCACCCACTATACCATGTGCACCACTGCACTACCTAAACCTACTGCTTCACCTTGTATGGCAAGTGAACAGCGTGACTCCAAGAATTGCTACCTTTACCTGTAGCCACACTGTCCTGGAAAAGCTGATCTGCAGAGGTCCTGGCTGTTGTATCATCGCAGATGTAATATTGGTGGCCTATCCTAAGGACAGGCCATCAATATTAGAAAGATGGATAAATCCTTTAAAGAGGTTGTCCAGGAATTGGAGCAACCCATGTGGCGAGCAGGAGGTGTAAAGTAAAAAATAAGTAAATTAAAAAGCATACTACTTTGTCCCTGGCGCTTCATTGTCCACTGCCAGTGTCCATTCAGTCTTGTGCCAGCGACTCCTTGCTGGGAGTCCTGCACCTCATGTGATCGCTAAGACCAATTAGGTACAGGATTTCCAGAAATGAGGCGCCGCCATGAGACCGAACAGACACAGGCAGGGGACAATGGGGTGCTGGGGACAGGTGAGTATGTATTTTTTTTTTAATTTTCTTATTTTTACACCTCCCTGGTGGCCGACACAGTGGTCGCTCCAGTTTATGGACAACCTCTTTTAAGGGGTTGTCTGGGCCAAATTTTTCTATGGTCACGTCACTGGTCCCCCCACATAGTGGCCTCTTCACTGGTTCCCCCATACTGTATGGGGAAAAGTGATGGGGCCATTATATTGTGTGGGAGCAGTGATGGAGGGCTAACATCCTGTGGGGGGAGGGACATTAAACTGTGTGGGGCATATTAAAGGGGTTGTCCAGGGTTAATCTTTTTTATGGCCTATGCTCAGGATAGGCCATAAATACCTGATCGGTAGAGGGCTGACACACGGCCCCATCAGCTGTTCGGAGCCACTTACGGAGCCCGTTCTGTACACAACACAGGACTGGAAGCAGAAAGCTCCATCCGCTGTATAGCAGCCCGGCGCCTTCACTGCAGCTCAGCTCCTACTGACTTCAATAAGTGCTGAAATACAGTGAAGGTGCCCGGCTAATATACAGTGGACAGAGCTTTCTGCTTCTGGCCCTGTATTGTGTACAGTACAGGCATAAGAAGTGGCTCCGTACAGCTGATCGGTCCGGGGACAGCCCCGTACAGATCAGATATCTATGGCCTATCCTGAGGATAAACCATAACAAATTATGCCTGGACAATCCCTTTAATATACCCCCCAGGGCCCCCCTAATGCGCCACACTTTAAAGAGGTTGTCCAGTATAATTTTTTTTCTTTTTTTATAATTAGTCCGGGGGAGGTGAATCCCCCCCCCTCCCCCCCCTCCAAAAAAAAAAAAAACATACTAAACATACTCACCTGTACCCAGTGTCCTCCCAGCACGGTCCGGTCCTGCAGCTCCGCTGTCTTCTTTTGCCAGAAGTCCTCACTGGCTGTGACATCCCAGGTCCCTTCCCTTAGGCCGCTGATTGGCCTCAGGGGTCACGTGACGTCACAGGTAGTCACGTGCAGGGGGAACTTCAGCTGGAAGAAAACAACAGAACTGCAGGACCGAACCGCGCTGGGAGACACTGGGGACAGGAGAGAAAGTTTGGGTTTTTTTTTTTTTTTGGTTTTGCTTTTTTTCACCTGCCCCGGCGTAATTAAAAAAAAAATTAAGGAGCCACTGTATGGAGTATAAGCTCTACAGTGGCCCCCACCCAGTATTATAAGCTCCACAGTGGCCCCCACCCAGTATTATAAGCTCCACAGTGGCCCCCACCCAGTATTATAAGCTCCACAGTGCCCCCCACCCAGTATTATATACTCCCCACAGTGGCCCCCACCCAGTATTATATACTCCCCACAGTGGCCCCCACCCAGTATTATAAGCTCCACAGTGCCCCCCACCCTGTATTATAAGCTCCACAGTGGCCCCCACCCAGTATTATATACTCCCCACAGTGGCCCCCACCCAGTATTATATACTCCCCACAGTGGCCCCCACCCAGTATTATATTCTCCCCACAGTGGCCCCCACCCAGTATTATAAGCTCCACAGTGGCCCACACCCAGTATTATATACTCCCCACAGTGGCCCCCACACAGTATTATATACTCCCCACAGTGGCCCCCACACAGTATTATATGCGCCCAATAGCCCCCCTCCGCTTCAGTGCTATTATTATACTTTGGGGTCTCCTCAGACCCCAGAGTATAATAATCAGAGGCCCAGGGGAAGTGATTACAAATAACAAACTCTCATACTCACCTTGACTTACCTTTCCTTGGCATCCTCGCTCCATCCTGTCGTCTTCAGGACTTTTTCCGACGTTGCTGCTGAGGCCTGTGATTGGGCCTCAGCGGTCACATGGGGGCGCACTGACGTCATTACGCAGCCGCACCCCATGTGACCGCTGGGGCCTAATCACAGGCCTCAGTCACATGATGGAGGAGCGCCGGAGAGGACGCTGTGCCCAGGAGAGGTGAGAATATGTATTTATTGTTTTCAGTCACCTCCCCTGGGTGCCCTGCCCTGCCATCTATTGGAAAGGGGCCTGCAATATGCCCTAGCCCCTTTCCAATAACAGTATGTATAGCGGTCAGGGAACCAGACTTTCCCCGACCACTATCATAGTGGTCCGGGGCCCGGCCATCTCCAGCTGGCCACGGGTCCCGTACCCCGCCGAGCCCGGTCGTTACGCCACTGGTCAGGGGCACGATCGGGATGGTCAGGATCCCGATCGGGCCCCCATGACATGAAGACTAATAGTCGGGGCTCGGGGCCCACCGGTGGATTCACCGGTTCCCCGATGGGCCAGTCCGACCCTGAGCTCAGGCAAGATGGCAGACTGTGATCATGTACAATCAGAAAATAAGAATAGAAAAAAATTATATTCTTTCCTATCTGGTTTTAGTAAAAAAAAAAAAATTAAAAAACAGGCAATACATTCCTTTTAAATATGCAACAGATAATCCAAACAGATAGACTGGTCTGAACAAAGTCTTATTATTTATGCCTTCAGTATCCTCATATGTTCTAGTTGCTATAGCTGCTTTATTAAGACCAGAGTACTTACCGGTGCGGGTGCATTCACTACGGATAAATTATAACCGTACAGGAAAGATGATCCCAAAGCGCTAACAAGAGCCGCCATTATCAGCTTCCATGTGAACTCCTAGACACAAATAGAAATGTTTAGTAAATTGGAAATAAAGTACAACATCATCAGAATTTTAAAGTTAAAGGGGCCGTTCACACAGCGGAAAATTCCTTTTCCAGCCACCGTTTAGCATTAGTATTGCGTTGCGGCTTTCCCGGAGGTCTCATGAACCACCAGGGACCAGAGACTGTAAGAGTAGATGGGTGCTAGAGGACCCAGATCAACTTTACAGTTATGGACAGGAGGATGCATCCCTCCTGTAACTGGGGCTAAATTTATCAGCCCCAGTTATAAGGCAAATTAGCCCCCCTACCAATAAAATACTGTTAAAATGCCCCCCAAAGGTCTATTATGACATTATGGGAGCACAATGTAAAAAACAAATAAATAAATAGAAAAAGTAAAAAATAAAAATGAAAGTAAAACAATTTAAAACATAAAAAAATAATATGACAATATCATGCCCACACCACAGGTTCTAGCACCACCCCCGATGACACAATGCCAAGTAACAATTACCATAACAAAGAGGGAAAACTATTTAAGGCTAAGGCCCCGGAAAGTCCACAGAGGTTTCCTCTGTGGATTTTTTGCTTCTATTATACCTATAGGTAAATCGCAGCATTTCCGCTGCACCTATTTTTCGGCAATGTGTGGATGGGATTTGCAGGGACTGTAAAACGTCATGTCCTGAACCTGGGACCTTGGCCTGGTACAGAAGTGGTTAATATTCATCATCCACAGTTTTGAACAAACCTTAAAACATATGTTTTACAGACCTATCTAACTAATCTACATTTACGCCCTTGGACTAGCTTTTCTCTGCTTACCCCGCAGTCCATGTAGTTATATGCACTTCATATTTGTACCAGTGGATGACGCAAGAGCCCATGCACTACCTTGCTTTATAAAAAATGGCTGGACTATTGGATCAAACAAGGACTTTTACTTTTGATGTCGCCTCCTAGAACACCACTTTTCAATACAATTTTGGATGATCATCATAAAGAGGTTTCACAGTAGTTTCCGGATCTGGAAAGAATCCAATATCCATATTTGTCTTAGAGAATACCTGAAATGCTTCTTAATTTGTTATTTCAAGAAACTTTGGGTGCAATTTTGGAAAACTGGCGGATGTTTGCTCATCTCACGATTATTTTACTAGAGTATTTTAACCACTTAGAAATACAATGGATGACGCAGTTAGAGGAAATATGTTATCTGCATAGTAGTTTCACTCCAAGAATTACCTTTTCAGGCGCTTTGTCTTTCACATTTATGGGCTTGTCCATTTTTTTCTGTTACTTTTTCCTATTAAAGTAAACACAGGTTTAGTATTTTGTTAAATAGATATTGTAATGGGGCAACAGGAAGGTATTTGTCAATAATGCCAGTGTACTGTGGTATAAAAGCCACTAGGTAGAGTGGGGTGTAACTCGGTGGCATGTAGAGGCTGCAGTCATACCTGGGCCCCATTACCCCAATGCAACATCAGTATTATAAAAGTCACATGGCTGCTTGGGGCTCTGTTACAGATTTTGCATTAGAGACCACAGGCCCCATATACATTCCGAATCAATTTTTCTGCTTGCTGTCATTCTTCTTACTTCTAGTGGATATAATTCAGTCCATGGTCATGGAATGGACACACAGGTGCACAGCTCGTTACACACACAGCACAGTAATCAGACATCTGTCTTGTAACGAGCCATACACCTGTGTATCTATCACATGACCTCATTTCTCTCCCTCTATCATATTCTCCTATATAACACAGAGCTCAGCTTCTCTCCTCTCTCATATAATCCTATATATCACAGAGCTCAGCTTCTCTCCATCATATAAACCTATATATCACACAGCTCAGCTTCTCTATCTCTATCATATAACCCTATATATCACAGAGCTCAGCTTCTCTTATCTATCATATAATCCTATATATCACAGAGCTCAGCTTCTCTATCTCTATCATATAACCCTATATATCACAGAGCTCAGCTTCTCTCCTTCTATCATATAACCCTATATATCACAGAGCTCAGCTTCTCTCCTTCTATCATATAACCCTATATATCACAGAGCTCAGCTTCTCTCCTTCTATCATATAACCCTATATATCACAGAGCACAGCTTCTCTCCCCTATCATATAACCCTATATATCACAGAGCTCAGCTTCTCTCCCTCTATTCTATATATCACAGAGCTCAGCTTCTCTCCGCTATCATATAACCCTATATATCACAGAGCTCAGCTTCTCTCCTTCTATCATATAACCCTATATATCACAGAGCACAGCTCCTCTCCCCTATCATATAACCCTATATATCACAGAGCTCAGCTTCTCTCCCTCTATTCTATATATCACAGAGCTCAGCTTCTCTCCGCTATCATATAACCCTATATATCACAGAGCTCAGCTTCTCTCCTTCTGTCATATAATCCTATATATAACAGAGCTCAGCTTCTCTCCCGCTATCATATAAACCTATATATCACAGAGCTCATCTTCTCTCCTCTATCATATAAACCTATATATCACAGAGCTCAGCTTCTCTCCCTCTATCATATAACCCTATATATCACAGAGCTCAGCTTCTCTCCTCTATCATATAAACCTATATATCACAGAGCTCAGCTTCTCTCCTCTATCATATCACCCTATATATCACAGAGTTCAGCTTCTCTCCTCTATCATATATACCTATATATCACAGAGCTCAGCTTCTCTCCTCTATCATATAACCCTATATATCACAGAGCTCAGCTTCTCTCCTCTCTCATATAATCCTATATATCACAGAGCTCAGCTTCTCTCCTTCTATCATATTCTCCTATATATCACAGAGCTCAGCTTCTCTCCTCTATCATATAACCCTATATATCACAGAGCTCAGCTTCTCTCCTTCTATCATATAATCCTATATATCACAGAGCTCAGCTTCTCTCCATCTATCATATAACCTATATATCACAGAGCTCAGCTTCTCTCCTTCTATCATATTCTCCTATATATCACAGAGCTCAGCTTCTCTCCTCTATCATATAAACCAATATATCACAGGGCTCAGCTTCTCTCCTCTATCATATAATCCTATATATCACAGGGCTCAGCTTCTCTCCTCTATCATATAATCCTATATATCACAGAGCTCAGCTTCTCTCCTCTATCATATATACCTATATATCACAGAGCTCAGCTTCTCTCCTCTATCATATAACCCTATATATCACAGAGTTAAGCTTCTCTCCCTCTATCATATAAACATATACATGATATCATGCTATCACATAGGGTGATAGATAAAATCTGTCATGTTCTCTTTAACTATTAGTCCAGCTCATATTTTTCATAAGTATTATCTGTTATAGGAAAATAATAGAATAACATTTATTATGTAGTCTGGGGATCTGTTAAAAACGATATACCACACAGGTCAAGTGATATATAAAGTGTATACTAAATGGAAAGAAAGTGAAAACATCAGTAGTTCTGAGGGGACAAATAAAGCATATTCATGGGGTTGTATAAGGGTTGTATAAGGGGTTGTATCAGGGGGTTGTATAATTCTAAGGAGAATTAGAAATGGCAGAAATGACAAACAATGTGGAAATATTTGAGAAGTAAATGCAAACAGCTAAGGTCGGTATTACAGGTTACAGCTAAGGAATTCAACAAGAGTACTTCTATTCCATTTATGTGTTACTATAGTAACAACAAATACACTAAGTGGCGTAATCTGCAGAAAAACGTATAAACTAACCTGATAATGGTGAGTGGAGAAAAAATGAAGACTGTATTGAGGAGACTTCTGAGGAAGACTATAGTGAGATGTATCACGTGACAAGTAATGAAACGACTATTATGGGTACATGGAACTATTTGGCACTCTTTAATGAATGACCATGGTACCTACAAGGACAATAGCAAGGTCATTGCCTTATCTAAGGTCACTTACTTTTTGATGCTATGAATTTTACAAGAGTCAGATTTAGCACGTTATTGTCCTCCTATCCTATTCTTGCAGATCATGCAAGTAATATTTATACTGTACGTCAGACAGGGGCACATATAGAAACAAAATAGGATCTCAAGGCAAAATACATAACCTTTCACTGACTATACTGACAACTACTACTTTTGGCATTAAAAGGTTAATTTTCTATGTTCGAATGGGTGTTATAAATCTCCTTCCCCTGTCGCAGCCCAGTGCATCAGAGGGCAGGGGAAATACATTCCTGATCTACAGATGCCGACTGTCAACCATCAAAGGAAATCAAAGAAGTTTAATAAGCCTTAGAGCTTATTCACATGACAGGGTTTCATGGCTGTGTACTGTCTGGTTTTTTGTAACTGAGCACACAGCCCCATAGAAAATAAAGCAACTGTTTTTGTAATGGTCCATGTTACCATTCTGTTAAATAATAGATTATGCCATTTGTCGGGACATTTTTATAGGATCCCTCAATCAACTCAAATCTATGACTGGTCCATGAGACAAATTACCCTCAGATGTACAAGGTACTCGTACACTTGGCCATAAAAATTACTTTTTCATGCTCTGCCATCTAAATAAGCACTTAATATCAAAAGCCAGGTCTGTGAGGGCAGTTGGGTCAAGGGCCACATATTCAGAACTGATTCTCTTACAAACTCAATTGCCCTCTTACAATTCTTCTCCCTGGACTAGGCCAAATTTGTTCTTGAGGACCAAAACATTCTTCCTCTTGTATTTTTTGGCTTTTTTCAGGATGAGATGTAATTTATGTAGGTGCCATTTTTGTTGAACACAAGATATATGAGAGTTTAAGTTATATAAATTTTTATTTTGGCAAGAAAATGCAGAAAAAAGAAATTTTGCTGATTTCTTTTTTTTACTTTTGTATTCTTTTAAATACAGTACAAACACCATAAATGCGACGTAACCAAAATGTTATATTGCTTTATGTTTTTGGACCTATATCTAATAGTTTATTTATGTAAAAAAAATGAGTTTGTTGTCTTTACAACATAATTTTATTACCATTACTTTTTTTAAACTCATTTGACTTTTAATTCTATAGAGGGATATTTGATTTAAAGGGAATCTGTCAGGTTAATCTGGGACACTAAACCGCCAAATCGCCCTGTTGTAATGCAATCTGCAGGCGCTTTAAAAATAAAAAAAACCTTTACACTTACCTAGAGAAGGGTCCGATCGACGTTGTTTGGTGAGATTCTTCGTTGGCACGCCTCCCGGCGCCTGCGCTGTTCTTCAGTGAAGCCTAAGATGGACACCCCAGCTTCACTGTATAATTGCGGGGCATGCACACTGAAGCCGAGGTAAATTCCTCTGGCCTCTTTGAAAAACTGCGCAGGCGCGGGGAGTACAGCGGCAGGGTGAATATAAAGCTTTTTTATTTTTAATGCGGCCATGGATTGCGTTATAACAGGGTGATTTGGGACACTAAACCCCAGGTCCGTATGGACATGTGGGTGGCTTAGTGTCCCAAATAGCCCTGACAGATTCCCTTTAATTTAACTCACCTGTCCCCGGATGCTCCGGTGCCTCCTAGCACGGTCCAGTCCTGCTACACTGTTGTCGTCTTTTGCCGGAAGTTCTTGCCGGCCGTGAAGTCCTGTGTCCCTTTCCTTAGGCCGTTGATTGGCCTCAGCAGTCACGTGCATCGGGGACTTACGCCGGAAGAAAACAGCGGAGCAGCAGGACTGGACCGTGCTGGAAGGCACCGGAGCATCGGGGACAGGTGAATATGGTTTTTATTTTTGTACCTTCCCCAGTCTAAAATAAAAAATAAAAAAATAAAAATATCCTGGACAACCCCTTTAAGTGTGATATACTGGCATACATGAGTAGATGTATGCCAGTACACTATTCTGTTGTTAGAGAGCGGTGTGGTGCAAAGTCACCAGTGTCCTAGACATTCCTCAGCTGAGGGATGTGCGGAGTGACTACGACTCAAGCCTGAGGTGAGGCCTACACAGACTGGTCCCAAGTGAGACAATAAGCCTGGTGAGTGCAGCAGGATGTGTCAGATTTAAAGCAAAGGCTAGAGAGAAAGCTTAAAGCTAAAGAGACCAAAACAGGCCCAAGATGTAGAATGTTGTTGTGGCTGCACGGCACAAAGCAAGCCCATGAAGACAGCTTGTCACAGAGGTGGCAAGTGGCAATGAGACTCAAGTTTAAAGAAGGCGACCAGTAAGCAAGCAGAAAGAGTGACAGAATCTGGCACGTACTGAGGGGTCTCTGAGCTGCATGTCCAAGCCCAGGGGACAATGGGAGCATGGCTCCTGTCACCAATGAGAGAGGTCACTAGCCTCAAGGCAGACAGGGGCAGGAGCCATTCTGTAACCTGTGTAGCAGTGGACGTGAGGGGCCAGAGAGTATATGGTGAGAGGTAGTAGTCACAATTGAAGTCACATGAAGGATCATATGAGCAGAGCGTCATATGAGTGTAATGTAGCCAATAGGGAGTATAGGGAGTATAATCGGAGCCCACTGTGATGTAGAGTCAGAAGCAGGAATGTTTTAAAAGCCCAAACAACTCAGCTCCATCATAATGCAACAGCAACACTTATGTAATATATAACAATATGTAATACAGCAATAAACTATCCTGCGCCAACCTGCTGTGCTGCGCCTCACTAACACTACAGGGAGCAATCCAGACAGGGAATTATTTCTTCTCATGAAACTAGCCAGGTGTGAATCTGTACCAGCTACACCCAGCTGTGTGTCTCCTCCTATCTGCAGATTGGAGCCCCCAACCACCCCCCAATCTGTTATTGATAAGTCATCAATATCTAAGGCCTGTAAACCCCTTTGTTCTTTTGGGTTGTTTAATGACTTTATGAATGAATTGTTCATGCCCTGGCAGACAGCAGCTACCATACTTAAATGTATAAATTAACTCTTGTAAATCAGTTTTTAACGGCTTTTAGGTCCGTCAAAAATGTCACTGTTATGTGAATAAGGTCTAAGGGGGTGTTCACATATAGGAATTTGATGCTGAATTTGACAAGCATTAAATTTCTTCTTCAGGAATTTGAAACAGATTTTTTTTTCCTGGTTGTATAAAAACTAAGAGGATTTTGACGCTGAATTTGAAGCAGATTTTGAAGAAGAGTGCCAATGTATTTTGCCTTTATTGGGAAGGGTCAAATTTCTCATTCCGCGAGCGGATTTTGACAAATTCTGCGCCAAATTCCACATACAATTTTCTCTCCAATGGAAAAGGTGTATTTTCCGCCTCTCATTCATTTCAATGGGAGTTCTCAGGCAGAATCTGCCTGAAGAATGAGCAGGACCCTTATTTTTTCAGCTAGCAGAGAAAATCAGCTACTGCCAAATTCCTATATATGAACACTCTTTAAGAGTGGCTACTATATGGAAAATTCGTCCTGACCGTGTTCAGTCTCCTAAAGCTAATTATCAAATGAATTCAATTATTTGACTTAAGGGGGCACATACTTATTATGTTGGAATCATTACTTAAATATATGCAGTAGTAATGTGTGTCTCTTCAGGCTTCCTTTCTCTAGTATCAGGCTAGGTTCACAAATGCATTGGAGACTGTGTAGGAGACTCCGCCGCAGATTCTGCCTAAAATCGTCAGAGAGAAAAGTCCAGCAAAGAGGACTTTTGGTTTCCGTATAAAACCAATGGAAACCCAATGGACACTCGGCGGACAGCCTTATAGTCTATGGGTAACCGCTTTTTAAATGGATGGGTTCTCTGTCTTTCGGTTCCCTATGCGGACCCGAACGATGATAAGACGAACGCTAGTGTGAACCAAGCGTCAGATGTTGCTTACAAATAAGACATGAGTAAGACAAATATATGTATAATAATAGAGGAGATCTGGAAGGGGGCAAATATTTCCCATATTACTGTAACTAAATTATGTGTCTTTTTGCTGATCTGAACCTCTGGAATTTCCTTTGTTGACTTCCTTTTCCAAGTCTTTGACCTTGGTCCATTTGATCCTTTTTTCAGCAGACTGACCTCTGTACAAATCACTATTATTTCCTCAACCTTCGATTCCCAGAACGCTGTACAGCAGCAGCCTCAACAAAATCTTATCACCGAGGCTAAATACTGAACATTTGTTTCATATGACACTACTTCTGACTCGGTCTGCATTTAAAGGGAAGATACAATTTTACTTGGTATTTTTTTAGTGAATGTTTCTCTTCTCCCTTATTTTCGGTATGACCTAAAATGAGGTACTGTATGGGAGAATTAATTTCCAGTAAGGCGATGATCACATCTGTGTTGGAGTCCGTCCTGCGTAGAGTCCGCCTGAATTCACAGATGAAAAATGCCTGCAAATCTGACTTTTTCATCCAGTAATGTCAGGGACAAACTAAAGGGCACCATTATAGTAAACTGGGTCCCTAGGGATCTGTTGCTGTCCATTATTAGACTGATCTGTTTTATTGTTTAGTCTATTATTCTGGTTCTAGGATGCATAACGCTAATATGAACACACCCTTAGTAATCTGAAAGGGACCTATAAATGGGCATTCAAGAAACTAGTGAAAATGTGATTATACCCAAAAGCAATTGAAATAAAAGAAAACAGCATTATCTTACAAATGGATACTTAAGTTAGATGTTAAGACGGACCAGACTTTCTGAGATAATAAAAAAGGAGACTCAAACCAGGAATTTGGATTAAAGTGGTTTTCCTATCTCAGGGATTCCCCTTCTCTCCTGTCTCCTCTCCCCTCCACTTCCTGGTTTTTAACTCAGACCAGCAGCTACTCCCTGTTTGTTCTAAGGTCCGGTTCACATCTGTGTTTGGTTTCCGTACAGGGGAGTCCGCTTGGGGACCCCCCGAACGGAAATCTATACGCAGAGAGAAACGGTTTACAAAGGAAACCTGCGGACCCCATAGACTATAATGCGGTCCGTGTGGTTTCCGCTCGGTCTCCGCACGAAACATGCGGAAACATGCAGAGAGAAAAGTGCTGCAAGCAGCACTTTCTTCTCCGCATGTTTCCACATGAAACATGGGGAAACCACACGGACCCCATTGTATTCTATGGGGTCCGCAGGTTTCCTTATGTAAACCGCTTCTCTCTGCATATAGGTTTCCATTCGGGGGGTCCACAAGCAGACTCCCCTGTACGGAAACCAAACGCAGATGTGAACCGGCCCTAAGTTGTACAGTTATCTCTGGATCACATAGAGAGAGAACAGAGGCTTTGATCAGGAAACTGTTCTAGCACTGATCAGGGTGCAGCAGCTGAAAGCACTTTGCAGAGAAAGAAGAGAATATAGATGGCCAGAAACACGGACTGAGTAGTCATATTCAGCAGTATCTGACAAACTGGGCAAGATAGATAAAGCAATGTATTGTGTGAAACACTTCATTTAGCTTAAGCTACAAGTCTGAATATGATCCTGGAGATGGATTATCACATTTAATAACAAAGAAATCTATGCTCATCATTTTAATCCCCAGCCTCAGCTGTGTACGGTAAGAGATCACTACGGCCAGTAATTGGAAACACCATTTGATTCAGGTGGTCGTAACCTATCTATCTGCTGGTTGGGTTGCTATGCTGGGTTCAGGTAACAGACTCCCTTTTAATTCATTTAGGGGTCAGGACTGTGAAAATGTGGGATCTGAATGAATTTCTGATGTCTGGGGTCTTAATCCATTTGCTATATAGGACCTGAATTAAATTTAGGGTCTGGGATCTGAGTTGTGAGTTCTGATTTGACATCTGAGCTGTGTTTTAGATTATTACATTAGGTTTTTAGTATTTTTAATTGGCAGGGGTTTTCCAAGATAAGAATTTTGTATTCAGGGGTTTGCCAATGTACAAAGGTTGGGAAACCCTGATGTAAGGTTAATGGACTTGGCGAAAATGGACTTGGGGATGGTAGTGGACAGTGAACTGAAATGTACCAACTAATGCTGCCAAGACAAATATGGGATGCCCAAAGGCTTAGATGAACATGATGACAACATACTGTAGCTCAGCCTCCCTATAAATCACTAGTCAGATGGGTATAGTGCACACAAAAGAAGGAGTGAAGCCAGAGCTGGTTCAGAGCTGGGTAACCAAAGTCATTAATGGACTGGGGTTATTTGGCTTGGTAATATGACGCTTGGGAATGACAAAATCATTATATTTGCTATAAAATAGGGGTGCAACAAGTAAACATAGCAAACTTGGAAATGTGGGATCACTGTAGCACTACAAAATTGATGGGGGTTCATCTTCTGGCACTGAAACTGGTTCACAAGTGGGTAACCAAAGTCATTAAAGGGGCATTCTGGTCCCAAATGGATTTTTCAAACTGATGTCTAGAGATGGGCAAACAGATTTGTCATGAGCCAAGTTCAACTCGATATTGTAAACTGTTTGGTTTATAATTAAACCAAATAAACGGCAAATCGTCTTGGATGATTTAATATGGCCATTGTCACATGTAGAAGACATACATGTCTGTGAGTCACTGTGACATTCTATTATCACCTGATATCAGCTGTCAGCCTCTCAGCCAATAGTCAGTGGTAGGTGGACATGATAACTTGGGCCACTCAAAGCTGACCTCCTCCCCCTCCCTCTCACCCCTCCCCCTCCCTTTCTCATTCCCACTCCCTCTCTGTTTCCCTAGCTAGCCCGCCCACTACTAGCTCTTCCTAACTAACTCAAACCCCCCACCCTGTCATACTTACCTTTCTTCCGGACAGGACCTTCTGGGCACAGGACATCACGAACATGCCTGCGCAATAGAGCCAGAGTTCCAGCATGCACAGTAGCCAGCACCCCGGCTCTATTGTGCAGGCGTGGGTGGCCAGCAGACGTCAAGAAGAGGAGGTGCCGGCTGCCCTGATGAAGTGATGTCCTGTGCCCAGAAGATCCAGACCGAGAGACAGGTAAGTATAATGGGGGGGTGTATTGAAGACCTTCCAGAAACTGGGAAACGGAAAACGGAATGTCACCAGATAATCGGAAAATGTGCTTGGGGCAGTCACATGACGTCCCCGGAGATCTAGGTAATTATCAATTTTTGGTACAGTAAATAATTTAGAAGGGAGGCATAGAGATGATGTTTAGTTTAGATTATAAAGATCAATTTATCCCAGGCAACCCCTTTAGGGTTTTCTTTGGCCAAGTTTACATTTTTTTTTTTTCATTAAATACATACAAACTGCTGTTCTAACAGCAAAACCATTGATTCCGTTTGCATTAATAGAAAATAATCTCCGTTATTTAAGGGTTTTTCTTTTTACTCACTCAATAAACAGCGTGATGGAGCCTCCTAATCTCAAAAATATCTGTTTCTTAAGGGTTTTTAAGCGCTTTTTGTTGCTTATTCAATAAACAGTCTTGTAGCCTGTGCTAATCTGAAAAGATCTCCGTTTTTTAAGGTTTTTTGTTTTTTGCTCACCCAGTGTGACGGAGCCTGCTACTCTGAAAAAAATCTCAGTTTCTTAACAATTTTTTTTTCTGTCTCGGGTAGATCTAATGCAAGATCAGGTGGTGGTGGCATTGGCAGGCATTTCCACTGCTGCTGATTTTGGTGGCAGCAGCTACATGCAGTCATCTCCCATATGGGTATTGTTTTGTACATTACCAAATGGCAAATCGATCTGCAAGAAGACTCTGATAGTGTGCCCAAAATTTTTCTTGATATTCTGTAAATTGTGTCTCCACCAACATGATGTAGATGTGGCATGTGCTCCTATACAGATGATCTGTGAGGGGTCTGGGTGTCAGACGCCTCACAGATCATATACTGATAAATCTGATCCCGTGGGTATGAAAAATTCATTTGGGGCTGGAAAAACCTTTAATGGACTGGGGTTATTAGACTTGGCAATATGATCCATGGGAATGACGGAATAATTATATTTATTGTAAATTAGAGGTGAAACAAGTAAACATAGCAAACATGGAAACGAGGGATCACTCTACCACTACAATATTGATGGGGGTCCTAATCTGTATTGTGGTAGTGATTTAGGCTGGTATTGTATTGCAAAGCAACTCAGCTCTATGTAAGTGAATGGGACTAAGCTGTAATAGCAGGCATGGCCACTACCAAGCCCTGTGGCCAGTAAACAATAATGTGGATGTAACGCTGGAGCACCGTAGCCCCTATCTATCTGCTGGGCTGGGTTGATATTCTGGGCTCTGGTGACAGACTCCCTTTAAAGGGAACAGAATAGAACCTGTCTTTTATCCATATGTCTTAATCCTTATAACAAGGATTAAAAGTGGACGTGCACATTGTCTGTATACAGAAGATGGAGGATCGGACCTCAGAATCATTTCACTGGATGGGTTCAAGGAACCGCAAACCAACAATGTATATGTCATAAATGTCATAAACAGCTAAAAGCTGTTTTTTGATGATTTCCACAGTTACAGTAATTTTTTTCCTACATTGCACAGAATAAAAGCAAAAAATAAATGAAATCGAAAAAAAAGGTGACCATGATATATCCTAATGCAGAAGAAACCAAGTCTTTTGTCGATTTACTGTCTATGAGTGTAAAGTACTGTCACACAAGTCATTGCTATAAAGAAGATATCATTCTGTGTTGTGCTGTTCCTCTGTTATTCTTCCTATGAATTATATTGACAACTGGGTGTTACTGTTCACTTTGTCAAAGGGGTGTGACCCTAACATAGCACTGATTGGACAGTTTGAGGTTATGTTGTGACATATCCCCAGCAGGTCACACCCAAATGGCAATGTATTTATACATTTCTAGTAGGAATAACAGAGGAACAGTGCAATGCAAAAAAGAAAAGATTCCCCAGAATTGTTATATTATGGGAAATTCAATAATTCACTAAAACAGACATATCAGGAGAAGTGATACCCCAGAAAATAACAGTGCATTTATTGTATAGAGGAATCCCTTCCATATAGGTGTCACACTGAATACAGTCAGTATACAGCAGATACTATTCAGTCCGTCTACACAGTGACAGCTAGAAATCCCCATTAGCAGTCATTCCACCTACCAGCTGGCTGACTCCGTTTTCTTGTTGCATTGTGTAATGTGTCCGCACCTTGCTTGCCAAATGTTATACAGAAACTTGTGAGCGGGACCACAACAGAAGCGAGAATTAATCATTAAACATATCTCCTATTATTGGCCACAGTTACACAGAATTATTCTTTATATCAATAAATCATTAACAATAATCGATATCAGGTTTACTGGCATTTACAGGCAATTACATAATGGACTTGGTGAAGTCAGGATCTGTGCATTTGAGGCTCTGCTGCAGACTCCATAATACAGTGTTTTCTGGATAAATACAGTTCCCTTCCCCTGGTCTTGATAGTCCAACACTGTATGTGCTGATAATCTCCTGCACCATATATGTAGTATGTCGTTGATGGTCTGATGATGATGCCCACAGCAGGAAGAGTACTGCTCATGTGCAATATTTCAGTGGAAGGCTACATGGATGCAGGAGTGAATGTAGCCTCTCTGCTGCCTGGGGCAAACTATAGAAAGGCACCCTCTCACCCCCCAAAAAAAGATACTCAACCTGGCTATCTTTGGTTACGCGATAGGGCCCCCCTAATTAGGATGCACCCATCCATTGGCAGAGCAAAAATCCCCTTATTTGGCCCCCACATAGTATAACACCCCCTTTTTTGGCCCTCCACATGGTATATGACCCTCTTTGTCTGGCTCTGCAACTGGTATATAACTCCCTGTTTCATAGCCCACCACATGGTATATGACTTGCTTTTTTTGCCCCCCACAGTATATGACCCCTTTCTTATGCCCCCCTACAATATAGGACCCTTTTCATATGAACCCCCACAGTATATGACCCCCTTTTTGCCCCCACACAGTATATGATCCCATTGTTATGGCCCTCACAGTATATGACCTCCACACAGTTTATGACCCCCTTTTATACCCCCCACAGTATATGACCCTTTTTTATAGCCCACACACTATATATGGCCCCCTATTTTACCCCCAAAACACAGTTTAGGACCCCCTGTTTATAGTCCACACACAGTAAATGACCCCCTTTTTGCCCCCACACAGTATATGATCCCATTGTTATGGCCCTCACAGTTTATGACCTCCACACAGTTTATGACCCCCCTTTTACACCCCCCACAGTATATGACCCCTATCTTATACCCCCCACAGTATATGACCCCTTTCTCATGCCCCCCACAATATATGACCCTTTTCCTATGGCCCCCACAGTATATGACCCCCCTTTTTGCCCCCACACAGTATATGACCCCATTGTTATGGCCCTCACAGTATATGACCTCCACACAGTTTATGACCCCCCTTTTATACCCACCACAGTATATGACCCCTTTTTATAGCCCCACCACAGTATATGGCCCCCTATTTTACCACCAACACACAGCTTAGGACCCCCTGTTTATAGTCCACACACAGTATATGACCCTCTTTTTAAACCTCACCCCACTAAGTTTAGGACCTCCTCCCCACCCCACACACACAGAGAAAATGACCCTCCCCAGTACATATTAAGCCTCTACCTATTGTAGTATTGCAATAGGTAGCGTCCTATAATTCTTACTCACCTATATGCACTCCTGCCTAGGCCAACATCCGCTGCTACCTCCAGGGTTGTGCTGTAACTGACACTGAAGAATGCCAGGATGCTGTATGTAGCGTCCTGACGTTTTCATCGTCGTGATGTAAGTGCAGCACCGTCTAGAGGTAGCAGTGGAGGGTGGCCTGGACAGGAGCGTGGACAAGTGAGTAAAAATTATAGGCTGCTACCTATTGCAATAATACAATAAATAGTGGCAGAAAAAAAAGAAAATGCTGTCACCTCAGGTTGCCTCATGGAAGGCGTACCCTGCATGGATGGTTTCCATGTGCCATCTGTGCCCTCCATAGACCTATACATTTCGATGAATGACCACAAAACAGACAGTAACAGGACCTGTGCTGAGTTTGCCTCCAGGCTCACACCTGACCGTCATAAGATCTCAAACAGGATTTATGGATTCGGTTCTAGTCCATTGACAACACCACTGCAAATGAATGGCTGTCAATGACATGGGTGCTGTGGCACCAAATTTCCTTCTCCTAACCAACTGGAAATGGTTTGGGCAGAGACAAGAATGTGTAATGAATGTGTCACCTGTGTCTGGATGGAAAGTGTGGGAGCACTGCTTGTGCTTGTCCACAGATCAATCTTCTGTACTGGTGGTCTGTCTGAACTTGTTTGCTGTATGTGTACAGTTGTGTTAAAAAGTTTACATACCCCGGCAGATTTTTTGGTCTTTTGTCCTTTTTTCAGAGAATATGAATGCTAACACAAAAACTTTTTCTCCACTCATGGTTAGTGGTTGGTTGAAGCCATTTGTCAAACTTCTTCTGTGTTTTCTCTTTTTAAATCATAATAACAACCAAAATCATCAAAATGACCCTGTTCAAAAGTTCACAAACCCCAGTTCTTAATACCGTGTATTGCCCCCTCTAACATCAATAACAGCATGAAGTCTTTTGTGGTAGTTGTGGATGAGGATCTTTATTTTCTCAGATGGTAAAACTGCCCATTCTTCTTGGCAAAAAGTCTCCAGTTCCTGTAAATTCCTGGGCTGTCTTGCATGTACTGCGCACTTGAGATCTCCCCAGAGTTGCTCAATGATATTGAGGTCAGGAGACTGAGATGGCCACTCCGGAACCTTCACTTTCTTCTGCTGTAGCCAATGACAGGTCGACTTGGCCTTGTGTTTTGGATCGTTGTCAGGATGGAACATCCAAGTACGTCCCATGCGCAGCTTCCTGGCTGATGAGTGCAGTATTTGCTGATAACGTGCTGAATTCATCTTTCCTTCAACTTTGACCTAGTTTCCTGTGCCTTTGAAGCTCACACATCCCCACATCATCAGTGATCCACCTCCATGCTTTACAGTAGGAATGGTGTTCCTTTCATCATAGGCCTTGTTGACACCTCTCCAAATGTAACATTTATAGTTGTGGCCAAAAAGTTCGATTTTTGTCTCATCACTCCAAATTACCTTGTTCCAGAAGTTTTGAGGCTTGTCTCTGTGCTGTTTGGCATATTGAAGGCGAGATTCTTTGTGGTATTTGCGCAGTAATGGCTTTCTTCTGGCAACTCGACCATGCAGCCCATTTTTCTTCAAGTGCCTCCTTATTGTGCATCTTGAAACAGCCACACCGATAGTTTTCAGAGAGTCCTGTATTTCAGCTGATGTTATGTGTGGGTTTTTCTTTGCATCCAGAACAATTTTCCGGGCAGTTGTGACCAAAATTTTGGTTGGTCTTCCTGACCGTGGTTTGGTTTTTACAGAGCCCCTGAGTTTCCATTTGTTAATCACAGTCTGAACACTGCTGACTGGCATTATCAATTCATTGGATCTTTTTGTATTCCTTTCCTGTTTTATACAGTTCAACTACTTTTTCCCGTAAATCTGTGGACAATTCTTTTGCTTTCCCCATGACTCACAATCCAGAAACGTCAGTGGCTGGAGGAAAGATGCAACAGTCTGTCTGGATCCCAGAAACTCACTCAGCTTTTATGCACACACACTGATTACAAGCAAACAGGTCACAGGTGAGGATGTTACCTTTAGTAGCCATTCAAACCCCTTTGTGTCAACTTCTGAGCATGTTATCAGGCCAAAATCACCAGGGTATGTGAACTTTTGAACAGGGTCATTTTGATGTTTTTGGTTGTCATTATGATTTAAAAAGAGAAAACACAGAAGTTTGACAATAAATGGCTTCAACCAACCACGAACTATGAGTGGAGAAAGTTTTTGTGTTATCATTCATATTTTCTGAAAGAAGGCCAAAAAAACAAAAAATCTGCCTGGTTATGTAAACTTTTTAGCACAACTGTATATGAATGACCATTGATCCCAGATATATAACTTGAAGCTCCTGGGCATCATTGCATTATATGTAATGGGGTCCCCACTTACCATGTGCCATCTATAATACTAGTGCCTTCTTATGTTGTAGGCAGACCTTTGGGCCTCCTGAGGCTCCAGGGGCTGGTAGCAATTGCTGCCTCAACACCCCCTTTAGCTGCACCCCTGATCCCAATACTTCCTAACAACAAGGTCAGAGCAGCCTAGACAGCAGACAATTAGTCTAGGCTTCTGTCAGTCCAACTGGGTCACATGTCTTAGTGCATCATAGAGGCATGTCTAGAAGTCAATGTTTGTTCACCAAGAGGTATACTACAAAAAAGTTGCCTCTGAGAGGTGCACTACCCAAAAGTAGCCTCTGAGAGAGGCTTTTTTTTTTTTTATAGGCTAGTGGGAGAAGCACTTTTACTCCCTCTTGTGGCAATACCAGGTGTCTAATCAGACCAGACCTGTAATAATTTACATATCTGCCTGAGACATAACCGCATGCAGAGTTTTACAGCAATCCGACATTTCTATCTCAGTCCCATTTTTTTTTTTTTCAGTGTGTATTTTATTTTGAGCATGGATTCGCTTAGGCATGATCAAAAGGGGAAGGCGCTTATGAGGCTTTGAAAGAGTTAAAAGTTAGAGGTAAGGGATTCTTTTCATCTCTGTCATTACAGTGGGACTATATTGGTGTTTTACAGCTGATGCCCACTCCTGATAGATGGGCACCAGTCAAAGTGGCCTCACTGCTTAGTATGATGAGTATATAGCTACTGCCTGACGTTCATGGCAAGGATACGGTTACACAACTATTATCCAGCGCACCTATAGAATGTTCTACCACCTGTTTAGAAAAGAGTCACATCTTTCATTTAACATCTATTTACAAGGAACATGGTTTCCATGGGGATGTCATGTAATAAACCTGTGGGCAGACAGCGTGAGAACATGGTAGGATTGAATAAAGCATAAAAGTACAGAAGTGTAACTCTTATTGATGTCCTCTAACCAAACAGTAAGTGTCACCTGCATTCCTCACATAATGGAGGCCATTAGAAATGCAGCGTGAAAACGCGGAATACATATGCAAAATATACATTCAGATAACTGGAGTATGTACTTGAAGTAGTCGGAGCTCACTGTCCTGAGGCTTCTCATGTGAACAGGCTGTAAAAGAAGACTTACAATACGAAGTATAAACTAATAGTCTGCTTACTTTGCTTATACCATGAAGTGAAATCAGCTAGGATGGGAGTTTTTCCTGTGATTGGACCTGGATCAAAGTGTCATGACGTTGGCAGACCCACAGGACTACTGAGAAGGGTCGTAACTAGCAAAGACTGGGCCCCATAGAAAACTTTTGACTTGGCCCCCCCCCCCATGGCATAGCTCTCCCTTTCCTGGCCCCCACACAGTATAACGCTTCATTTAAATCTATAATGTCCCAAAGTGGCTCCTCCACACAGTATAATATCCCATAGTGTGCCCGCCATACAGTATAATGTCCCATAGCGGCCGCTCCACACAGTATATTGTCCCATAGTGGCCCCTCCACACAGTATAATGTTCCATAGCGGCCCCTACACACAGTATAATGTCACACAGTGGCCCCTCCACACAGTATAATGTTCCATAGCGGCCCCTCCACACAGTATAATGTCACATAGTGGCCCCTACACACAGTATAATGTCACATAGTGGCCCCCCACACAGTATAATGATTCATAGCGGCCCCTCCACACAGTATAATGTTCCACAGCGGCCCCTACACACAGTATAATGTCACATAGTGGCCCCTCCACACAGTATAATGTTCCATAGCAGCCCCTGCACACAGTATAATGTCACATAGTGGCCCCTACACACAGTATAATGTCACATTGTGGCCCCCATACATTATAATGTCCCATAGTGGCCCCTGCACACAGTATAATGTCACATAGTGGCCCCTACACACAGTATAATGTCACATTGTGGCCCCCATACATTATAATGTCCCATAGTGGCCCCTTCACACAGTATAATGTCCCATAGTGGCCCCCATACAGTATAATGTCCCATAGCGGCCCCTCCACACAGTATAATGTTCCATAGTGGCCCCTCCACACAGTATAATGTTCCATAGCATCTTATACAATTTCATATTCTAGAGTGGCCCCTACACAACATGAAAAAAACACACACATATGTACTGTATTAGAGATGAGCCTACACCTGAAATTTTTGGGGTTCGGCACAAACCACTATTATACTTTAGAGTCTAAATAACTGGATGGGGAGGTGAGTAAACTTAAACACTCTCACTCACCCTTCCTGATCTCCGTTGCAGGTCTCCATTTACTTTGGGCCTCTTCCGGCCTCCTGTGATTGGGCCTCAGCAGTAATGATAGTCCAAAAGAAGCTGCCGGGTGAACCTTGGAAATATTTGCAAAACGAATCTCGTGAGGTTCACCCAACACTAATACTCACCTCATTCATAGGCTACAGGTCTAAAGTGGCTTACAGCTTATGATGAGAAACGGAGGGGCAGTTGATTATAATATCGGATTATAATGGGGTAAATGGGTAATTAATTGCTGTTGGGCAATCTTGCAGCCCTGGCCTTGGACTGGCTCCATTGCTATGCATTGTGCATTGTTGAATCCGACCAAGGACAACATCTGCAAAGTAGGAATTTAGACTGTGAACCCTGTATGGCACAGTGAGTAATGACAATGTGTGTAAAGTGTCACAGAATATGTTGGTGCTATATAAGCAAGATAAAGAAATAAAGGAATCTTGCATTGTATGAGAGCTGAGTGACCATTGCTTTACATGTCACCACCATGACGCCTATTGCTAGCACAAAGATCAGATGAAAACATGTTTGAGGGAATTACAAAGTTCTTATCTCCCACCAGTGAGCAGAACCTTTACCTCCAATATAAACCTGCCTGTGATGAAATATGAAGATTATCACTCCAGCAACACAATAAATACCACCAGTGCTGATATCGCAGCCAAAACTACTTAGGCAATAAATATAAGAGGTCATTCACCTGTAATGTGCACCTTTGAAAGTCTAATAAGAAAGAAAATAAAAAAGATACTGACAAAGTCCAAAACCGTAGCTGTTTACTGCCAGCGTAGACGGCCTCGATAACTAACACTATCCTGTATTAACTTTGTACATAGTACAGATGTGTCCACCCTTAAAGCTTAAATTTGGTAAAGGACTCCAAATTCTTATGAAACCAATTAAAAACAGTATTGCAACATGCTAGCAGAACCCATCCCAAACAGTGAATCACAACACCACCACTAGGTGGCAGTAGACAGATACATAAAGGATATGACTTTGTGATATAATATCAGAAAACCGTGCTTTGTAGAAAAAGCTGTAAATTTCATGACACACATATCTGGACATGTCTAGCGAAGAGGAAAGGTTATAAATAATTAATAAATGAGGGATTAAATTTTCACCTTGTTTTTTACTTTCTTATGTAGATTGGGCAGAGTCATCAGAGTCACTTCATTATCATTAGTGGGTAGGAAGTTTACTGACAGCTCTGTTGTACTGCTGAAGGCATAGATAAGATAGGATAGTAGCACTGTACACGCAGATAAGCAATATCTACTGTGATGGGAAAAAGACTCCAATCCTGGAGTTTTAGGTAGATGAGATATGGGGTGCTGTTTGCAGGGTATGTGCGCTGAAGAGCTGTGATTTTCTGTTCTTGCTATGTTCACACTAGCATTAGGGTTTCAATCCTCCGGGTCCGCATGGGGCTCCAAAAGATGGAAACTCTGTTCGCTTAAAAAGCGGTTACATGCGGAAACCCCCGAGCCCCATAGACTATAATGGGGTCTGCTGGGTTACTGCTGTTTTTATGCTGAAACCCACCCTGCCTCTGACACCCAGACCTCACTTATCCCCATATTTCAGCCACAAATAGAAGAGGTGGCTGTACCAAGCTGGAAATGATTACAGGTAATATAATAAATGAGCACAGTATTTAGCGCATGAGCTTGGAGTACATTGATCTCTATCATTTATAATACTTAGGTTCTTAGGTTCTATTCAGACAACCAGTGTGCAAAACGGACATTTTTCACTGCTGTTTTGCATCCATAGGATACCGTTTTTCATAGATTTCTTATAGATTTGAGTCTATTGAAAGATCTGTGAAGATGCCCCAAAAAAGGACATGGCTGCTAAAATGAAGCGTAAAAAAAACCCATCTTGTAAATAGAACCATTAATATTGATTATAATGCAGCCATGTGACACCCGTTAAAAAAAACATTGTGTGAAAATCATTCACGTGAGTAGAGCTTTACTGCCTTCTGGGCTTTTAGGAGATGAACCCACAAAGTTTTATACTACTGTGCTACAAAGTGTATATTACTGTGTTTCCTTTGCTGGTGCAACTTGTAGACGTGGAACATTGGTTGTGTCTAGGCAATGTACCACGGAAGGAGTTGTTGGATGTGTCCTGTGGTATGACCCATGATGGCTGGTTATAAATAGGAGAGCCTTTGCACCTTTTCATGAACGGTGGTCCGCACCATTCTGGAAAGCGGCACTCAGCCCATGAATGTGGTAGGGAATGCCGCCTATGGTAACAGGAATGATGCCTATTGGCTTGTGTGTGCAAGCTCCAGGTGATGGAAGGTACTTACCAAAGTGTGTGTGTGCGCATGTGAGTGTGTGTGTGTGTATGTGTGCGCACACGTGAGTGTGTGTGTGTGTGTGCGTGCACACATGAGTGTGTGTGTGTGTGCGCACATGTGAGTGTGTGTGTTTGTGTGTGTGTGCGCACATGTGAGTGTGTGTGTGTGTGTGTGCGCATGTGAGTGTGTGTGTGTATGTGTGCACACACGTGAGTGTGTGTGTGTGTGTGTGTGTGTGTGTGTGCACACATGTGAGTGTGTGTGTTCACACATGTGAGTGTGTGTGTGTGTGCGCACATGTGAGTGTGTGTGTTTGTGTGTGTGCGCACATGTGAGTGTTTGTGTGTGTGTGTGTGTGTGTGTATGTGTGCGCATGTGAGTGTGTGTGTTTGTGTGTGTGTGCACACGTGAGTGAGTGTGTGTGTGTGTGTATGCGCATGTGAGTGTGTGTGTGCACGCGCGCACACGTGAGTGTGTGTGTGTGTGTGTGTGTGCACACATGTGAGTGTGTGTTTTTTTTGTTTTTAAATCAATTGAATAAAATATTGGTTATATTTTTCCAAAATGTAAAAATGTATATTATATTATTTTATATTATATTGTTCTGAAAAAAAAATCAGTAATTAATAAAAAAAAATAGTGTGCAAAAAAAAATACATTTTGGCAAAAATATGTAAGCTCGCAACCCACATCAAGGGTCCTCATTCTCTTGCGAGACCACAGTGCATTTTACCTTGTGACTTGATCTTGTCTTGTTCACCTACAATTAAGGTTAGTAAAGTTTCGGTTCCAGTATATCACAGTGTCTGCTGGTTGTGCTCCTGGCACAGTAATACTACACCACCAGTTCTGTGCGGATGGGATATTACACTGCCACCCAGAAGAAGGGGCTTGATATGTCTCTGTTTTTGATGACCTTGAGCATGTAGTCAGCGTCTACTGATAGTATAACATAAGGAAATCTGCAAATGTTTTATTTTTAGTGAAACAGCAAACCACTGGATTCTCAGCAACGTGGACTACTCATAGGAAATGTTATTTCTAAGCAGTGAGGGTGGGGTGGACAGATTATGGTATAGGGCAATGTGTTTATCTTTTCTCTGCCCACCTCATTGGCATCTTGCCCAGAACAGGTGAAATTCAGAAAACTGCAGAGTAAGAGTGCCAGGGACATCTGTAGACGGCAAATAATTGTGCCCAAGAATCAAAATGCATAGTATTTTGCTGTTTTTGCTTATTTTCTCTATTCATGCACATAAATTTACAATTTACCTGTAGAAACAATCTGCATACAGAGAGGAGAATCTTTGTAAATACATTCCATCTCTTAGGCTTCATTCACATCTGTGTTACAGATTCTGTTAAAAATAAAGACAAAATAGCCCAATATGCTGTGCTATTATGTCCGGCAGATGCCACACGCCGTAATGGTAAACTGATGAAGCCCAGAATAGCCAATAGAATCAAATGGATGGCTTCCATATTTTTTGTGAAATGGATTCGGCACCTCCATTATTAGAACAATATATTCCTATAGCGGAGTAGAACAATGGAAAGAACATTGCAGATGTGAACAATACTCTATTCTGTCCTGATTTTGAATTACATCTGGTCCGAAGCTGCATTAAAAATTATTTAGCTTGAGAGGTGAAATCTCACAGCAGTACATCATGTGGGACAATTATCTGTTTTTTATCTACCATGGCATAATGTATGAATAAAAAAAATATAAAATTGAAACTCCCATGCAAAAATATCCATGTCTCCATAGTTACAGACTACAAACCCTGAGCAGTCTGATTCTGTAGTCATATGTTTCCCCGCTCTGCACACCCTCTCTACTTGCTAACGTACAGACAGTAGAAGAAGGAGCAGATGGCAACAAACACATGAGTACGACTACATAAGAGCGGGTTTGTAGTCTGTAAACATGGAAACATATAGTTGTGCGTAGGAGCTGAATACAAAAGTCAGTAGGATATTTTATGCAAGGCTATTTTCAGAGTTGTATCACTTTAAGTTGTGAAAAGGTCCCAGTCTACATCTACTATAAAAAAAAATATTTGTCTCCATAATTATAAAAGTTAGACATATGTTTGACCATGATGTGCCTAGTGCAAGGCCTGAGGAGGAGAAATGTGATACACAGATTTCATAAACTTCAAGAAGAAAATCCTGTGTCACGCACCGCCCCCTCTGGCCTACACTGGACATGACAAGGGCCTCATTTCACAAAGCTTTCTGACAGTAAAACAGTATTGTTGCCCATAGCAACCATAGCTTAGCTTTCATTGTCCATAGCAGTTTAAGAAATGAAAGCTGATTACGAAGTCCATTGTTCGAGGGACACCAGTAATTTGGCTTTTTCCGGGATGTCCATAAAAGACTATAATGGAGAGAAACACCCATTGTAAAGTGCTCAAAATGATATTGGAGTCAAGTGCTTGATATGAGGTTTGTTGAGAGTCTCACATAATGCAGAGATATCAGGGCGTAGGTACAGGAGATGTAGAAGTCACAGCTGAGCCCTGGAAACCAAAAGCCCATATAGAAAATCCACCATGACACATGGTAGGAGTGGGCAAGGGCATAACAGCCGCAGGGGGTACGACAGTGACCGGGCCCAGAGAGGTAGGGGGCCCACAGCATCATGACAGTGGTCTGGGAAAGCCTTATTCCCCAACCACTGTCTCCTATGTAAAGCTAATATGCCTCTGGCATATCTAGAGGTCCCTGTACTAAATTCTCCGCAGCAGAAAAGATTTTATCTTTACATAGGCGACAGTGGCCAGGGTATCAGGCTTTCCCCAACTGTTGTCATGAACCTGGTTTGGGGCCCCTTAGTAAATAACCCCTCTAAAGGGTTATTCCAGTTAACTGTTACTGATAATCCAGCCTCAGGATAGATCATTAATAAGAGCTCAGTGGGGGTCCAACACCCAGGACCACAGGGACCGTGGCACTTGTGCGAGTGCTGTGACCCCTTAACTATTTATATTGCATGGCTTCTGTTTTAGAGCAGCCATTCAATGTTATTACAGGCTGTACTTGCATCACACGGTTGCTATAAAACAGATTACATTTGATGTAAATAGTGAAGGGGTCACAGCACTCACACAAGCCCAGTGGTCCCTTCAAACAGCTCATCAGCAGGGGTTTTGGGTGTTGGACACCCCTGATCTCTTATTGATGAGGATAGTCCATTAATACAAAGGAACTTAGGTACCCCTTTAATGAGGTTATCCACCTTTTAAAAATGTATAGCCTATCATTAACATAGGCCATCAGTTTTAGATCAGCAGGGGTCTGACTGTCAGCACCTCCACAGATCAGCTGTTTCCCAGAGCATGCAGCTTCCAGCATTGTTTACATGCCGAGTGTTGCATGTATTGTTGTGGGTACTATATATGTATCCCTTTCAAGTCTCTGGGATATCCTTGGAGCACCCAAGAATACACTGTAGCGAGGGGGTAGGAGGCCCCGGTCAAACTTTGGCTACATCACTGGCAGGGGCCCCTTACTGATTTTATATTAGGGCCCAGGAGCTTCAATTTATGCTTATGAGAGTAAAAGCTACAGTAAGATTCATTTCACCCAGAGAAAAGATTTAGGATAGAATTGAACAAGACTGTTTTCATTTGTCAGTCCCGATTCCCCCGTGCACTGGAGTAGAGACATGCCTAACTTATTAAGATTAATGGCCCACCATGCACCGAAAGTCATGTGATTTGATATGGCATGTAATTTGAGCTATAGTAAATCTTCTCGGTCAGTGGAGGCCACCCGCTCTTGCTAAGCCCCACTTTGTCATGCCCATTTTTTTTAGGTTCAAACCACCAAAAAATCAAACATTTTTTGTGCAAAAGGTTGAGACTTTTTTCACCTTTTTTGATTAATTTTGCTGTCCTAAACCTGTATCTATATAGCCAAACTTGTTGAGGCAGATGCCCTACTTATAGCCAGCCATGCCCTTGCATGATGTGGCAGGCTGATCACTACTGGTATGGAGGCTTTGTGTGTTTGCATTGTACATAATGTACTCACAGTTTACCATTGTTTGTCATCTCTCCTATTATTCCCTAAAACTTTTAATTGGAGACAAATTTAATTAAATCTTTGTATGTAGAAATCACATATCACATATCGTTCGCTTTCAAGAACACAGGGCTAATTAGTTTAAAGGCTCCCCTTTGATGGACTCCATAGACTTTATCATCTCCAAGGGAATATTTTTAGAATTAATGGATTTTTTTTTTGCAGCTGAATTAAAGAGACTGAATAGCAACCACATTGTATAATGTTTTCTAACAGGTAGTATTACGATGCACTGTGTGTAAATGACACAATTTGTATGTCACAAACTACATATAACTAACTGCATGAATTCCACAGAAGTCTGATTTATGTCCATTGCTTTTCTAAGCCAGATACGTGCCCTTCATATTTGGTGCACCTTACCTTGGTGCAACAAATACAGAGATATATGGCGTGAAATCATCAGCTTTTCAAAACAAATCAATTTAGTGATATTCTGCCATGAGTTTTCTGTCCTATTTGTATCTGTGTGTCCACCCAGTGGATGTGTTGTGAATTACATCTTGTCATGTTTCATGAGAAATTGGAGTCCTTGACAAAATTAGGTAGTGGGTGTTGACAACTATTTTGCTTACTTATATAGCGCCATCATAAACCACAGCGCTTTTACAGATATTGTCAATACTGTCCCATATAGGGCTTACAATCCCTGTCAGTGTGTCTTTGGAATGTGGGAGGAAACCCATGTAATCATCATTGCAGATGTTGTCCTTGACTGGATTCGAACCCAGGACTCCAAGGCTAGGGCAGGCGTCAGCACCCGACTTACCCGGGCAAGTGCCGGGGCCCCAAGCTCCGGAGGGAGCCCACTCGGCAGTGGCGTAACGGTACAGAGTACGGGGCCCATGGCCAGCTGGAAATGGCCGGGGCCCGGAACCACTATGAGCCTGTTTCCCTGACCGCTATACATACTGCTTTCCAATAGATGCCAGCCCAGGGGAGGTGACTAAAAATAAAAAAAAATACTTATACTCACCTCTCCTGGGCTCAGCATCCTCTCCGGGACTCTTCCAGGCCAGTGACTGAGGTCACTGCTGGGGCCTGTGATTGGGCCCTAGCAGTCACATGGGGCGCGCCAGCGAAATGACATCATCGTGCCCCACGTGACCGCTGAGGCCCAATCACATTCCCCAGCAGTGACGTCTGGGTCATGTGACCTCAGTCGCCAGGCAGAAGAGGACCGATGTTAAAGACAGCCGGAAGGCCCGAGGATACACAGGTGAGATGAGGCAAGGTGAGTATAAGGGTTTGTTATTTTTAATTACCTCCCCTGGGCCTCTACTTATTATACTCTGGGGTCTGAGGTGACCCCAGAGTATAATAATAGCAGCATCTCTAGGAGGAGTGCGGGGCCCTTGGGAGCATATAATACTGTGTGGGAGCCACTGTGGAGTATATAATAGTATATAATACTGTGTAGGGTCCACTGTGGAGTATATAATACTGTGTAGGGGCCACTGTGGAGTATATAATACTGTGTGGGGGCCACTGTGAAGTATATAATACTTTGTGGTGGCCACTGTGGGAATATAATACTGTGTGGGGGCCACTGTGGGCATATAATACTGTGTGGGAGCCACTGTGGAGCATATAATAGTGTGTGGGGGCCACTGTGGGCATATAATACTGTGTGGGAGCCACTGTGGAGCATATAATACTGTGTGGGGGCCACTGTGGAGCATATAATACTTTGTGGGGGCCACTGTGGAGCATATAATACTGTGTGGGGGCCACTGCAGGCATTTAGAACTGTGTGGTGGCCACTGTGGAGCATATAATACTGTGTGGGGGCCACTGTGGAGCATATAATACTGTGTGGTGGCCACTGTGGAGAATATCATACTGTGTCTGAACAGGTTGTATCTACTTGTATGGAATGGATTGTATTACAGTCTACTCCAGTAGGTCCACCTCAGCAAAAAACACCCAATTACGATAGTTTTTTTGCTGCAGTGTGCTTGATTTACTCCAAAAGGGGCCCACTGGGGCTCTGTCTGGGCCCACAGAAACCTGGAGGCGGCCCCTGTCCAAGGCAACAGTGCTAACCACTGAACCACCGTGCTGCACAACTGTATATGACAGAATACCGGAGCACCCATAACCACATGACATGTCTATGTACTAAGCAATGAGCAGCTGTTTTTCTACTCACTATAATGTCTTCAGCAGTGTCCTGATTTTCCACTGACAGCAGATGTCTGCAGAAAGATGGTTCAGGCATGTTGAGCTTCAAAGTACTCGTCCTTTGCTCTTAACAGAGTTAAGTTGCCGCCTCCAGGGCTATCTGGCAGTGCATTATTTCCCTTTTGACATTGTGAACACATGCAGGCTTAGCTGAGCAAATTGTGAATATGTAGGGGTTAAGAAAGGGGGTGCACGAGTATTAACTTTCCTGTCCCGGCAAAAAGTCCATAGGTGGCAAAGCATGAGTGTGGCTTTATGTATTGAGGTTGAAGGGTGTCGATGGCTTGGGTGTCTCTATAACCCCCACAAAATAGAAATCACATTTATTAATCAAGGAATGTTACATATCTAGTGTTGGAGAGAGAAGATTGAGGGCTGGACCAAGCATCTTATGAAGGCTTATAACCTAAACGTCATTACTATTGAATCTGGATATGAAATAACATTTATTTATTTATTATTCTTACTTATATAGCGCTATCATATGCCACAGCACTTTACAGACATTGTCCCATATAGGGCTCACAATCTACATTACCTATCAGTATGTCTTTTGGAGAACATACAAACTCCTTGCAGATGTTGTCCTCGGCAGGATTTGAACCCAGGACTCCAGTGCTACAAGGCTGAAGGTAACCAATAAGCCACTTGATTACCAAGCTGGATATGATATAATAAATGAGCACTGTATTTATCGCATGAACTTAGTGCCGTGATCTTTTTCATTTATGGTATTGTGGATTGAAGAATCCTATCACTGGCACCCGCAACTAACCAAAGGTGTGCGGTAACACCAGTATTCCCATTTTAGAATTCTAGTTCTCCCTGAAGAACTCCTTTAACCCCTTCTCAACATCCACCGTAATAGTACGGTGGATTTCGGGTATTTAAATATCAATTTAAATGATAAATATCTGGATTATACAGCAAAGACCTGGTGCTAATGCCCACGATCAGTACTCGCCATTTTTACAGCGGTGCCCATTTTGGGGAGGATCACTGGCATCCGGAACGAGATCCAGAGCCAGCGATCCATTGTCATGACAGCCGGGAGCCTATTGAAGGATCCCAGGCTTGTCTAGCATTCATTTGTATGACAGGCTGCATAAAACAAAATGCCGGCATTTTGCAACGCATTAGTGATCAGACCCCCTGGGGTTCAAGACCCTTATGGGGTCTAATAAATAAAGTATTAAAAAAAATAAAATCACGCCCCTTTCCCTAGAATACATATAAAAGTAGAAAATATTGTGAAGCACATACACATTAGGTATCCCTGTGTCTGAAAACAACCGGTCTACGAACAGGGAAAAAAAAAATCAAAAGTGCTGAACTGCCGTTGTTTCACTGTTTACAATGCTGTAAAAGCTAAGCCCCGTAAGAAAGTCACACACATGCACTTTTTCTCCAATTCCACCACATTCTGAATTTTTTCCAGCTTCCCAGCTGTAAAAAATAATAACTGGTACCATTATGTGGAACAATTTGTCTCGCAAACATTAAACCCTCATATGGCTCTGTGAACGGAAAAATAAAAAAGTCATGGGGTTTGGAATGCGAGGAGTCAAAAGTGAAAATCAAAAATCAAAAAATGCCACCAGAGGGAAGGGGACAATATTATTATATAATATTACAGGTGACTATATAACACTAGTCATAGTGCCAATACAAAATTGACAACAGTTTAATACAAGTCAACGCCTTACTGCGGTCAGAAGCTAATACCATACTAGATCATGTATTTATACAAGCCTTTCAGATGAAAAGTACAGTCACAGAAATTTCTGCAACATGTAAATATACTCTAAACTATAGTAAGATCCTGCACAGGGGTGTAATCTCCATAGGTGCTGCAGTGTTAGCAAACAAGGAAATGTAAAATGTGCCCAAGTCATACAAATGAAATGGGGAACTATTACCATCTGTCACGGGTGTGGTGGTGTCAAGTACAAACAGATAAAAAACTAATTTTTAGCTTTGCTGTAGTCCCTCTGTCTTTGTACAGCACTGATAGACCTGCAAAGAACAATCAGAATAAATTTACAATGCAGCCCAAAGAGTTAAATCACACAGTGGGCTCTGCTACAACTGATCAGGGAGTTCTGCTTTCTTTGTACTCACCATCGTCCTCCCAGCTTCTTTAGAAGAGTTCTGAGGAGGAGGCTCCACTTAATATCATATTTTTATGAAGCTGCCTAGGAAATAGGTTTCACATGCTCAGGAGTAGCAGAATTTCCTCATTGTAGCATACTGACTCTGATTCCTTTGATTTGCTGTAATTGGCAACGTGAGCTCCTTCTTAATTGTGTCTGAGGAGCTGGAGGAATTAATTGCTACAATGTTCATCAGCATATGCAGCAAAGACCCGTGAATGTAGAACTCATTACGACATAATATTTCATGGGCTTCCCGCAAAATGAGGAATTATGTTAAGTATATAGCAATACCAGTCCTATGAAGGCCTTGGCATGTTTGCCCCTACATAATAAAAAATAATGACATTATATCCTTGGCTCCTCATTTTTACATTACATACGCCCCATGACAGCCACAGACTGCACTTCCAACCACAATGTCTCTTATACCAGCCATAATGCCCACATAGCAGCTACAATTTACCTTATGAAGCTTTAAGACTAAGGCCCCACGTGGCATCCCGCAGTAGAAAAGCGCTGCGGGAAAAACCGTGGCGGGAACGCATAGCGAGAACGCAACCCACATAGCACCAATACATTTCATACCTCCCGAACATCCTGGATTCAGTGGGACAGTCACGGATTCTGGGTCCTGTCCCGCTGTCCCTGTCGCAGGAAGGTATGTCCAGTCCTCAAATGATCTGCGTCCGGATGAATTGACTACAGTGGTGAAGCAGGAGCTGTCCTCCCTGCTTCACCATTCTGCCCCTGTATGCTCTGGGAGCTATAGGCGCTATGTGATGATGTCACTCACAGCTCCCTGAAGCCTCTGGGAGCTGAGACTTCTAAAGAGCAGCAGGGGAGCGAGCAGAGGTGAGTATCAGGGTTTTTTTTATGTTTAGTTAGTACCAGAAGTGGGACATAATATTGTGGGGGCAGATGAAGGGGGGGGGGGGGGGTCAAGAAACTGTGGGAGTAGCTGGAGGGGGACATTACACGGGGGGCAACTGGAGGGGAACATTAAACTGTGGGTGCACCAGTAGAGGGACTTTATACTGTGGGGGAACTTGGAGGGAAGCATTATAATGTAGGGGAATATCATGTTAGGGTGACTGTAGGGGCATTATACTGTGTGGGGGCACAAAGAGAAATAGATGGGAATGGGTGGAGTCTTAAGTATAAGTGGGTGGGGCTAAATTTGCTGCAGCGCACTGAGCGCACATTCCATCCCTCTTTCTGTCCTTTGAAAGTTGGGAGGTATATTATTGTTTCTGTAAGGATACCCCTTTATTACCCCCAGTAGCAGAAAAAAAGTGGAAATTCTTCTCCATCCATAATTGGGGCTGTATTAATGCTGGTGGAACCCCCATACCAACTCTGGGATCCAGACCTCGTATCTCAAAGTCACATGTAGGAGAGGTGGTTGCACATTCTTATGTCTTCAGAGAAGATGTAATCAGGTGTTGACGGCATACTTCCAGCATCGGGGATAGAGACAATATGACCAGTCACCAACTCACAGCCTGCACCATGATCCACAGCAACCGTTACACTGGGCCTCATAGAGCAACTGCCAAGATACACCGCCCCCTGCAGGTCACCTGAAGCTCCCAACTGGTGGAGGAGGGACACACTAGTGACACAAGACTCTTCACCACAGAATCCTCTGTACTGTTCTCATATTTGTTGCACTGCAGTCTTCGAAAAAGATAATGCATGCACAAATAATAAGGAAGCCACGCAGCCTCACTCTTGCCTTACCATGCAACTGTTCATGCGGAGAGGGAGCAGAACAGCCAACAGTTCACGTTGTGCATCCGCATCACCTTACAAAGTATATAATGTATGAAGTTCAATAGCAAGAGACTCATACATGCGTGGCTTCCAATTTTGTCACCCGGTCACTTACCATCTGGCTCAGTAAATATTTATTTTAATTAATTAAATGTATTAATTTTTCCACCATGAATTATTGTTTTCTTGAGTAAATATTAAGCACATATGCATGTTTGCAGCACATTTCTCCTCTTTTCCAGTCTAAACCTATGTTCACTCAGCAGACTCCTCTTCTACTCCCTGCCAGACAGACCCTTCCTGTACAAGATATGTGGACTCTGCTGTTGTGCTCCAGGGTAGTCAATGCTGGGAGTTTTGAGACTTGTAGTGCTTCAGCACAGTACTGTGTATTTTTTTATTATTAGGCTATTCTTGGACTTAAAGGGATTCTCCAGGATTTATATATGTGGGTGTCTGACATAGCTGGTTGAAGTGGACGCAGTGAGCACTGCAGCCTCTTCACTGAATACCAAGCACAGTACTGTACATATCATAGGGGCTGTGCTTGGTATTGCAGCTCAGCCTCATTCACTTGAATGGGACTGAGCTATTGCTGCACCATGTGACTCATATATGTGAAGTCATATGAAGGCTTCTTCAATCAGCTGAGGTCCTGGGTGTCGAACCCCATCAGTCACATATTAATGACCTATACTAAGGATATGTCCTCAAAAAAAAGTCCCAGAAAACCCCTTTAAGAAACCTCCAAATTTCGCTATGTAGAATTTGATTACTAGATTATGCTAGGACTTGTAGTGCCTCAAAGTGTGTATATATTAATTTCTAGGTTATGTTGGGACTTGTAGTGCCTCAGTGTTACAGTGTGCATGCATTAGTGGATTATGCTGGGACGTGTAGTAACTTGGTGCTTTATTTCTTAGTAGACTATACTTGGACGTAGATCCTCGGTGCTCCACTGTGTACCTATGTATTAGTAGGTTATCCTGAAACATGAAAACCTCAGTGCACTACTGCATTCACTACTAGGTTATGCTGTGACTTGTAGTTCCTCAAATTTGTATTTGTATTTTTTATTACTGGCTTATTTTAGTGCTTAATTTTCTAATACTCTGATATGCTGGCACATGTAGTACCTTAAAAACTTGCTATGCTTTGGGTGAGGAAACTAATATTTAATCGCGGACATCCCCTTTAAGTATATATTACTTATGTTGTACTGATCCAAAGCTCCGACCAGTGTTATAGCCCAAAGCTGCATTCTGCGGGTGGCTTTTGAAATCCATTGTCATTGTGCCAACAAGTCCACCTCTAATAGCTGAAAGTACATTTTCATTGAACTAGACTAAAATGTTCCCTGTAGGTGTCACAGGGTTTACAATAATGTTACTGTACTCAATTTTTAACCACTTCCGTTCTACCTGCCAATAGTTATGGTATCAGCTTTTAACTTTGTGCAGCAACAAGGTACATTTAACATCCATTCTTTTGCCCAGAGACGCAGCTATAAGGGGTGCAGAGGTAACAATCCACATAGGAAGACACCAATATAAATAGCACATAGTTGGGGTCCTAATAGTTACACCTATTCCTGTCAGCAGTCACCGTAGCACCATCTCCTAGTTTGTAGTATTACTAACTGGTCCGAATGACATCATCGGGGCCTGAAAGGTTCAAGTCCCAAGTGGTCAACACGATAACCACTTACGGCCCTCACTAAAATGTTTGCTGCTGAAACAAACTTTCTTGGGATCTATGCTGCATAAAATCTTTCTCCTTCCAGTTCTTGTCAAAGTGGGATCCGAGGAGCTGTTACAAATACCCTTGACTTAAAGGGAACCTGTCACATTGAAAATCCAATTCAGTCTGCAGACAGCATGTTATAGAGCAGGAGGAGCTGAGCAGAGTGATATATAGGTTTGTAGAAAAAGATCCAGTATAACCTGTTATATTTCCATCATATCCTCTTTCTAAGCTGAGAATCAAGGGGCGGTCCTATCAGTGATTGACCGCCTCCCCTCTGTGACTGTGCATACAGAGATAAATGTCAATCATAGATAGGACCGCCCCCTTGATTCTCAGCTTAGAAAGAGCAGATGTTTCAATATATAAATGACAGGTTATTCTGAATCTCATCCTACAAACCTATATAGCAATCTGCTCAGCTCCTCCTGCTCTATAACATGCTGCCTGATTGAACAAAATTTTTCATGTGACAGGTTCCCTTTAAATCGACTATTAACCCTTTAATGCACATGCCATATAAATGAATGATCTAATGAAACAGTCTCCACCATGCAATGCCATACGGTAGGCTAATATTGCATATAGTGTTGTGCAGTATAGCGATATAACTGTGCATACAAGTGTAATAAGTGAGCAAAACAGTGCCACATAATTTATACTTATTCACAAAAGTGAGAAATTCATCTTGTGTAGTGTGTATATGGTCAATATGAAAAGTAGAAGGGACATCTCAGAGCTATGCAAAACAGGAGGAATGGCAGACATCTACCAAAACAGTTAACGTCTCACAAAACCTGGTTGCAGGGATAAAGTCGAGAGATCGTATAATCTGAATTTGGCAAACTCACAGAAACCCTGTTTACTGGCCCTTTAAATCTAAGAGTGCACACATGTGGAAGAGTTACTAGTAGTGATGGGTGAACTTCATGAGATTTGTGGGTTCATCCACCCATTTTGTTTCGGGCCAAGCTTGAAGTGCTATTACTATATTCTGGGATGTCTTCAGACCCCAGAGTATAATAAGTGGAGGCCCAGGAGAAGTGCAGAACACAATAAACATTTCTACTCGGGATCCTTTTCCAGCCTTCTAGCTCATGTCACACACCCTGTTGAGGCCTGTGATTGGGCCTCAGAGGTCACATGCGGCAACCAACGCCATGAAGTTTTAACTCAGGCGTTATGACATCATTGCACCAGTGGTCCCCCAGCAACTATGATGTCACCCAGGAGGCTGGAAGACAACCCAAGATGACTCTGAGGGAGCCCAGGAGAGCTGAGGCAAGGATAGTATCAGTGTTTCTTATTTATCTGCACTTCCTCTGTTCCTCCACTTATTATACTCTGAGATCTGGAGAGACCCCAAAGTATAATAGTGATTTGTGGGGTGCGAAGCCCAAACGTTTCAAATATGGGTCAAGTCCGAAACTTTTGATCTGAATGCTCATCTCTATTTATTATTAAAAGGCCAATATGAAGAATATTGGGCCCATGATGTCACACAAATCACTAAAGCAAGTACAGGCCATGACCAAGCAGGGGGCGCTATAGGATCAGCAGCCTGAAATATTGCAGTTGTAGCCATCCATGATAAGGAGCTACTGTATAGTGGACTATGCTGCAACTCGGGGTCAGTATCAGATCAGTAAAGCAATGTATTTATATCTTTATAGATAGTATAAAGTGGTATTCACAGGAGTAACCATGCTCTACAAACCAAATAACCCACATCCCCATGGACGACAGCCTTCGTCAGGTCTCAGTAACTGATGGTTTCCAGCACTAATGTTATTAGCCTGTAATTAAAATTTAATTAAAATCACGAATCTCCTGCTACAAATGTAGAGAACATAATAATCTGCAAATCCTCCAGGTAATTGCTGTAAATAGGAGTCATGAGACAAGAAAATGCCTTCATACATCCACTACTGCCACGTCACAGTTTTGTCGTCTATTTTATTTTTTTACATCCAAGTTCTGGTGTAAAATTTATAATAAAAGTCTAAATTTTTAGTGCACATCTAAAAATGTAACTTTTCCCCCATGTGCGCCAAACTTACCACTTTTCTTAAAGGGAGTCTATCACCTCTCCCAAGCGTATTCAGCTGCCGCCATCACATTGCAGTGATAAACATCATACCTTTGTTCTGTATGTCACTATCGGGGATTTGGAGAAAAGCTACAGTCGGTGCACTGAGGGCGGGCCTTCAGCTCCCGGGAGCACTGCTCTTGCTCAGGTAGAGATGAACAAACCAGTTTGTAATGGGCCAACTTTGCTAAGAATTTACCAAAAATCGATACCCACGAACCTTGCAGGCAACGGACATATGTTGGGAGTATGTCAGGGACTGCATGGTGGGTAATGGGGTACTGAAAGGGTTATATTCCTCCCCCCCACCCCTTTCCTTATTTCCAGGGCTGTGGAGTCGGAGTCAGAGTCGTGGAGTCGGAGTCGGAGTCGGTATAAAATGGACCGACTCCGACTCCCAAAATATATAATAAATTGGTACAGTTAGTAGTACAATGCAGTATGTGCTGAATATATTTTCATAAGAATTTGGGAAAATGATGAAATGTTGAAAATGATGAAATGTCCTGTAAAGGTCTGTTCTATTCCTCATATAATGATGAGACTGAGTTCTGAGTGAACCTATAAGGTTTAGCAGTCCAGGGCTGTGGAGTCGGAGTCGGAGTCGTGGAGTCGGTGCCTATTTTGGTGGAATCGGAGTCGGAGTCGGAGTTGGAGTCGGAGTCAGGGGAAATTGAGGAGTCGGAGTCGGGGCTTTGGCGTACCGACTCCACAGCCCTGCTTATTTCTGGGTTCACTCCTGTATCTGTGGTATGGCTGGGGTTAGAAGGAATGTGGTACGGTCCAGATGTAGCATATTTTATTCCTCCTTCCCCCACATGGTAATGGGGGCGTTCCCAGGTATGGTACAGTCCAGGCTATTATATGGTGGTGAAGGGGGCAGCCATTTCTCTTTCCGGCGGCCTCCTTCACACGAGTTCCCGCCCACCCACCCCTTTTGTTTAAAAAAATAAAATAAAATAAAAAAAATCGGTATGTTAATGTGAGAAAATAACGTTTTTCTTGGTGGATGACGGTGCTGTATTGTTTATGTCACCTTGTGGTTCTTTCTTATAGTGAATCCTCGATATTTAATGGCAAGTCACAGCTGGCGTGCGGTGGTGCAGAGAAGATGATGGGGGCGGACGGAAAGTCGGACGGGCCCTCCGGATTTCCGGGGCTGGGTTTACCCCTTCTGTTCATGTTATTGGTTATGGTTTAAGTGTTGAGACAAAGAAAGTTAATTAAAAGCTGTGGCCGACCTCCTGCCCACAAAAAAGTTATATATGTGTCCTGGTATTTATTTCTAATGGGGGGGAAAGTTGGTGAGGTTTGATATACATCCATGCAGTCATTATTATACTGTGGGGTGTCTTCAGATCCCCAGAGTATAATAAGCAGAGGCCCAGTAAAATAAAAAATGCTGATACTTGCCTCCTGGGATTTCTCGCAGCGTCCAGTGTGCATTCCCCAGGATCTTTGGTCCTCTTCCCCCTGCTTCTGTGACATCACTTTGTGACATCATTCTAAGACCTGGGATTGGGCCTCAACAATCATGTGGGATGTGCTGACAGAGACCCATGATGTCACACAAGGGGCCCAAAGAGGACCAAAGATGCCACGGAACACACACTGGACACTGTGAGGGAGTCCAGGAGAGGTGAGGGAAGGGGAGCTTCAGCGGTTTTTATTTTACCGCACCTCTCCTGCCTTTCTGCTTATTATACTTCAGAGTACATAAAAGCACTTTCAGCTTGGCAGACAAACCTTGTGACTGTCTCTAAATGAATCTAGCGAGTTTCACCCATCACTACTGTCAGGGGACTAGCGGAGGAACTGCCCTGGATCAGAAGGGGATTGAAGAGTACTATTTTCTCCTTTGTTACAGAGCATTAGCTGCTCTTTTTTTCGCAAGAAGGAAAGAATCCCTGTTAGGTTATATTCACACAAGGCAATTGGATGCAGTTAAAACTGCATCAAACCCACAATGGAAAAACTTGCAGCTTTGATGCGGTTTTTGGAGTCCATTCTTGATTTTACAGGAGAAACACGATTTTTTAACATTTCACCTGTAAAATCAAAAACTACTCCAAAAATCACATCAAAACGACAAGCAGTTTATTCTGATGCAGTTTTAACTGCACTGTGTGAATACATGGTTAAGATAAATGCATCTTATAGCCACCAGATGGCACTCCAATAGATCCTTCATTCACATGCTACTGTACATCAGACACAATTAGTATTAGCATTGAAAGTTCTGTCACTTTCTGGATTTCATCCCTGCGATACTTACTTTGTTCCATGTACAATAGAAGTTGCTTTGAGAAATACGTTGCGATTTCTTAGATGTACTTTGTATTCAGACCAAAAATCATTTTAAAACATTTTCTTATCTATCACAAGACAATCTGGTGCAGGTCAATGTGCAGCCATTCTCCAATTTTTGCTCAATCCAGAGGTCTAAAATTTCATTTGAGTACATACAGATGTATATGTTATGTTACAGTGCCCCCTGCTGCTGTTTCCCTAGCACTGCATGTATATTTTTCAGCTTCTTCCATTACAGTGTATGTAGGCAGTATGGTCTTATCATGGTATGGGCTGGTCACCGATATATGGCGCCATTGGAACCAGGAACCGTAACACACACAGGCTCCCAGCCAGGGTCATAGCAAGAATATATAGGGCTCTATAGCAGGAATTCCCTTTCTACACTTTCTAGAGAAAATGCATCCTTAAAGGGTTAATGTCTGTCAAAACGGATTTGCATCCATTGAACGGCCATTAAAAACGTTTTTTAACTGTCATTTAAAAAAGGATGACAAACTAATGCAAAACAGATATTAACCCCTTCCCGCACCATGGTGTAATAGTACGCTATGGGAATGTGTGTCTTAACACTATAATGTCATGGTAGTGTCTCGCACTCAGAAGCTGAGCAGGTGACATCGGGAGCGGGTGTCAGCTGTAAGAAACAGCTGACACCCACCGGTAACACCCACGGCAGGAGCTGAGCGCTGATTGTGGGTGTTAACCCCTTCGATGCCACAATTAATTATGCCCTAGCAACCTCCTCACCTGATCACCCCCACACATGCCGCCTCCGGAGGGGCATGATGACAGCCGAAGCCTGACGACTGTTAAGCACTCCAATCCATACCTCCCAACTGTTTCAGATTCAGCGGGACAGTCCCAGGTCCTCTCCCGCTGTCCCGGTCGGTGGGAGTCATGTCCCAGCTTCATCTCATCTGCGTACGGATGAGACAGATGAGTTGAATACAGTGGTGAAGCAGAATCCGTCCCTGCATTCTCCGGGAGCTGTAGATGTGACATGATGACGTCACTCACATGGCGCCTGCTGGAGCAGAGATGGCTGACAGAGCAGCAGAGGAGTGAGGAGAGGTGAGTATCAGTGGGGTTTTTATGTTAAACTTTAGGGGCAGATGGAGAGGGACATTAAACTGAGGGGGCAGATAGAAGGGAACATTAAACTGGGGGCAACTGGAGGAGGAAATTAAACCATGGGGGTAGCTGGAGAGGGACATTCCAGCTGCCAGCAGTTTAAACTGGGGTAGTAGGAGAGGGTCTTTATACTGTGGGGGCAATTGGTGGGGGACATTATAATGTGGGGGCATATAATGTTAGGGTGACTGTAGAAGCATTATATTGTGTGGGGGCACAAAGAGAAATGAATGTGAATGGGCGGAGTCAATGTAGAAGTGGGTGGAGCTAAATTTGCCACACATCCTGTCCCTCTTTCTATCCTTTGAAAGTTGGTTGGTATGCAATACTTCTGTATTACAGTGTATAACACTGATCTGGCGATCTAAAGATGTCCCTTTTCATGGCCACTTTGTCCATCGGTCGTGTGAATGTAGTTTTGGACTCTAAACATTCATTAACCCCTGCATAGCTCACAGCAATTACATCTTCGTTTATTCTACCTGGTCACTAGATGGCAGCAATGTACTATGAATATAACATGCTACATTGTAACTCTAGTCCCAACACATAACAGTGTGTACATCTTTAGTATTTACAGTGCTAGGCTACTATGTCTACACCAAAACATGTGTGAGCCTTATCATATAGTATGTACTACAAGTAGCATGCAACAAAACCTAGTATAATAAAGCCTTCGACTAGGTTCACATCTGTGCAGAAGACGCTGTTGGAGATTCCCCCGCAGAAACTGCTGAAAATCGGCGGTTTCAGCGTCAAAACTGTGGACACTCGACAGACACCATTATAGTCTGTGGGGTCCACTGGTGTCCACAGGTAACCGCTGCTTTAGCGGTTGGGCTCTCCTCGGTGGACCTGAACGACAGAGAGCCCAGCACAAATGTGAACCTAGCCTAACACATGGAAATAGGTCTCAATACATGATATAACACTCCTAATCATAAACTCACATTGTGGCACACATATACATTCTGATTGGTGGGGGGATCCAAAACCCAGGACCCCAGCAGATCAGCTTAATGAATCACAGGTGCCTTTTTCTTCCATTTTACAGGCCAGTGATGTCATGTTTATTCATCATATAGCCTGTGTGCAGCTCATTTCCATTAAAGTGGAAGAAGCTAAGCTGCAATACCAAGCACAGCCACTATACAATGTATGGCACTGTGCTTGATGAGGAGAGAAGAGACCACAGCGCTCATACGATTGCTGCAGTCTGTTCAAGCAGCTTATTGGTAGGACGTCAGACCCCCACCAATCTGACACGGTTCCTGAGGATAGGCCCACTGACTTCAATGGGAGCTGAGCTGTAGTGAGGGTGCCAGGGCGATATACAACGTATGGAACTTTGTACATCCGCCCCATATTGTGTGCTGGATGGGCTCTGGAAACATCTCTGTACAGATGATTGGTCCAGGGACCGGGTGTGCTCCCGCTATCGATCAGATATTTATGGTCTATCCTGAGGATAGGCCATAAAAGAATCCTGGACAACCCTTTTAATTCCCTTAGAGTTCATTGCATGCACACAACCGTTTTGTCATCTGAGCGCCTTCTGTTTATCGGACGACACTCAGATAGCATTACAATCAATACAATGCTATGGGCTCATGCACATATCAGTTATTGAAACTGATCAAGGTATGCGTTCTGTTTCGAAACCTAAAACCAAAAAGTTCCAACAAATTATACTAAAAATCATGACATTACAATAATACACAAGAGACGTCATAGACACCAATACCTTGATCAGAAGCAGAAGTCTCAGGTTGTGAATGTATGAAGCTCTTCAAGCAAGTTGCTATACTGCCACGTGTAGTCTGAAACTTGGCTAGGCCTGTGGGACACGCCTTACCGTAACACATGTTTAAGTAGTTGCCTAATGTGAACTATCTTATACCCGTGAGACTGACTTAGCACAATATCGGGTTTGTAAGTATAAAAGGTAGAACATAATGATGAAATGCAGGAACCTGGATTTTACTGAATCGGTTTACTGTTGTATAACTTGGCTCACACTCTTTGTGTAGACGTACTATCTACGTATGAAGCAATATACGGAAGCATTGAGGTTGTGGATTCTTTGTATCACATTAGTATTGAGCTTACTACATACAATATGTTCTATGTATATTTATAATGAATTGGCCATTCTACAGCTTTCATATTCTTTCCTGTTACTTGCACTGCAAACATTGCACAAAGTTTTTAAAGGAATCTGTCAGGGCAATTTAGGACACTAAACCACCTACAGGCCCTTATAGGTCAGGGGTTTAGTGTCTCAAATTGTCCTGTTACAAAGCCATCAGTGCCTGCAATAAAAATAACAAAGCTTTATACTCACCTACCGCTGTACTCCCCCGCACCAACGCAGTCCTTCACTGAAGCTAGAGGAGTACAGCTCAGCTTCAGTGCACGTGCCCCATTCCTCCGGCACTTGCTTCTCGGCTTCATTGAAGAAATGTGCAGCCACCGGGAGCACCTGAGATGAGTCCGATGAGACTCATCTCTAGGTAAGGATAAAGGTTTGGGTTTTTTTTCTTCTTTTTTATGCAGGTACAGATGGATTTAAAACAGGGTAATTTGAGATAGTAAACCCCATGTCTAAGGACCAGTGGGAGGTTTAGTGTCCCAAATTGACCTGACAGATAGTCAATTTTCTAGTTATCAAGTATTTCTAAGGAGGTAAAAATAAATCTGTAAAGAGGACCTTTCACCAGCTCCACCAACTCCAACTTTCTGCAGCCTTCAATAGGCTCCACTCCACAGATTCCGGTGCAGTTGGAATTTTCTCTCTAGTTCCCACCATTCCCGAGCAATCAGTGCTGTTAGTTTCAGCACCAAATATACTAATCAGGCTCACCACCGTCAGGTGGGAGGTCCCGGTCTGTCTGTTACAGATTAGAGGACAGCCCATCTGACAGTAGAGAGCCTAATTAGTATATTTGTTGCTTAAAGCAACAGCACTGATTGCTCGGGAATGGTGGGGACTAGAGAGAAAATTCCAACTGTGCTGGAGTCAATGAAGTGGCACCTATTGATGGATCGAAAGTGTTAGAGTTGGCAGAGGTGGTGAAAGGACCTCTTTAAATCCTTTTTATCCATTTGTTAGCTTTTTGATATGCAAGTGTAGTATTGCAGTCGATGGTATTAGCGATCTAATGATTGTAGGTTCAAGCCCCTTTGAGAGGGCTAAAACAAATTGTTAAAAAAAAGTGTTAAAATATAAAAATTCAAATCACCCCCCTTTCCAGAGATCACACATAAAAATAAACAAAAACACATTTGATAATGCCCAGACTATTAAAAAAATTTTTTTAATACCGTATGGCAAACACCGTAACGGGAAATAATACATTTTTTATCCACCAAAAAAATTGTAATGGAAAGTGACCAAAATATCAGGCACTCCCCAAAATAGTTTAAATAAAAATTACAACTTGCCCCACATAAAAAGCACATGTAGTGGGAAAAAAAAAGTTATGGATGTTAGAATATGGTGATGTATAGAAAATAATGGGGTTTTTTTTCAAAGTTTTTGATTTTTTGTTTAAAGGTATTAAAACATAACAAAATCTATATGAATTTAGTATCTCTGTGATGATACCAACCCACAGAATAAAAGGTAATGGCTAATTTTACCGTACAGTGGACACAATGAAAACAAAACCCATAAGAAAATGGTGCAAAGGCATTTTTTTTCCCAACTCCAACCCATTCTGATTTTTTTTCAGCTTCCCAGTGCATCATATCCAATATTATATGATGCCATTAAAAAATACAATTTCTCCCGTAAAAAGTAAGCCATTGTATGGTCCTGTGAATAGAGAAATAAAAAGGCTATGTGGAAGGCAAGGAGAGAAAAACAAACACAGAAAAATGAAAAAAGTATTACAATGAAATATTATTTGCAGATAGTTTATTTGTGGTGACATTCTTGTCAGGGAAAACAATGCAACCCACTCCTACCAACTTACATTGACATAGAGCTATGAGGGCTTGTTTTCTACCGAACCATTTGTATTTTTTTAACATGCATTTAATTTATTGATTAAAGGTGTGGTATGTGAGTTACGTTCCTTTTCTTAAGAGAGGGCTTCCACCAGAACAAGAACCCAGGAGCAGCAGGACCAGACAGAGGTGGAAGATGAGGCAGTGGGGACAGGTGAGTGAGATATTTTTTTTTTTTCCCCTCACCTTCCCTGGCCTCATTGTAGAAAGCTGAAATTCCTGGACAACCCCTTTAATAATTTATTTTAGTGCTAAAGAACAGAAAAACTGCAATTGCTCATTTTTTGTTTCTTTTTTTTAATAACAACTTTGGGTTGTTCAAAACATATATTTTTTTAAGTTTCAAGCAGCAGTAGGGGCTGCTGTTTGAAAACTTTACTGAAAAAAGACAGGTGGCAAGCCATAGACTGCAGTTGGCAAGCAGTGATAGACACTGTACTGACAAGCAGAGGAGGGGAGAAGCAGCTCAGCAGTTGTCAGGTTGTCATTGTTCATCTCGTTCTACAATATTAATCACATTTTCTGACTTCTCAGTCATCTGGAAATTATCATAATGGACCTAAAGTAACTTTACTGCTCCATTTAGTCGTGTGATCAATTTAGAGGACACATACTGTAAAACTACAATAGGAGGTGGCACACTGAAAATACATAAAAATAGCAGTCACAATTACGTAACAAAAGGTTTCATCAGAAGTCTATAAATCTTCGCGAACTTTATACTTTGCCTCTCCCAGCTTGATAAAGAATCTCTGCCCTACGTGAACCATTTCTAGAACGGGACATACGTGCGACAAAGTAGGGAGGCAAATACCTCTCTGGACTTCCAGTCAATAATCTTGTAAAATAAAAAAGAAATTTAGGAATAAGATATGATCTTTCTTTTATAAGAAGCCGTGCACCTGCGGGATCATACAATGAACAGCGAAAATTTTCAAGATCTGGACATAAGGAATGAAGTTTCCATTAATAGGCAGAAATTTTAATAACCATGAGAATTTGTTGCACAGACTTTATAAATGATCATTTTTATAATACACATTGCACAGAACTTCTTTAACCCCTTCCCATCTGTTGTAATATTACTGGGGAAGTCAGGACTTTAAACATTGCGTCCACTCTGGAGTTGGCACGTAGCATAACATAGCGAAGCCTATTGTTAAGAGCTGCAGCGCAGGAGAACCGCCATATAGCCTCTGATTGCCACCCCCTGGAGCTACGGTTAGTTTCTATGAAAGCTATGAAAGGATCCCAGGCCTGTCATTAATTTTAGCTCTATTACTCGCTGGATTTTGCTGCATATAGTTTGAGTAAAAGTTAAAAAAAAAAAAAAAAAAAATGATATACATACAGCGGGGAAAAAAAAGTATTTAGCCAGCCACCAATTGTGCAAGTTCTCCCACTTAAAAAGATGAGGCCGGCCTGTAATTGTCATCATAGGTAGACCTCAACTATGAGAGACAAAATGAGAAAACATATCTAGAATATCACATTGTCTGATTTTTAAAGAATTTATTTGCAAATTATGGTGGAAAATAAGTATTTGGTCACCTACAAACAAGCAAGATTTCTGGCTCTCACAGACCTGTAACTTCTTCTTTAAGAGGCTCCTCTGTCCTCCACTCATTACCTGTAGTAATGGCTCCTGTTTGACATTGTTATCAGTATAAAAGACACCTGTCCACAACCTCAAACAGTCACACTCCAAACTCCACTATGGTGAAGACCAAAGAGCTGTGGAAGGACACCAGAAACAAAATTGTAGACCTGCACCAGGCTGGGAAGACTGAATCTGCAATAGGCAAGCAGCTTGGTGTGAGGAAATCATCTGTGGGAGCAATAATTAGAAAATGGAAGACATACAAGACCACTGATAATCTCCCTCGATCAGGGGCTCCACGCAAGATCTCACCCCGTGGGGTCAAAATGATCACAAGAACGGTGAGCAAAAATCCCAGAACCACACGGGGGGACCTAGTGAATGACCTGCAGAAAGCTGGGACTAACATAACAAAGGCTACCGTCAGTAACACACTACGCCGCCAGGGACTCAGATCCTGCAGTGCCAGACGTGTCCCCCTGCTTAAGCCAGTACATATCCGGGCCTGTCTGAAGCTTGCTAGAGAGCATTTGGATGTTCCAGAAGAGTATTGGGAGAATGTCATATGGTCAGATGAAACCAAAGTAGAACTGTTTGGTAGAAACACAACTCGTCGTGTTTGGAGGAGAGTGAATGCTGAGTTGCATCCAAAGAACACCATACCTACTGTGAAGCATGGGGTGGCAACATCATGCTTTGGGGCTTTTTCTCTGCAAAGGGACCAGGACGACTGATCCGTGTACATGAAAGAATGAATGGGGCCATGTATCATGAGATTTTGAATGCAAACCTCCTTCCATCAGCAAGGGCATTGAAGATGAAATGTGGCTGGGTCTTTCAGCATGACAATGATCCCAAGCACACCGCCAGGACAACGAAGGAGTGGCTTTGTAAGAAGCATTACAAGGTCCTGGAGAGGCCTAGCCAGTCTCCAGATCTCAACCCCATAGAAAACCTTTGGAGGAAGTTGAAAGTCCGTGTTGCCCAGCGACAGCCCCAAAACATCCCTGCTCTAGAGGAGATCTGCATGGAGGAATGGGCCAACATACCAGCAACAGTGTGTACCAACCTTGTGAAGACTTACAGAAAACATTTGACCTCTGTCATTGTCAACAAAGGATATATAACAAAGTATTAAGATGAACTTTTGTTATTGACCAAATACTTATTTTCCACCATAATTTGCAAATAAATTCTTTAAAAATCAGACAATGTGATTTTCTGCATTTGTTTTCTCATTTTGTCTCTCATAGTTGAGGTCTACCTATGATGACAATTACAGGCCGGCCTCATCTTTTTAAGTGGGAGAACTTGCACAATTGGTGGCTGACTAAATACTTTTTTCCCCACTGTATATATAAAAAATTTTATAAAATCGCCCCCCCCCCTTGCCTAGATCACATACTTAAATTTAACAAAACATATTTGGTATCCCCACGTGCGAAAATGCTGAATTAAAAAACATAAATAAATAAATAGATAGATAGATAGATAGATAGATAGATAGAAATAACAAACCTCTCCTTTCGGCTGGGGTACCCACAGAGTATCTCCATTCGGGCCCCCAGTCTCTGTTGACATTCTGCCCACACATGAACATCACTGCTCAGCCTCTGGCTGTATTGGCCATGTGCAGGGTAAGGGTGAGGAACACCAGGGACTTGAATGGAGACTCTCCACTGGATCCCTGGTTGCACAGCGAGGGGTTAAAAAAAAACCACTTTAAAACACTCCTTTAAGCTAACTAAAGTGTTTTACTCAATATATTGCCTTATCTATCATACCCCATTTGGCAGCTACTGCTGAACATGTATTCTCAGTGTTTACATCTCATTGCCAAGGTTTCAGACCACCTCTACTATTTATTAGCAGTGGCCAGGCTGGTGAGGTCAGTACCTTTTACAGGTGACCTCTGTTCTTTTCACTAATAGCTAATGGCTCTGTCAACTGCACAAAGGGCTAGAACAGTGCTTGATCATTGCCTGTTTTCACTGTGACATCACAAAGGGGCATTGTGACATAAGAATAAGGAACTGTGACATCACAATGGGGCATTCCCCATGAACAAAACAAGGAGCTCCACAACAGAGCATGGTGACACCACAATGGTTAACTGTGACATCGCAATGGGTATTGTGACTTCATAATGGTCATTGTGACCTCACAATGGGCCAAGGCAAAAATCACAGTAGGTCTTGTGAAATCACCATAGTTAATTGTAACATCACAATGAAGCATTGTGACATTATACTGGTTTAATTGAGAAATCACAAAAAGACATTGACATCACAATGGTTAACTGTAATATCACAATAGTTAATTGTGACATCAAAATGTGTAATTGTCATATCATAATGGGGAACTGTAACATAACAAGGACCATTATGACACCACAGTGGTTAATTGTGATATCAACATAGGGCATTGTCTCATGACAATGGTTAATTGGGACATCACAATAGGGCAGTGGTCCCCAACCAGTAGCTTGCAAACCACATGTGGCTTACAACCCCCATTTGTTTGGCTTGCCATGGAAACCCTCAGAGAGGGCAATAAACACTGGCTACAATATGACAAATACTGGCGATATTGAAAGTATATATGAACCTCTTAGCAGTGGCAATTGAGATGGTTCAAAATATATATATATATATATATATATATATATATATATATGTAAAATATTTGCAAATATTTACAATTTCAAAAATTTCTCCAACTTTACTTATCAAGAGCCACGTTCAGTGAAAAAAAAATAACCAGTCCAAGCTGAATGTAGCTCAAAGTGAACACAAAGTTGGAGACCTATGTTCTAAAGCTTGAAATCTGCATCACTCTCTATATGTATGACCTGGAGATTTTGCAGCAGACTTGTCTGTGGTCACAGAGCATGAAAATCCACCTATACGGCCATCTTATTTCTGTTCAGCTGAACTTCAGCCGGTTTTGGACACTTTGCACACGTAATACAATCCTGTACATGAGAGTAGCTTTGGAATCGGTTGCTCCATCAGTAGTATTTTTCAGTCTGCTTTTACAACGTATTATTTGTGGATGACCTTTTCATAGGGTGAAATCCATTCAATGGCAGGAATAATATAAACTATGGATTATATATTATAATTATACATTGGCAGGTAGTAATAGTGCACACTACCCAATGTAAATTACTGTCTATGATCGCTTGCAAAACACCATCCAATGTAATCTTCAGAACAATCTCTGGGACATACAGACTTTAATTGGTCTTTGACATCTCATTATATATATATCTATATCTATATCTATATATATATATATATATATATATATATATACACACACACACACACACACACACACACACACACACACACACAGTACAGACCAAAAGTTTGGACACACCTTCTCATTCCAAGAGTTTTCTGTATTTTCATGACTATAAAAATTGTAAATTCACACTGAAGGCATCAAAACTATGAATTAACACAAGTGGAATTATATACTTAACAAAAAAGTGTGAAACAACTGAAAATATGTCTTATATTCTAGGTTCTTCAAAGTAGCCACCTTTTGCTTTGATCACTGCTTTGCACACTCTTGGCATTCTCTTGATGAGCTTCAAGAGGTAGTCACCTGAAATGGTTTTCACTTCACAGGTGTGCCCTGTCAGGTTTAATAAGTGGGATTTCTTTCCTTAGAAATGGGGTTGGGACCATCAGTTGTGTTGTTCAGAAGTCAGGTGGATACACAGCTGATAGTCCTACTGAATGGAGTGTTAGAATTTGTATTATGGCAAGAAAAAAGCAGCTAAGTAAAGAAAAACGAGTGGCCATCATTACTTTAAGAAATGAAGGTCAGTCAGTCCGAAAAATTGGGAAAACTTTGAAAGTGTCCCCAAGTGCAGTGGCCAAAACCATCAAGCGCTACAAAGAAACTGGCTCACATGAAGACCGCCCCAGGAAAGGAAGACCAAGAGTCACCTCTGCTGCGGAGGATAAGTTCATCCGAGTCACCAGCCTCAGAAATCGCAGGTTAACAGCAGCTCAGATTAGAGACCAGGTCAATGTCACACAGAGTTCTAGTAGCAGACACATCTCTACAACAACTGTTAAGAGGAGACTGTGTGCAGCAGGCCTTCATGGTAAAATAGCTGCTAGGAAACCACTGCTAAGGACAGGCAACAAGCACAAGAGACTTGTTTGGGCTAAAGAACACAAGGAATGGACATTAGACCTGTGGAAATCTGTGCTTTGGTCTGATGAGTCCAAATTTGAGATCTTTGGTTCCAATCACCGTGTCTTTGTGCGACACAGAAAAGGTGAACGAATGGACTGTACATGCCTGGTTCCCACCGTGAAGCATGGAGGAGGAGGTGTGATGGTGTGGGGGTGCTTTGCTGGTGACACTGTTGGGGATTTATTCAAAATTGAAGGAATACTGAACCAGCATGGTTACCACAGCATCTTGCAGCGGCATGCTATTCCATCCGGTTTGCATTTGGTTGGACGATCATTTATTTTTCAACAGGACAATGACCCCAAACACACCTCCAGACTGTGTAAGGGCTATTTGACCAAGAAGGAGAGTGATGGGGTGCTACGCCAGATGACCTGGCCTCCACAGTCACCAGACATGAACCCAATCGAGATGGTTTGGGGTGAGCTGGACCGCAGAGTGAAGGCAAAAGGGCCAACAAGTGCTAAGCATCTCTGGGAACTCCTTCAAGACTGTTGGAAGACCATTTCAGGTGACTACCTCTTGAAGCTCATCAAGAGAATGCCAAGAGTGTGCAAAGCAGCAATCAAAGCAAAAGGTGGCTACTTTGAAGAACCTAGAATATAAGACATATTTTCAGTTGTTTCACACTTTTTTGTTAAGTATATAATTCCACATGTGTTAATTCATAGTTTTGATGCCTTCAGTGTGAATCTACAATTTTTATAGTCATGAGAATACAGAAAACTCTTGGAATGAGAAGGTGTGTCCAAACTTTTGGTCTGTACTGTATATATATATATATATATATATATATATATATATATATATATATAAGCCCCATGATGCTGACATTATTCCCTTTATTACATAAATTGTTTAGGCCATGAAACTAGGACAGCCTGATTTACAGGACTGAACACTATGCAGAAGGCTGAACTTCTAGCTTTATAGTGAGTCCTCACAAAATACTGCCCTGTACTGATCATTATAATGCTAGGAGTCCATCTTCATGCATAGTGTTCAAGCTGGTAAATCCGCCACTCACAGATCGTTGTTCGTGTCATGTGAAAGTAGCCCATTAAACCAACTTCTCAGGCTAAGTTCACATTTGCATTGGAGTCTCTTTATGGAGACTCAGAGATAGGACAAGTTCTTCTGATACCCACTCCCTTCCATGTGGGCCAAAATGGTACCATGTATCGGTGAAGTACTGTTTAAAAAGATATATCTACATCCTCAGTAATTCTCTAGATTTGCAGTCTAAAAGATTGCAGTAATGTACACTGGACACCAGTGTCCCAGTGCTAGAGGCTCAATGTCATCATTGTCATTGTATTGTCCTACCTACTGACTAAAGCAGCCAGTTGAACATTGCCTAGCGCATCAATGCCTTCCCCAAGCTTGCCTTCTTCCCATAGTGCATCTTGGTGTCATCCAATTCCAAGGTAGGTTCAGCACATACACCTGACCATCTGTCCACAGGCCAGTCCACCTTCTTCTACTGGTCCATGGTCCAGTTTTGATGCTCTCATTTCCATTCGAGTGGACAGACCAGACTGGCTAGCCTTCACTCTTAATGCCCATCAGTGATGACTCTTGGGCATCCATTACTCCATCACCAATGGTACTTCCTTAGACCACTTTTGGTAGGTACCAACAATGGCTCTCCACAAGATCTGCATCTTTGAAGGCATCCTGACCCAGACATCTTGACCAAATTTTAGCCCTTGTCAAAGTTGCTCAGATTTTTTACACTTGCCCATTTTTTGCTTCTAAGACATGGCAAGTGACTTAAAAAAAAATCAATGCAAAGGGCCTAATGTGAACTGTGAACTTAGGGTGACATTGAAACAGGAAAAAACTGTTTGCAGACTGGAATTTGCAAGAACGGAGTTTATAGTGACATTACAGCGAAACGTTCAGAATAAATTTGGTATATGCGCTCCACATAGAAAATGAATTTCACGTTGGGTGAAGCATTTCGAAACCACTACGTGTTTGTGTCATGGGTGAAGTCCAGGCCTACAAAGTCAACAAGGCTGAGTAGTATGGTACTATAGGTGCTACAAAACATGGTATGGCATATCTTATTAAACCTTCTGGCAGGCTGTTGTTCAGCGATGAAAGTACCTTTCATCTCAGTAGGAAAGTCCATCACCACAATTTGGGGCTGAGAAAAATCATCTGCCTTTATTGAGCACATGAGCTACTCACCCAAAGTAAAACATGTTCTGTGCAATGAGCAGGTGCCAAGTCTACAGTCTCTTCTTTTTTGCTGAGGATACGAGCACCGGCCACTCCTACTAGGACATATAAAAGGATAGAGAAAATCTGCCAATGTAATTTATGAGCAGAATGGTGCAGCCCCACATTTCCATTTGGATATTCACCAATACCTGAATGAAGCTTTACCAGAACGTTGGATTGACCGTGCCGGAAACAATTCACAATTGGTGTTCTGACCTCCACGATCACCAGACCGAACACCCTGTGTCTTCTTTTTGTGGGGTCACATCAAGTATATCTCTTCCCCCAACCACAGGATCTGAATGACCTGAGAACGCATCATTGAGACAGTGGAGCTTGTACCCGAGGAGATGTTGGCACATGTCCAGACTGAACTGGACTACCGTCTATAGACATCTGCCATGGCACCAATGGAAATCACATCGCACATTTGTAGTGTATAGATAACCCTTGGGTAGATAGTGTCTTCATGTTAATAAATTTGTATTCTATTCTCTCCATTATAAATACCAAGGCCATAATTTTTCACCATTCTTTTTGGATCACCCTGTGTTACCAAATCCTCAGCACCAGACGCACAGAGACTCAAAGCAGAAAACTATACATAAAAAAGTTTTATTTTTTTCTTGGGTACCCCATTATCATCTGAAGGGTACTTTGTTTTTTTTTTTTTGTTTTTTTTTTGAGGCAACAGTTTCATGGACAAGCAGAGCAACAAAACACAGTAGATGCACCAGGATTGTAAAAATAGATCACAACTATTGTCACCATGGCAGCAGATACAGAAATGTTCTGTAACAGGAAAAAAAAAATAGCGAGAAGTCTGCACCCACCTAGCACGCACACCTACAGTCTTCTCCCGCCTGCAACCTCCCCGTGGGTGCTACAGTATTTGGCCTGTTGCCTCTGGAATGTCGATGACAAAATCTGACATGTAAGAGCTATTTACCTGCAAGCAGTCACTGACTAAAGCTTTTTTTTTTTTTTTAATGTTTTTAAAGTACATGTGTTATAGATAGACACACCACCTATGTCTGGAGAATGAGAATGTGGCCACATAACCACGGAGTATAGAACAGAAATATATATATAATTTTTTTTTTTTTAATAATAGAATTTCCAATTGCAGTAGTCCTAGCTATCTTGTGCCAGTATATGCTCGGTACTCATTTGTAGGAGACTGTCCATTGTTTGACACAAGCATCGTGGGACACGGTGGCCAAGGTGTGCTCGTCCAGCCAAGTCAAACCGCTCACATGGTGTAGTCGATGGGTATCTGTAAAAATTAAAAGGGGGGGGGGGGGGGTTGTCGATTAGAAGGGTCAATCTTACGCCATTGGAAATGTACAGAAACTGCAGTGTAGAAGTGTCCCTGGAAGGCATCGGATAGACACCTACCCTATATAGCAGTGATGGCGAACCTTTCAGAGACCGAGTGCCCAAACTGCAACCCAAAATCCACTAATTTATCACAAAGTGCCAACACAGCAATTAACCAGGATCTGTTTTATAGTGACTGTGCAATGTTATTACAGCCTGTAATAATATCACGTTTACTATAAAACAGATACTGTGTGATATAAATAGTGAAGGGCCCCCACACAGTACTATACGCTCCACAGTGGGGCCCCACACAGTACTATACGCTCCACACTGGGGCCCCACACTGGGGCCCCACACAGTACTATACGCTCCACACTGGGGCCCCACACAGTACTATACACTCCACAGTGGGGCCCCCACACAGTACTATACGCTCCACAGTGGGGCCCCCACACAGTACTATACGCTCCACAGTGGGCCCCCCACACAGTACTATACGCTCCACAGTGGGGCCCCCACACAGGAGTATACGCTCCACAGTGGGACCCCCACACAGTAGTATACGCTCCACAGTGGGGCCCCACACAGTAGTATACGCTCCACAGTGGGGCCCCACACAGTAGTATACGCTCCACAGTGGGCCCCCCACACAGTAGTATATGCTTCACAGTGGGGCCCCACACAGTAGTATACGCTCCACAGTGGGCCCCCCACACAGTAGTATATGCTTCACAGTGGGGCCCCACACAGTAGTATATGCTTCACAGTGGGGCCACACACAGTAGTATATGCTACTTACCTAGTCCCACGAAAAGCTGCAGTCCCACGAAGAGCATCTTCCTCCTCCTCCTTCTGCTCGCGCTTGCGTGCTGATGACTTACGTCATCACGCCTGCGTCGGGGCAGAGATTACACTCTGCAATCAGTGTACACTGTACAGTCTACACTGACAGCTCAGCTGTATTTGCAAATTACAGCTGAAAGAAGCGATCGCTCAATAATAGGGAATCCTGTACCCGATTCCCCGCTAGTGAGCGATCATGGCAACGGCACACGTGCTAACAGAGCGCTCTGCATGCCCTCTCTGGCACGCGTGCCATAGGTTCACCATCACGGCTATATAGCAAATAAAGTCGCACCCTTAGACTGGTCACAAAAGATCTGGATGGCGCCCAATTCAACATATTTAAAGTGTGCCTTGAATTCTAAAACCACTTTTCATAAATGTCCATGGGAACAAACAGATTTCTTTAATAAGATATATGACAAAGTTTCTTTCTCCACTTATGAGGCTGCTCTTCTCTTTATCGTCGCTCAGTTTATTTATATAGAGTCTGTCTCTGTATTCATCTCACAGATAGAAGTCTATGGAGAGGGGAGGCTTTTTATTGCCTCATTCTGAGCAGTGGTAGAGTACTCTTGAAGATACAGCAGTATTAAAAAGATCTTACATTGTAGCAGCTGTAGTTATTTATGTGTCTTTCCCAGTAGCCTCCTCCCTTTCCATATACTTCTATGTAAAAAGTAACTTAGCTTGATGGAAAATGAATGACATTTTGTTTGTAAGATATTTACCAAGTATGTTATATTCACCTGTACAGTTTCATCATAAAACAACTTCTCATAAATTGAGTTACAATTTCAGGGATTGTTACATTTTATGCATTTATTTTTGAAAACCAAGGGGCACCACATCTCTCCGTATGAAGCAGAGCTAGGCTCAAGAGCCAAAAATTGTGCAGCACCCTAGATGATCAAAAGTGAGACCCCAATTTACTTAAAGGGGATTTTCAGGGATTTAAATATTGATGAGCTATCCTGAAGATAGATCATCAATATCTTATCAGAGGGCAAGCGATACCTGTGACCCTTAAAGATCAGGTACTTGAAGCCGCAGCGCTTACATGAGCACCACTTCCACTTCATAGGTCAGTGATGTCAGGTTCATTGATCACATTGTCTATATGCAGCTCAGTCCCATTCACTTGGGGACTGAGCTGCAATCCCAAATACAAACTATGCATTGTACAGTGCTGTGCTTGGTATTTAGTGAGGAGGCCACTCATCACTAAATGGCGATTTGATTAAACAGCCGATCTGTAGGGATCCAGGATGTCAGACCCCATTCATCTGATAATGAGAATTATCCTAAAGGACAGGTCATCACATTATAATCCCAGATAACTCCTAAAAGGGAATTTAGTTTTTTTTTTTGTCTTTTAGACTGAGACCCCATATTGCAGAAAAGCTGGGGTTTTTTGGTTGCAGATTTTGCTGAGATTTTTTTAAAGCCAAAGCCAGGAGTGGAATGAGTAGAAGATAGAAATTATTATAAATTATAATAAATGTGATCCTTGTCTAGAAGGTTCTGAATTAGGAGCTTTATTATGTGACTGCCTCAATGTCTGGGTCACAAATATATAATTACACCTTCTGATTAAAACTGTATATAAAAATATTACAATGCCACCTAGTGGATAATGAGTCATGTCTGCCTACAGAACAGAGTATATCAACCTAGGCCTGCAGAAAGGTTAGGGCCACCTATAATCAAAAGGTGTTTTCCCCATACATCATTGTTTTTGTCAATATGCAAATTAGCTCTTTGGAGCAATGAGGGTGGTGCCCCAGCTCCAAAAAGGTAAGCAGAAAAGTCCAAAGACCTCATTTGCATATGGACAAAAACTGCGAAATATGGGCAATGGAGGCAGCAATTTAAAAATTCATTAGTTCCTTACAAATTAGCTTTATCTGGAGAAGGAAGACAAAAGAAAGAATATTTTAAATTTGTTAAAACTGACCAAATGTTCTTGTTAAGTTACAATCACTTTCTCGCTGATGAGAAAGGCTTACCTGGCATTTTCAGACGCTTATCGGCATCAGACACGGTCCATACAAAAACCATCATATCCATGCCCCCAGTGGCAAAGTGCTCATTGTCAGGTGACCAGGCCACGCAGACGACTTTGGCATGGTGGCCATAGAAGCGATCCTTCTCCTGGTGATCAACACAGAGCAAAGTTACCACAACAGCCACTAAATAAACCACAAGCAATAGGCAGATCAAAAAGATCACGTCAGTTTCGTGCATTTTTACAGAATGCCACGCTAGGATACAAAATTGCATGAAGGCGTCTAGGTGTATAAAGTGCTGGGTGGCATTTTGAGAATATGCCAGGAGTCTACTTTAGGAAATTATAATAAGATTTTATTTACTGTAATTTATTCAGATTTTATTTGCGTATGTAAAAATGGGGAAAAACTGCCATAGGAACCATATATTACCCTAAAATAAATTAGGTAACTTTGCAAATAATCTTCATTAAAAGAAGTCTACCGCTCCTGTGTCTCCATAGTAACAGACTGCAAACAAACCCCATGTAGTCTGATTCTGCAATCATCCATACACGGCCCAGAGAGAGGCAAGTCTTTGTAGTGTAGGGTCCATCCAAAGGGGTTGCCTTGTTGCTGGTAGATGTGCGCTAAGAACCTCATTTTCATGAATCCCTATATACAGCAGGCATAGCAGTAATGCTCTTGGGGCTAGCAGAGTGCTGCTGAAATTTTTTTTTTTTTATGTTGGCCCTTCTATTGCAGCCATGGTAATGTGCACCTGCATATGTAGTTCATATTGTGTGGCAGTGCTGACTAAACCTGTGTTCACATGGAGGAATTTGCCGCAGAATTGGGGGCGGATTTCGCCACCCGAATCCGGGGCAGATTTGTCCCGGAATCTGCCTCCCATTGTTTTCAATGGGAGGCAGAGATCACAGCAGGACGCAGAAAAAAGAAGCGTCTTGCCGCGGATTCCGCGCCTCGAGACTCCCTGCTGATTAGACCCTGCATCAGCATCCCGTTGCGGCTAGACCACGGCGGAAAAAGAGGAATTCCTCTTATTTTTCCCACCATGTGAGCATACCCTAAGATTGTGTGTTTGTATTGTACATATGGGGGTGTGGCTGACTCCATATTGGTTATGCACACCACCCATCTGCCCAGGGGTGATTTTGTTAGAGCATAATATAGATGAATTACACTCCTTTAATTCATTTAAAGGCATAGGCCCCTTAGGGAGGGGAATATTTGTAGAGTTTGGTAAGCATATGGTTGAAATAGAGTTCCCCTGAATTCATTTGGAGGTCAAGTCCCCGAGAGGTGCGCGTCATTGTAGTATAGGGTCCCATCTCAAGAGGTCGCTGGCAGATAGACTTATACAATTTGATCAAAATGGGTGCCAAGAACCTCATGTATTTATATATACAGCAGGAGTGCTCTTGGTAACAGCAGAGTGATTTGCATCTTTTTGTGTTTACTGTATATTGTCATCCGCCTGTCCTCTGCTCCTGGCTTACCTACCACATGTAAGCAAAGATGTAAAAAAAAAAAAAAAAAAAAAAAAAAAAAATATTGTGTGTTCCAACTAAGTTTGACGTACAAGCGGCAGTTCATCAGTAAAACAAAACCAATTGCTGCGGTGGAAATTTCACATCCGATAGTATGATAATTCCATGTCAATGTCAGTCGCTATCACAATCCACTTACTGCATATCCATCAGCAACAGTGAAGACTGTGGCCACTCTGTTCGCATCAGTCGCAGCAAGAAAGGCCCCGTCATTGGAATAGGCGAGACTGGTGACAGCGGCCTTAATGAGCAGAGACTTCCCCTCGTCCTTCAGAGTGTTTCCTTGAATGGAATATAGATGGATGTTGCCGTCCTATCAAGGAAGAAAATCATTTAAATAAATGTCTGTCAAAGACATGGGACCACCATTCCAATATTTGTATGCCTATAAAGGGCTTTCCAGACCCAAATCCACAGGATAGGTCATCAATAAGTGATCTGTGGGGTCCAACACCTGGACCCTCCACAGATCAGCGGTTGCAGCAGACTGGGTGCTGTAAGCTTCTAGTGGATAGGGAGCACATGGGGTACCACTACCAGACAGCTATTAGGAGCGATGCTGAAATTCCCCAGAAGCACCTCTATGAAGCGGATGGGGCTGCTGTGCCGCTACTATTACTTGAATAGGAGTAGTGATGCACGCGCTAACTGTCCACTACCACCTTCTGGAGGCTGCTGTGACAGCTGATCTGTGCAGGTTCCAGGTGTCACACCCAAACAGATCACATCCACATCCTGTGGATAAATCATCAGTATGAAAACTATTTCAGGCTGAAAACCTCTGTAAGAGACAGTTCCCTTAAATGCTAAAGAAACAAATAGACCTGAAACAAATAACTGAAGCTCTGGCTTCCTATATTGTATATCCTACATGAAAACGTAAGAATGAAACCACAGTGCCACCTAGTGGCTCAGTTATTAACATAATCAGTAGGAAGCATAGCAAAAAAGGAGTATAAAGGATCCACAATAGACACGAACAGAAATGGGAAAAAAGTGGATTTTGTTGCAGCTTTGACCCAATGCAGTGCAATGGGTGAAATCCATGGTTAAAAATGAAAGCAGGCAGCGCCATTCTTTGTGTAGTGGCTGAACTGAGGCACTGCAGCTTAACTCCCATTCAACTCAATAGGATTTGATCTGCAGTACCTGCTCTGGCCACTAGAAAGAATATTGTGGAAAATGGATTGGTATTAGTTTGCCAAATCAGCCATGTAAAGCTCTAAGAAGAGTGGACCTACAGAAAGAACTTCAGATCCTGTTCAGGAAAACAAAACATTGCTTTCTGTTTGGGTCCTGGGTCTTTGGCTGACGCGCCAAAGGTCAGGCCCAATCAGTATCTTAGAAGGTGATGCTCCGATTGAACAGAACACCTTCTAAGATACTGATTGGCAGCCGCGCTCCTATACACCAGAGGGTAAAATATAGACGAGGGATCCCAAACTGAGAATTTCCGATGGATCCATGTGCGAACTGAGAGCAGTGTATACAGAATTTTATTTTAAGGCTACAGGAAAAAAAAAAAAAAAAAGCCTAAGTTTAAATCAACCCCCTTTCCCTAGATCACATACAAATATAAATAAACTTAAACACATTAGAAATCCCCAAGTCCAAAAACATTTGTCACATACAGCAAATGCTGTATGGCAACTACAGTTTTTTTTTCCTTCAAAATTAAGAATTTTATGTAAAGGTATTAAAACATTAAAAAAAAAAAAAAAAAAATTATATATAAATGTGGTACCAACGTGATCATATTGATCCGGTAAATAGAGCTAACATCATTTTTACTGCGCAGTGGAAGCCGTAAAAACAAAACCCATAAGAAAATAGGTACTGCGGTTTTTTTCTTCAATTCCACCCCATTCTGATTTTTTTTTTTTTTTTTCAACAAACACACAAAAAAAGTCTGCGTCCTGTAAGGGTTAATTGCACAATAACTGTCAGACACTGGATATCTGTCTCTACAATGTACCCAGAGACTCTCTCTTTTTTTAGTTTGTCCAGAGAATAATGTTCTGTGAGTTGGTGTCAGTTCTAGAAGCAGACAAGGTACTTACCGCACCACCAACTGCAACGTCTCCAGTACCTGGGTGAATGGCGACACATTCCGGCTCATAGTCCAGAGAATCAATGACAAAAACCTTCTTCTTGTCCTTTAGCAGCACAATCTGTAGAATCATAAAAATAGAAGGAAGGAGAGCAGGAAGATGAATCATGGGAAATGTAGTTTGTCCACAGATTCACTACATGTAAATAATAGTGATACAAGAAGCAGCAAAGCAAATGAACAGCGAGGATTTGGGACTGCTGGGATGTATTTGGAGATAATTTTTGGAAGTTGGATAATCCCTTTAATAACCTCTTTCATAAGAGTGGTCACAGACATGACGAGAAGCAGGAGGGGGTAGCAGCTACATGGACCATGATCATTACTTTACACTACGTCACTACTAAAAAAGGCCTATAAACAGGAGTTCCCCATACAATTTTTTTTTTTTTTTTTTTTTTTATGTGTGGCATAAATAACCTCTGCACATGTGCAATACTTCTGTATTGCAGTAGATTATACAATATAAACTTGCAGCCATTTAGACTCTGCTGTAGTCTCTAATAGGTTAACCTCCTATGGAAACATGGGGGGGGACTTCATTAGATCCATTGGCACAGAATGACCAGCCAAAACCAGCCAGGGCAGTAAGATAACAGAATCCCACACACATACATTAAGACAAACACTAAAGGTGTATAGCATGTACCTGGCCAATGCACACGGTGACGGCATACCCTCCAGAGCCAACAGCAATGCTTTTCGGCTGAACATCCAGTTTAACAGAATCCTGAGGGCTAAACAGGTTGAAAAAAAAAATATATATTTTTTTTAGGTTGAATACAATTGAAAAGTCTGTCTTATTCCTGTCTGTATGCTACTCTAGGGCTACATTAACCTCCCCAGCCTTCAGAGCTAAACTCTATCATTCCTTGGTGGTTCAGTGTCTTCACAGAGTTTGACCTGTGAATGCTAGCTTTTATGATAAACTTAAAGAGGGTATCCAAAACTAGAAAAACATGGCTACTTTTTTTCTAACAACGCCACCCAACACATTATACGTGGTATTGTAGCTCAGCCCTATTCACTACCAGACACGACCCATATAAATATATGGAAATACTTCTTGAAGAAAGAAGTCATGTTATTCTCAACCCGTTGTCCACAAATTTCAGGACAACAAATCCAGGACACGCCACAAGTCCTGCACTGCACAAGACCACTGGGGCCAATCGGCCAGTGACTATAGGAGCATCCGGTGACATCACTCACATAGTCCCCGTTTCCTTTCCAGTGGCCGCTGATTGGCCTCATCGGTGACATGTGGCGTAGGACTGCTAGCGGCAACTCCACGGCGTGTGCGCCAGACCAAACAGCAGCAGAGGACGCCGGGGACTTGCAAGTTTTTTTTTTTTTTTTTTAAGTAAGTTTCCCTGGCATCCTCCCTAGGTCCTAAAATTCATGCCCATCCCTTTAAGGCAAACTCTGTGGCATATCCTTATTGTGAGCATCACCAGTACTACACCCTACGCACGCACCTGTAGGCTTTGCCTGTGATACTAGTGTAACGCACTGTATCGTCCATGCTGCAGGTCACCAGTTGGTTGGAGCTGTCCACAGCCATACTGGACACCTGGTTTGCGTGGCCTTTGCCAGAGAAGGTGTCGTTCTCCCCTGTCTCAGCATCCAAATAATGTATGACCAATAGTTAAGGAAAATATACAGCATTAAAAAAAAATTAAAAGGGAAAAAAAAACATCTTGGCAAACAAAGGGTTGGGCTGTCCCTGCACACATTAGACTGTAGAAGTTGGCACGGCCATTCATCTATCAAGTATATTCTGTGTCAGGGAATAGTTGACGTTCTGAATATTCACCTGTGAATGAACCCTGACCACTCCTCTATATGGAAGAGGGACTAAATCCCTCATGATCAGGAATAGGACATGTTTCAGTAGTAAGACCCCCGCCCCACATGTGCTCACAACTTCTTAGCACTGGAGTCATGAATTAAGAGTTTAAAGGATGTATAATGGATATGCTGGAGCTAGTCTGTCACTGAACAGCAGGGGGCGTCCGGGTGTGACGGAGGAAGACAGTTGTACTGCCCAAACAAAAAAAGAATGTAATATATATTTTAAAGGGAAAAAAAAAAAAAAAAAAAAAAAATATTTAGGTCATGCACTCCAACTTCAAGCATAGTTTCTCAGCTGTATTTCCCTTTATGGAAATATTTATACAGTGCTCAGACAGTGAGACTGCACAAGTATGGGACAGGGTCGGGAGACTGGAATAAGCACAGGATAAAGGAAGAACTACACAAAATCTACAAGGCTACTGATCATTCACAAAAGGTTGGGAGGTTCAGTTCCATCTAAAATCGTGGGCAAAGTCGTCCTGAAAGCCATGACTATCATCCAGCACCAGACTGACCCCTTTACAGTCACGGAGTCCCTCAGGATCCATCCATTCTTCTGCTTCTACACCACAACGCTGATATGAGCCCTCCTTAGGCAATGGTCAGTATTTTAATCACGACAAATTTACAATGACAGACCCTACTGACTTATATCCTTAACTTTAATAGGTTTGTTCGCATGGCCAAATAGAAAGTGGAATTTGAGGTGAACCCCCGCCTCAAATTCCTCTCCACCACAGCTTTTCACTTGCTGACTCGGCTCAGATGAATGGACTGGCTCACACTACTTATTCTGTGGCTGAATCAGCCATGGAACCCGCCACAAGATCAATAGGACACTTTCAGCGTCCCGCTGCCCTTTCTACCATTGAATACACTGAATCAGCAACAAATTCAGCTACGTGAACATAACCCAACCATTGTGGGAAAAAAATAAATAAATAATATATTTATTAATTATATAATAGAACTCAGTGGCTGTTCATTTTACAACAAAACACTAGGCCGTGTTCACACAAAGCAATTTTTATGCATCTTCTTCCAAACGGGATTTTTGCTTTTGAAACCAAAAGTGTTGATATTAGAAATAGTTAGAACGGTGCATTTATACACTGCAGTTTCTCACAGCTACGTCCCTTTCTCTGCACACATTACATGGAGCAAATTGTAGAAAAAACTAGACCGTATTTCTTTGCAATTCCCACCATGCTAAGGGCCTGTTCAGACAGCCATGTTACCGCCGCATTTCACAGACCAAGCAAGGCTCATCTGAACTGATGTGGCGAATTCCTGTACTAAACTGATGCTGTGAGTATGGGACAGATTATATAATATTATATATATATATATATATATATATATATACATACACACATACAGTACAGACCAAAAGTTTGGACACACCTTCTCATTCCAAGAGTTTCCTGTATTTTCATGACTACAAAAATTGTAGATTCACACTGAAGGCATCAAAACTATGAATTAACACATGTGGAATTATATACTTAACAAAAAAGTGTGAAACAACTGAAAATATGTCTTATATTCTAGGTTCTTCAAAGTAGCCACCTTTTGCTTTGATTACTGCTTTGCACACTCTTGGCATTCTCTTGAGATTCAAGAGGTAGTCACCTGAAATGGTCTTCCAACAGTCTTGAAGGAGTTCCCAGAGATGCTTAGCACTTGTTGGCCCTTTTGCCTATATCTATATCTATACACACACACACACACTGTAGATATAGATATCTATATCTATTATATATCCCATCCCATAGGGCAGGACTTAGAGGACAGTGTACAGCAGCACTGCTTGGCTGTTCCCATAAGTCCCATAGAAAAAGGATGACAGCTACGGAAACAGGATAACATAGCTGAGCTATGCTGTTTCCACAATTTTTGATCTCCAGTAACAGCTGGTCTCACCCTAGGGGCCCAGATTTGGGGGCAGTTTGGCTGCAATTTGCTTCGATGGGAACAGTTCTTTAGAGCCATAAGCTTTTTTTTTTGGAAAAAGGATATTAATGTGTCCATCATGGCTGCCTGTATAAATTGTGGATCGCCCATCACTTTTGTGGACAGTCATACACTGGATTGACTTGCTGTGTCCCTATAATGAGGGAAAAACAAAAAACAAACATTAACCATTCGGTAACCCTGAATATTGTATTGATCAGAAGAGAAAGTGAATTTATTGAGTTTGCCATACCTTGACCACACGAAGGGGCCTGTCTGGGTTATTCTTGTCCAAATAATTGATGTAGCCAGACAGCGAGATAGACAGCAAGTAATCCTTCTGCCACAAGCTTCCCAACTGCTGATCGAGCGTATCCGTCCCGAACCTAAATGTGGTGACTGCTGAGTTAGCCGCAACATCCCAGATTTTAGCAGTTTTGTCCCCAGATGCAGAAAGGAGTTGGGTGCTGTCAGCACTCCAGCTAATCTGTAGTAACACAAAAGAGCCGTGTATTACACCCGCACGCCTGGCAGGCACTGCACACTTGTTAAGAGGAGACACTGATGTTCAGATTTTTTTTTCCCCCATACACTGATTAATAAGTAGGGCTGTTTTCACACTGCGTTTTATAGTATTAGTTTGATGCATGCACCAGGAAAACTAATTAATATACATTTATTATTCTTCAAATATTTTATATACATACACATAAAATATTTATAAATTTATAATTTTTTTTTTCACATACCACACATTAAATATATACCATATTTTTCAGACTATAAGATGCACCCAGGTTTGGGCATGAAAAAAAAAATAGGAAAAAAAATATTTCATAATAATTTAACCTTCCCTGGTAGTCAAATGTAGTAGAGGCGTCAATGTCACTAACTGGTTTGCATGGGACGATAAAGGGGGATTATTAGCTAAAAGTTAAGGTGTACGCAAGCCCTACTAGTGGCTGCCACATCGTATAATGTTCTACTGGCGTCTCCAAACAATATAACAGGGCATTATACAGTACAAGGGTCCTCACTTGTCCCCTACACAGTCTAGTGCTCCTTATTGCTCTTCAGACTCTGACCATAGTCAGGAGAAACACTTACCCCCTGACTGCTGTCCTTTACCACTAATACATCACAGCACTGGCAGCAGGGATCGGTAATCATCCCTGCTGCCTATAGACAAAATGTACAGGCAACAGGGACGATTACCGATCCCTGCTTCCACAATATTATTGTATTCATGCTAAAGATTGGCATGGTCGGCCAGCTGATCTATTAGATCGGTGTTAGGCAGGGAAGGAGAGAGCTATGCAGACATGCGCACAGCTCTCCGATCGGGGGAAGTGCTTTATCATCGTCGGACTATAACACGCAAGGTTTTTCTTGCTAAAAAGTGGGTCTTCTAGTCCGGAAAATATGGTGTAATATAATAAAATTATTATATAGGCAACCTACATGCCTTCTGACTGAAGTATACCATGCCTCATTGACATTTCTTTTACAACGCAAGTAGATAGCTACCACTGAAAAATATCCATCCGTCCCAGACACAGATATAGATGTAGGTAATTGATACAATTAAACATGAAATATTCCATTTAACACACATTTTCCAAAAATAAAAACTTACTGCATAAATTCCTCCATCATGAGCTTTTCCGCCACCTAGAGAGGCGATTTTCTCTGCAGTTTTTCCATCATACAAGAAAATCTGAAAAATACACAAAACATAATGTTACAATGAATAACCGATCATATTATAGTAGAATTTGACCTCACAGTAAACAGTTTTTTTAATCCAAAGTATTGCTGCCAATTCTCCACCATTACCTGGCCATCAGCACCAGCGGTCGCAAATCTGTTGCCGTCAGGCGAAAATCGCACACAGTTGACAAAACGGCTGTGGTCCTGTATTGGAAAGACGAAAAGATATATTAAAAAGGGGACATTAGGACAATATTGTAAGCCACAAGTCGGCCATGACAACATTTTTTTTTGCAAAATTGCTAACCAATTTTTACAGCTTAGAAAGATCATTAATCCTTTTGTGGTAAGATCTATATGTGGCAAAATAGACTTAATTCACATCTGTGCCGGAAGTCCATGCGATGTGGAGTCCATCTAAGATCCTTAACAAGAAATTCCTTCTATCCCGACAAGGTCAGGGGGGGGAAAAAAAAAAAAAAAAAAAAATTATAAGATATAAAGAGATTATATATATATATAGACCCAGTTATAGTGATTCCCCTCTGGATCCGTTGTTGTCTCATTTAACGGTCTATCGCAGGACCAGACAAACGGATAGAAATACAGATGTGAATGCAGCTCATGACAAGGAACGCATATAATATTTGCCTTCCATATGTAACTGTGGTGGATTTGTTGGATGGTAACTCTTCGCAACCTGTTTAATGAAATTATGAGCCCCGAATAAGAATTACTACAACAGAATGCTAACCGACAAGGTAAATGGGGTGGGGAGTGGGTTAGGACAAGACTGCGGAACAGGTTTTGCCACATTATTGACCCCTGCAAATTTTAACCTCCTCTAACCATCCTTGCCGAGGGAGATTCACGGTAACATGCAGCCCAGTCCGATGTGCGTTTGTTGGACATTCAGGGTTGGACGTAAGCGTGCTACCTACAGTTTTGAGACAGTCACTTCCCTACTGCTATGGGCCGCTCTGTTGACTTGACAAATGTGCACAGAACAGGTGGTAGCTTCTGTCTAAAGAACGGCTTTAGTGTCCCGCTGACTGCTATGGGTCCAGCTGCCAAGACCCCCGGCCAACAGTGGTACAGAGCTTTGCTGCTTTTAATTCATTTATGTTACTATGCATGTTCTAGGGCACCATAGTACAGCATACGGGAGGTAACTAGCAGTGAAGGTAGAAGACGACGCTCCCAGTGGAAAACTAATAATTTATTGACATCAGATGCCTGTTCTACTTTCCAAGAAGGATCACTTGTATCATTTGTCACACTTAGGGAAATTACAGGAAAAGTGAGCGAAGGGTGTAGTAAATATTAACACACTCATGTCATTCACTACAAGGCGGGGAAAGCTTTGAAGTCTTAAGCCGGGGTCCCACGTGGCGTAAACAATGTGATTTGGCTGCGGCAGAAACGCTACAGCAATAAACTGCAGCCTTTTACAGTCCCTGCAAAGCGGAGGGGATTCTAGCGAATCCCATCCACACATTGCAGAAAAATACATGCAGCGAATATGCTGCGATTTCCAAAACTGTCGCAGTTTTGGAAGGCACAGCATGTACATTATACCTACGGAAACGCCTGTGGTTTCCCTATAATAATAATAGAAGCAAAATTTCTGAGAAAAGCCGTGATGCATTTCCGCCACGGTTCTTCCCCCACCGCTACGTGGGGCCTTAGCCTTAAAGAGAGCCTGCCATCAACAAAACCACCATTTATATTCGGACCATTCTCCTGGTCAACAAGGATCTTAAAGGGGTATTCCCACGAACATAACCAAATTTTAAATTTGTAGATAATTAAGTTAAACATTTTTGCAAATATAAGTAATTTAACATTTTGCAGAATTTAAAAGTTTTTTTTCTAAATATCTTATGGTTACAGTCTTGTTGTCTTGATTGGTTGCCAATGGATACGACCATGAATGCAGGAACTTTCTAAGGTCAGAAAATCAGCCATGACTTCCTTATTGTGGCCGGGATATCTTCTGATACATGTAGTGCCCCTTGCCTGATAACCCAGCTACAATAAGAAACTCATGGCTGGGTTCCTGACAAGTCCCAGACCATAAAAAGTTTCTGTATTTGTGGTCGTATCCATTGGCAATCGATCAAGGCACTACTAAGATGGTTAGAGAAAATCCTTAAAATGCTGCAGAATTTTTGACTACTTATATTTGCAAAAATGTTTAACTTTTAATTACCTACAAATATAGATATGATCATGTTCATGGGAATACCCCTTTAATGGTTGGATCCCTACCAATCCACAAGTTATCCCCTATCCCATCAACAGAGGATAAAGGGGTTTTCCATCAAAGTAAGGTAAGAGAAAGTGAAGACACCAGGGGGCGCCATAAGAAAAGAATAATTGCAGTATCTAGACATAGGAGCATTCATTTTTTTCTGACTATATGGTGAATGGCTCCTGAAACGTGAATATCTAGTCCTTGCCAGTCAATGACCACCAGTTTAGCATTTTATCACTTATTGGCATCCAGTTTCTGTAGGTTTAGTATGGTTTTTGTTTTTGCAAGATGTCCTTCAGCGAGAGGCATAACACAAAAATCACATGGAAAAAGCCATTGAAATATCAACACAGCAAGCAAAGGAGCTGAATGGAGGCGGGATAGAGATTCACCAGACGGCTTCTCTCGGAAACAGATTGATCCAGGCATGAATAATTCAGAGGGACAGCCGAAACTGGATCATTAGGGACACAAGCGGCACACAGTGCAAGGCACACATAAAAGACCCCAGTGTTGTGTGTCTGCCTGACCGGGAACTAGAAAACATATTACAATGAAGAGTGACAGAGCGGCACAATCCCCGGAGTAAAGTCTGGCCCTGTCACTTTAATGTTACACCGCTAACCGACATCCCGGGTCTTTTTATAATCCCCCACATTGTTCTATGGTGGGTGGGGGGGAGGAATTGTCCTTTATAACAATGCCGTTACACAACCAGCCGACAGCCACCACCTCGCCGCCTTGTGAGATTTTAGTATTCATAATACAGAAATAATGGCACCGTATTAACACTTGCATGCCCAAAGCCATTCTAAATTAAAAGGATTACCAGACCCTGCAATCCAACCCCTATTAATATTCATACATGTGTGTATGTAACTAGACATAAGGAGAACAGGGAATTCAAGCATGGGAAGGCAGGAGAAATCACTAGGAATATTTAGCCACATGCGGATAACTCCATCACCCTGGTTATTGCCCCAGCAGGGCAACTTTGCCATTATATGGCAAAAATCGAGGCGCCTTAAAGGGCCCAGTATATCAATCCTGATAGTTTGATCCTGGTGACCCCCAGCATGTGTTTTTCCCTTGTGAATCACCGCTTACATAGCTGAGATATCGCAGTTTTTGGCAATATGCAAATGAGCTCTTTGGAACAATAAAGGTATTGTCTCTTTGAAGCAACATGAGTGTTAGCATTGCTCCAGAGAGCTTATTTGCATATTGACAAAAACAGGTGATATCTCAGCTATCGAGGCAGCGATTCACAAGGGAAAACACTATTTGATTCAGGTGACCCTAACCTATCTATCTATGGGGCTGGGTTCATACACAGAGATCTGGCTACAAACTCCCTTTAAATTCTGTTAAAAGGAAGCGGTCAGTTTGTACATGCTGACCTCTCTGAGGGTAGCATAAAGTGGTGACTAGATGACCATAGTGGTCTGAAGATCATTTTGCTTTATAGAACTTAGAAAGTTATTTATTGCAGCACCATGTCAGCAGTGTGGGAAAGAAATCTGTGACGTGCACATTGACTGCTGTCTCCCCAATATTGCGCATAGTGAGAAGGCTGTCAATCAGGTATGGGAGCAATAACAGGGTGCTGTAACTAATAACCTGTAAGTTCTACAGAACAAAAACAATCACAATTCCAGAGCTCTAATGGTGTCCATACAACTTAAAGGGAATCTGTCATCAGAACTCAGCTTAACAAACCAGCCCATCACATAGATTGATTCAGGTGACCCTAACTTAACTGAGGTTTCCCCTTCTGAGTTGACGCCTCTGTTGCAGAGATATTACTTTTCCCTCGGCTAGTACACACACACACCCCAAGGACCCGAATGAGAGAGACCCATGTGCAGATGTCTTTGATTGCCATTTTGGGACAAAATTTATAAGGGATTTTCGAAGTTTGTAAGGTGAGGATTACTTCAAGAAACACCACCATCTGTCAGTGGTATAGTAGCTCAGCCAAACTCACTTTAATGAAGCCATAGCCAGCACAGGCCATGGAGATGTGTGGCACCTTTAAGAAAAAAAAAAGCCTTCTCGCCCTGCATAACCCGTTAATAAAAGTAGGAAGAAAAAAAAAAAAAAAAAAAAATAATAATTCAGAAGAGCTTTCCTTCCGTCCAAAGAAATCAAGAATTGCTATCCTCAAACAGACACAAGTCTCCAAGTTTTGCTTTTCTCTGATAACTTGCTGACATTCCACATCCGTGTGGTTTTCCTGCATTATTTCTCCCCCACATAATCTCTAAGTAAGCAAACCCAGCAGGGATGAGATGACGGTTCAGGCGAGGTCAGGGACGAGCCTCATTACAGAAAGTAGAGCGGTGTCAGGTCACATGACTCACGCTAATTGTATGCTTAAACTTGAATGGTGGTCCCTCGAAGAAAGCCGAGCAGTTGTCATCGCTGGCCGTCACCAGGCGATAGGGTCGCGTCTGCTTGATGTCCACGCTGTTAATCACTTTATTGTGTCCAGTGATCTCACCAACTGAGGAGCCAGTGTCCCAAAGAAAGACAGAGCCGAACCTGAATGGAGAGAAGAGAGCGATGAATGGGACACATCATTGTTAATAAAAGGAAAATTATCACACCCTTCTCCAATGAGTGATCAGTAGGGGGGTCCAACTGCGGGAGCAACTCACTGATCACAAGAACAATGGGGCCACAATACTCTAATATAGGTCGACTGAACTCAGCACTGCAATACTAAAACACCAGGGCTGTGGGGTCAAAGTCATGGAGTTGGAGTCGGGAAAAAGTTACCGACTCCACTAGCCTTTGCCGTGAATTAGAGGAGCTTTACTGCTTCTGACTGACCAGAGACAGAGTCTGAGTTGGTCTGTGAATAAAAATAGAGTCGTCAGAGCTTTGTCCTATCGACTCCACAGCCGTGAAAAACACAACATACAGACGAGCGATACAGTAACTAGTAAAGACTACCGCGATGCAGCAGGCCACTCAGTGACAACCTTCAGTCTCCCTGATCTGGGCTGGGCACAGGTTAACCATCATTGTTAATACCGTCGAGGAACACAAGTCTAGAAATTCCTAAAAAAACCTTCCGAAACATTTTACACACATACCAAGGACAGTAGCGCTCTTCCCCATGACCTTCATGAATGCAAGTTTGCCAACATTCAAAGGTTGGTTTTCGGCAGAGGTCACACCGTCAACGGACAGGTTCATGCCCTTAAAAGGGGTTTATGTTAGTAAATATAGACACATTGCTTCCCCTAGTGTGCTGCAACTGCAGCTTCGAGCCGCAAAATAAAGCCCCATAGACGTGAAGGGTGAACCAGTAAGGCAAGAGCACTGGTGCTTCATTCACATGGAGGATGCAGAGGGACTTTTGGGCCCCCATTCTCCTGCCCCTAGCGATTAGACACTTATTCCCTATTCTAGGGATAGGGGATAAGTGTTTTTAATGACAAAACCCATTTAATAAGTGGGGTCCTAAAGGGCAGCCCAAATCCATTTTTCGAGTGTAAAGAAAAGAGAATAAAAAACAAGTCAGAAGTTCCAACCAATTCAGCACACATTAGAAATAACTGTGGTATCAAGCAGGAGTAATCCACATTTTTTGAGGTTGGCTCTGATCCAGGGATTTTAGCTGGATCTTACAGGATTTCACTTCTTTTAAAGCTTAAAAGGGGTTCTCCTGCCCCAGAAGAATAAAGTGAGACGTGCTTAAAGGGAGTGTGTCACTAGAACCCAGCCCAGAGACAGGTTAGGGTTACCTGAATCAAACAGTGTTTTCCCCTTGCGAGTTGCTGCCTCCATTGCCAAGATATTGCAGTTTTTGTCCATATGGAAAGGAGGAGTTTGGAGCAATAAAGGCATTGTTGTTGCTCCAAAAGAGGCAAGTAGCTATGCCCTCATTGCCCAAAGAGCTCCTTTGCATATTAATAAAAACGGGGATTCACAGGGAGAAAACAGTCTGGGTTGATATGCCAGGTTCCGGTGACAGAATCCCTTTAACAGGGGCATGTTAACATAACAAAAGTTTACTCATACCTTCCCTAACCCACCTTGCTCAATTCCACAGGTTTCCCCAGGCCCCTGCTGAGCTCCATTTGCTGGAGTCTCCCAACACACAGAAAATGCTCTGAGATACCCCATTAAACACTTTTAGCTTTAAAGGGCATTGCAGTGCTAAACACTATAGCCGCTGGGGTCCTGCATTCAAAATTGACCAAGGACAACACCTACAAGGACTTTGTATGTTCTCTCCATTTGGGTGGGTTTCCTCCCACATGTCAAAAATATACTGATAGGTAAACTAAGTTCCTATAAAACAAGTGACCCTTTTGGGTGTTGGGGATGCGCGCCTCTACGGCAGCCACCAACTCCCCTACTCCGATAATGTTCCCTGCGATTTCAGTATCTTGATGAGAAAAAGTGCATTACAAATGTTTGTCATTAACCAAACAGTGGTTAAAATGCAGCAAAAGCACTTGCGATTTTCACTGCTTTATAATGCATTTTTAATATTTGGCCCCCCTCTTATATCTAGGGAGAAAACGCAGTCTGCGGTGTTGAATACACTGCATTTTGTGCAACATTTGGCCTCAGATGGGCCAGAACAATGGATAGGCCGACACGGTGTGAACATAGCGTCAGAAGACATCTGCCTATTTAGCACAGACTAAAGAGGTGTAGAGGAAACCTACCCCCCCCCCCCCCCCGCCAGCTTATCCCTGACACATGTTCTGACGCCTACCACAGTATTTGAAGATGGTGGGTGGTTTGGACAAAACTAGCCCCCCAGGAGCCCAGAACTTGAGCACTCTCAGAGCATTGGTGCTCAGTTATGGCATGTACCCCCTGAGACTGTTCGGCATACCCCTTGGGGGAAAATGTACCACAGGTTGAGAACCACTGATCTAGGTGTATGGTCACATTTAGGGAAAATACAGAACCATCATATGTCAGCACATTGACTGTAAAGGGCTTTGTGAAGACTTCGCTTTATGTTCATTGCTCCTAAAGCTTAAAATAAATTGAACAACCTCCCGCATCCCCCCCCTCATGCCAGTTTCAATTCTTTGGAAACACAGGTATCTGCCACAGGTTATAACCGCCGCACACATACTTGACAGTGGAGAAAGGGTTAATAAGGTGCAGGCTACAGAATTTGGATTCTGAATCCATCGCGCAGATAAAAAGTCTATAATTATATTTCCAGGGATTTCAATCGCTTTCAGGCATCTTCATGGCAACCAAACACTTCAGGGATCTTACATTGCGTGGGGGGTAGTAACATGCCGCCTGTCACATCTCGGGGTTTTGTTTCGGGTTTGTACATTCTGAATCACAGATTTGCATAAAATCTTGTAGAGAAAATGCAAAACAAAAAAGTAATTTATATAAGCAAGTCGAGAACATATACAAAGTACACAAGAACTACACGTCTACAGTAACACCGGCCTCCATGCTCAGAGCTTTCATTTTTACAGCAACTTTCTTAAAGGGGTTGTGCCGCTCCCAATACTAATCCCTATCGGTCTGCAGATTGTAGTCCCGGCTGCGGCATAGAAGTGACTGGAGCACCGGCCACACAAGCGCTTTAGTCACAGGGACAATTTGGGGGGGGGGGGGGGCTTTGTTTCGTTCTCCTGATCGCTGGGGGTCCCAGCAGTCGGAAGAAGTACTAGAAATGATGGTTCAAGGTTGCAAATAGCCTTATCCAAACAGTCAGAGAAGACAATTAAAAAAGTACATTATAGGGTGTACTATTTCAGCTTCAGCAAATAACTGCACAAGTACCGGGCTAGGACTAGTCTCTCCGCCAATTTTGGACGGAAACCAGGCAGAAACCCAGCAGATCCCATTATAGTCTATGAGGTCCACGGGTAACCGCTTTTTTAAATGGAAGCCGGAACGCTAGTGTGAACCTAGCATAAAAGGCAAATACAATAATGACTGCAGAAACGGCAAATAAAAGTAGTAACCCAAAGGTTACTAGCCCTACCACAAACCCGAGTATACAATGACTGCGCAGCAGTGAAGAGCCTCGTCCTTTATTATCTTGTGTCGCCCATACTTCCTGCACCTAGCTACGTCAGTGTCACCCAGGCTGCTCAGAGACACATCGTCCCTGTTCTTTCAAGCTCCGCCAAACCAACTGCTTGCTTTGGAAAACTTTTTTCCCATACACCAATTCTAATAGATCTACACGTGTCCTGGAAGGTCCCCCAAGCAGTAATGGGATAGATATATAACTTTGCACAATATGGCACTCATATCATGGCTAGAGATGAGCGAATCGATTCTGCAGAAGTGGAATTCGATCCGAATTTCAGGAAATCTTCGATCCTCCACGATTCCAGACCTTTGTGACATCAGACGGTCACATGATGTTCTCTAGTGATGTGATTGGGTAGGCGTGTCTTTGCTTGTTAGCAGATCCTTCCACATGAAGGAAAGTTGTCCGAGAGACATGACCGCGGCATCCACCATTTTGCCGCCCACCCCAGCTCTCTGTAGCCCGGAAATAGCTGTTTATTCGTAAGTAATTTGGATCGAAGCAAATTTTTTTGGAACTTCGAATAGAACTGCCGAATTGAACTTTTGAGAAATTCGCTCATCTCTAATCATGACCAAGTATTTAAAAGGCGTTTTCCGGGCCAAAGTTATTGATAATCTATACTAAGGATAGGTCATCAATATGACATCAGTGCCGAAGCACAGCATTTTACAGTACCAGCAAAGTGCATGAGTTTCCATTTAATCTCATGCACATGTTGCAGAACAATGGCTGCAGATATGCTGCATTTCTGAAAATCGCTGCAAGCATTTTCCTTATACATTTAATGGGGAGGGGGACCCAGAGGAAAATGCAGCAAAAACATGTTTTCACTCACATTTTGCTATGTTGGGCTTTATGTCAAGACTCATTTTCAGTCAAGGAACGGGCACTCGTTCAAGAGAGGTTAAACTGAAGGTATACCAAAATGAACAAGGCGAGAAGAATTCTAGGACTCAGAATTTCCATGGAAGCAACACTACAAATAGAATTTCTTTAGATATGTATCACCATTGTGTCCCTACAGCTTCTATGCAGTCTAATGCATCTCCATGGTAACAGACGACAAGCCCCATGTAGTCTGATCCTGTATAGTTCCTCCCTAATTCATACTAAATATACAAAATGTATATTAGTTAGAAGCAGGAGAAAGAATGGAAGTAATATGACTATAAGATCAGACTATACTGGGATTGTATACCACTGCACCACCATCAGCCCATAGAAAGGAATAGTGCTATGGCCACACATGATCTCTACAGTTGCATTTACACAAGGGGACAAAGAGTCCCCAGACATTTACCGAAATGTGAAAAATCAATGCAACATCTGTCCTCAGGTTGTGTCTGGTATTGCAGCTCAGATCCATTAACGTGAACGCAATATAACGCCCAGCCTAACGCATACAAAGTGTATGTGTTAATAGAAAGCGGCCATGTTTTACGACCCTGGTCAACACTTAAAATCTGATAAAATGGGGTACATGAATAAAAACATTCCTGTATAATGCCACCAGAGCCGCTGCATGAAGCCAGCTGTTCAGTCATTTAAGAGTTAAACATCTCTTCCACTGTTTAGTGTGCAAATGCAAGACTTCCCCATGTAAATGCTTCCATTTCCTCCGCGTCTCCTGGGAGCTTACCTCCATTATCCTAAATACATATGGGGATTTATTCAGCCATTAAACCCACCACATGTAATGTTTATGGATCTGCCTGAAACAGATAACGCGAGTATGTAGAAGTTTCCGCAGAGCGCTTACCCAGGCATAAAAGAAATTACATCGAAGACATTAATCGTTACAAGACCCGAAAATTACATGCAACCGGGGATGTCACCACTTCACGTTCACAGCTTCTCCTTACATGGCTTGTTATAGGTTGCTACAGAAGCCATGCTTCGGTTTTTGGCCACAGGCTCCAAGGGGGTCAAAATGTGGAGAAGATAGTCTGCCTCAAATTCCTCTTTGCTTTCCACCATGTGAACGTCCCCATACAACTTAATGGAAGTCACTGTAGTTGAGTCTTGTGACTAGGATTGTGCACCATGCTTCGCAAGTCTGCGGCCCTGGTGGGGAAAGGTAGTACTACATATCGCCTATTCAAATACATGTATGAGCACAGTCAGTGGCTTTCCGTCTGGGGTAACAGGTGTGGTATAATATCCTCGACATCACTGGTGGAGTACTGAATAGGCTCTCCCTGCACACCAAGTAGAAGAAATAAGTCAATGTCTAATACATACAGGTCTCACCTTTGGGACCCATATTCATCTTGAGAATAAGGGTGTTTGACCACCATCTTGCAGCTGGAGTGAGCTGAGAGAACGCCATGCACATGCGGCTCTCTCCATTCACTTCTGTGGTACTTCCAAGAATAAGATTCCTTGTGGGCATTCCCAGATGGGAATAGCCCACAATAAGGCCTCACATAGCAAACTACAGCTTAAAAAAAAAAAAACGTCAGCAGAAACGCATTGCGTTTTTCCCGCAGCATTTTTTTTCTTCCCTTATTAAATTTATAGGGAAAATGATCACGTTTCTTTTAGGTAAACTTGACATGCTGCATTTTTGAGAAATTCAGCGTTTTTTTCTTCGCCCACAATGTGTGGATGGGATTAGCCAGAATCTCATTCACTTTGTTGGTACTGTAAAACGCTGCAATTTTTATTATTTTTTTTTTTTTTTGCTCTTACTTTTCCGCAACGTGGGACCTTAGTCTAAATCAGCACATTCAGTTTTTTTTTTTTTTTTTTTTTAAAGGGAGTCTATCATTCACAAAAAACACTTTTAAACTAATGGCACGTTGGAATGTCCTTTAAAAAGGCCATTCTCCTCCTACATTTCCTTTTTTCTTCTCCCAGCCAATTCCAAGACAATTAGTTTCTTCATATATGTAAATGAGCACCACGTTGCATCCAGGGCATTCCTTCTCTTCTGCGAGCACCCATCGCGTCATCACTTATCACCGCCCCTTCGTCCGTTGCGGTGACTCCCCTCTTGGTCTTCTTTCTTCTTGCCAGCAGCGAATTCTCACAACTGCGCAATCGGCTCTGGCACACTTGTGACAGACCACCGGAAAATGGCAGCCCGATTGCGCATGCGCAGTCGCGAGAATTCGCTGCCAGCAAGAACTGAGAAGAAAGAAGACCAAGAGGGGAGTCACCACAATGGACAAAGGGGCGGTGATAAGTGATGACGCGATGGGTGCTCGCAGAAGAGAAGGAATGCCCTGGATGCAACGTGGTGCTCATTTACATATATGAAGAAACTAATTGTCTTGGAATTGGCTGGGAGAAGAAAAAAAGGAAAGGTAGGAGAAGAATGGCCTTTTTAAAGGCCTTTCCCACGTGCCATTAGTTTAAAAGTGTTTTTGCGAATGATAGACTCCCTTTAAATAAACTGTAAATTTTTATCCACACCACAACACTTATTCTTGAAGATTCCAGAGAAAAAGATGGCAGATTATGGATTTTGTGGATTCACAGCAGAAGTCAGAATGTCAGCGTCACAAGAGAATCAACATGTAACATACCCATGGTGTCATATCTCATGTGTGCACATACTAAAGTGCACACAGGCAGCAACACCGCTCGTCTACAGTTATCATAAAAACCATTACTGTGTGGATGTAGCCGTAACCAGAACACCAGTCACAACTAGGAGATTTTTCCCACACGTCTTGGAACATGTACAAGCCATTGTCTGCAAGACTAAGAGCCACTCAGAGTACATGACACAGCACTTATGCTGTCAGCTTTCCAAGGGACGCTTTGCTGACAGCACAGACTATTACACCAGCGAGGTCTGGAGCGTACTCCACAGGGAAGAGGAACTTATACCAAGCACAGGTTCATAGTAAACGCTACCACTTTCTAAGGTTACACATACAGTCATGGCCAAAAGTTTTGAGAATGATACAAATATTAATTTTTACAAAGTCTACTGCTTCAGTTTTTCTAATGGCAATTTGCATATACTCCAGAATGTTATAAAGAGTGATCAGCTTAACAGCAATTACTTGCAAAGTCAATATTTGCCTAGAAAATGAACTTTATCCCCCAAAACACATTTCAACATCATTGCAGCCCTGCCTTAAAAGGACCACCTAACATCGTTTCAGTGATTGCTCCATTAACACAGGTGTGGGTGTTGATGAGGACAGGGCTGGAGATCAATCTGTCATGATTAAGTAAGAATGACACCACTGGACACTTTAAAAGGAGGCTGGTGCTTGCCATCATTGTTTCTCTTCTGTTAACCATGGTTATCTCTAAAGAAACACGTGCAGTCATCATTGCACTGCACAAAAATGGCCTAACTGGGAAGAGTATTGCAGCTAGAAAGATTGCACCTCAGTCAACAATCTATCGCATCATCAAGAACTTCAAGGAGAGAGGTTCCATTGGTGCCAAAAAGGCTCCAGGGCGCCCAAGAAAGACCAGCAAGCGGCAGGACCGTCTCTTAAAAGTGTTTCAGCTGCGGGATCGGGCTACCAGCAGTGCAGAGCTTGCTGAGGAATGGCAGCAGGCAGGTGTGAGTGCATCTGCACGCACTGTGAGGCGGAGACTCTTGGAGCAAGGCCTGGTCTCAAGGAGGGCAGCAAAGAAGCCACTTCTCTCCAGAAAAAACATCAGGGACAGACTGATATTCTGCAAAAGGTACAGGGAGTGGACTGCTGAGGACTGGGGTAAAGTCATTTTCTCTGATGAATCCCCTTTTCGATTGTTTGGAACATCTGGAAAACAGCTTATTCGGAGAAGAAGAGGTGAGCGCTACCACCAGTCTTGTCTCATGCCAACTGTAAAGCATCCTGAAACCATTCATGTGTGGGGTTGCTTCTCAGCCAAGGGAATCGGCTCTCTCACAGTCTTGCCTAAAAACACAGCCATGAATAAAGAATGGTACCAGAATGTCCTCCAAGAGCAACTTCTCCCAACCGTCCAAGAGCAGTTTGGCGCTCAACAATGCCTTTTCCAGCATGATGGAGCACCTTGCCATAAAGCAAAGGTGATAACTAAATGGCTCAGGGAACAAAACATAGAGATTTTGGGTCCATGGCCTGGAAACTCCCCAGATCTTAATCCCATTGAGAACTTGTGGTCAATCATCAAGAGACGGGTGGACAAACAAAAACCAACAAATTCAGACAAAATTAAAGCATTGATTCTGCAAGAATGGACTGCTATCAGTCAGGATTTGGTCCAGAAGTTGATTGAGAGCATGCCAGGGAGAATTGCAGAGGTCCTGAAGAAGAAGGGTCAACACTGCAAATATTGACTTGCTGCATTAACTCATTCTAAGTGTCAATATAAGCTTCTGTTACTCATAATATGAATGCAATTATATTTCTGTATGTGATAAAAACATCTGACAAACACACATAAAAACCAGAGGGCAGCAGATCATGTGAAAATATAATATTTGTGTCATTCTCAAAACTTTTGGCCATGACTGTACACATATTACAGACCGAAGTAAAAGCCAAAAACTATTTCTACAATAGACAATCTAATATTTTCCATATAACCTCATGCACACAGCAAAAGAGACTGTATGGTTGCATATGGAGACCTAGACAGCTGTGTACCATACTGCTATGGGTATCCAATAGCTTTGTACAAAACAGAGCAGTAATAGTTCAGTGTGAGTGAGGCCTTAAAGGGGTTGTCCACTTCTAGCAAATGGAGGTTATTGTTTGTATAATGAAAAGTTGTACAATTTTCCAATATACTTTATGTATCAATTCCTCGTGGTTTTCTAGATCTCTGCTTGCTGTCATTCATAGCTTCCTTCCCAGAGAGAAAAATCAGTCCATGGTCATGTGATGGACACACAGGTGCACAGCTCATTACAGTCACAGTAATCAAACAACTGTCGTGTAACGAGCCATGCACCTGTGTGTCCATCACATGACCATGGACTGACCTTCATCCACTGGAAGTAATCTGAATGACAGCAAGCCGAGATCTAGAAAACTGTGAAGAACTCATATAGAAAATATATAGGGAAGTTGTACAACTTATTATACAAATAACATTTATTTGTTGAAACTGGACAACCCCTCTAAAGTTACATTTCTATTTATCTGTCTGAAGATTTCTGCTCCCCTGTCAGGATATGATAGGGGATAGAAACTGAGGTCTGTGTAAACATTGAATGGCCACTTTATTAGAGACACGTGCCCTTTTTTACAATTGAAATTTGCTGGTATGTAAATTAGACACGTAACCGCAGAACACAGCATAACATCAAGTGACCAGTTTCCTGTGGAAACCTTTAGTTGTGAATCTAAAAAGAATGAGAAATGCTGGTGTCCGACTATGGGTGGGTTCACACCTGCGTTTGAGTCCGTCCACTGCCAATCCGAGTGAAAATCTCGGGAAACGGGATAGGCATCGGATACCGAAGTCTTGCACGTCCGACTGTTTCCGACGAAAAAAAGGATTCGCAGCGTAGAGAGTGTAAGCACACACCCGTGCACTGCTTTAAAAACCCATTCAAATGAATGGGTTTTTAACCAATGCGTTGCTAACCTGTCGGTATCTGATGCCTATCCTGTTTCCCGAGATTTTCACTCGGATTGGCAGCGGACGGACTCAAGCGCAGGTGTGAACCCACCCTATGTCAAAGAGGGACAACCTTGTGAGGGATTTCTTGTAGAATGGTGTTGAGAGTATATAGAGAACAGTGCACGAAAAAAAAAAAAAAAGATGCAAATGACTCCTGATGAAAGGGGTCAGAGGAAGAGTCAAGAATCAATCTAATAAACAGGGAGTGCACAGTCACAAAAGTCCAACATGTCCGAATGGACAACTTCGCACAGATGGGACAACCAGTTTGAGGGCTGTTTAGCTGAAGGAAACAAAGTCAAGTATCCAATGGGCAAAGAGGAAGTGGAAAACATGGTCTGGTTGTGAACCGAGAGCAAGGCAGGTGGTTTGGACTCCGCAACCAGAAATGAACGCACACGCGGTAGTTCAAGAAAAAAAATATATATTTACTATAAGTTAATAAAGGCTAGTTAAAGGTAAAATGACAGGGCTAAAGACAAGCAAAATATACAATATAGCATGAACAATTTCAAGGCAAATTCTGCAATGGTTTCTACTTTTACTCTGTCCACTTCTGCAGTATGGACACTGAATGAACAATATACTCAAAACTATCCCTAACTGACCCTGACTTCACATTTGGGTGCACCCCCTTTTCCCCAGTGGTCCAGGTGGACCGCTTACAGTCCGTAGAAGCGCGCGGTGGGGCCCAAAGTCGGTCCTTTCTTTTATAGTGAAGCGTCCTCTCCTCACGGTTATCAGGATCTTGGGAGAAATGAAGTCCTCTTTAACAGACAGGGAAACCAACTGAATGCAATGTAATCCAACAGCAGATTCCACTCAGCACACTGACAGTCCTGCCGAATCCATACACTGAGCTGGGATGTAAAGCGGGATTTAGCAGGTGCCGTCCAGTACATCAACAGCACTGCGAGTCTCTATCTGTGGTATCCATATACACAGTCACAATGTCAGTCTCACTGATCAGCCACTGAGCACAGTTCCTTTCACGTGGACTCACTAGTCCTGTTGTCTCTTTACACTCTGTTTGTCTCTGGACCAAGATACAGCTTAGCTGTACAGAAAAATCTCCACACCAGTTCAATACAACACTTGCCAAGATGGCTGCTGCTCTCTGTCTCGTCACTTCCTGCTTCTCTGCTCACACTCTGTCTGCAGAACAGGCAAGCTGACATAAAAGGGGGGGGGGAGTCACTCCAGCATCATGTCACAATTACAATGGCTGCTGTCTTAAAGGAACAGAATCACAGAAATACATTCAACATTAACAGTTTATACAGACAAATGAAGCTTAAGACAACATTGGCTGTCTCTTACATATTCCCCCCCCACTTTAAGATTGGCAGTCCCTGCCTATGACTGTATATCCAGAGGGTTGTACTTTTATGCACAGGGTGGTAGTATACCGATGTATGGCAGGCCAAACAAACTCATCCTGCGCATACCGAACAGGGGGAATACCAGCATTTGGCCTAGTGGTCCGTCTGAGGACCGGTGGTATATTATGGGGTGCTGCAGCTATGGGCTGAGAAGGACCAGCGGATTCCGCACCAGAGGGGGCACAGGCCGGAGATACAGTAGTCACAGGTGGAACATCCCCAGGAGCAGGGATCGGCCAACAATCATCCTCCTCGTCGGAGGCCCATTCCGCACCTCCATTCTCTGACTGTGGGAGCTCATTCACATTGGCAGGCCCATCGTGATTTGTCCCTTCAGAATGACACAGGCGCAACATATTTCGGTGAAGTACTCGAACACAATCAGTTCCTTCTTTCTGGACCTGGTACACTGGCCCATTCGCATACTTGCGGCCAACAACACGATACGGCAAAGCCTCCCATCTGCTTTCCAATTTCCCTTGGGGTTTCTTGACACGAACTAGCACCAGGTCGCCTGGTTGCAATGGTGCTTCTTGCACTGGGGTCTTATCAGGATGGGGATGTTCTTGCAGGCGCTGCCGCACCAATCGATGGATCGTCTCAAGTCTCTGCCGATGCGCCCGCACCCAAGAGGTTGGATCCCTCGGAGGGAACCCATCCACATCATTCAACTGTAATTCTCCTATACTTCGCCCAGACCGCCCAAAGAGAAGTGTATAAGGAGAGTACCCCGTTGTAGAATGGACCTGATTGTTATAGGCCCACACCATTTCAGACAAGAACTGAGGCCACTGTAACTTCTTGTCTTCCTCCAGAGTCCGCAGCATCTGTAGCAGAGTTCTGTTGAATCTTTCACAGGCCCCATTTCCCTGAGGGTGGTATGGAGTCGTGTGCGACTTCTTTATCCCGTAGATACGTTGAACTTCTTTCATTACGTGTCCCTCAAAGCAGGCGCCCTGGTCAGAGTGGATGCGTTGGGGGCACCCATATACTCGAATGAAATCTTGGCACAGAGCACGAGCTGCTGACTCAGCTGTCTGGTCCTTGGTGGCGGTTACCACCGCAAATTTGGTGAAGTGATCCACCATTACGAGGCAATACTGGTGTCCGCTATTGGATGGGCCCACCATTAGATAGTCTATCATGACGATTTCTAAAGGTTCCTGGGTCACGATGGTTTGCAGGGGAGCTCTCTGTTCTATTGCCTTATGGATCTCACAAGTTCGACAGCTGCGGCATACTTCTTCGACCATTTGACGAAGACCAGGGCAGTAAATCAGTCGCTGTAACCAACGAAAGGTCTTCTCATGACCAAAATGTCCATTCTTATTATGAGCCTCAACTGCCAAGGAGCGAGCCAGTTCACTAGGCACCACAATTTGGTATCGAATGTCGATCTCAGAAGGTAAATAGACCTTTCGGCATAGCACTCCATTTTTCATCTCCAACTTTTCCCACTGACTCAAAACAGATAATATCTCACGTGTCAGTCGTTCTCTTTCCTCTCTACAGGGCTTCTGGCCTTTCTCAACACACTTGATCATCTGCGCCAGCCCCTCATGGGTCTGTTGTATCTGTGCCCATTCCTGTCGTGAGGGACCAAAGAAAGGAGCCATTTCAGTCCCCTCCATCTCAAACTGATTAGTGGCTGTCAAGGCCTGTGAAAATCTGCTGAAATCGGGCACCTCCACATGCTCCAACTCATGATCCACGTCTTCTGTGGGGGTCTGGGCAGTTACCCTAGAAAGTCCGTCAGCATTCTGGTTTTCTGTCTTGGACCGATACTTAATGCGGTAATTGAATGTAGACATTCGGGCTATCCACCTCTGCTCTAACGCCCCGAGCTTGGCATTTTCCAGGTGAGCTAGTGGGTTGTTGTCAGTCAGTACTAAAACTTCAGCACCGGTCAAATATTCAGAGAATTTCTCGGTCATGGCCCATACCAGTGCCAACAGCTCCAATTTAAATGAACTATAATTCTCGGGGTTTCTTTCAGAATCTCTCAAAGACCGGCTGCCGTACGCTATGACCCTCTCCTGGCCATCCTGAAGCTGGGAAAGCACTGCTCCAAGACCATACAGGCTTGCATCTGTATATAGCTGGAACGGCAAGTGGTAATCAGCATATGCCAAGATTGGGGCTGTTGTCAGTGCATCCTTCAATGCCTGGAAGGCTTGTTCCTGTTCAGGTCCCCACTTCACGGACCGGTTCTTTGGACCACCGGATGTGCCTCGTAGGAGAGCATTAAGTGGTGCTGCTACCTTGGCGAAATCCTTAATAAACCGTCGATAGTAACCGGCTACTCCAAGGAACGCCCTCACTTCTCGCAGGGTAGTCGGTATCGGCCAATCTTGAACAGCCGCTATCTTGTCTCTTGATGGTCTCACCCCTTCTCCTGATACGCGGTGACCCAAGTAATCAATTTCAGATTGGAACAACCGACATTTACTGGGTTTCAATTTGAGCCCATGTTCCCGCAATCTTCGAAATACTTGCCCCAACTGGTGGAGATGGTCTTCAAAGGTCGCAGAATACACTATAATGTCATCCAAGTAGATGAGAGTGAACTCAAAGTTGAAGTCACCGAGACATTTCTCCATCAACCGCTGAAACGTTCCGGGTGCATTTGTCAACCCGAAGGGCATCCGGTTAAATTCGTATAGTCCCATGGGCAAGATGAATGCCGTCTTCTCCTTGTCTTTTGTGGCCATCGGCACCTGCCAATACCCACTAGCCAGATCTAGTGAGGAGAAGTACCGGGCTCTCCCTAGCGCTGAGAGGGACTCCTCAATCCGTGGCAAGGGGTAGGAATCTCGTACGGTGCAAGCGTTTAACTTCCGATAGTCTACGCAAAATCGGATGGACCCATCTTTTTTTCTTACTAACACCACAGGAGCCGCCCAGGGACTCTGGCTTTCTTGGATGATCCCACCCTGTAGCATCTTAGCTAACAGTTCTTTCACTTCCTGATACAACTGTGGAGGAATTTGTCGGTAGCGCTCTCTAATTGGAGGGGTGTCTCCTGTGGGAATCTCATGGTAGATCCCTGTGGTACATCCAAAATCTTCAGCATACCGTGCAAAGGTGGCTCGGTTCTCCCACAACAGCTCATCTACCTTCTGCACCCATTCCAGAGAACATGAACTTACATCCATCTTCATCTGTTCTCGAATTGCACAGCCATTCCATTCAGAGGTGGGTTCCTCATCTTCTCCCATGGACACAGTTACGGTCCACTCATCCCTTTCAGTCGGCTTCAGCTGCATTGGAGTTACTTTCCTTACTTCCTCCGGAGTCACATAGATGTTAGCCAGCAGCCTCCCTGGGGTCAGGTCCACACTCTGGTCCTGAGTGTTTACACATCGAAGTGGTACTCTTCCATTGCGAACTATTGCCAAGGAACGGGCCACTAGCGGATCAACACCTCCTTCGGCTGCCTGCAGTGGTTCTACCAACACAGCTATGCCCTCTAGTTTCCGACAGGTGCCTACGGGCATGGACACTATTGTCTCCCGACTGGGTGGCAGTGTAACTTTTGTATGCAAAGGAACTGAAATTCGAGCCAGAGGACGCTGTGCATCTGAACTTTTCTGTAAGCCACATGTCCGGATCAGCCGCTGGAAAGCTGTTTGAGTAGGCCGATGGGTGGTGGTTTCTTTCCAATAACCGTGACCTTTCTTTTCAAAGAGGATCTGATCTAATTCTTTTAACACATTCATCCCCAAAATGACAGGGACCTTTACTTCATGTGACTCCTGTACCACCACAATGCCTTTCCTACCTAGATCTTGGCCACATACCCGGACATTCATCCAGGCCACTCCCACGACCGGAACTGGTAACTGGTTAGCTGCGACCACTCGTACGAATGTATGGGGATCATATTTCACATGTTGCCTGAAGTACCGTTCATAACAGTCTCTACTCAAGGTCGTTACTTGGGAACCCGTGTCAATCATCCCGGTAACCGGAATACCCTCCATTTCCACCTGTATGACAGGACTTGCAGCGATCAGGTCATCATCAGGGCATTCTCCCCACATAGTCTCCTTGTCAGTCTCCCCTACTACACGCCCTTCAGCAGCAGGGGACTTCAGTTTAACGGCGGTCTCTCATAAGTTTGTCGCTGCTCTGGACATCTAGCAGCAACGTGGCCCATCCGTCCACACTCCCAGCAGCGTATCCCCCGTCGTTCTGGCCATCTGTTTGGGCCCCTTCGGTAAGCCCCTTCGATTTCTCCTGAGCACTGCACTAAATGATTTGGACCCCTTCGGTAGGTCCTATCCTCACCCCTCCAGCGGGGTGGTGGGTGATTCTGACTTGCTGGGTGTGGATGGCTCACCCTTTCATCTCCAGTCTTCTGGAAGTCTGCAATTTTCATAGACTGCTCATCACAACGAGTGTGCAAGTGTTCCATTTGTTCTTGCAGTTTCTGCATTACTGTGAGAATTTCTTTAACCGTCCCTTTTTCTACTGTCTCTGAGCCAGAACTAGCCCCCTGTGACAAAGTAACTCCAACTGCGGTCTGCGGCCTCGGGACCATACTATTGGCACGGGAGATGGCCTCTACCTGTACATCATGGAATTTAGCATCAGTCTCTCGTCGTATAAAATCCTGCATAATCACAGTTAAACTGCCGTCACGTATCCCCAGGACAAACTGGTCACGGAGAGTCCGATCAGGGTTACAGAAGGCTGGCGAGCCCCCTCTTTCCTTCCTTTGAATATCTCGGAGCAGTTCTTGTAGGGCATTTGCATATTGGGGAAGGCTTTCATTCTCCTGTTGTACCCTCTGGAAGAACCGAGCCTGCAGAGACCCCAGCAATGCAGTTTCTCCATAGATGGTTTCTAGAATCTGGACTACTTGCTCAAATGTCTGCCTTTGTTCAAATGGCCTCAGTATCACCGTGGTCTTAGCATCCCCTTGTAATGTCAATATTGCTAGCTCTACTAGTACTTCTGGTGCGGTCTGGTACATTCGCTGTATCATTCGTATCTGTTCCACCCACATACTCACTGACATATTATTGCCATCAAATTTAGCTAACTGACTCATTATAGCCCCTGCTGGCATTCTTCCTCCAGCACCATTCTCCCGAACGGGTGCGTCACCGTCCATTCTGGTAAGCGGATCCTGCCGACTACGCCAATTTGTGAACCGAGAGCAAGGCAGGTGGTTTGGACTCCGCAACCAGAAATGAACGCACACGCGGTAGTTCAAGAAAAAAAATATATATTTACTATAAGTTAATAAAGGCTAGTTAAAGGTAAAATGACAGGGCTAAAGACAAGCAAAATATACAATATAGCATGAACAATTTCAAGGCAAATTCTGCAATGGTTTCTACTTTTACTCTGTCCACTTCTGCAGTATGGACACTGAATGAACAATATACTCAAAACTATCCCTAACTGACCCTGACTTCACATTTGGGTGCACCCCCTTTTCCCCAGTGGTCCAGGTGGACCGCTTACAGTCCGTAGAAGCGCGCGGTGGGGCCCAAAGTCGGTCCTTTCTTTTATAGTGAAGCGTCCTCTCCTCACGGTTATCAGGATCTTGGGAGAAATGAAGTCCTCTTTAACAGACAGGGAAACCAACTGAATGCAATGTAATCCAACAGCAGATTCCACTCAGCACACTGACAGTCCTGCCGAATCCATACACTGAGCTGGGATGTAAAGCGGGATTTAGCAGGTGCCGTCCAGTACATCAACAGCACTGCGAGTCTCTATCTGTGGTATCCATATACACAGTCACAATGTCAGTCTCACTGATCAGCCACTGAGCACAGTTCCTTTCACGTGGACTCACTAGTCCTGTTGTCTCTTTACACTCTGTTTGTCTCTGGACCAAGATACAGCTTAGCTGTACAGAAAAATCTCCACACCAGTTCAATACAACACTTGCCAAGATGGCTGCTGCTCTCTGTCTCGTCACTTCCTGCTTCTCTGCTCACACTCTGTCTGCAGAACAGGCAGGCTGACATAAAAGGGGGGGGGGTCTCACTCCAGCATCATGTCACAATTACAATGGCTGCTGTCTTAAAGGAACAGAATCACAGAAATACATTCAACATTAACAGTTTATACAGACAAATGAAGCTTAAGACAACATTGGCTGTCTCTTACATGGTCAGATGAATCCAGGTTTCTGTTGCACCATTACTTACGGAGGATCAGAATTTGGCACAAGCAGCAGGAATCGATGAACCCTTCCTGCCAGGTGTCTCCAAGTAATTAAGGCTGGTGGAGGTGGAGTAATGGTGTTTGGTGAAATGTTTTCAAGGCATTCCTTGGGTCCTCTATTACCTGAGGATGATACCTGTGTATGCTGAAATCCTGAAGGCCAAGGCGGCCCATCACGCCACCAGAGGGGTGTCTCTAATAACCTGACCATCTGTTTTATAAGTTTATATACTTTGTAGAAGAAATAAATGCTGACAGGACTCCTAAGAGAACCAGTGAGAGTCCTGCTGACCCTGCCCACACACAGTGACTGAGGATCTCCTGCCAAGTATGTGATCCAACATCTAACCCAAACAGCCCAAGGATCCAGCAGCGACTACTTACGTTTCTCTTCCTTCTCCAACCACTGCAATCCTCTTGCTGTCCTCTGTCCAGGCTATGTCCTTAATCTTCCCCACAAAGGGCTGGTACTCATACTTCAGCAGATGCTCCTTCTGCGTGGTGTCCCATATTCTTAGCTTACCGGTGACATCTGCCAAACAAGCACATGGATACTTCTATCACCACATTACGTGTGACACCATTGCACTTCCTGAATAATGTATTGACGCTTGTACATAATCTGATGCCATTCATTTTCACTGAGCTGGAAAAACGTGGCCCTTCTATTCCTTTCATTTACTCCCTTGCCAGCGCCACCTGTCCCTACCAATGAGATGAGAGAGACAAACCTCATACGGAGCCCCAGGAATCAGTGGGGGCGGTTTAGAACACACATTTTATATCCTAACAGGATATATGGATTTAATACAGGAGAGTTTCCCACCCTCGAGGACCAAGTTCATACAGAAACTATTTATTTCAAATGATCTTTTGTTTGCAATGCCTGCCTTTCACCTGTGGTGGCGCTGCAGAGAACCTAAGTTTGCCACTTGCCTGTCTTTTCCAGTAAATAATGTAAGCACTGATAATACAGTGCCCCTGTATGCCTTGTTCCTCAGCCATTCCTGCTGACGCTCCAGCTCACAGTCACATGACCAACTCTGCTTTACCCTATGGACATGTACCAGGAGAAGAGCTGAGTCGGTGGCATCATGGAGAGCTGGAACAGCTGAACAAAGACTTCTGGCCTCTCCCGCTGGCACATAGATCAGTAATAAAGTTGATCCAGTGCAGGGTATGCACTGGCAAGTTTTATTTTTCCCACCATAATCCCTTTAACTAAATTTTTTACTTTTATTTTATCGATTCCTGTTGCAACTTTTTACAGCTGGCCAGGACTACATAAGACTCCTGCAGCGGTCTAATATTTGCCAAGTATTTATCCACCCCACGTATAGGAAATTAAAGCCATAAAATACTGGTGCTTCCTATTTACCTACGTTATATCATTCCTCAATGCTGCTTACTTGTATGTAAAATAATTTCCTATATAAGGGTTAACTCTTCGTGCCAGCAGCTTTACAGTAACCTACCTCCAGACGCAATGTAGAATCCACTGGGAGCGTATTTGGCAACAACAACTTGGTGAGCATGCTCGGTGTAGATGTCGGCAATGGCTGGGTTCTACAACGGGGAATACAATGTAACAGATTACATATAAGTAGCGACATACAGACGGAGAAGGTTTTATCTTAGGTACAAAGTGCATAGCGCCTGTACAGCTCCACATTCTCAAGTGCATAGCACAAGCCATCATAGACAATGCCACTTATCATAAAGTACACAGCGTAAAGCCTCATCTGTACATCCGCCGTATGGAGGGGAGATGTATTTAACGCCACAAAGCCAAGGAATCAGAAAATCAAAGCCGATCTACAAACCAGGCCATTAATAATTCATTCTCCAATGCCTGTTGTATATCCATCCTCATTATAGACGTGTTACATGAAGGATCAACAGATCAAACACTGCGTTCTGGGATATCCAGCTGTGTATGGGCTTACAGTAGCTTTAAGAGCATTAGACAAGGCCGGCGTGTCAGCAGTCTCCTCTAACAGGCAGCAACGTACAGCCGGACCAGGACCGGAGAACTAGATCCTTCGTTATAGGTCAGGGAATGAATGCCATATGGCAGGAGATGCAGGCTGGTAAGGTAGGTAGATTGAGGAGATCATAAGGTGTTTTTTTTCCCAAATATGACATGTGAACCTATTAAATGATCAAATACAGAAGGTGCACAAACGCAAATCCAGCACTACTACATCCATATAAGGAAAGTGCAGAGACACAAGTTGTCTAATACATTGATCACCCTGAACATTAAAGGGGATGTCTGGCCACAAATCGATTTTTAATATACATAGGATAGGCCATCAGTATGTGATCTATAGGGGTCCGATAAGCTGTTCTGGCAGCATCTAGGTGTCGGAAGCTATGGCAGAGGACAGGAAGCATGTGCAGCTCTCCTACTCAAGTAATAGGAGCGATGCAGCAGCCCCGTCTACTGTATAGCGGTGGTTGTGGAGGAATTGCAACATGGCTCCTATTATTTATATAGGAGAAGACTGTACGCGCTCCCTGTCCACTGCTATAGGTTCTGGCACACAGACGATGCCGGAACAGCTGATCTGTGCAGGGTCCGGGTGTCGGATTCCCACAGATCACACACCGATGGCCTGTCCTGTCGGTCATCAGTATGAAAAATCTATTTGAGGCTAGAGAACCCCTTTAAAATGACTAGGAGGTAAGTGAATAACTAATATCTCGTAAAAATGGCAACAATGAAGCAAAAAAAAAAAAAAAACGGGCAAGCGTATGGATCTGAGCAACTATGACCAGGGGGAAAATTAAGACTAGACAAAGGGAATCTATCTCCAGAACCAACTGAATCGGTAACTCTGTTGCTGAGATATCACCATTTTTGTCAATATGCAAATGAGATCTTAGGAGCAATGAGACCATGGAATGGAAATAACCTTAACCTTCTAAGAGCTCATTTACATATTGACAAAAACAAGGATCTCTCGGCATGGGGTGCACAAGGGGGAAACACCGTCTTATTCAGGTGACCCTAACTTACCTATCTGTGGGTCGGGTTGATATGTTTGGACTAGTGACAGATTCCTTTTAATTCAGGAAAGCATAAACAGAAGTGTCCAAAGCTCTAGCAGGGGTAGGCAACCTTCAGCACTCCAGCTGTTGTGAGACTACAACTCCCAGCATGCATACTTGCTCTGCTGTTCTTGGAACTCTCATGAAAGTGAATGGGGCATGTTGGGAGTTGTAGTTTCACAGCAGTTGGAGTGCCGAAGGTTGCTGACCACTGCCCTACAGTATCAGGATCCCGACAAACAGCTCCTCATATCCCAGCTTCCTAGTCCCTGTGTTACACTGAGGGGGTTACGACATTGGGATCCTCTGCAGACAAAGTTCTCAGCCATGTAAGTAACCTATGTATAGGAAGCCTAGCCCTTTCAGGAATGAGTCACACCAGTCAGCTCTGCGGCTCTGACTCATCTCAGCTAGGTACGTGCTACAGGCATGAGAATGAGAGGCGCTCAGTGCACGGCAAACTGGCCACTGCTTCCCAGCTCCGCATAGCAAGCCTGTACACGCTGGAGTTCCTCCATACAGTAGGTTACCAGCAGCGAAGTGCATGCATAGAATACCATATTAGCTGTAACATCCCCAAATACTTCCCCATTAAATACTTCTGTAAAAAAATGCTTTTCACATACTGTATATAGCAAGAGCTAGCACTTCCCTCTGTGCAGATTCATGGCCGCCTGTCAGGTAAATCCACCACTGACCCCTGGCAATGCCTAGATACAATCATCAGATCTTGTGGCGTCAAATCCTTTGAATCACTTGCGCAACGAATTCCGTCTTTCACACCATAGACACAGACATTTACTAAAGATAGGCTACGAGATCACAACCGTATCCTCTGAACTGCCCTCAAGTGCCAAAAAGGTTCCAAGCAAAATTCTACTCATGCCAATACTGATACCCACCCAACAGGACAATCTTGGTAACTCTGCAACACCAAAAACATGTCCATTATTATGTATCAGTGTCCCAAAGGGGTCGTAAAGAATTATAAAAACATGGCTGATGTCTTCCAGGAACATCATCACACCTAGTTACAGGTAGGCTTTGCAGCTTAGCACCATTGAAGTGTATGGAGCTTGGCTGCAATACTAGGCACAACCTGAGGACAAGTATGGCGCCGCTTCTTTGAGAAAACAAATATGTTTTTCTAATACTGTCTTATAAGCTTTGGGTACTACTAGCAGATAGAGCTCAGTGGTAGATGGGATGCACATGCTCTACGGATCAGGCACTACAGGTCCATGTTTAGTGGGTCCAATGGTACCAACTTATCTCCTTTAAAGGGGCTTTGTAAGGCTTACAAAATTTCACCACACAGTAAAATGTTTCGACTTAAAGGGGTTTCCTTGGAGTTACACATTGATGACTTACCCTTAGGATTGAGGTCAAGACCCCGCACCCCACTACCAATCAGCTGTTTGGCACGGCTTCAACACTCATGAGCACTTACATGATACAGTCACAGCTTGGTCCCATTCAAATGGATGGGGCTGATCTGCAAACCAAGCAGAGTCCCTATGATATGCACGGCACTGTACTTGGGATTCAGTGTAGAGGATAAGTATAGAATATGGAACTCCTTGGAAACTCCTTTAAAACAAACTAGTTAAGAAAACTATTTTGTTACTTCCCCATTTGGGTAACATTTCAAGAAGAAGGTTTTGGCGCTTTTTTTTTTTGTTTGTTTTTTTTGCAATTTGAAGTGAATGGGATTCTAAAAAGTGATAAAACGAAGGTTGACACTTATGTATCCACAGGAAAGGTGTTAAGTGTCTGATCTCTGGGGGTCCCATCATCATGAGAATGGGGTGCTCCGCACTGCTGCTCCATTTAAAGTGTGCGAGAATGATGAAGACAACCCAGCGTAGTACTCTGTCTGACCCATAGAGATTGGCTGTAACAGGACCCTCGTTCTTATGAGAGTCCCCAGGGATCAGAAATGTTATCTTCCAAATGTATATTTTTGGGACAAGACCATCTTATGTGACAAAACCAAGTCCTATTAACAGCAAACTCAGGGACTGCCATAGCTCCGCCGTTCAGTCCCAGCCCCCTTTACCTCCTGTGTTGGGATTTGCCACTCCAGAAGCGGACAGGCTGACATCATCACTGAGAACAATCAGCGACCTCAGTGGTTGTTGGAGAGGGATCGGTGACATCACTCACATCACCGCTTCCTCACCAGCAGTCGCCAATCATTGGTCATGTGAACCTCTCCACTTAAGGTGAGGCAAGTCTTGGCACAGAAGGAAAAGAGGACCAAAACTGGATAACGGAGCACCAGGGATAGGCAAGTAAATCTTTCTGTTTTACACCTGCCCCCGAGCTTGCCCTAAATCTTGTAAACCTCTTTAAGATGATACGGTGATCCATACCTCAATATTCCTGATGATCACACACTTCCCATTCGTGTATAAGAAGTTGTTGCCCTTGGGGTCTCCTCCAAGAACCTTGGCCACTCCTCTTTCCATCTGAGGAAGGCTGGCAAACACATGTTCTAGAAAGAAAAAGAAATCTTATAAGTTTCAAGCAGTGTGTATTAAAGGGGTATCCTGATCTTACTAAGAGGTGGCAGATGGCTAGGCTATGCTCCGACCTCTGAGAACCCCAGAGATTGTGAGTGGGAAGGGGCAGGAGCACTGATCCAGAGCAATGCTACCTGGAATAATCTTCATTCATTCATTCATAAAGCAGATTCCTAAACCTTATTCATTCAGTTACTACAGTGAGCCATGTAATCCTTTTCATTCATTCTAGCCATATGGAGACAATATACAGAACACCATTCAGGATGGCAGACAAAACCCATACAGATGGGTGGAGCTGTCCTCCTCAAGAAGATACTTCATTCATTCATTTTTCAGAAACCACAGCGTATAACCTTCCTTCATTCATTCATTCTTTGCATCTATCCATATAGCGTGTGGCGTTCTACATTCATTCATTCGATTCCTATACAGATCAATTACCAATGTTCATGGCTTCTAGTGAGATTCTGAAGTATAAAACCCCATTCATTCATCATTCCTATCCACATAGGTAGCAATTTATTATCTATAATTCATTCATTTTCAGCCTTCTGTCCATCCGCACATATAGCCGTATACTACATTCAAGTCTGATATCATAAGGATCAATGTAGCCATAGATCAGGAGCTATAAATCAAATTCATTCATCACAGTCCCACAGAGATCACTATGACAGCCAAGAGTTTGTTACAATGTATCAGAAAAGGAAAACAACCCCTCAGCCTGCAGTCCAGACTATTCAGATCACACAGCATGGTCTAGACTGGATACAAATGTAGCAAACCCCCAGCTGAGATATTGAAATGGTGATGAACCAAAACAAAGTTTATTAGACACTTGCAGAACTTCTTGTGACACAGAGAGCATAGCAATGTTGTGGTGCCCCATGACAGAGCAGCAAGGGGGGGCAGTTTACACTAGAGATCAACTGAAAACCATATAAAGAGCCGGAATTGGACATTTTTAGGGACACCAGTCTCTGATCCAATGAATTTGGCTCAATTGATAAATACACAAAATACCACATCAATTCTGCAAATACCAAGTGACTGCATTACTAGGTCACATCAGGGCTGCAGGATAGCAGTAGCATTACAGAGGTGCACAGGATCTACAGCTGCAGGACATGGTTATTAAACCTAAACATAACCAAAGGAGAGGATCCCCCAGATACAGATCATTGCCTCCAGTCATTGGCACCAGCAACAACACTTCATGTGCAGCTATTCCTACAAAACCCAACACACATCATAATACCAGACGCCAGGAACCTGACAGAGGCCAAGACCATGTCCACAGGTAAGATTAGTATGCAGGTATGTGTGTAGATCTCTCCAGCTACCGGAAGTTACCGTCACACTGACATCCATAGGACCTGACAGGTGACAGATATGGATTATCAAGCGGTCACAATGGCGGCACAGCAGGGGGCACTCCCCTCCTCATCGGCACCCCCCTCTCAATTGCCCCCCACATAAATAATACACTCAGCACTCTTTCCCCATGCTAGGACTTTCTGACATCCAGATGTGCCACATTTCAGTGTTTTCTGCATCTGACATGCATTAGCAGGGGGCACCACTAAATAATTGGGCCTGTCTCGAGCATTTAGGGTGCACCACCCCAAGCACCCTATTGCAGACATATCAGCAGCTCGGCATATACAGAGATAAGCAGTGCAGCTCGGCCATGACTGGGAGAAGCCCTATCAGCAACACAGCAGGGAGGAGATCCCTGCAACAGGCTGAGGAGCGGCAGGAAACTCCATGACAAGTGACGTGAGCGGCAGCACTGCGGAACACGGCCGCAGGTCCCTGGGCGAGGTGTGCACAGTGCTGTATACACACAGTGCTGACGTCACCGCTCCCCGCCGGTCCAGGACTGTCAGTGCCCAGCTGCTCCCCGCAGGGTGTGACGGACAGACTGCTTTCCCCGCTCACTTACTGATCTCGTAGGGCATCTTGCGGTTTGTGCGGAGCCTGCACGGAGTGTCTATGGATGAGCCTCTGCTCCCGGCCGCCCAGTGATTCAAACCCGGAAGCCAAAGCCGAGCCCCAGCTGCGACGTCTCCCTGTGGCTTTGACCATATATGGTCAACAATGAGCGCTCCTCCAGCCGCTCCCCCCACGCAGCAGCCCGCTCAGCGCTGTCACTCTGCCGTGACGTCAGCACGGGGGCGGGGGAGGCGGCCGGCGCCATATTTATTATGGGCTAAAGTGTACTTTTATGGTATTCTGGTAGGATGTGGACAGTCTTATGTCATCCCTATCTAATATATCATTTACTAGGGTTTATCAAAGGGTCATTCAAGCTTTGTACATAGAGGAGTAACAGCCATTCATTTATTCATTCATTCAAATGCCATAGGAATCAATGTAACATTTTTCATTCATTCTATCTATATAGCACCAATTTAATTCATTCATTCATTCATTGATTGGGGAGATCAGTGTAACAAACTTAACTCATTTTACAGTATACAAACCTCCATTAATTTATCCAACCATTCATTCATTGAAACCAATATAGGAGACCCATTCATTCCTCTTCAATAGAGGTAGTGCAGTAATCTTCATTCATTTTTCATCTTCATTAATTTTATTTATTCATTTTTGGGCCTTTCATAAGTATTAGCATATATACCTTTTTTACTATTCTACCTACCTATTCATTGTTTTACCTTAAAAATAAGTTTAACAATCTTCATTCATTCTAACCACATTGGCAAAATGTACTAATTCTCATTCATTCATTTTTCTTTTCTAATAAATATCAGAGTATCAGCATTCTTGCATTTCTTCTATCTACCAACATAGATAGTATAATATATTTCATTCATTCATTCTCTTCCCATAGAGGTCAATGTAACAATCTTCCTCTACTTCAGGCATATAAGTAGTAATGTACTAATTATCATCCGTTCATTCAGTTTTCACTAATGATAAATATCTGATTCAGTCATGCAATGTATTGTGATATAGGAAGATAACAATCTTTATCCATTCTATCCATATAAGTAACAATGTACTAATCATTCATTCATTCATACATTCATTTTTCTCTCCTTATCAATATAACTTTCTTTCTTTCTTTCTTTCATTCATTCATTCATTCTGTCTCCATAGAGATCAATATAACAATCTTCTTACATTCTAGCCATATATGTACCAATGTACTAATTATCATGCATTCATTTGGTTTTCCTGTCTGATAATTATCTGTTTCATTCATTGATCAATTTATTCATTCATTCAGTCTATTTCCAAACAGGCGGATAACATTCTTTATCCATTCTAGACACATAAGTAGCAATGTTCTGATTCATTCATTCATTCATTCATTCATTTTATCTTATAAATATCAGTTTAATTCATTCACTCACTCACTCATTTCAGACAGGAGAATAACAACAACCTTTATCCAATCTATCCACATAAGTAGCAATGTACTAACTATTCATTTGTTCTGTGACGTATTCATTTTTTCCCCTTATCAATATAATTTTCTTTCATTCATTAATTCTGCTCCATAGAATCAATATAACAATCTTGTTCTATTCTAGCAATATAAGTAGCGATGTACTAATTGTCATCCATTTATTCAGTTTTCCCTTCTGATCCACATCAGTGTCAATTGTTCATTCATTAATCACTCATTCTGTCAGTCAGTATATTTTCAGATAGGAATATGACAATCTTTATCCATTCTATCCGCATAAGTAGCCATGTACTAATTAATCAATGATTAATTCATTCATTTTCTCTTATAAATATTCACTTCATATAGTTTATTTACAGATAGGAAGATAACAACCTTTATCAATTCTGTTCACATACGTAGCAATGTATTAATTAATTATTCATTCATTCATTCATTCATTCATTCAATCGATCATTTTCTATTTTTATAAATATCAGTTTATTTCATTCCTTTAATTTTCAGACAGGAGGATAGCAATCTCAAGTATGTTCTTTTCTTACAGCTTTTATAGCAGACTTCATTCTTTCCTTACCACAGTGTATCCTATCTTCATTCACTTATTCATTCAAACCACATAGTTTTATAGTAAACCTAAGGCCATAGCCATAGCAGTATAACAATCATACAGAAAGATGGCTGGCACTGCAAAAATTCTAGCAAGGTGCATCAAGGAGCACACCAAAGCGCCCCAAACGAAAGAACTGTGTGATCTGTATAAATAAATAAATACATGCGAAATTTACCGAAAATGAATCTGTACTTCATTCATAAGCATTTACAATGTATTACACAAGTACTACATAAAGTACATGGCGAGCATACTATAACAAGAGCCAAACCCAAAAACCCTTTTATTTTTGGAAGATTTTGAATGTGCTCATGCGTGTAGACGTACAGCACTGTATGTAGTTATCAATCAAATAAACAATCACTATAGAGATCAGTACATTCAGATTCATTCATTTATTCATCACATTAGTGTATGTCATTCTTATAGATAGCTTTGTGCTAAACTTGATTATTCAATCTGCACAAATAGCTACAGTGGGGAAAAAAAGTATTTAGTCAGCCACCAGTTGTGCAAGTTCTCCCACTTAAAAAGATGAGGCCGGTCTGTAATTGTCATCATAGGTAGACCTCAACTATGAGAGACAAAATGAGAAAACAAATCCAGAAAATCACATTGTCTGATTTTTAAAGAATTTTTTGCAAATTATGGTGGAAAATAAGTATTTGGTCAATAACAAAAGTTCATCTCAATACTTTGTTATATATCCTTTGTTGGCAATGACAGAGGTCAAACGTTTTCTGTAAGTCTTCACAAGGTTGGCACACACTGTTGCTGGTATGTTGGCCCATTCCTCCATGCAGATCTCCTCTAGAGCAGGGATGTTTTGGGGCTGTCGCTGGACAACACGGACTTTCAACTCCCTCCAAAGGATTTCTATGGGCAGGGTCGGACTGGCCCACCGGGGAACCGGTGAATCCCCCGATGGGCCCCGAGCCCCGACTATATTTAGGCCTCATTTTGCCAATGCAAAAGTATGGGGTCCGATCGGGACGGTCAGGGGCCAGATCAGGCCCCTGACCATCCCGATCGGGCCCCTGACCAATGGACAGTGGCGTAAGGATCGTGGTCGCAGGGGGTGCGACTGCGACCAGAGGGGTACGGGGCCCGCGGCCAGCTGGGAAGTGGCCGGCGCCCCGGACTACCATGATAGTGGTCGGGGAAAACCTGGTTCCCTGACCGCTACACCTATTGTTGATGGAAAGGGTATGCCAGCCCAGGGAAAGTGACAAAAAAAAACAAAAAAACTCACCTTTCCTGGGCTCAGCATCGTCTCCGGCACTTTTCTGGCCTCACTGCAGGGGCCTGTGGTTAGGCCCCAGTGGTGACATGGGTGCGCCAGCGTAATGACGTCAATACGCCCGATGTGACTGCAGAGGTCCAATCAAAGGCCCAGCGGTGACGTCTGGGGCACAGGACGTGGGGACCAAGGGACCAAGGAAGATGGGAAAGACAGCAGGACGAAGCAGGATGCCCTGGAGAGGTAAGACAAGGTGAGTATAAGTGTTTGTTATTTTTAATCACTTTTCCTGGGCCTCTACTTATTATATTCTGGGGTCTGAGGAGACCCCAAAGTATAATAATAGCACTGGCTCTGGGGGGGAAGGGGGCACTGTGGAGCATGTAATAGTGTGTGGCGGCCACTGTGGGCATATAATACTGTGTGAGGGCCACTGAGGAGTATATAAAACTGTGTGGGGGCCACTGTGGGCATAAAATACTGTGTGGGGGCCATTGTGGGCATAAAATACTGTGTGGGGGCCACTGTGGGCATAAAATACTGTGTGGGGGCCACTGTGAGCATATAATACTGTGTGGAGGCCACTGCGGAGCATATAATGCTGTGTGGGGGTCCACTGCGGAGCATATTATACTTTCCCAGTATTGTTTACATGCTGGGTGCTGCGATGCTCACTCACCGTATTCTTGATAACTGCGGTTGTGGGTACTAAAGCTGTATCCCTTTCAAGTATCTGAGATATCGCTGCAGCACCCGTAACCGTCACTATCAAGAATTCTCTCTAGGGTGGGGGTAGGGGTCCCGGACAAAAGTTTGTACTAGGCCCACAAGTCCTTAGTTACGCCTCTGCCAATGCATTTGGAGGCCAATAGCCTGGGGGACATTAAAGGGGTTGTGCAGGATAACATTTCTTTTTTTTTTAATTATACATGTAAAAAAAAAAAAAAAAAAACCTTCTCTCCTGTCCCCAGTATCTCCCAGCGTGGTTTAGTGGTTTAGCCTGCAGCTCTGTTTTCTTCCAGCACAAGTACCCCCTGCACGTGACTACCTGTGACGTCACGTGACCCCTGAGGCCAATCAGTGGCCTAAGGGATGGGACCTGGGACGTCACAGACAGTGAGGACTTCTGGCAAAGGAAGACAGCGGAGCTGCAGGACCGGACTGTGCTGGGACCTGCTGACACCAGAGGACCGGGGATAGGTGAGTATGTTTAGTATGTTTTTGTTTTTTTGGGGGAGGGGTTCACCTCCCCAAGACTAATTATAAAAAAGAAAAAAATTATACTGGACAACCTCTTTAAAGTGTGGCTCATTAGAGGGGTATATTAAAGGCGTTGTCCAGGCATAATTTGTTATGGTTTATCCTCAGGATAGGCCATAGATACCTGACCTGTTGGGGCCGACCCCGGACCGATCAGCTGTATGGAGCCACTTCTGGCACCTGTCCTGTACACAATACGGGGCCGGAAGCAGAAAGCTCTGTCCACTGTATATTAGCCGGGCACCTTCACTGCATCTCAGCACTTATTGAAGTCAGTGGGAGCTGAGCTGCAGTGACGGCACAAGGCAACTATACAGCGGATGGAGCTTTCTGCTGCCGGCCCTGTATTGTGTACAGAACGGGCGCCGGAAGTGACGCTGTACAGCTGATGGTACCGTGTGTCAGCCCCCTACCCATCACTTCTCCCACACAATATAATGGCCCCATCACTGTTCCCCATACAGTTTGGGGGACTAGTGAAGAGGCCACTGTATGGGGGGACCAGTGAAGTGGCTATAAAAAAATTTGGCCCAGACAACCGCTTAAAAGAGGTTGTCTATTAACTGCAGCAACCACTGTGGCGGCCGCCAGGGAGGTGTAAAAATAAAAAAAAATTTAAAAAAGCATACTCACCTGTCCCCAGCACCCCTTTGTCCCCTGCCTGTGTCGGTTCGCTCTCATGGTGGCGCCTCATTTCTGGAAATCCTGCACCTAATTGGTCTTAGCGGTCCCATGAGGTGCAGGACTCCCAGCAGGAAGGCTTCGGCACGAGACTGAATGGACACTGGCAGCGGACAACGGAGTGCTGGGGACAGGTGAGTATGCTTTTTTATTTATTTTACACCTCCCGCCTGGGACTTGGGTTGCGCCAATTCCTGGACATCCTCTTCAAAGTATTTATCCATCTTTCTAACATTGATGGCCTGTGCTTAGGATAGGCCAGCAATATTACATCTGCGATGTAATGATGATCTACAGGTAATGGTAACAATTCTAGGAGCCACGCTGTTCACTTGCCATACAGGGCGTAGCAGTAGGTTTAGGTAGTGTAGTGGTGCACATGGTATGGCAGGTGAGCAGCATAGCTCCCGACATGTTATTACCTTTAGCCGCCCTGTCTAGGTACCGCTGATCTGCAGGGGTCCTGATGGTGGGCCCCTAGAAGCAATTCCACTGGTGGGCCCTAGACATCCCAGTCTGACACTGTCTATAGGGTTGAGATCTGGAGACTGGCTAGGCCACTCCAGGACCTTGAAATGCTTCTTACAAAGCCACTCCTTCATTGTCCTGGTGGTGTGCTTGGGATCATTGTCATGCTGAAAGACCCAGCCATGTTTCATCTTCAATGCCCTTGCTGATGGAAGGAGGTTTGCACTCAAAATCTCACGATACATGGCCCCATTCATTCTTTCATGTACTTGGATCAGTCGTCCTGGTCCCTTTGCAGAGAAACAGCCCCAAAGCATGATGTTGCCACCCCCATGCTTCACAGTCAGTATGGTGTTCTTTGGATGCAACTCAGCATTCACTCTCCTCCAAACACGACGAGTTGTGTTTCTACCAAACAGTTCTACTTTGGTTTCATCTGACCATATGACATTCTCCCAATACTCTTCTGGAACATCCAAATGCTCTCTAGCAAACTTCAGACGGGCCCGGATATGTACTGGCTTAACACTAGAAGTCCCAGAGAGGGGTCATTTAACACTAGAAGTCCCAGAAATTTCGAGCTCCCCCTTGAAGTCCTGAAAGAGGGTCAAATGACCCTTAGTCCAAACAGACAACTCTGATGGCTCCAATTAGCATCCTTTCATTTGTAAATGTGGCCATTGTCTGAGGAATCTGCAGGGGGCAATTGTGTTGATCCACCTCAGGTCTTGTAAGAGAGTGTAAACAAAAGATGTAAGCTGCTCCTGAGTGTGTCTGCCCATCCCCCAGCTGCATTGTTGTGCTGGGAATATGCATAAGGTTGCTAACACCTTAGCAAATTTGCATGCAGCCTTTTGTGCTGTGGGGGATAAATAGGTGACTGCTTCACCTATTTTGTTCACAAGAAACAAAATGCAGAGAAGGCACACCATTCAACAGGCATTGGAACTGATCCTGAGCAACACCAACCCTTCTGACTCAGATGGAGAAGACATAGTCCTTCAACTGGATTCGGACTCTGAGCTGTCTTCAGGTTAGATTTTTCAAATTACCGATTTTTATTTCCTATCTTTTTTATTTAGAACCAAAACAAAATGTTAATTTGAAATTATTTATCTTGCAGATGAGGAGACTCCTCCTCTACCAAAAAAGAGAGCTCGGTTGGCGAGTGAGCCGACAGAGACCGCAAAAGATGACACAGTGTGGCGTGAAGTAGAAGTGGGGACACGTCTCCATTTCACCCCAATAGAACCGTACCCTACAGATGGAGAGCCAAGTGCTAAGGCCAGACGAAGTGTCCGGAGTCGCCTTCAGAGCTTCCTCTGTTTTATCACTCTTGACATGCTTCGTAGCATTCAAGAATGGACTACTCAACATGCACGTCACACGGAGCAGGTGGATTGGTTCATGGGTCTCCCGGAACTAATGGCATTTATTTCAATCATTATCTTGCGGGGGGTGACCAAGGTTCCATCACTACGTGACAGCTGGTCAGCAAACCTGGCAAACCCAAGGATCATTGCAACTATGACCCGAAACCGCTTCCAAGACATTATGCAACACCTACGCTTTGATGACATGTTCACACGCAGTGAGCGAGTGGAGACCGATAAGTTTTCTGCAATCTCCGATGTGTGGAGATCGTTTGTCACCATCATTGTCACTTGATGTAAAGAAATTGTCCATGGTTACAGTTCTGCCCTTGTCCATGAATGGTTCCATCAGCCTCATCACTACAGTTTCGGACAGTCTCTCCCCGCTGGGACGACTGGGGTCCTTGCCAAGATATGGGAGGACATTACAGATGTACTTTGATTTCAAGTCGCAAGCCACCCAAAACTTGATGCCAAACTTGTCTGGTTTTGTTGCAATGTATTACAGAAAACAGCAGCGAGTCTTTGACGGGAAAAGCTGTTCATCAATAGTGATGTTTCGACCAGGGTTGTAGGATGCGATGCAGTTGGTGACAAACGATCTCCACACATCGGAGATTGCAGCAAACTTATCAGTCTCCACTCGCTCACTGCGTGTGAACATGTCATCAAAGCGTAGGTGTTGCATGATGTCTTGGAAGCGGTTTCGGGTCATAGTTGCAATGATCCTTGGGTTTGCCAGGTTTGCTGACCAGCTGTCACGTAGTGATGGAACATTGGTCACCCCCCGCAAGATAATGACTGAAATAAATGCCATTAGTTCCGGAAGACCCATGAACCAATCCACCTGCTCCGTGTGACGTGCATGTTGAGTAGTCCATTCTTGAATGCTACGAAGCATGTCAAGAGTGATAAAACAGAGGAAGCTCTGAAGGCGACTCCGGACACTTCGTCTGGCCTTAGCACTTGGCTCTCCATCTGTAGGGTACGGTTCTATTGGGGTGAAATGGAGATGTTTCCCCACTTCTAATTCACGCCACACTGTGCCATCTTTTGCGGTCTCTGTCGGCTCACTCGCCAACCGAGCTCTCTTTTTTGGTAGAGGAGGAGTCTCCTCATCTGCAAGATAAATAATTTCAAATTAACATTTTGTTTTGGTTCTAAATAAAAAAGATAGGAAATAAAAATCGGTAATTTGAAAAATCTAACCTGAAGACAGCTCAGAGTCCGAATCCAGTTGAAGGACTATGTCTTCTCCATCTGAGTCAGAAGGGTTGGTGTTGCTCAGGATCAGTTCCAATGCCTGTTGAATGGTGTGCCTTCTCTGCATTTTGTTTCTTGTGAACAAAATAGGTGAAGCAGTCACCTATTTATCCCCCAGAGCACAAAAGGCTGCATGCAAATTTGCTAAGGTGTTAGCAACCTTATGCATATTCCCAGCACAACAATGCAGCTGGGGGATGGGCAGACACACTCAGTAGCAGCTTACATTCTTTTGTTTACACTCTCTTACAAGACCTGAGGTGGATCAACACAATTGCCCCCTGCAGATTCCTCAGACAATGGCCACATTTACAAATGAAAGGATGCTAATTGGAGCCATCAGAGTTGTCTGTTTGGACTAAGGGTCATTTGACCCTCTTTCAGGACTTCAAGGGGGAGCTCGAAATTTCTGGGACTTCTAATGTTAAGCAGGGGGACACGTCTGGCACTGCAGGATCTGAGTCCCTGGCGGCGTAGTGTGTTACTGACGGTAGCCTTTGTTATGTTAGTCCCAGCTTTCTGCAGGTCATTCACTAGGTCCCCCCGTGTGGTTCTGGGAGTTTTGCTCACCTTTCTTGTGATCATTTTGACCCCACGGGGTGAGATCTTGCGTGGAGCCCCTGATGGAGGGAGATTATCAGTGGTCTTGTATTTCTTCCATTTTCTAATTATTGCTCCCACAGTTGATTTCTTCACACCAAGCTGCTTGCCTATTGCAGATTCAGTCTTCCCAGCCTTGTGCAGGTCTACAATGTTGTTTCTGGTGTCCTTCCACAGCTCTTTGGTCTTCACCATAGTGGAGTTTGGAGTGTGACTGTTTGAGGTTGTGGACAGGTGTCTTTTATACTGATAACAATGTCAAACAGGTGCCATTACTACAGGTAATGAGTGGAGGGACAGAGGAGCCTCTTAAAGAAGAAGCTACAGGTCTGTGAGAGCCAGAAATCTTGTTTGTTTGTAGGTGACCAAATACTTATTTTCCACCATAATTTGCAAATAAATTCATAAAAATTCAGACAATGTGATTTTCTAGATATGTTTTCTCATTTTGTCTCTCATAGTTGAGGTCTACCTATGATGACAATTACAGGCCGGCCTCATCTTTTTAAGTGGGAGAACTTGCACAATTGGTGGCTGACTAAATACTTTTTTCCCCACTGTATATATCACAATTCAGTTCATTCAACTATTCATTCATTCATTCATTCATTATTCGTTTGTTCATTCATTCATTTCTTATGTTTCATTTAAAAGGGTTTTCCAGAACTTCTAAATTAATATCACAGACTGCCACCTCCGCTTCTCAGGCCATGTGATGTCACGTTCACCGATCACATGATCTGATCGCAGCTCAGTCCCATTCAATTGAATGGGCTGAGCTGTGATACCAAGCACAACCACTATGTATAGCACCGTGCTTGGTAACTACTGAAGAGGCTGCAGTGCTCACCCAAAAACTACAGTCTCTTCAAACAGCTGATCAGACCTCAGCCAATCTTTATTTGATAATCTTGTCTAAGGATAGGTCATCAGTTACTTAGCCTGGAAAACGCCTTTAATTCGCATATATATCAAATTGTATGTGTTATTAGCTATTTGGTAATACAATATAAAGTCCACAGGTACAGCAGATGATGTGTAAACCTTCCATTCCTACATTGATTTTTCAAGGAAAGGATTGTTCCCACTTCAAAAATGGCTGCCAGGTCTATAAGGCATGCTTACAACCACCACCATCTTTACTATGGGCAAAAAAAAATGACTTTGCTACTTGTGATTAAAATTTAAGTTCTTTTACTTCATTCTGAGGTATGGTATCCAGCCTATTCAATTTGATGAGGAAATGGAAATTCCCACTTCAAATATGGCCGCCGGTTATAGAGTCCTGTATAAGGAGCTGTGTGTCTGACAAGGAGTGGCCGTGCTCGTATTACATGTGTCACCGGTGGACAGTGTGAGCTCATGGCTATATGTAGCCGCAGTTACACAAGTCTCACATAATAACTTACTCTTATCACTCCCTGGTTATGAATGAAACTTTACCAAATGTAGCAGTCCTGCAGCTCAGGTATTCTGCTGGGTGGAGTAGTCCTTACATGGCAGAGCTGGCAGGATAGGAGTAGTGATAGAAACACTTACAAGAACTAGAATCCTGCTCTAAGGAACTAATATACATAACCCTCGAGTCGTCCTCTCCTGTCACCTTGTTATAAATTATGCCCAGTTGTTTCTCAGTTATATCTGTGTCTAGGAAAGCTGGGTGATGCGACTATGCCTGTTTCAATACTGAAGCAAACTTCGTACTTTGGCAGCAGTTCCAGTAAAAGGACACTGTGAATGCCGGGCGTCAATCCCTAACATCGGCAATGTTGGCTGTTATCCTGCTTTCCCAGAAATAGATAGAAATTTTATTGTTCTGATATAGATGTTAGAAGTCAAAGCGCCTACCGCAACTATGTTGTAATAAGCTGGCCTCCATTGTGACGACTATTTTAGTCGCAAGTGGGATTAAATAGTACATTTTTTACCACTTATGTGGCGAAAGGGATTTCATGTCCCCCGCCATAGTGTAGAAATAATTTAATTGTACAGTGGGGGGAATTTATTAAGACTGACTTTCTAAGCTCGTCTTATTAAGGCCCCGACTGGTGTGAGGTGGAACTGAATTATCAACAGGTCCTAATAAATCAGGCACACGCCCTTGTGCCAGGATGGGAATATACGGCAGTCAGATACTGGCGTAGGTTTCCTATATTATTCATGCTAGTTTCCTGGCATGGATTATAATAAATATGTTGGGCCGAGTCGTCCTCTACCCAGCCCACCATGCTTTGTGCCGTGCTCTGCCCACATTCACAGAAAGTGGTGAGCAAGGCACAGAACTTATCCCAGAAAATTGGCATAGATGGGTTGATATATTTCTGCCAGTGTATGGGTAAGGGTGGGTTCACACTTGCGCTGGAGTCTGTCCGCCGCGAATCCGACTGAAAATCTCAGAAAACTGTATAGGGACTGGATAGGGAAAGGTTTGCGACGCATTGCTTAAAAACCCATTAATTTGAATGGGTTTTAAAGCAATGTGCGGGTGTGCGCTTACACCCTCTGCGCCGCGAAGCCAGTTTTTTTTCGCTGGAAACAAAGTCCTGCATGTCCAAATGAATGGGTTTTTAAGCAATGCATCGCAAACCTTTCCCTATCCAGTCCCTATACAGTTTTCCAAGATTTTCAGTTGGATTCGCGGCGGACGGACTCCGGCGCAAGTGTGAACCCACCCACTTTTGCCATAGGGCCAATGGTGCTCTTGCCCCCTTGGGATAGCGGAACAGTCCTGCATTTGCTGTCCCGCTGTCGTAGGCTGGGGGTCTGGGTTGCCCCAACTCATCAGCTTCACCATCTGGCCACTGTCTCGGAGCAGGAGGCACAATGTGGTGACATCACGCCTGTTGCTCCTTGAAAACTCAAGCAGAGACAGGAGTGAATAGGGGATTGAGTAAAGGTGAATATTAAGGGTTTTTGTTCTCTTTGATATATACAGTAGGGGTAACTGATGGGGGAACTTAAAACAGTGGGGGCAACCAGGAGGCGACTTGAAACTGTAAGGGAAACCTGGAGGGGGGCATGACACTGTGAGGGCAACCTGAGGGGGACATGATACTGTGGGGGCAACCTGAGGGGGACATGACACTGTGGGGGCAACCTGAGGGGGACATGACACTGTGTAGGCAACCTAGGATGTGGGGGGACATGAAGCTGTGGGGCAACCTGGATGGGGGGCATGAAACTGTGGGTCACCTGGAGGGGGGGGCATGAAACTGTGGGGGCAACCTGGAGGGTGGACATGAAACTGTGGGGGCAACTGGACTGGGAAATGAAAACGTGGGGGGCAATTAGAGGTGAAGATATTATAATTTAATGTCTGAGGGGCCTCGGGGGGATGGGACAGATTAATGTCCGAGGGGCCACGGCGATGGGGACAGGTTAAAGTGTGATGCATGCAGGGGCATTTGACTGTGTGATGAGCTATTGAGAGGCAATATCTGGTATAGGGGCCACTAGCGAAGCATTACACTGTGTGAGGGCCACTAAGGGGCCTTATACTATGTGGGGGCCATTGAGAGAGCATTATAATTTGTGCAGGTCCCATATTTCTAAGTGGTGGTGATGGGTGGGGGGGGGGCAACTATTGAAACCTTTGCACAGGACCACCAATGTGTTAAAACGGCCGTGGTAAATAACACGTACAGCACTAAGTTTTTCTAGTACCCCTGAGAGTGTTCTACACTATTGTATGCTGTAAACCCATTTAAGGTGTGATTCGTAACAAACTTGTTTGATCCGAAACAATTCAGGGATCCGAACCGATTGAACCCAAAATGAATCTTGAGGGTTTTGCCCATCTCTGCAAACTTTCTAATATCAGGATGAAGTCTAAGGCTAACCCTGAAGGCTTCACCAGAGCCTACTGCAAGGCAGGTTAGACTTTGACCAGCGAGACTTTTTCAATTTTTGGCTGATGGATTGAACAGGGCTCATTTGGATGCTCAAAGCTTGGGATATGTTTTTATAACCTAACCCTGCTTTAAACTTCTCAACTTTATCTCTGACCTTTCTGGTGAGTTCCTTGGTCTTCATGATGCTGTTTGTTCACTAAGTGTTTTCTAACAAACCACTGAGGCCTTCACAGAACAGGAGTATTAATAGTGAGGCTAAATTACACACAGCCGGACTCTATTAACTAATTAAGTGAGTTCTGAAGACAATTGTGTACACTGGATTTTATTTAGGGGTATCAGAGTACAGGGAGCTGAAGACTTTTGCACATAAGACTTTACAGATTTTTATTTGATTAAAATTTTGAAAACCATGTATCATTTTTGTTCCACTTCACAATTATCTGCTACTTTGTGTTGGACTATCACTTAAAATCTCAATAAAATACATTTATATTTGTGGTTGTAAGGTGACAAAATGTGAAAACGTTCAAGGGGAATGAATACTTTTGCAAGCCACTGTATATCAATTGTAGTTGATGAGTAAATATATATCCTTTAAATAAAGAGAATATACTTCTCAGAAGACATTAAAGCAAAATCTTTATTAAGTAGTGTTTTATAAAATAGATGGTATCTTATGATATACTGACCTGATGATATCCTATTGTATACTGACCTCTAGTGTAAAAATGTTGTATTACATTTGATTCAGGTTTTCTGTATTATAAACGTGGTTTGTTTTGCCGCATTTTTATCAAAAACAGGTAAACCATACTCTAAGGCAGTGGTTCTTAACCTTGTTTGAGGTACCGAACCCATCAGTTTCATATGCACATTCACCGAACCCTTCTTTAGTGATAAATCAAATGTGATTTTTTCCAAATTCAAGACATAGGTATGTATATGCACTCTATTCTGTCACTGACGGTGTCATTTGAAAGAGGAATTTGGGATAATTTACCTTCAGCCGCTGTTCCGAGTATCAGATTCACCATCTTTAACGCTGCTGGTTTCATGAGTGTTTCACCGATGGTGTGCGGCTTGCCCTGCTTTGCGATCAGGTAAGCAACTTCGTACGATGCGGTGAGGATCGGTTTCTTCACGGGTACAAATCCAAGAGCAGGCAGAGTGGCCCTTTCATCGAATCTGGCTCTTTTCACCTTGAATTCAGCAAGCGTTTTGTTCTTATATTCCCCATCTCCATGCAGCTTCAAGAAGTGTTCCTTCAGTTTTGCCGGTGCGAGACTAGAGTTGCTCAACTTAGCATTGCAAATCATGCAGATAGGACGCTGACTCCCATCACGTTCCGTGATACATGTGAATCCATGTTGTACATACAGTGCTGGCCAAAAGTATTGGCACCCCTGCAATTCTGTCAGATAATACTCAATTTCTTCCAGAAAGTGATTGCAATCACAAATGCTTTGGTAATAATATCTTCATTTATTTTGCTTGCAATGAAAAAACACAAAAGAGAATGAAAAAAAAAGTCAAATCATTGATCATTTTACACAAAACTCCAAAAATGGGCCGGACAAAAGTATTAGCACCCTCAGCCTAATACTTGGTAGCACAACCTTTAGACAAAATAACTGCGAACAACCGCTTCCGGTAACCATCAATGAGTTTCTTACAATGCTCTTCTGGAATTTCTCCAGGTCCCTGAGATTTGAAGGGTGCCTTCTCCAAACTGCCATTTTGAGATCTCTCCACAGGTGTTCTATGGGATTCAGGTCTGGACTCATTGCTGGCCACTTTAGAAGTCTCCAGTGCTTTCTCTCAAACCATTTTCTAGTGCTTTTTGAAGTGTGTTTTGGGTCATTGTCCTGCTGGAAGACCCATGACCTCTGAGGGAGACCCAGCTTTCTCACACTGGGCCCTACATTATGCTGCAGAATTTGTTGGTAGTCTTCAGACTTCATAATGCCATGCACACGGTCAAGCAGTCCAGTGCCAGAGGCAGCAAAGCAACCCCAAAACATCAGGGAACCTCCGCCATGTTTGACTGTAGGGACCGTGTTCTTTTCTTTGAAGGCCTCTTTTTTTCTCCTGTAAACTCTATGTTGATGCCTTTTCCCAAAAAGCTCTACTTTTGTCTCATCTGACCAGAGAACATTCTTCCAAAAAGTTTTTGGCTTTCTCAGGTAAGTTTTGGCAAACTCCAGCCTGGCTTTTTTATGTCTCTGGGTCAGAAGTGGGGTCTTCCTGGGTATCCTACCATAGAGTCCCTTTTCATTCAGACGCCGACGGATAGTACGGGTTGACACTGCTGTACCCTCGGCAGCTAGAACTTGTTTGGATGTTAGTCGAGGTTCTTTAGCCACACTCTTTCGTTGAAATCTCTCGTCAATTTTTCTTTTTCGTCCACATCTAGGGAGGTTAGCCACAGTGCCATGGGCTTTAAACTTCTTGATGACACTGCGCACGGTAGACACAGGAACATTCAGGTCTTTGGAGATGGACTTGTAGCCCTGAGATTGCTCATGCTTCCTCACAATTTTGCTTCTCAAGTCCTCAGACAGTTCTTTGGTCTTCTTTCTTTTCTCCATGCTCAATGTGGTACACACAAGGACACAGGACAGAGGTTGAGTCAACTTTAATCCATTTCAACTGGCTGCAAATGTGATTTAGTTATTGCCATCACCTGTTATGTGCCACAGGTAAGTAACAGGTGCTGTTAATTACACAAATTAGAGAAGCATCACATGATTTTTCAAAGGGTGCCAATACTTTTGTCCACCCCTTTTTATGTTTAGTGTGGAATTATATCCAATTTGGCTTTTTGACAATTCTTTTTGTGGTTTTCCATTGACGACAAATTAAATGAAGATATTATTACCAAAGCATTTGTGATTGCAATCATTTTCTGGAAGAAATTGAATATTATCTGACAGAATTGCAGGGGTGCCAATACTTTTGGCCAGCACTGTATGTACCCGAATCCTTGACCGGAGTGAGGTGGCTGTGAGTGAGTCTATCTCTTAAGTTCCTCCCTCTCCTATATGTAATAGAGGGGTGTCTAGTAAGATTTCTGTAAATCCTTATCAAGAAGGAGAATCCCCCAGAAGGAGCCAAGTAGCTGTTTTACTTCCAAATCTCTAGTGTCATAGGTACCAATGAGTCTGATCAAATTGTCCTTCTCCTTGGGAACCCCTGGCACCAATAACTCCTTCCCGTTTCTAGACGTAGCATGTTGGTGGGCCTGTTGAAGTATGTGGGATGGATACCCTCTCTTCCTAAACCTACACTCCAGATCCATAGCCATTCGTTCAAAATCCTCCAGTTGAGAGCAATTTCTCCTCATCCTCAAAAATTGTCCCTTTGGTATTCCCTTCTTCAGAGGGATAGGATGGAAGTTATCCCACATTAACAAACTGTTTGTAGCAGTGGATTTGCGAAATACAGAGGAACCAATAGACCCATCCTTCATCATTTTAATCCTCAGGTCCAAAAAGAAAATTTCAGAGGCATTAATTCCTGCAGTAAATTACAGATTCAATTTGTTCTTGTTCAAAATCTCTACAAATGACCAGAAAGATGAGGAGGTACCATTCCAAAAAACAAGAACATCATCGATATACCGTAACCATAGCAATACCGATGATGTCCATTCCTCCAGCTCTTCTGAGAACACAATGTGCTCCTCCCACCAGCCCAGGAACAGATTCACATACGTGGGGGCTGCTGGACCCCCCATCGCCATTCCCTGGAGCTGATAGAAGAAGCGCCCATTGAAGATAAAATAATTTCTCCTTAAGATGAAATCTAAGAGCTGGAGTATAAAGGAATTATGGTTGGTACACTGGTTCCCCCTGGTATTCAGGAAGTGCCGCACAGCCCCACAAAAATACCATTATAAAACCTTCAGACAAAGGAGGTAACGTGGTGTTGATGGCTAGATCTCACTATGTGGAAATGTGTGAGACTATACTGTTACATCATGACTCCTATAAAGTTCTTGAGAGGGACCCCACGAACTGTTTTGTGAATGAATTGGAGGGTATTCTCTTGGAGGCTCTGGAAAAGGGTTTAATTGATAAAAATGAGTACTGCTTTATGAAGGCAGAACATCCTCAAATTGCTACATTCTATGCCTTACCAAAGGTACATAAGGGATTGATCCCCTTAAGGGGTGTCCAATAGTCTCGGGCATAGGAAGTGTAACCCAGCACATTAGTACCTATGTAGATGTGGTACTGCGACCTTTTGTGCTGGCTCTGCCTTCCTATGTCTGGGACACTATGGACATCCTGAGACATTTGGAGGATTTGGCCCTTCCACTGGAGACTATGATAGCCAGTCTTGATTTGGAGGTGCTGTACAGCTTCATACCCCATGAGTTGGGGTGTGGGGCTGTGTTGCATTTCCTGAATACCAGGGGTAATCAGTGTACTGACCATAATTCCTTTATACTCCAGCTGTTAGATTTCATCTTAAGGAGAAATTATTTTATCTTCAACGGGCGCTTCTTCCACCAGCTCCAGGGAACTGTAATGGGGAGTCCAGCAGCCCCCACGTATGCGAATCTGTTCCTGGGCTTGTGGGAGGAGCGCATTGTGTTCTCAGAAGAGCTGGAGGAATGGACATCATCGGTATTGCTATGGTTACGGTATATCGATGATGTTCTTGTTTTTTGGAATGGTACTTCCTCGTCTTTCTGGTCATTTGTAGAGGTTTTGAACAAGAATGAACTGAATCTGAAATTTACTGCAGAAATGAATTTCTCTGAAATTTTCTTTTTGGACCTGAGGATAAAAAATAATGAAGGATGGGTCTATTGGTTCCTCTGTATTTCGAAAATCCACTGCTACAAAGAGTGTGTTAATGTGTGATAGCTTCCATCCTATCCCTCTTAAGAAGGAAATACCAAAGGGACAATTTTTGAGGATGAGGAGAAATTGTTCTCAACTGGAGGATTTTGGACAAATGGCTATGGATCTGGAGTGTAGGTTTAGGCAGAGAGGGTATCCGTCCCACATACTTCAACAGGCCCAACCACATTCTATCTCTAGAAACGGGAAGGAGTTATTGGTGCCAGGGGATCCCAAGGAGAAGGACAATTTGATCAGACTCATTGGTACCTATGACACTAGATATTTGCAAGTAAAACAGCTACTTGGCTCCTTCTGGGGGATTCTCCTTCTTGATGAGGATTTACAGAGACATCTTACCAGATACCACTCTATTACATATAGTAGGGGTAGGAACTTAAGAGATAGACTCACTCACAGCCACCTCGCTTCGGTCAAGGATTCGGATACATAGCTGAGGAGAGACATCTCGGTGGGTATGTTTAGATGCGGATGCTGTAAAACATGTGAGTTTGTTACAAAGGAGGAGTTTTTCTGTAGTGCATAAACAGGATCCTCCTTTGTTATTCGTGATTTCATCAACTGTAAAAGTTCTGGTCTGGTCTATCTAGCTACATGTAGCTGTCTAAAAAACTATGTGGGTAAAACCACTAGGGAGTTTAGGAGAAGAATCCTCGAACACGTGGGCAATATAAACAGAAAGGAGGATCAACCAATTAGTCGACACATATGGGAGGCACATGGAGGGGACCCAAAGTCTATATCCTTCGAGGGCATTGAAATAATTAGACCATCTATACGCTGTGGAGATCTGAATAGGAGAATTCTTCAGAAGGAAGCCAGGTGGACATATAGGTTATAGTGTGTTAAACCCTTGAGATTAAATGAGGTTATATCATTTACCTCTTTTATCTAATTTGTGATCTATGATGGGGTATTTTGACTAACCCTGTTTTTGCTCACCTTGAGTGGGGAAATCTGCGACACTTTCTTCGTTTCCCTGTTTTTCCTTTTCTCCCCTCCCCTTCCCATTTTTTCCTTCTTCTCCTCTCCCCTTCCCCATATTCTCTTTTATTCTTCCCCTTGGCATTATTGTTCTAATAATGGGCCTATTGGAATGGCTTTATGTAGTCATCTTTTGGGGTTGTTCTGTGGTTTTAGGGTTTGTACTAGCATTGATGGTTCTATATGTACAGTAATTGGCTATATTTTCATGAGTGGGGTATCCCCCCCTCCTTTTATCCTATGTTGCACCGTCTGATCATTACCGATACGGTGCAGTATTGTTGGAGTGTAGTTATCTTTGGTTAGGGCATTAGTTTAGGGTCACCCCATGTATTTAGAGCGTGGCAGCGGTTTTGCGTTGCGATTAGTTTGGGCCTTATATAAATCCTTACTTGCGTCCTTGGTTGATATACATTTGTGATGCCTGTTATTACGATCAATTATATGCACATCGGTCACTCTGGTTACTGGTTAGACATTGATTACGCTATTAACGTAGTCTTACCCAATCACACTGGCTTCTTCAGAACATAGGGGATGCGTGATAACGTCCCGTTACCATACCTACCAGCCTCGGTCACATTCACCTATCAGGATGGGGAGGGCGGAGCTAATTTGACATGCCCCCTTTGTGAAGAGACGAGCGCTTTGGTAGGTAGGTTAAACCCTGGTCCCGGGTATAAAGGGACCCGCTGTATACTTTGCGGACAGCTGCACTTCATTAGTACCCATGTCCACCATCAGGGCGTGGGGAACTGCAGTTCTTACTGCAAATCTTGATAGGGCTATACTTTTTTGGTTATTTAGCAGAATCTCCTGAGGAACTCAGTTATTATATCTACTGGGGGAAACGCGTTGAGAGGAGCTACTTGATTAGATATGAATGGCTACATTGTTCTTATTATCACCCTTACACCAATAACTATGGGATCACTTATTTAAATATGGGGTCACCTGCTACATGTTGGCAAGGATTTTATTAGGCTGAGACTAGTCAACTTAGGTGCAGATGTATAACATATAGGTGCAAAGTCGGATTAAGCTCCAATTTATACCCGTGGCTTCTTAATCAAAATATACCTCCTGCTTTTTTAGTATATCTATAAGGGGTTATGGTTATGAAAGCTGCACGGGTTATTTGGAGTTAGACTGTTATTTATTGATGGTGAATGACCCAGGAATATCGTTGGGTCTTCCCTTTAATTAATAGGTGTACCCCTTTGTTTGAAGTAGCCACTCAGACCTTTTTGTGAGAATGATCATAGCACATTACCCACAGAGAATTATGTTGAGGGTCTTTTTTGTATTTGTGAGTTAGTTCATTCTGACTCATAGATTGAGACGTGAATTGGTCGAGCTATATATTAAGACTCCATTCACATTCCCTATGTTTGGGCGGTATTTCTACCTATTCCAGAGGGTAACAGTGGGGTTGTGTTTTGATTAGCAACAACTACCCTATCTCTATGTGTAGCGGTACCACTTCTTAGGGCGGACATTATTAGTGGGCAATGGTAGCTAGTACAGTTTGTTTTTATGGTCATCTTATATACTGTGCTATCTCTTCACTTTTAGTGTCACGGCAGTATACCCAGTACATCCAGGGATACGCCAATAATCATTTTATATTATATCTGGGACTATATACATTTTTAATGCATATCAGTAAAGGTTTTTTATTTTATACATATTAGCCATTTCCCAGTGATATTAGTTATTCACTGTAACAATATTTATTTTTCTGTACTTTACCTTTAATCAGGGTAAATTTAACCACTGAAATCTAGGTCTATAATTTATATGTTAACATAAAAAGGTGTGATTTTTTTTTTTTTTTTTTAGAGATGAAATATGAGCTTTTGCCACTTCTTACAGAGACCTACAGGAAGATAGCATTGAAGGAGGTCAGGGCAATAGGAGTCCCACTATTCACTAAGGCCTTAGTCACACGACAGTGCCATTTTTCATGGACCTAATGTGACCATGTTGGTCTGTTAAAGCCTGTTGAAGGGACTTCACATGACAGTGAATAATGGCTTTGTGATGGCCGTTTTTGCAACAGCCATCATATTGCCGTTTTGAAACCCATCACTGTGATTAAGGCTTGTATATTTCCATAAGCCTCTTTGTTCTCGCCACCACCATTATCTGTAATAATCATGGGCTACAATTTGGCTTCTGGATAGAGATGAGTGAACCAGTTTGGAATAAACCAGATATGGCTCATATAAAATGGACTGAGCCATATTGGAAAACTGTTCTTTGATCAGATGTATCAAAATTTTAAATTCTTTATGGAAACTATGGACGACATGTCCTGCAGACTCAAGAGGAGATGGACCATCCAGCGTTTTATCAGCTTACAGTTCACAAGCGTATGGCATGGGAAGCTTGCACATCTTGAAAGGCACTAGCAATGCTAAGCAGTATATAGAGGATTTAGAACAACATACTGTATGCCCCCATTCAGACAACGTCTTTTTAAGGGATGGACGTGCATATTTCCGCAAGACAATACTAAACCATATACCACATCACACATTGCTTCCTAGAAGCATTCCAGTCCAATAGAAAGCATTTGGCTCATTATGAGGATTGTTGAGCAGTTAGAATTCTACATAAGGAATGAGACAGCATTCCTCTGCCTAAACTCCAGCAATTGATCTCCTCACTTCCCAGACATTTACAGACTGTTCTCAAAAGAAGAGGGGATGCTACACAATGGTAGACATGGCCCAACTTTTTTGAGATGTGATGCTGCCATCAATTTCTAAATGAGTTTATTTTTTCAAATGAAATTGAAAAATGGCTAATATACACTTTCTGATATGTGTTCTATGTTCTATTGTGTAACTTTCAACTTCGGATATGTGTTATATGTTCTATTGTGTAATTTTCACTTTCTAATTTGTGTTCTATGTTCTATTGTGTAACTTTCACCTTCTGATTTGTGTTCTATGTTCTATTGTGTAACTTTCACCTTCTGATATGTGTTCAATGTTCTATTATGTAACTTTCACCTTCGGATATGTGTTCTATGTTCTATTGTGTAACTTTCACTTTCTGATCTGTGTTCTATGTTCTATTGTGTAACTTTCACCTTCTGATCTGTGTTCTATGTTCTACTGTGTAACTTTCACCTTCGGATATGTTTTCTATGTTCTATTGTGTAATTTTCACCTTCTGATATATGTTCTATGTTCTATTGTGTGTCACCTTCTGATATGTGTTCTATGTTCTATTGTGTAACTTTCACCTTCTGATATGTATTCTATGTTCTATTGTGTAACTTTCACCTTCTGATGTGTGTTCTTTGTTCTATTGTGTAACATTTACTTTCTGATGTCAGTTTTGTGTTCTACTATGAATACAATATGGTTATATGAGATTTCCAACCAATTGCATTCTTGTTTTCTTTACATTTTACAGGGTGTACCTGTGTTCCTTGGGCAAAAAGTACACCAGCCCCTTGCTGGCATAGCTTTAACCAATTATTTATGCCACAAAAGTGAATTTGGTGGAGCCAATGATTACACCCCTGCCCTCGCCAACTTTGAAAAAGGTGACGAGGGCAGCATAAAAAAACAAAACAGCACTTGTGACTATTTTAGTCACAGCCTAGCACAGATTTTTGATGCATCTTCCCCCATATGTTTGATGTCCTCTGCAGCCATCATCAATCTCTTATCTATCAATTGAAAGTCTATTCTTCCATTGAGGGGTTTAGGGTGAAGAATGAGAGTCTTCCACATCCTATGGAGTTCAGTAAAAGATAAAGGCCATTCAGAGCAAGTAGGGCTGCAGGAGAGGCTTTCTAGATGATAGTGGAGGAATCTCAAGATCAGAATCCTGTAGGTAAGTGAAACTTGGAGGGTGGGTAGTCCTTTGAAATATTTGATCAAAGCAAACAAAAAGTGTACAGTACACAGTGGACTATAAATGTATAATTACAAGGATGGAATGATTGCATGCATCTGATACCTATCATTTATGCAGATCCCAAAACACAATGCTGTGTCCTTAAATAACCTTTTCCTTAAAAAGATTCTGTCAGTGCAAACATCAATTATAAACTAAACACATAGTACTATAGGGAGGGCAGGTTACAATGGTGCATCTTTTACATCATTTGATACTCCAGGATAGACTTACCTCCATCTACTCTGAACTACCCTAGGACAGGGCAGCTGGATTATTGTTTCTTGAATGTCTTAGTGTCACAGTCAAGAAATACACTCTACTACACAGGCACTGCCAGAGCCCAAACTAAGTTTTCTGTTAATATATTTTATGAGGGCTTGGCTTTTTGTGTAAGTAGCTGAATTATTCCCGAGCTGTTACAACTATGATTCCACGCACATTACAAATAAACACTTTTTATTAAAATATAATTTGTTTTTGTATTTATAAATTCTGACATCCATAACCTTATCATTCAACATAGCTTTATGTGGCTCTTGTGGGATGAGTTGTAATTTTCAATGACACAATTGGTGGTGTACATAGAAACTGGTGTTACTATGTTATGGGAAGTGTATAATATTAATGTTCTTTTAACCCCTTCAGGACCAAGCCAATTTTCGTTTTTTGCATTTCCCTTTTTCCCTTCCCACATTCCAAGAGCCATAGTTTTTTCATTTTATAGTTTAGTCACATGATGGCTTATTGTTTGCGAAACAAATAGTACTTTCTAATGGCACCATTCATTATCCTGTGCAATGTACTGGGAAGCTAGAAAAAAAATCTGAATTAGGTGGAATTGGAAAAAAAAAATGCATTTGCGCCAATTTCTTATGGGTTTAATTTTTACGGTTTTCACTATGTGGTAAAAATGACATGTCACCTGTATTCTATAGGTCAGTATGATCACGATAATACCAAATTTATATAGTATTGTTAATTTTGTGATACCTTTTAAGAAATTAAAAACTTCTTCATATTTACATGTAAGAATCTGGGTAAGGCATCTTTTTATGCAGGACAAGATGTAGTTTTTATTGATATCATTTGGGGGAAGGTATAAATAAAATCACTTTTTATTCAATTTTTTTAGGAGGCAAAGTGCTGAAAAAAAATCGCCATTTGGCTATTTTGATTTTTTTTCTCCACTATTTTATTAGTTCAGGCATTTTTGAGCACAGGGATACCTACTTTTAAAAACTTTTTTTCTTTTACTTTCCGACCCCCTAGTGAACTTGAACCCTAGGGGGTCTGATCGCTCATACTATACACTGCAATACTAATGTAATCCATTGGCAGTGTGTAATAGAACTATGGTAATAACAAGCCTGTGAACATTCAATAGGCTCCTGGCTATCATGGAAACCGTTTACCGCCCATGGCGCCTGCTCATTTAACCACAGCATCTAAAATTGTTGACAGCTGCGATTGTTGTTAGCACTGATCATGGCTGTTAACTAGAGATGAGCGAATTTTTCAAAAATTAGATTCAGCAGCTTCACCGAATTTTCCAATACGATTTGATTTGATCTGAATTAATTTGCGGCGAATCGCGTTAAAAAACAGCTATTTCCTGGCTGCAGAGAGCCTGTATAGTGGAGTAGAATCGCTGGTTCAGCACTATAGACTGCAATACACGTGCAGTCTAGGCTGACTCACTTCTGGGCAGGATCAACCAGGTACTGGGGGCTACTAGGGGGTGCCGAGGGGGACATGTAGCATGGCGGAATCCCTTGGATGCCGCGTCATGTTTGACCGTGGCATCCAAAGGGTTAAAACCCGCAATTGGAGCTGTGCATAACCGGGGGTTATGGAGCAGGGTATTAGCTGTCAGTTACAGCTAACACCCGCTCCCAATGCCAGGGGCGGTCGCAAAGGGGGTTAAAGGACTGTGACATCACAGGGCTGGCTGGCTGCTGATTGGCTGCACGCATGGCATTGTGGGTGATCCCGCGTTCCCAGAGTTTCTTGCCCCATGTCCTAACGTGCAGCAGCCATTTTATGAAAAAATGTGACACGTTACCATGAAGCATGAGGAAATCCAGATTCGATGCGAATCGAATATTTCCTGAAATTCGGATCGAATTCCACTTCGTCAGCTTCGATTCGCTCATCTCTACTGTTAATCAGCCAGCATCCCCCGTGTATGGAGAGGGCTCAGCTCCTGAGCCCTCCATAAAGCCCCTCACGCCTAATCACATACATATACGTGATTTTGCGTGAAGGTGTTAAACTTATTTTCACATGATTTTTTTTTCCTTTATGTATTTAGCTATATCCTCCCAAGAAACTGATATAGTTGACCAACTTCATATGTTAAGATGTGTGTTGTTCTTAAAACTGTTATGGGAAGTGGATGGGGCGGTAAGGAAAAAAGTGAAAAATAATAGTAATCTATGTAACAATTTCATTATGATTTCTTTATTTGTCTTTTATCTTCTATATTTGTAAGGCTGGGTTCACACCTGCGCCTGGTACACGTTCAGGGATTCTGTCCCCGAACCCGTTTAAAAAACCTAGCGGACCCCATTATAGTCTATAGTAGAGGAGGAAGACATGACTGTTGGTGAAGGAGGTAGTAGTGGCAGGGGATGTGATACTACTACTAGTAGTTGTTAGGGGAAATAGGCGGAAATCTGGAGGGGGAAATTATGAGGGTGTGCAGGAATGCCATGGCCATGATTTGTCAGACAAAAAAGTGGGGAAGACGATGGCCTTGCCAATGATGATGATTCTTGTGCGGATCTGACCTCGCAACTAGGTAAGGGTGACAAGGTGTTTTCAGATGAGGGTGGTGGCAGTGGTTATAGTAATGATTCCCTCAGCCAATGCTCAAGCCCTACATCCAAAAAGCCTGCCTGGACCAGACCTTGGGAAAGCTCATGAAGTGGGGGGTGGTGGCAGTGGTGGGTGTAGAGGCAGACATATTTCTGCTGCTGCTGGTGTTGGCGTCAGCAACTACACGCGGTCATCTCCCATGTGGGAATTTTTTGGTACATTGCCGAATGATAAATCCATGGCAATGTGCAGGATCAGCATGCAAAAACTTACCAGTGGCCATGCTGGAACTAATGTAGAAACAACATTTCTATGTACTCACATGTAAAGGCATCACCATTTTATTTGGCAAAATAGACTTGGCAATGGCACTGGCAGGGGAATTGAGGAAAACCCTTCTACTCCTTCTCCCTGTGATCTTCCTTGTCAGCAGGCCACATCTACACCTAGCACATGGTCGTTGTTAACATCATCACCAGCTGTTTCTCCTCCTCCTCCTCTTCCACACAAATGTCAGTCATCCATAAGGGAATAAGAGACAGCAATATGTGCCCAGTCATCTGGCAGTTCTGCAACTTAACTCACACATGGCCAAGCTGTTGGCGGTTTAGTTTTTGCTGTACTAGTTAGTGGATTCCACTGTGTTTAGCCAACTGATGGCATGCTCTCAATCTCAATGGAGGATTCCTAGCTGTCATTAATTCTTTAGGAAAGTTGCCCCTGCTTTTTATCAGCATGTGTCTGAGAATGTGGGCCTTTCCCTGGATATGTCAGTCTAGGAAAAGGTGTACGCCACCATCAACACGTAAAGCAGCAATTACAAAATGTAAGAAGGCCAGGTGCTAGTTCCGCCCCGTTTGTGCAGGCTTAGTTTCAACACCAAGTAGGGCACATCCACCTCCTCTGGATCCTCCTCTCTGGGCCATTTCCTGCTGCCATCTTCACCAGGGCAAGACGTTGTTTCCACTCCTCCTCCTTCCCCTTGTTTCATGAGTGTAAGGTGAACTACTGCCATGCGGTTTTACAAATAATTAGCCAGGATCAGAGAAGCCATACTGCAGAGTAGCTGCTTCGCTGTATCCTGCAGCAAGTATCATGCTGGATGACTCCTCGCCAACTACAACTGGACACCATTGCCAGCGACATTGGCACCAATATTGTTTCTATACTGCAGTTAGATTGAGCAACACATTGTCCCTGTATGGAGCATGTTCTTAATCTGGTGGTTCACCATTTTATTAACCTTTAAAGTGAATAAAGGTGCTCCTCATGACCAGAAAAGTTCTTATGTGGCAAAGAACACTCTGAATGCTTTGCAGCGACAAGACTGCCTGCCTTTGCACCACCTTATCTGCAACATTTCAACTCGATGGTACTTCACCATAAAGATGCTGGAGCATCTGTGTGAGCAGCAGAAGGTGGAGAAAGATTACTGTATGCAGCAGACCACAGGGACAATTTGTAATTTCAAGATACGTCATTGGAGGCTCATGAGGGAAGTGTGTTGGCTTCTCAAGCCCTTTGAAGAAGCCAACAAATTTGTCAGCAAGGGCAATTGCAGCATTAGTGATATGATCCCTTTATTGTACATCTTACAGGAAACACTCATGCAATGAGGGATGGAAGAGAAGGAACAGCCTCCACCTCTTAGTCAATGTTATCATCCTCGGTTGATGGAGGAAGAGGATTTGGGACATTGTAGTGGAGAAGCTGGAACTCCTAGACTGGAAGAGGAGGAGGAAGACTCTCCTTTGAATGCAGAGGAGGACCTTGATATGTCACGGACACAGCCAGAAGAGGAGACTGACCCTTATTTCTTTCAAGATGATGATGATGACCAAGCTGGCCAAGAACACCAACCATGCCAGTCCCCTGGATCCGTGCACACGTAGGCAAGCATGTCAGGCTGTATGTGCACTGCTTACACAAGCGTATTATTAGCATCAAGGAGAGGGATGAGTACTGGATGCATTGCCGTAAGCACCGCAGTAGCAGCCGTAGTGGCTGCCACAGGGCCCAGGATCTTAGGGGGGCTGGTGGGCCCTGCTGCTTTTTTTAATACGCTGTTACCTGCTGGAATAACCCCAACAGGTAAATGGCCCTATTTACTTACCGATCTCTGTTCCTGCTAATGGCCACCTCTGCTCCCCCTCCCGCCCTCCAAGGGCCCCCTGTGCATCTCATATCACATTGCCGGGTCCCCCTGGAGGGAAGAAGTGAAAGTGGAGGTGGCCGTGAGCAGGAGCGGAGATCGGTAAGTAAGGCCGGGGGGGGGGGGGTGACAGACATAAAAACAGTGTTATCACTGTTACTCACCTCTCTTTCGCGACTCCATGCAGTCTTCGGCCTCTGACATGACGTCATAGACATCACATGGGTCAGGCCGACGTCACGACGCATAATGTTGATGGTGTAACCCACCTGCCATTATGGGACATATTACTGTGTGGAGGGGCCACTATGGGACATAACACTATGGGCCTTTTTTTTTTTTTTTTTTTGAAAAGCCAATTCTTCATCACTTTTCAACTAGACTCATAGCCACAAATAACAACAAGCCTATAGCACTCAGATTTCTCTTTTTCTGTGTCAGGGATCTTTTCAGATGCATCAAAACCTGTATTTGGAGTCCAGTGCCCCTGGACATCCTATATTATGGTCACTTAGGCTTTTATCAGCTATTTGTTTGTTATTTGTAAAGAAACCAGTAGTAGTAATAATGGATGAGCAGACTGCTTTGTATAGTACACACCCCTCCCTCAGATGAAATGCAAAATATGCTGCAGCCATAATGGAGCTATCAGCAGCAGAAAAACTGATAGGACATCACAAATAAAGGTTGATATAGCCAGAGAAGAGCTCAGCTCAGCAAGACGCTGCATATATTTTAACCTTTGATGAAAACTGAAGTACCCTTTAAGTCATTTTTTTATATACTGTATATATTTTTTAACTTTTACAATGAAACCTGAAGCAACATCAATTAAGAAATATAATCAAGAAAAAAACATAAACAGACAGCCCACTCACAGATTGTTCCTTCTAGGCATAGTCTATTTCAGACTCATGTTGCATGTATGTACAGTGGGGAAAAAAAAGTATTTAGTCAGCCACCAATTGTGCAAGTTCTCCCACTTAAAAAGATGAGGCCGGCCTGTAATTGTCATCATAGGTAGACCTCAACTATGAGAGACAAAATGAGAAAACAAATCCAGAAAATCACATTGTCTGATTTTTAAGAATTTATTTGCAAATTATGGTGGAAAATAAGTATTTGGTCAATAAAAAAAGTTCATCTCAATACTTTGTTATATATCCTTTGTTGGCAATGACAGAGGTCAAACGTTTACTGTAAGTCTTCACAAGGTTGGCACACACTGTTGTTGTTGATCTTAGATCAAGATTTATTAGATGTGGTTATCCTGACAGGATTTTGAGAGAAACATATAGGTCTTCCCTGAAATGTGACCGCACCCAATTATTGAGAGCTAAAAAAGAAAAACAAATTAGCTCAGAAAAAACTGTCCGTTTAATCAGAACTTTTGACAATGGGGCGTCACAAGTGCGTGAGGTTCTACAACGCCATTGGAACATTTTAACCATGGACCCTGAAATTAAGGCAGTTGTAAGTGAGAGACCGCAGATCACTTTCAGGAGAGGAAGATCTTTGAGAGATTGCTTAGTTCATAGCCATTTGGATGCACAAAAGACGACATCGTGGTTATCTCCACCAAAAGGATGTTTTAAATGTAGTGGTTGTTCTTCATGTCCATTTTTACTGGTAGGTCGGCAATTTTTTTCAGAAAATTTAAAAACTGCTTTTGAAATAAAACATTTTATTTCCTGCTGTTCAAAGGGAGTGATCTATAAGATCACATGCCAGTGTAAGTTGGAATATGTTGGGAAAACTAACCGAGAGTTGAGGAAAAGAATTGGGGAGCATCTTGGGGATATATACGGAACGAACAGCACACCCCAGTAGCGAGACATGTTAATTCTTGCCACAGGGGGAATGCAAACTGCCTGCGATTTCCTGTATTGACTTGGTAAAACCTCATCCAAGAGGGGGAGATTGGTATAAGATGACACTACAGTGTGAGGCAAAATGGATATTTAAATTAAAAACTGAGATTCCAAATGGGCTTAATGAGCGGCTAAATTTTTGCTGCTTTATCTGGCCCTTCCCTCTTTTCTTAGTTTTTTTCTTCCCCTTATTTTTATCCTCTTTTTCATCTTCTTTTTTATCCTCCTATTTCCATTGGATAAAACTAACTATATAAATAAAATCCATGGGTGATTTTTTGAAAGGATGCGGCATTTTGACAAAAAAGGTTTTTGTTTTTTTTAAATTCTTGGTTAAAATTTTTTTCTATTTAAAAAAAAGAGATCTTTCGGTAATATATATTTCGTAGTCTTGTAAAACTGGTGATTTGTTTCTTTTGTTTTGATACATATGTGTAATTTAACTGGTGTCTCTGACGTGTTAGCTTTCTTGAACTTCAGAGAATTCCGACTATGTATTATTCTGGGCCGTTATCTGTCTGATTAAATCGAGTCTTTAATGTTCTGGAGCTACTTTATCTGGATGGTAGGCTGATTGGGCCTCTCCAGATGGTTTTTGGCTTAATATCTATGAGCGTTTTGTTGCCTAGCAACCGGGTGGTTGCTGGGTGACTGTGGGACGTGCCTCTGGTTTTGGATGTATAGTAGCGCTAGAATAAGGTGATTGAACACTCCTCTTAGCCAATATGCATACGAGGGGTGTATTTAAAAGATTATCTTATTGTGCATGCTCGTTCTCAGTGGGTTGTGATTGACCTGACTTCAGCAGAGTTTGCGCATGCGCAATATCTTTATTTCGCGCTTGCGCATATTGATGTAATAGATGTATCGTCTCTAGTATACTAGAGATGACACGGTCCCGTAAATGACATCATTAGTGCGCGCCGATTTTGGCGCGGTTTTCGAACATCACCTATGAGTTAGTGGGTGGAGCCCATTACTATATAACTTGTCTTAGGATGTTTGGATGTTGCTACCATTGTCACTACATGGAGTTAGATAGCTCTTTTCCTCCTTTGTGGGGTTTTATTTGCTTTGCTTTACCACTGTAGGCAGCACTTATTTATTTATTTTGCTTTACCACTGTAGACAGCATTTTTTGGAGTTTATGAGTAGTTTATAAAGTCCCCTGATGATTGGTGCGTTACTGTACCAGGAAACGTGTAGGGATTAGGGATAAATAGGGTCACCTTTAGGGACAGTTTGGTACTGCCCTTGTTAGGGCGGGAGTCATTTTGGGTGTAAGGGTAAGTGTTTTAGGGGGAGGAATAGGGACTGTGATTTCTTCCTCTTGTGATGCACCCTCATCTGCTGATTTACTCCTGTCTTCAGACATTGGTAAGATCGTTTCATTATTTATATGGCTGCCATGTTATACAACTTTATATGGTGGTAATTTTATATGTACTTGCTATAACATTATACTGTATAGAGTGACAAATTTTTGATGGTTGAATCAGCCTTTGGTATTTTAATATCTAATATTAAATGTTAAAGGGGTATTCCCATGAACATAATTATATCGACAGTACAGACCAAAAGTTAGGACACATCTTCTCATTCCAAGAGTTTTCTGTATTTTCATGACTATAAAAATTGTAGATTCACACTGAAGGCATCAAAACTATGAATTAACACATGTGGAATTATATACTTAACAAAAAAGTGTGAAACAACTGAAAATATGTCTTATATTCTAGGTTCTTCAAAGTAGCCACCTTTTGCTTTGATTGCTGCTTTGCACACTCTTGGCATTCTCTTGATGAGCTTCAAGAGGTAGTCACCTGAAATGGTTTTCACTTCACAGGTGTGCCCTGTCAGGTTTAATAAGTGGGATTTCTTGCCTTATAAATGGGGTTGGAACCATCAGTTGTGTTGTTCAGAAGTCAGGTGGATACACAGCTGATAGTCCTACTGAATGGAGTGTTAGAATTTGTATTATGGCAAGAAAAAAGCAGCTAAGTAAAGAAAAACGAGTGGCCATCATTACTTTAAGAAATGAAGGTCAGTCAGTCTGAAAAATTGGGAAAACTTTGAAAGTGTCCCCAAGTGCAGTGGCCAAAACCATCAAGCACTACAAAGAAACTGGCTCACATGAGGACCACCCCAGGAAAGGAAGACCAAGAGTCACCTCTGCTGCGGAGGATAAGTTCATCCGACTCTCCAGCCTCAGAAATCGCAGGTTAACAGCAGCTCAGATTAGAGACCAGGTCAATGCCACACAGAGTTCTAGCAGCAGACACATCTCTACAACAACTGTTAAGAGGAGACTGTGTGCAGCAGGCCTTCATGGTAAAATAGCTGCTACGAAACCACTGCTAAGGACAGGCAACAAGCAGAAGAGACTTGTTTGGGCTAAAGAACACAAGGAATGGACATTAGACCAGTGGAAATCTGTGCTTTGGTCTGATGAGTCCAAATTTGAGATCTTTGTTTCCAACCGCCGTGTCTTTGTGTGACGCAGAAAAGGTGAACGAATGGACTCTACATGCCTGGTTCCCACCGTGAAGCATGGAGGAGGAGGTGTGATGGTGTTGGGGTGCTTTGCTGGTGACACTGTTGGGAATTTATTCAAAATTGAAGAAATACTGAACCAGCATGGTTACCACAGCATCTTGCAGCGGCATGCTATTTCATCCGGTTTGCGTTTAGTTGGACCATCATTTATTTTTCAACAGGACAATGACCCCAAACACAACTCCAGACTGTGTAAGGGCTATTTGACCAAGAAGGAGAGTGATGGGGTGCTAAGCCAGGTGACCTGGTCTCCACAGTCACCAGACCTGAACCCAATCGAGATGGTTTGGGGTGAGCTGGACCGCAGAGTGAAGGCAAAAGGGCCAACAAGTGCTAAGCATCTCTGGGAACTCCTTCAAGACTGTTGGAAGACCATTTCAGGTGACTACTTCTTGAAGCTCATCAAGAGAATGACAAGAGTGTGCAAAGCAGTAATCAAAGCATAAGGTGGCTACTTTGAAGAACCTAGAATATAAGACATATTTTCAGTTGTTTCACACTTTTTTGTTAAGTATATAATTCCACATGATGTGTTAATTCATAGTTTTGATGCCTTCAGTATGAATCTACAATTTTTATAGTCATGAAAATACAGAAAACTCTTGGAATGAGAAGGTGTGTCCAAACTTTTGGTCTGTACTGTATGTTTGTAGATAAGTAAAAGTTAAACATTTTTGCAAATATAAGTAGTTAAAAATTCTGCAGAGTTTTAAAAATGTTCTCTAACCATCTTAGCGGTGACAGTCTGTTTTCCTGATTGGTTGCCAATGGATACGACCACAAATGCAGAAACTTTCTATGGTCTGGGACTTGTCAGGAACCCAGCCATAATTTTCTTATTGTAGCTGGGTTATCAGGCAGGGACACTACATGTATCAGAAGATATCCCGGCCCCAATAAGGAAGTCATGGCTGATTTTTTGAGCTTAGAAAGTTCCTGCATTCATGGTCGTATCCATTGGCAACCGATCAAGACAACAACTTGTGACCACAAGATATTTAGAGAAAATCTATAAAACTCTGCAAAATGTTTAATTACTTATATTTGCAAAAATGTTTAACTTTTAATTATCTACAAATTTAAAAATGGTTATGTTCGTAGGAATACCCCTTTAAGTTTTATTATTGTTTGCAACAGTGCTTTCTAGTTATAATTTATAATCTGCTGCAATTGGTGTATTGCTTTGTCCAATGACATAGTATTTTACACCTTTGCTCCTTTTTTGCTTTTTTGTGCTGGTATGTTGGCCCATATCTCCATGCAGATCTCCTCTAGAGCAGTGATGTTTTGGGGCTGTCACTGGACAACACGGACTTTCAACTCTCTCCAAAGGTTTTCTATGGGGTTGAGATCTGGAGACTGGCTAGGCAACTCCAGGACCTTGAAATGCTTCTTACGAAGCCACTCCTTCGTTGCCCTGGCGGTGTGCTTGGGATCATTGTCATGCTGAAAGACCCAGCCACGTTTCATCTTCAATGCCCTTGCTGATGGAAGGAGGTTTGCACTCAAAATCTCACGATACATGGCCCCATTCATTCTTTCATGTACACGGATCAGTTGTCCTGGTCCCTTTGCAGAGAAACAGCCCCAAAGCATGATGTTGCCACCCCCATGCTTCACAGTAGGTATGGTGTTCTTTGGAAGCAACTCAGCATTCACACTCCTCCAAACACGACGAGTTGTGTTTCTACCAAACAGTCCTACTTTGGTTTCATCTGACCATATGACATTCTCCCAGTACTCTTCTGGAACATCCAAATGCTCTCTAGCAAACTTCAGACGGGCCCGGATATGTACTGGCTTAAGCAGGGGGACACGTCTGGCACTGCAGGATCTGAGTCCCTGGCGGCGTAGTGTGTTACTGACGGTAGCCTTTGTTACGTTAGTCCCAGCTTTCTGCAGGTCATTCACTAGGTCCCCCCGTGTGGGTCTGGGATTTTTGCTCACTGTTCTTGTGATCATTTTGACCCCATGGGGTGAGATCTTGCATGGAGCCCCTGATCGAGGGAGATTATCAGTGGTCTTGTATGTCTTCCATTTTCTAATTATTGCTCCCACAATTGATTTCTTCACACCAAGCTGCTTGCCTATTGCAGATTCAGTTTTCCCAGCCTGGTGCAGGTCTACAATTTTGTTTCTGGTGTCCTTCCACAGCTCTTTGGTCTTCACCATAGTGGAGTTTGGAGTGTGACTGTTTGAGGTTGTGGACAGGTGTCTTTTATACTGATAACAATGTCAAACAGGAGCCATTACTACAGGTAATGAGTGGAAGACAGAGGAGCCTCTTAAAGAAGAAGTTACAAGTCTGTGAGAGCCAGAAATCTTGCTTGTTTGTAGGTGACCAAATACTTATTTTCCACCATAATTTGCAAATAAATTCTTAAAAAATCAGACAATGTGATTTTCTAGATATGTTTTCTCATTTTGTCTCTCATAGTTGAGGTCTACCTATGATGTCAATTACAGGCCTCTCTCATCTTTTTAAGTGGGAGAACTTGCACAATTCGTAGCTGACTACTTTTTTTTGCCCACTGTACCTCCTCGGCACAAGGCAATAGTGGTATGAAAAAATTGCTGTATACTCCAGCAACCAGGCGAGTCAAGAAAAATAAAACTTAACTTTTAATCAATCCATAAAACAGGGAAACAAAGATTAAAAAATCTTCACTGTACAAGTGCAAAAAAAAAAACACGCGTTTCGAGGGATTCAACCCCTTAGTCATAGCAAATAGCGAGGATCTAAAAGCATGGGTTCCAGTAGCCTCATCCCCTGGCTGTGAGATATCAACACCCCCCTCTACATCCAAAAGAAAGTCTTCCTCCTCCTCCTTCTTATCAAATCCCATGACTCGGTTCATCATCCTCCTTCAGTTTCTCTTGAACCTAAGATTCCCAACAGCCTCAAGGAGGTGATGGCGATCATGAGTTGGAAGCTGTTCTTTTTCTTCCATCCCATGTTCCATGTTTCTTCTAATATATATTAAAGGGATGATATCAAGCAATTGTCCCTGACAAATTTGGTGGCCTACCCAAAGGGCTTCAGGAGGAAACATGCTTTCCTCATGAGCCTCCAATGATGGATTTCAAACTAGCACATAGCTTTTGTGGTCTGCTGCATGCAGTAATCATTTACCACCTTCTCTTGCACATGCAGATTTTCCAGCATGTGCAATGCGGATTTCTAATGAGTTAGAATGTCTCAGATGCAGTGGTGCAAGGGCAGGGAGATTTGTCAAGACAAGTCCTGCAGATTGTTCGTAATCACATAAGAATGGCTGAAATGTGAAGACACTTTTCTGGACATGAACAGCAGCTATGTACGTCACTATATGCATTTATAAAGTGGGAACCACCAAAATTATCACATGTGCCATGCAGAAACAATGTGTAATTTTACCCAGCTGCAATGCAACCACAATATTTGTACCATTGTCACTGGTAGCACTTCCCAGTTGCAGTTGGTGGGGAGACATCCACAGGAATACTTGCTGCTGGATAGAGCAGAGTGGCTCCTTGTGAAAGATCCTCAGTGCGCCAAACCGCTTTGGCCACCCCGGAGTCCTCTTTCATATAAAAACCACACTCACCGCCAGTGAGTGTCAGGTTCACAAGATAAATACAAGACAAGCCTTCTAAATTTTATATATTTATTAACCCCTAAATGGGTCGGTATTAAAATCTAACATATACAGTTCAGAACAGATATGCAGATATATGCAAGCATTAACAGTTACTAGTTACAAGATACAGTACAAATAAAATAAAAGGGATAAAGATGAAATGATTACACTCACACATGCTCTGTCATGTGTGAATAACCAGTGGAGGCCGTTTAGCATGTGGCATTAAAACAATAATCCAGCCTGCATGCTTTTCACAGGAATCTTAGCATTAGTCCAGTAGTCTCAACAGAATCTCATCACAGCAGCCTCTCCTCATGGTCTGTCTGTGTCAACTCCCCAGCATGATCTCCATAGCATCAACTCTATAGCATAATCTCCTCCCACTGACTCTTACCTCATCTTTCATACCCTTTATGCCACCTCCCAGAATGAGGTCACCGGCGGCAGCTGGTTTCATAGAATAATCCACTCAAATCCAGATCTTTTGTATGTAGATGAGACCAAATGACCTGATACAATGTTATCAGCCATATCTGGTCAACCAGTGCAGCTGGACAATGCATGTTTGTTTGATCAGCCAGGACTGTGTATGAATTCAATGGAGCCCTATTGTTCCAGCCCGGCCGCTACTGCCAATATACACCTAGGCTCATAGCTGCGCACAGTATGAATAAATGGAACTAGAGAGAAATACGCTACCCAGAGACCAAAATACAGCTGAGTTATAGCTACACTTAAGCAGAATCATCACACTCCTTAATGTAAAAATTCTCTGATCTAGGCTCATTAGCTGTGTAACTGCATGGCAGAGCTTCACTTTGCACCCATGAAATGAGGAAAGGGGAATAGGAGCAAAAGCTTGTCCTGGTGAAGTTGAGAGCAGGAAATGGTTCAATGAGGAGGAACTGGAGGAAGCAGATGGGCCCCACGACCACCTGATGTTGGAACTGGGTATGCAGAAATGAGGTGTTGTTAGTACTAGCACCTGGTCTTGTTGCGTTTGTAGACTGTCACAAGTGCTGCTCAATGCATTGACCCAGTGTGCCATGCAAGCCATGTATTGTCTCTGTCCATAATGGCTGCTCCAACTGTCGAAAGTGCCACATTCTCCGACACATGGCGATTTCTCCTAGAGAATAATGACTAAGTATCCTCCATTGAGGCTGAGTGCATGTGTTAGGGTCTTGCCAGATGTAGCAATACCCTGACACTACTGCAGCGGTCTGGGAGGAAGCACAGAGACAAGTGAGCCCTAATCTCACCCCAGCCACTGTCCCTTCCTATTGCCTCAGTTACCCTAAACGGTAAAAGGACGACATGAAGACGAGCCCTATACTGGGTAAGTGACACACAGAACAGGACAAGACAAAACAACACAGAAGCACAGTGAGCAAGCCAAGGGTCAGTAACAAACGAGCAATGCAGTACAAAATCACAATCCAATAGACTAGTCACAAGGCAAGCCAAAGATCAGAGAAATAGCACAGTAAATAACAAGGGCACAAAGAGAGCAGGCAAAGTCAGAGCAATAACCGGCAACTTGATGAGAAAGTGACATCCCGTATATAGAAAGTCTGGGCCCAGCCCCAGACCTGAGAGGTACACAGGCTGTCAATCACACAAGCCAGGAAGAGATTAACTCTATGCAGTCCAGAGAGAAATGCTCAGAACACGGGTGTGGCTGGGAATCCATTACATTGTCTAGGACCGTGTTCAGACTGAACAACAAGAAACCTACACAAGGAACCAAACTGAACATACCTCCTTCGCCGCAGCATGCGAGCGGAGCGTGGCGCAGAGACCCGAACAGGCAGAGACGTTACAGCATGCCATCAGTTGGTGAAACACAGTGGAATCCAATAAGTGGCATGGCAGCAATTGCATCATCAGCAACTCGGTCAGGTGCAAGTTAAGTAGCTGAACTACCAGAAGACTGGGAGAATTTTGCTGTTTCATGAATGCCTGACATTGGAATGGAGGAGAACTAGTAGAAGCAGATGGTGATGATAACGACAACTATGTGCTAGGTGTGGATGTGACCTGAGCTTGCCTTAGGTTTGCTCCTGGCAGGGTTTTTTTTTTATGTTGGGGCCATATGTTGACTCAGATTATTACTATCACTGTTGTCTGCACCCTTTTTCTCTGATCTGAAATAGAATCATCATCTGCAATGTCATCATCTTCCCCACTACGTTTTTGACTCATTATGGCTATGGGATATCCACCTCTAGATTTCCCCTGAGTGCTTCTACAGCAGGGGTCTCAAACTCGCGGCCCGCGGGCCAACTGAGGCTCTTGGGACAATAGTTTGCGGTCCCCACCTCAATATCAAAGTTTATTGTTAGTGCGGCCCGAGTTTGATACGAATGGCACCAGGGGCGCACTGTCTGGGGGCGGCATTTTTTACTATCTAATGTAAACCAGCCCAGGACAGGCCGCTTTAAAAAAAAAAAAAAACAACGCTGAGTGGGGCCTGTCCTGGGCTGGCTTACGAGACGTCCGCATCACAGCGCAGGCGGCGATATAATGACGTCATCGCGCCTCCTACACTGAGACACAGACGTCTCGGACAAGAGGAGGCAGCGGCTGCATCAAGGCATCGCAGGTAGGTGAAGATAAGTTTTTTTTATTTATATAAATAGGCCGTTACCTGCTGGAGTATCCCCGGCAGGTAATGGCCTATTTATTTACCCACCCCGCGTCTGCTCGTGGCTGCCTCCGCTTCCCCTTCTGCTATGGGACGCAGAAAGGGAAGTGGATGCCGCTGTGAGGAGCCGCGGGCCTCAAATACTACTATTATTATACGCGTAACTATCGGGGTAGCAGCTGCCACAGGGCCCGGGACATTAGGGGCCCCGGAGCCCTGTGGCAGCCGCTACTGCGAACCCCACAAACCAGTAATGATCGCGGTCGCAGGAGGTGCGACCGCGACCGGACCCGGCAGGTTACGGAGCCCGCGGCCAGCTGGAGTTGGCCGGGCCCCGAACCATTATCATAGCGGTCGGGGAAAGCCTGGTTCCCTGACCGCTATACATACTGTTATTGGAAAGGGGCCCTGGCATATTGCAGGCCCCTTTCCAATAAATGGCAGCCCAGTGGAGGTGACTGAAAATAATAAACACATATTCTCACCTCTCCTGGGCGCAGCTTTCTCTCCGGCGCTCCTCCGTCATGTGACTGAGGCCTGTGATTAGGACCCAGCGGTCACATGGGGCATTGCCGCGTAATAACGTCAGTGCGCCCCATGTGACCGCTGAGGCCCAATCACAGGCCTCGGCAGCGACGTCGGAAGAGGGCCTGAAGACGCTGAAGACGGCAGGATGGAGCGAGGATGCCAAGGAAAGGTAAGGCAAGGTGAGTATGAATGTTTGTTATTTTTAATCACCTTCCCTGGACCTCTGATTATTATACTCTGGGGTCTGAGGAGACCCCAAAGTATAATAATAGCACCGATGCGGAGGGGGCTGTTGGGAGCTTATAATACTGTGTGGGGGCCACTGTAGAGCATATAATACTGTGTGGGGGCCACTGTAGTGCATATAATACTGGATGGGGGCCACTGTGGGGGGAATATAATATTGGGTGGGGGCCACTGTAGGGAGCATATAATACTGGGTGGGGCCCACTATGGGGGGTATATAATACTGGTTGGGTACCACTGTGGGTAGCATATTATACTGTGTGTGGGGGGAGCAATGTAGAGCATATAATGCTGTATGGGGGCCACTGTGGAGCATATAATGCTGTGTGGGGGCCACTGTTGAGCAGATAATACTATTTGGGGCCACTGTTGAGCATATTTTACTGTTTGGGGACCCGTAACCGGTTCAGGGGGGGGCCCCATGTCAAATGTTCGCCTTGGGGCCCAGCCATTCCTAGTTACGCCACTGCCCCGGAGTATAATAATCGGAGGCCCAGGGGAGGTGAGGGAACATAAAAACCAATGTACTTACCTCTCCTGCGATCGGTGTTACTCCGAGCAGACTTGGGGCCTCTGGTGACGTCATCAGGTCGCGTCGCTGGCCCGATCACGTGACGTGTGTGCGCAATTAAACAGGGCCGAAAGCTGCAAGGAGTGCACCGTTGTCCAGGATAGGTAAGTAACATTGGTTTTTATGTTTGTCACCTCCCCTGGGTCTCCGATCATTATACTCTGGGGTCTGAAATAATACCGTGTGCAGGGGCCACAATGGAGCATAATAGAAGTGCAGGGGCCACTAGGGAGCATAATACCATGTGCAGGGGCCAATATGGAGCATATTACCGGTGTGGAAAACCTGATGCGGCCCAGCCTCACCCAGACTCTACCTCCAGCGGCCCCCGGGTAAATTGAGTTTGAGACCCCTGCTCTACAGCAAGACAACCAGTACCCCACCCTCTGCCACTACTACTTCCACCACCAACAGTCATCTCTTTCATCTCTGCCTCTTCCACATCAAAACACTGACTGTTCTCATCCAACTCATCAAGACCAAGAACAGGAAGTCTAGCACTAGAAGGAATTTCTTTTTCAGCAAACACTACATCACTATAGATGGGCGAACTTCTCAGGATTTGTTTGTCTCGAGTTTGGGTGGCTCAGGTCCAAGATTCGTTTTGGGTCGAAAAAGTTTTTACGAACCACACCTTAAAATGACCCAGGGCTCCTAGGAACCTATCTATTTAATTTATAGCTCTCTAAGGCAAGCACAGCTGATGTCATGTTAAAGTGAAAGTGACATCATTATACTATGGGGTCTCTTCAGACCTCAGAGTATAATAGTGGAGGCCCAGAGGAGGTGTAAAAAACAAACAAACATTCATACTCACCTTTTGTTACCTTTTTGGGCCTCCTTACAGCATCAGGCGCTCTCTCTCCGCCTTCTCGGTGACGTCATGCTTCCGGGGTCACCGCTGAGGCAAGAGATGAACAAAAACAATGATATCTTTTGTAAAAGAATCTATTCACATTAGATTCTGGACTGGGTTGATATGCTGGGTTCTGTCAACATACTCCTGTTATCGAAACCCAAACTGGGTTCAAAATCCTGATTGTCAAGTGGTGCCAAATTATTTATAATTCATATTGGTATATATATACTGTGAGCTCACAGAGAAAGAACCAGCCTGACACGCTCAGTCGGTGTTAAGCAAGTTGTGTTTATTAAAAACATAGCATAAGCTTTTATAGAGAACAGTAAATAATTATTAATTATAACAGAGCATGCGTGAAAACTGGTAAACCTGATTGACCACTGGCGGAAGGAGGGTCTTGACACCCCCCCACTCATCTTAATAATCAAAGTATATTAGTACTATGAGCTGCGTAATGCAAAGCATGGCTGGGACCATTGCACATCTGAGGGGAGAAACTGCGCAGCTACGTGCTGGGGGCTGTTTGCGTAAGTAGGGTTAATCTCCAGCCTTCTCGAAGGACGGCTCACAGAAAGTTTATAAACAAGTAAGTCCACTAGGACATGCTGCCCTAGACTGGGTGTCTGGCCTTGCTCTCAGTGGATATCCTTATCATCGAAGGCTGTAAGCTTCTTCTACTAAATGCATTTCTATAATTTTTAAGAACAGCAAGCTAATGAGAAGTTAAAGAGACAGACACTTAATTTCTATAACACTCCTTTTATGCTACAAGTTTAAATATGATCCTGGTGATTGGAATACTACTTTAACTTAAAGGGGTATTCCCACGAACATAACCATTTTTAAATTTGTAGATAATTAAAAGTTAAACGTTTTTGCAAATATGAGTAATTATACATTTGGCAGAGTTTTAAAGATTTTCTCTTGTGGTCACAAGTTGTTGTCTTGATTGGTTGCTAGTGGATACGACCATGAATGCAGGACCTTTCTAAGGTCATAAAATTAGCCATGATGTCCTTATTGTGGCTGGGATATCTTCTGATACATGTAGTGTCCCTGCCTGATAACCCAGCTACAATACGAAAATCATGGCTGGGTTCCTGACAAGTCCCAGACCGTAGAAAGTTTCTGCATACATGGTCGTATCCATTGGCAACCGATCAAGGCAACAGACTGTCACCGCTAAGATAGTTAGAGAAAATCTTTAAAACTTTTAACTACTTATATTCGCAAAAATGTTTAACTTTTAATTATCTACAACCATAGATATGATTATGTTCATGGGAATACCCCCTTAAAGTTGAATTAGCCAAGCAAAATTGTGATATAGTTATGGTGGTTGGTAAGGCTCCCATGACTATTATTGCCTGGGGGTCTTGTGTACTTGCAGTCCACCCATGCCTGACATTCCAAACATACTGTATATCAGAATATTGTCAGGAATTCAGAATATTGTCCGACTTCTTCACCCAGCAGTCATCATTCTCTTCTGTGCAGTCCTGCTGGGGAAAATTCTGTGAAGTATTTGTTTTTACCAGATGGATGTTGCTTTAAGGGTACTGTGCTTATCAGTAAAACTTTGGCTGGGTCTGTTCAGCCAGTCATAAGTTTGAGATGCAGAGCTAATCAGGGCTGGGGTATTTAACCTAGCATTGAAACGGTGATTGAATTAATATTCTAGGTTTTGTGTTCTCAGAACTCATTCCCAGTACCTTACTGTGTTCTTGCAGATTCCCTGGTTTGCTAATTTTGGCTTGCTTTCCTGGTTATTCCCTCTCTTGCTGATTCGGCTTTATCTGTGACCTCCTGGACTTGGCCGTGGCCTGGACTTCTGATTTGCTTTCACTTTGGCTATCCTCATACTTTCCTGGTTTTACTGTGGCCTGTGCATTACTCTCTCCTAGCACAGGGGTTCTGGTTTGGTTTTTAACCTGCAAGTGCAAGTATTTTTTGGCACCTTGTTCTGGGGTTATAACCTAGGTTCCAAGCAGACAAGTCCATCCTCCCTTGCGGTGGACTCTGGTAAATACCAGAGCAGTGTAGGACTATAGGTAGCTTGTTTACTTGCTGTCTGCTGCTCCTGTCAGTTACGTGCTGTACACTAAGCAAACGTACAGCTGCTATGGACCCTTGGAGAAAAGGGGCACAGGCTTAGTTGGTTCCTTCATACTTTACTAGTGAGTGGTGAGAACTTGTGCAGGACTGCACTCTCCAGCTGCATTGTGAGTAAGCACTATGGTGGAAAAGTTACTCAAGAGCCCAAAGACCTTTGATGGGGACACAACGCCAGGGTCTTTTGACCTGTGGATGAAATAGGAATCTGTACATGGGGGCCCATTTTCATCTTTGATCTATTGGGGCCCCCTCATTTCTATGTATGCCTCTAACCAAAATGTGAAGTGATTAAAAAGGTCTAAATACCTGAACTACTAAGGGTTAAGCATAGTATTTGTCATATAGTCGGAGAGACTCCGTTTTTATTTACACCGTTTGAGCGCTTCCAGTGGAACGTAGTAAATTATATAGTGTTGGTTTGGCATTGTTTAAATGTCACAAAGAAAAGTAAAGTTTCATTTTTCTTATTCATGTGCAGTGACATTTATCCCAACTCCTTAATGACTGCTCATGATTTATAGAGGAGGAGAAAACACTTCACAATCAGTTTATGGCTCTTGTATTGTAAAGTTTATTCTCTCCTTGTGTGTTTTCAGCAATTTACATGATGTATGCACAACAATATTATCCTGGGAGAAGAAGAAATGATCATTCCGAAGATGAATCAGGTTTTTTTGGGGTTTTAAGATCAACATCACTCTGCATTGTAAATGTCCTAGAAGATCATTTCATTTAATAGAAATGTATCACCTAGATTTATTTTTTACCATTTAAAACAAATGACATGACTTTTTTCTCATCTGTTTCCATTTTTTAATTGTAGATTCTTTTTATTTTATTTTCTGTACATGGTTATGGAGCAGCCATCTTGCCTGAATTTCTGTTAACAGCATTTAGAGATATGCTTTAAGGAAACCACATGGTCTGTAGGAACCAGTAGTCTAGAGATGACACATGATTAATTATAAATTATAGTGTTTATGCCAAAATATGGCATAAAAAGATGCAATTTTTTGCGGATAATCGATTTTGCACCAACATAAATAAAAGATTAAAGATAAATTCTTATGGAGTTTTCAGCAAATTGTTTACACATAGTCAGTAACAGCAACCAGCTAGTTGGCACCTACTATACCTGGGTAGATGGGGGATTAAACTCATTTGCTCAAAACATGCCATATAACTACTTTTTTGCTTTTCAACAATTTATATTATAAGATATATTTGTAAAGTCTCTATCTCATATGTAGCCTTTATCAATCTTCCTATCTCATATACAGCACCTATCTATCTATCTACATCTACCCCATATGTAACATCTATCTATTATCTATTTATCTACATCTACTCCATATGTAACATCTATCTATTATCTATCTATCTATCAATCTATCTATCTACATATACCCCATAAGTAACATCTATCTATCTATCTATTATATATCTATCTATCTATCTATCTATCTATCTATCTATCTATCTATCTATCTATCTATCTATCTATCAATCTTCCTATCCCATATACAGTATCTATCTATCTAGCTAGCTATCCAAAATGTAGCATCTATTTATTTATCTATCTACCCAACTGTCTATCTCACCTCTGTCTCTTCCATATCTAGTATCTATCTATCTCTCTATCTATCTATCTATCTATCTATCTATCTATCTATCTATCTATCTATCAATCAAGAAAAAAGTCCAAAGCAGCACAATATAATAATGTGGGTGTAAGATACAGACCTTAGTTAGAGGTATACATACTGCTATCAATCCAAAAAAAAAAAAAAAAACAGCAGCATTCCAGGATTCCATGATGCAAACAAATAAAGTGGACCCTTTGACATGGAATAAAGGATCCACTGTACTTGTCTGGAGTGCTGCTGTTTTTTTGGATATCTACCTAGACTTAGTGAATTTTTATCTTCAAAGATCATCTGCATGAAACATCTATTTCATATCGCTAAAAAATAATAAAGATGTCTAAAATATAACTATTATTTTATTCCCATAAAAAGTATTAAATTCAGCTAAGTGACACATAGTCAGATGTCAAACAACTATCAACTAGTGAGATATTCTATGTCATGCAGTGCCAGCTTATTGGTGATAACTATGACTCCAGTATTTGACAAGACGTCTATCGATAAGATTTTTGATACTCATAATATTTTCTTTAGATTATAATATTAGTAGAGCTCACTGGGGTACATTTATCATACCTTGTATTCCAGTTTTCTGGTTTCCAAAGCATAGAAAAATCACAATTTTTGCCACATATGCTTGTTTTTGCTCTAAATTGCACCTTTCCCATTTTGCACTCCCTTGACAAAAGATGGTAGAGTGGGGCAAGAATTATTAATCCACCAGAATTATTAAGAGTCTCTCTGCCTTCCTCCTTGCCCCACTTTCCAATGCACAAAATTATTAAGACAGATGCACAAAGGGTCGGTCATAAAGGGAGTCTGTCACTAGAACCCAGCATATCAAGTCAGCCCTGATAGATAGGTTAGGGTTATCTGAATCAAACAGCATTTTTCCCTTATGTCAATATGCGAATACACAACTATATCTCAGGCACCAATTCACAAAGGGAAACACCAGAGACCCTATCTATCTGCAGAGCTGGGTTGATATGCTGGGTTTTGGTGACAGACTCCCTTTAATAAATCATCCCCATTGATTTCTTTAGAGTCTAATCTTCCAATGAGAAAAAAAAAAGCATTTCACAGGCAGCATTTTTAGCATTGTGATCCTTGTTTTCCTTGAACTATTTGGTCCTGAGGTGTGAGACAGTTACTTATGCCTATTTGGTTGAACAGGGCATGCATATTACTGTGGCTGATAGATGTGAATGAAACAAACATGACCACAGCTGCTATCTAATATTTATGGTCACTGGCTAGTTCAAGTATCCTAGTCAAATCCAGGTATCCTAAGACCAAGTGGTCTGAATATAAAATATATTTAAAAAAGTGTATTCACCACTAAACCATGATAGCACTTACTACTGTAGACTGCAGACAGTGCAAGAGCCTCTGGATAGAAAGAGTTACTTGTGAATGCATAGCTGTGTATCAACGTTTTTCAGGTTTCTAGTCTTTTTCCTAAGGTATAGGGTATTACATAACACAACATCGTATTCATATTCCAGCTATGATCCCAAAAATACAAACATGTTTATTTCTATCTATTTAAAAATCCAAGATTATAAAATCTTTCTCATAGGATATCATCTATATTAACTAGTAATGCAATGGAGATAGTGATGGAACAGAGTGCCCTTAGTACTTAAAGGGAGTCTATCACCAGAATCCAGCATATCAACTGCAAATAGATTAGGGTCACATGAATCAAACAGTGTTTTCCCCTTGTGAATCGTTACCTCTGTTGCAGAGATATTGTAGCTTTTGTCAATATGCTAGTGAGCTGTTTGGAGCAATGATGGCACTGCCATTGCTCCAAAGAGCTAATTTGCATATTGTCAAAAACAGCAATATCTTGGGAATTGAGTCAGCAATTCACAAGGGGAAAACACTGTTCAATTCAGGTGACCATAACGTATCTGCAGGGCTGGGTTGGCATGCTGGGCTCTCCTTTTAAATTCTTTATGCCATGTTTCCAGCCCAAAATATTGGGATTTTTCGTGGCTGCACAAATATTTTATTTCCAGTATAGTTTATCAAAATCAAGTTCACCATGATGTAACATAAAGAGAATTTGTCTGACCCCATGGGACATTTGTATAATTTTTATTAGTAAGAAAAAAATTGTGGTTCTGCCCCTGCCCACCTTCAATATAATAATTTATGAAGTGAAAAAAAAATGACCTCCAACATTGTCTATAGGGCAAACACTTTCTTCTATATTTATTTCTTATGGGAAAATGAAGTGGTAGAGACTTAAACTCCAGTTACATGATTTTACATTGCTAAGGCCCCTTTAAGAGATCAGAGATAGTCGGATTATTTATATAACTGAAATATATTAATTCAGGTCAGATGAGGCACCAGTTTCAGAATCATTCCTATCCATAGCATATATATACAAGAACCATGTCTGTCCACCTGCAAACTGCAAACATTTAAACAAATTCCAGGTATGCTTTTGGAGTGGTCCATGATTTCGGACCAATTTGGTAAAGCTGAGACTTCATTGGAGCAGCAGGTAAGCCGATAAAGCATGCAGAATCGGTTAGAAGTCTCATTATAGCAATACAGCTGCCAAAAAAGGTAGCAGTGATAAAGGTGCGGGATCAGGCCAAGGAAAAGACTCCTGAAGCCCTTGGTAATGCCAGAACAGAAAAGGCTGCAAAACAAGCTGCCCTCAAAGAGTGCCAATCCCTATATATCACAACAGGGGTGCCTACCCCAATAGACGTGTCTCTACTAAGCACAATGCAGAAGCAAAGCACCAAAGAGGAGCAAAGAGAGTGCGAAAAGAGGGGAGCAGCGAGAGTGAATGAGGTGTGGTGTGTGGTTGAAAGGCGCTGTCTTCCCCAAGCTTTATATCCAGTGATGATTCAATTAGCACATAGACCAACCCACTCCTCTAAAGAAAATATGGTGAACATGGTAAACCAGTACTGGGTGGCACCTGGATTTGGGCAAGCAGGCTTTCCGTTATCATGCACAGAGTAGTGGGAAAGTAGAAAGACTCAATGGGACTCTTAAACTAAAGATTCAAAAAGCAATGGCCCAGACAAGGAAGCCATGGACACAATGTCTACTATGCAGTAAGAGAAACTCCCGATAGGAAAACCAAGCTCACTCCATATGAGATATTATTTGGAGGACCCCTAAAACTGGGTGTTACTTTCCTCAGCCCATGCAATATCATCACTGTGATCTTACTGAGTATTTGGGAACCTTGCAAAAGGAACTTGCAAGAATCCATTCTCAAGTCTTTGCTTCCATTCAAGATCCAGATCAGTTTATTGGAGCCCCACGAATTGAAGCCTGGAGACTGGGTGTATCTCAAGAGGCAAGTCAGGAGAGCTCTAGAAACATGATTTGATGGTCCTTATCAAGATCTGTTGACCACACTCACATCAGTTAAGGTTGACAGGAGACCTGTGTGAATCGATGTGTCCCATTGCAAGAAAAGTCTCCATTCCCTGAGGATGGTGATGATGACCATCCTAATTCCGCATGTAATGCTTACTAAAATGACTAATACCATTAACTGTTGGGTTTGCACTGCTATGAAAATAACCATGTCAGTAACTCCATGGATTGCAGTTCCAATCATTAGAGGTGACAAAGGTTTTTTTGATCCTGTCACTAAGCATAATTTCAGTGTCAAAACTAAAAATAATCCCTTCCTACTTCTGTTTTCACACCTCCAGCTCATGAAAGTGTATGCCTAACCATTAAACCTGGCAACAGGCAAACTCTACTTGGCTGGGGGATTCACATTGCAGCAGTGGAAAGGGTGTAACTGTAGCAAAAATAAATTGTACATCACTGAAAGTGAATGAATGGGATGATCATGATTGTCAGGACAATGGCACGTCCTTTACCATAACAGATGGTGTTTTCTCAGTAAATTGGGGAAAATTTCAGTTCCTGAACAAGACAAAGAAATGTCAGAGAGTACATAAAGCTGCTCTTTTTGTTAATGCCATGTTTACCATAGTCAATTCCTATGAGGTATACCCTGAAGGATTCTCACCTGCTATATCATTAGCTAAAGATCAGGTAAAATTTTCAGGTTATGAGCATAAATATAAGTTCAGACAGAAAAGAGAGTTATTCAGCACTGGAGACCAGGCATGAGCTTGGTTTCCGGCATCTACAGGATGGGAAATTGAGACAATGAAGCGACTGACCAACTATTCAGCCCTTATAGATGCATTGATCAATCATACCTCTGATGCTGAGACTAAATGAGGAAGAGCGTTAATTAAGAAAATTGGTGTTACAAGAGAAATTGGAACTGGATTTAGCTGTTGCCAAAGAAGCAGGTATGTGTGTGGCCATAGGGGAAGAATGTTGTACATAGATTGAAGACTCTTCTGAAATTGTGCAAGACCATGTAACAAAAATTAAGGAGCTTCAAGAAAAGACTTGCAAAACAACTGAGAATGGCTGGAATCCATTCAAAGCTTAAATCTTAGAGGTTGGGTCTCCTATTAGAGCAGATTATTGTAGGCATTATAATCATCGTATTGCTTGTTAAGATTATATCAGTGCTTGTGTACCTAAGTCACTCATGAAATGCTCTTCTGCTCCCAAGGCTTCAAGAAACAAAAGAAACCAGAATACAACCTATGTACCCCTGGTGACTGCAGAAGTCCTGAAAATTCCCTCAGAAGCAGCAAAATTGGAAGTTTTCCAAGTGTTCCAAGAAGAATATGAGCAATATGAAATTTTTGTGTCTACTGTGGGGATGCATGGAAAAGGAAAGGCTAGGAGTGATAGGAGGTAACGCTAACACTTCCCACCCTAAGGGAACTTGTTGCATAGGGAACTAATGCTAAGGCTTTGCTAGTGCTAGGGATAGAATAGGTATAGACATAAAATTGAACAAAAGATGGAAAATGATAGAGTTGTCCTTATTGATTGAATAATTGGTTAGCTCTTTCCCGACATGTGCCGTAATAGACGGTGGATGCCGGGTCTTTAAAGATGGCAGCCACTCTGCTGCAGCATGGCCACCATAACAACCGAGTCTTCACTGTATTCTACAGCAGAGACCTGGCGCTAATGCCCAGGATCAGAGTTCACTCTGATCGCGGACATTGCAGGATTAGGACCCCCCAAAGTTAAAAAATGGCCTGTACCCTTAATATTGCAGGCCGGCGAGATCGCAGGAGCAAACCTGTTCTTCCTACAGCCAGGAGCCTTATGAAGGCTTCCAGGCTTGTCATAGCAATATTACTATTGCAGCTGGTCGTCATAGTAATAGTAACATCAAATGATTGCAGGTTCAATCCCTCTAGGGGGAAGCTAATAAAATAGTGAAAAAAAAAACTTTTTAAAAAAAATATTTAAAAAAATAGAAAATGCCGTAGCAGGAAAAAAAAAAAATCAAAAGTGCCAAACCGCCATTTTTTCACTGTCTAGCCTCTGATAAAAATTTGAATAAAAAGTGATCAAAGCAAAACCCCAAAATGGTATAACTAAAAAGTACACCGGACCCCGCAAAAAAAGATGCCCTATACATCCCCATACACAGGAATAAAAAAAACTTACGGATGTCAGAATATGGTGACTTTTAGAAAAAAAATATTTTTGCAAACTTTTAGATTTTTGCTAAGGGGTTAAAAAGTAAATAAAACCATATAAATTTGGTATCTCCAGAATTGTACTGAAACATAGAATACAGGTGACTTGTCATTTTGGCTGCAGAGTGAACGCCAAAAAAAACGAAGCCCGTAAGAAAGATGCACAAATGCACTCTTTCTTCAAATCCACCTCATTCTGAATTTTTTTCCAGCTTCCCAGTACATTGTACAGAATAATAAATGGTACCATTATGAAGAACAATTTGTCCCACAAACATTAAGTCTTCATATGGCTCTGAGAACGGAAAAATAAAAAAGTTATGGTGTTTGGAAGGCGGGGAGTCAAAAACAAAAATCGAAAATTGAAAAATGTCACTGGCGGGAAGGGGTTAAGTTGTAACAGAGTTCATGTTCATACAGTCATGAGGGGATTAAGAAATTGTCTGTTAATGTCTTAACTTGATATCTATCGAGATACAGATAGGATACTGTGAAATATCTGTTCTCAGAACATCGATATGAAGCAACTTGTAGTTATTAATGATATCAGAAAAAGAGAAATATAAGTTACTATTACTTAGTAATAGTAATATATAAGTTATATTACTTTGCATAGGTGGCAAATAACCGCAGAACCTATAAGCTCATATATGATTTAACTTTATGTAAGTTTATATGATTCGTGTATTACGCATTTTGAGGTAAATAAATTCCTAGCTTGGAGAGACTTCTCTCCAGAGCTGCTATAAAACCTAACGTGTTGTTTCTCTCTACTCTCCGGCCATAATGATGAGGGGGCTCTAGAATTCAGTTGGGGTAATTTGGAAACCCTAACATAAGCTTAATGCAAAGTGTCCCAATGCCATGACCAGGATCAGCTGTAGTCTAAAGCATGTGTTTCATTTCCGGCAGGAACCCCATAGGGGACTTAAGGAATTACCAATGGCCATTAAATCAGTAGGCCAACCATGTAATCCATGGATTTGCATGGTGCTCTAGAGAATAGAGATATTGCTTCTAGCATCTCTCCAGCTGGCTAATTGATAGAGGTGTCTTTATTAATTCAAGATGCCCTGATCTAAAATTGAACTTTCTTAACCAGCTGTAGTGGATGGTGAGATATGGAGCCTGAAAGTCAAAAGTTCAAAACATTGTTACCCTTTTGCTTGTCAGTGTATATCACTTTTTTCTTATCGGTTTCTATTTTATCATGTAGCATTTTTTAGACATTCTCTGTAATGCTATTAGGCTTTAGTGGACAAAAAATTCCAGGCTGTTGTACTTTTTTTTTTTTTAAATAAAGTGACCTGGAAAATAAAAAATAAAATCATCAAAAAATGTAAAAAAAAATGTGTTTCTCCTAAAAACTTAAAATATCTTAAAAACTAAAAAAATTGGTAATTTTTGGTGACACGTTCCCTTTAATTTAAGTATTTCTTAGGGTGACCTTACAGGATGCATTTTTCAGGTGCGTTTAAAAACACATTAAAAATGACTCTCTTAGATGTTTCCCTTCTGTTAAATCCACTCCTGACTCAAAAAACTGCAGCAAAATCTACAACAAAAAAAAACGTGTTTCCGCAACGTGGGTCCTTAGCCTAAAAAAGTTTTTACATGTTTTTTAAATACATTTTTGATGTGTTTTTGAAGCTGCCGTTACACATCTTAAAGTGTCTATATTTGCTCATTCATGTAATTTGATTCAATGAAAGAATATGTCAAAACTAAAATTAAAATATCACAGTAATATCCAAAAACGTAAATAATAATTCTTTTAAATACATAAAATCTGTAATCTGTAAATAATATAAAGTATAATAACACAGCCAAATACAACTCATTTTCCAAAAGGCAAAAATATTACCAAATTCAATAAAACATATACCACATGAGTTTTAAAAGGAAAAAAAAAAAGGAATGGGCTTCACTATGAATGCTATCATTTTTGGAATTACATTGCATGGCCCTGTTCAGTGTTAAATTCTCCCCAGGGGAGATTGTTTTGTATTTTGTGGTTTTCTGCTTCCTAGAAAGTGAAAGAGTAATGAAATTAGTCAGACGAGACAGACAAAGGGTAGTTCTGTTCTGCAATGTCCAACACATTATAGGAGTCCAGCTTACATTATGTAGCATAGCAGCAAAAAGGTATAAATTTTGTTAACTCCTCAAAAACAGGACTAATTTGGGACTTGGTAATTTTTTCATTGTTGCATTCCAAAATCTATAACTATATACATTTTTCATTGATGTAGAGATTGCTTTGTGCTGGCTGAGTTGTGTTTTTGGCACCACTTTGGCACATAAATTATTGATTAGCTTTTATGAACTCTCTTTGAGGGAGGTGGAAAAAAACACAACATTGTTTTTTATGTTTTGAATTTTGCACTATTCCCCATGTGGCATAAATATCAAGTTATCTTTTTAGATTACATTACAGCGATAGTAAATTTATAATTGTTCACATTTTACTACTTTTTCACAGTAAAATCATTTGAAAACATTTATTTTTGCACTGTCATATCCTTAGAACTGTAATTTTATTTTTACTTTTCTGTTTTGTTTTTTTTTTTGCAAGAAAAGCTGTAGTTTTTATTGATACGACTTTTGAATCACTTTTTAATCCAAAAGTGAAGGGCCTCAAATACCTTTGTTACTTTTGTAAACAAGCCCTAAGCTTAACCACTTAATGACCAGTGTTTTTTTGCCCCCTAATGACCAAGCCATTTTTTTTAGTCTTTGCATATATAATTACTTCAGTCAAAGAACTGTATAGGGTCTTGTTTTTTGTGGGACAAGATGTAGTGCTCAATGGAACCACATTGAGGTACATATATCTAATGGATAACATCATATTAACTCTTTCTCAGAGAAAATAGGAAAATACAGCAATTCCACCATTGTCTTTTTATGCTTTAAATTGTAGATTAAATAACATGATAATCTGATCATTTGGTTCAATCTAATATATATATATATACAGTGCCTTGCGAAAGTATTTGGCCCCCTTGAACTTTTCAACCTTTTGCCACATTTCAGGCTTCAAACATAAAGATATAAAAATTTAATTTTTTGCTGAAGAATCAACAACAAGTGGGACACAATTGTGAAGTGGAACGAAATTTATTGGTTATTTTAAACTTTTGTAAAAAATAAAAAACTGAAAAGTGGGGCGTGCAATATTTTTCGGCCCCCTTAAGTTAATACTGTACTTTGTAGCACCACCTTTTGCTGCAATTACAGTTGCAAGTCACTTGGGGTATGTCTCTATCAGTTTTGCACATCGAGAGACTGAAATTCTTGCCCATTCTTCCTTGGAAAACAGCTGGAGCTCAGTGAGGTTGGATGGAGAGTGTTTGTGAACAGCAGTTTTCAGCTCTTTCCACAGATTCTCGATTGGATTCAGGTCTGGACTTTGACTTGGCCATTCTAACACCTGGATACGTTTATTTGTGAACCATTCCATTGTAGATTTTGCTTTATGTTTGGGATCATTGTCTTGTTGGAAGATAAATCTCCATCCCAGTCTCAGGTCTTTTGCAGACTCCAACAGGTTTTCTTCCAGAATGGTCCTGTATTTGGCTCCATCCATCTTCCCATCAATTTTAACCATCTTCCCTGTCCCTTCTGAAGAAAAGCAGGCTCAAACCATGATGCTGCCACCACCATGTTTGACAGTGGGGATGGTGTGTTCAGGGTGATGAGCTGTGTTGCTTTTATGCCAAACATAACGTTTTGCATTGTGGCCAAAAAGTTCGATTTTGGTTTCATCTGACCAGAGCACCTTCTTTCACATGTTTAGTGTGTCTCCCAGGTGGCTTGTGGCAAACTTTAAACGAGACTTTTTATGGATATCTTTGAGAAATGCCTTTCTTCTTGCCATTCTTCCATAAAGGCCAGATTTGTGCAGTGTACGACTGATTGTTGTCCTATGGACAGACTCTCCCACCTCAGCTGTAGATCTCTGCAGTTCATCCAGAGTGATCATGGGCCTCTTGGCTGCATCTCTTATCAGTCTTCTCCTTGTTTGAGATGAAAGTTGAGGGACGGCCGGGTCTTGGTAGATTTGCAATGGTCTGATACTCCTTCCATTTCAATATGATCGCTTACACAGTGCTCCTTGGGGTGTTTAAAGTTTGGGAAATCTTTTTGTATCCAAATCCAGCTTTAAACTTCTCCACAACAGTATCACGGACCTGCCTGGTGTGTTCCTTGGTCTTCATGATGCTCTCTGCGCTTTAAACAGAACCCTGAGACTATCACAGAGCAGGTGCATTTATACGGAGACTTGATTACACACAGGTGGATTATATTTATCATCATCAGTCATTTAGGACAACATTGGATCATTCAGAGATCCTCACTGAACTTCTGGAGTGAGTTTGCTGCACTGAAAGTAAAGAGGCCGAATAATATTGCACGCCCCACTTTTAATTTTTTTATTTTTTACAAAAGTTTAAAATAACCAATAAATTTCGTTCCACTTCACAATTCTGTCCCACTTGTTGTTGATTCTTCACCCAAAAATTAAAATTTTATATCTTTATGTTTGAAGCCTGAAATGTGGCAAAAGGTTGAAAAGTTCAAGGGGGCCGAATACTTTCCCAAGGCACTATATATATATATATATATATATATATATATATATACAGTCATATGAAAAAGTTTGGGCACCCCTATTAATCTTAATCATTTTTAGTTCTAAATATTTGGGTGTTTGCAACAGCCATTTCAATTTGATATATCTAATAACTGATGGACACAGTAATATTTCAGGATTGAAATGAGGTTTATTGTACTAACAGAAAATGTGCAATTAAACCAAAATTTGACCGGTGCAAAAGTATGGGCACCTCAACAGAAAAGTGACATTGATATTTAGTAGATCCTCCTTTTGCAAAAATAACAGCCTCTAGTCGCTTCCTGTAGCTTTTAATCAGTTCCTGGATCCTGGATGAAGGTATTTTTGACCATTCCTCTTTACAAAACAATTCCAGTTCAGTTAAGTTTGATGGTCGCCGAGCATGGACAGCCCGCTTCAAATTATCCCACAGATGTTCAATGATATTCAGGTCTGGGGACTGGGATGGCCATTCCAGAACATTGTAATTGTTCCTCTGCATGAATGCCTGAGTAGATTTGGAGCTGTGTTTTGGATCATTGTCTTGCTGAAATATCCATCCCCGGCGTAACTTCAAATTTGTCACTGATTCTTGTACATTATTCTCAAGAATCTGCTGATACTGAGTTGAATCCATGCGACCCTCAACTTTAACAAGATTCCCGGTGCCGGCATTGGCCACACAGCCCCAAAGCATGATGGAACCTCCACCAAATTTTACAGTGGGTAGCAAGTGTTTTTCTTGGAATGCTGTGTTTTTTGGACGCCATGCATAACGCCTTTTTGTATGACCAAACAACTCAATCTTTGTTTCATCAGTCCACAGGACCTTCTTCCAAAATGAAGCTGGCTTGTCCAAATGTGCTTTTGCATACCTCAGGCGACTCTGTTTGTGGCGTGCTTTCAGAAACGGCTTCTTTCGCATCACTCTCCCATACAGCTTCTCCTTGTGCAAAGTGTGCTGTATTGTTGACCGATGCACAGTGACACCATCTGCAGCAAGATGATGCTGCAGCTCTTTGGAGGTGGTCTGTGGATTGTCCTTGACTGTTCTCACCATTCTTCTTCTCTGCCTTTCTGATATTTTTCTTGGCCTGCCACTTCTGGGCTTAACAAGAACTGTCCCTGTGGTCTTCTATTTCCTTACTATGTTCCTCACAGTGGAAACTGACAGGTTAAATCTCTGAGACAACTTTTTGTATCCTTCCCCTGAACAACTATGTTGAACAATCTTTGTTTTCAGATCATTTGAGAGTTGTTTTGAGGAGCCCATGATGCCACTCTTCAGAGGAGATTCAAATAGGAGAACAACTTGCAATTGGCCACCTTAAATACCTTTTCTCATGATTGGATACACCTGGCTATGAAGTTCCAAGCTCAGTGAGGTTACAAAACCAATTTTGTGCTTCAGTAAGTCAGTAAAAAGTAGTTAGGAGTATTCAAATCAATAAAATGATAAGGGTACCCAAATTTTTGCACCGGTCAAATTTTGGTTTAATGCATATTGCACATTTTCTGTTAGTACAATAAACCTCATTTCAATCCTGAAATATTACTGTGTCCATCAGTTATTAGATATATCAAATTGAAATGGCTGTTGCAAACACCCAAATATTTAGAACTAAAAATGATTAAGATTAATAGGGGTGCCCATACTTTTTCATATGACTGTATATATATATATATATATATATATATATATATATCAGTACAGACCAAAAGTTTGGACACACCTTCTCATTCCAAGAGTTTTCTGTATTTTCATGACTATAAAAATTGTAGATTCACACTGAAGGCATCAAAACTATGAATTAACACATGTGGAATTATATACTTAACAAAAAAGTGTGAAACAACTGAAAATATGTCTTATATTCTAGGTTCTTCAAAGTAGCCACCTTTTGCTTTGATTACTGCTTTGCACACTCTTGGCATCAACCAGCCAGCAACCAAGGCATTGTCTTTTTTTAGATTTTTAAACTATTGTTTAGTCTCCTTAAGGGGCTTGAACTTGCAATCTTTGGATTGCTTACATAATACATTGCACTACTTATACCCTGTTTCCCCGAAAATAAGACAGCGTCTTATATTACTTTTGCTCCCAAAGATGTGCTGTGTCTTATTTTCAGGGGATGTCTTATTTTTTTTTTCAATGAAGAAAAATTCACATTTATTGCTGAACAAAAAAATGAACATTTATTATATACGGTACTGTACGGTAATGTAGTTGTCATCACAAACCAGCATAACCAGACAAACTGTGAATCCTATCAAGAATTTCTTACTACTACCGTACCATTATTTCCATGTACAACAATTAACAGTATGGTACATTTACCAATATTTACGGTACAAATAGAAAGTAAAATTTAGTCAGTGACAGTTATGTCATCATCTTCTAGGACATCATCATAACAATCCAAACCATTAATTTCCCTGCACACAGTATCATGCCCCATAGTGGCCCCTGCACACAGAATCATGTCCCATAGTGGCCCCTGCACACAGAATCATGTCCCATAGTGGCCCCTGCACACAGTATCATTCCCCATAGTGGCCCCTGCACACAGTATCATGCCCCATAGTGGCCCCTGCACACAGTATCATGCCCCATAGTGGCCCCTGCACACAGTATCATGCCCCATAGTGGCCCCTGCACACAGTATCATGCCCCATAGTGGCCCCTGCACACAGAATCATGTCCCATAGTGGCCCCTGCACACAGAATCATGTCCCATAGTGGCCCCTGCACACAGTATCATTCCCCATAGTGGCCCCTGCACACAGTATCATGCCCCATAGTGGCCCCTGCACACAGTATCATGCCCCATAGTGGCCCCTGCACACAGTATCATGCCCCATAGTGGCCCCTGCACACAGTATCATGTCCCATAGTGGCCCCTGCACACAGTATCATGTTCCATAGTGGCCCCTGCACACAGTATCATGCCCCATAGTGGCCCCTGCACACAGTATCATGTCCCATAGTGGCCCCTGCACACAGTATCATGTCCCATAGTGGCCCCTGCACACAGTATCATGCCCCATAGTGGCCCCTGCACACAGTATCATGTCCCATAGTGGCCCCTGCACACAGTATCATGTCCCATAGTGGCCCCTGCACACAGTATCATTCCCCATAGTGGCCCCTGCACACAGTATCATTCCCCATAGTGGCCCCTGCACACAGTATCATTCCCCATAGTGGCCCTTGCACACAGTATCATTCCCCATAGTGGCCCCTGCACACAGTATTATATGTCCCATTGTGGACCACCCATGAACAATTATTATACTTTGGGGTCTTTTCAGACCCCAGAGTATAATGATCGGAGACCCAGGGGAGGATAGAAACATAAAAAAACAAGGTTGCTTACCTGTTCCTCGCTCCAGTCCACTCCATGCTACTTTGGCCTTCTTCAATGTTGGACCAGGCCGGCGTCACGTGATGCGGGCCGGCGTCGCGACGCAAAATGACGTCCGCTGACGTCTGCAACGTCACCAAACAGGCCCGAAGCCTGGAGAAGCGTAGGAGAGGTAAGTACATTGTTTTTTATGTTCCCTCACCAGCTCTGGGCCTCCGATTATACTGTGGAGTATAATGAGACCCCGGAGTATAATGATAGCAGTGATTGTGGGGTTCGGCCCGTGGCCTCACTTACCGTATGTTCTGTTCGGGAACATACGTCTTACTTTCGGGGGGATGCCTTATATTAGGCAATTCTACGAAACCTCTCCTATGTCTTACTTTTGGGGGTGTCTTATTTCGGGGGAAACACGGTATATTGTACTGTCAGTGCTGAACAGACAGGCTGTTATGGGGGTGCTGATGCTTGACAGAGTGAACTCCTTCCCGCTGAAACCATTTAAATGCTGCTGATGGTATTGACTGCAGCATCTAAAGGGCTAAATGCACAGGATCACAGTTTTTTCAATCCTGGATGTTAGCAATAGGTGCCCAGCTGTGAGTATACAGTTGAGCACCAACTTCACCTGGTATGAAAGTGATCAGACAATTATCACTTGGTGAAAAGTTGTGATTGTGGGTCAACCTCTTTAATTCTCATTCATCGCAACTGCAAGTATGTGTCTCCAATATGCCTTCCAGAAAAGTTTTTAGAAAAAAAATGTAGACTTAAAAAAATATACATATTATTTTTCTTCTTCAGATTTACATCATAATGAATGAAACCACAATAATTTGCCTGAAAATTGTGTTTACTATAAACTACTGTACAATGCTAGCCCTTGTGTGACGCCAACAGGATCTACTACATTTACAGAGAACGGTGTCTTACAAGATGAATCTGACACTGACTGTTACAATGAATGCCTTTCTACCAACTGCTGTTCTTTAGTCTAGCAGTGTTCACAAGACGGAAATCAGATATAAGAGGTCTAAATCTGGAGGGTTACACAATTATGAGTTCTGAATGACCTACTGAAGACTGGTTTAATAGTCTTTCATTCATTTTTCTATACATTACGTTATAGGGGCACAGACATTTAGCGCAGCCCACATTCCTGCAAGTTGCCAGGGTGGAAGAAAAATCTTCAACCCCCTCTATATCCACAGCTAGCCTGCATGTAACCCTTTCAGAGCAATGCACACTAACCTCTACTGTACAGTACATTTACCATTTACTATCATTTTGAGAATTTTTTAGCTTGAATCTATATATTATGGTAAATACTTGTGCAAATGATCGGCTTATCTTGCATCCTTCACATTATTTACACCAAAGTCTAAAAGTTCAGGTGTGAGTTTATTTAACCCCTGTGTCAAGCTTCTACCATTTTATACTAAGGGTGATGGGCAAGATATGGTGAAGAGCCTGGCATCGTCTTTAATTTAGGCAATTCGTAGTCAGTGGTAATTTCTTGATATGGAGAAGCCGATTCATTATGAGCTGGAGTCGACCCTTATATTCTAAAATATTTGGTTTCTAATGAAACCAAAATCTTTGCGAATAAATGGCTACCATGACACATATTGAGCAGTTACAATACAAAGGAGAATCGTGTCTGTGACATTGACTGGCTTCAGGCATCACCTGACATCACCTGACAGCCTCTCAGCCAATAATGAGTGGTAGGTGGAAACCTTACACTGCTGATGTCACAGACACAATATAAGATTTTAGCTGAGGTAGACATAGCCATTTTGGAATATGTTCAAGATAGGAGACGCATGTGCTATAATAATTGCATGATCCAAAGCAATAACTCTATTGCTCCATTGCGTAGTTTTGTTAGATTTAATCTGTTTTATGCAAATAGACAGTGAGAAATCATAGGAGTGGAGGGAGGGAGAATTTCTGCATTGTGCTGTGAGCCTGTGACTGCAATTTTCACATACACTGGACAGTTCACCATTTCATTGCCAATAATGTCATTTTGTTAATTTTTTTTTTTGGAATAGAGCAATTTTGTAACACCTAGGCGGGCAAAACTTTCCACCATCTCTGTCCCATCTCTAGTGATGGAATTTAATGGGGAGAATTTATTAAAACTGATGCATTGTGTACCGATATTAATATTGCGAGCACTGGCGGCAGATGCCCCAGAATTAACAACAGACTCGGGCCTCTTAATAATTGTGGTGCATCTCCAAAGGTCCTGTGCACCAGAATTGAAAACAATACCAGTCAGGGAAAAGTGTAGATTTTAAGTTTAACTTATACAAGTTTTCTGGTGTAAATTATAGTAAGTCTGTTCCCACTTCACTTTACCGACATTTCTCAAAATTGGTGAACAGATTGGACATTGGACAAAGTGGGATATTTATGGCATATTTTTAGATCAAATGTCTAAAAATACACCTCATTTGCATCAGACTATACAACTGATGTGACTTGTAAAATTTGCAGTTAAAATTGGCACAAAGAATTAACCTGCATGTCTTGTTGGTGTCATGGCTTATCTGGCTTGTCATTTATTAAAGTTGACTTTCCTTTTACCCGCATCTGGATCCCTTTGTTTGTTAAAGTATTAACCTGTTGCAGATGTACATGAGATAAAGAAAATCTCCTTGACTTTAATGATAATATATTAAGTTGTGCATTTTCCACATGGAAAACCACGTGGAAAATCTATTTGTCTTCCACAACATGTGCATGTAGCCTCATGGTCCCATCTCTAGCTGTCATTCCAAAAGGTTTAAAGGCTTGTGAAATTATACAAGCGAATGACCGTTACTTTTATACTTGAGAAATTATTTAATTATAATCATTTAGTAAACTGATCTACAATTTGTTTATTATTATTATTATTATTATTATTATTATATCTCAACTTTCTGCTGGAATCTTGTGGGCAGGCCATGTCCCAACCAGGGACATAAGGCCTTAACCCAATTCTTTTCTAAGGATGTGTACAGTGCCCAGAAGTACGACTGTCTGAATCTATTGGGAATTATTATTACTATTATTATCATTAGGTTGATGGATAATTTATCTAAATTCACATTTCCATTTTAGAAAATATATGTAATGACCAGGTTGAATACTCATAGTACTGACAAGACCACAGAACTTGAGTTTCCTTTCCCATGACTCAGAGTGCTCTCGTACCTCCAGGGCTTAATCGTAAGGCTGAATTGCACAACAACCAGACGGTCACAAGACCACATAAATGAAACATGCATGCTGGCAAAACAACAAGATACTTAAAGCATACATCCAGTTATACACAGCTTTGCATAAATGAATAGTGCATGTGAATATAAGAAACTTTGTAATAGAAAGACATATGTTTCCTTCAATATACTTTCTATATTCAAGTCAATGAAGAGGAGAGGGAGAGGAGAAGACTGCTAGAAAAGACACTCAAATAATTGCAGCTACACTCTGCTACTCTGTGAGTGAGAGAGCTCTTTATGACTTCCAGATAAAACTTTATAACCCCTTAGAATGAGGCAATAACTAAATTAGCCATCTGGAAGCAGCCTCTTCCTCCCTCCTCCCCCCTTCATAGAGTTCAGTGTGTGAGGCTGGATACAGAGACAGATCTCGATACAAACAATATGTGAGTAAAGATAAGGAGGAAGAGAGCAGCCTAATAAGAGGTGATGGAAACATACCTCCTTAAAAAGATATATTTCAAAGTTTTTTTGTTTTTTTTTATATTTACACGTACTATTCATTTATGAAAATGTTATGAAACCTATTAGGTTTCGTCTGCTGCAAACGTCTAAGAAACACAAAAGGAAGACAAAGACAGTGAGCCCTAATACTAGACCCACCCGAAGTCCCTACCTACTTACCTCAGCTACCCTAAGCAGTAGAAGACAACTTGGCGACGGTTCCTTCCTATGTCACAAGTGCAAACACTAATGCAGACAAGACAAACAAAGAAGTACCAGTCAGGCAGCAGGAACAAAACAAGAATAGGCTTTCAAAAACAGAGGTACATGAGAAAAACGCTTGCTTGCTCAATAGAGACTAATAGCAAGCACCCAGGTGTGGTTTAGAAAATCATTTATAAGATGTCAGGAATCTGCCCCCGGCTGGATTGGACCGGACCCTGATCTCTCAGAGAAGTGAGAGTGGAAATGATGGATGTCAATCACATAAGCAAAACAGAGGTTAACTGTTTGAGGAGCAGAGGGAAACAAACAGTGAAAGAGATAAGGCTGTGTTTAGACAGAGTACAAAAAGAAACCCAAAAGCATAAAATCAAAGCCAGACACACCTCCTGCGCTGTACCCTACGGCCAGAGGATAGCGGAGAAGTCTGAACAGGTGTGGACAGTGGTGTAACTAAAGTCTTGTGGGCCCGATGCAATCTTTTGTTTGGGGCCCTCTACCTCATCCCTACAGCAAATTCTTGATGGTGATGGTTACGGCTGATAAGGAGTTTAATCAACCTTAGTGTGGTTAGGGAAATCTGTGGGTCTCCTTGGCTTATGGGCCAGATGGAAGCTGCAATCTCAATACTGATGCCAGTGCTTATGGGCCCCCTAAGGCTCCTGGGCCCAGGTGTGACTGCACTCTCTGCACCCCGTCAAGTTATGTCCCTGGGTGCGGATGTTACAGAAAAGCTGTTTATAACCGGAGTTACGCTTTTAAACTTACTGGCAGATGAGAGGAACCAAATGTTGAAGGACACAGAGTGAAGAGATGATTCAATACTGGAGTGGATGGCAGATGTATGGATACAGGAGATAGTGGATGACGTGAACAGAAATAAAGCAAAACTGAACTTATCCTATCAGAATTTAACCCAGCAATACAGTCAGAACAATACAGCACAACAATTGATCAGTTCTAAACCCAAACTCCTGGAAGTACAGATTCTATAATATACAGAAAACCTACTAGACTCTGCAGATCTACAAATCCAAAATCTTACGACCCCAGAGTATAATAAATGGAGACCCAGGGAGGCACAGAAACATAATAACACTTATGCTCACTTGTTGATCTCAACCACTTTGTTTAGCTTTGCCCCCTAGCTGCCCACCAGCAGAAAAAGGAGCTGATCAGCAGGATATTACCCTGTGTTCTCTGAAAGATTTTTACAAGTTTGTCTCTCAGAATTACGCATAAAATGTTGAAGACTGACAAACAGTGAGGGCACCTACATTTCTTGTTTACTTTTATTATATATTTTTAGATTTAGTGTTCCTTTAAAAATGGCAGCTTGACGTTAGGCTACCAGGTTGTTCTCTGCTGACTACTTTATAGATGGTGGAAACTTCCTCCTCGTAGATCATGTATCAAAGTGCCATTCTGCAACCTTTTCTAGCGAAAATCTCTTTGATGAATCATATAGAAACTTCTCTATCTGAAACATAATCTTTCAAAATTCCAAGTTTTTCACCATCTACTAACCTACTGTGCTTAAAGGGGTTTTCCGGGCAAAATGTATTTTTTTAAAAAAGGTCTGTTAGTGCTATTAATGGGTTATTAAGTACATCCATATACTTTTAGCAGTGTTAAGAGTCTTATGAGGTTTCTCTGGGAGCTCCTGACATCTTCTGCATTTGTTTACATGGTGTAGCTTCCTGCTATGTAGCTTCCTGTGTACCTTTCACACTACCTCCCTCTCACTGCCCCTCCTCTCTAACTCTGTTACATCCCCCTCCCTGTCTCCATAGCTAAGCTATCCCGCCCACTACTAGCCCCCCCCCCCCAATGCATCATACTTGCCTATCTTCCTCTCCGGGAGATGGCTCCTCCTTTTCACTGTGCGCAGGCTGGAAACGCTTCTCTTCCACTCTCCTATTTCGTGCACAGACCAGAAGTACCTGTGATGCTTTCACAGTAGAGCTGGAGTGCCATCTCTACTGCGAATGTCGCAGGCACCTCCAGACTGTGCAAGTGCTTGCAGAGGGGAGGAGCCGTTCCCAGACAGGAAGACATGTACTGTAAGTATTGATGGGGTTGGGGGGGAGAGTACTGGTAACATTCCATTTCTGAAGCGGGGAAACGGAACATCACTGGATTATCAGAAAGTGTCCCTGGGGCAGTCACGTGACCGCCCCAGGGATATGGGTAATTATAGATTTTTTTTATTATTAGAAGTATTAGAAGTAAATTAGAAGTTAGGGAGGGGGGTTTAATTTAGGGGTTAATTCGTATTTTATCCCGGACAACCCCTTTAAACCTGATTTTTTTTTTTCTTTTCCATGTGTGGCACTACACTAACTCCTAGGTAGTGTTTAGCTATATTCGTGAGACTCGTTCATTTCACCTAAACTGCTATTGTTATACTCTGGGGTCTCTTCAGACCTTAGAGAATAATAAGCGGAGGCCCAGGGGAGGAGCAGAATATAACAGTCTCCCTCTCCTCTCCTGGGCTCCACATCCCGTATGGGTGCCCATCCTCTTCAGGACTCTTCCGGCCTTCTGAATGACGTCAGTGGGGTATCATGATATTGGTGTGGCCCACATGACCACTTAGGCCCAATCACAGGTCTCACCCGTCACAGGCATGGCTGCTGATGTCAGGAGGCCAGAAGAAGCCTGAAGAAGGACTGTCTACCGCAATGAAACCCAGAAGAGGCAAGTAAAAGTGTTTATTATGTTGTTGAACCTTACCTGGGCCTATGCTTATTATACTCAATTATCTAACATTAACACCCACCATAATCTGAACCTATCACTCGCATCTACAAGACTTTTCTTGTGCTGCACCAGTTCTCAGGAATGCACTAACTTATACAATGAAATTCACTTCCAACCTCCACAATTTTTCCCTAAAACAGACCGACCATATTTTCTAATCTGAATCTTTTGCTTTTACCCTTATTTCTACATTACTTCATGGGACTGCTTCATACTGCTTAATTCCACAGTATTCCCCACAATCCTTGCACTGTAATACACTTTTTTTTTATCTTAAAAGAAGGCTGAATAATTGTGTAAAACAAGCAATATATCCTTTTGTGTTATGTCTATTTCCTTGAAAGCAGGGTATTCACTCCCCTTTTTTAATTTAATTAAAGGTTTATTCCATTTTTTTTTACCCCCCCCAAGTTACCTCTTGGACTCCCCAATGATCTCCATAAAGGGGATCCCCTGTAATCCTAAATGAATGGAGCGAGTGACATACAACCACTCTATTCACTTCTATGAGACTGATACAGATAGCTGAATGGAGCAGTTAGGTACATTCCCAGCCTGCCAAAAAATGGACAAACAGATTAGGCACAAATCAAAACCTTTACTTGAATATTAAATGTTCCATTTCTTTTATGGATTGCAGAAAGGATCGTTCATGTGAAACTAGCCTAAGATTGAGAATTAGCTCCATTGGATTGTAATGGAGAAATCCTTATGTGAACCTGCTGGTCAATCTGCAGCAGAACTCCAACTTTCACTTATGGCTATGGGTTGCTTATAGCAAACAGTGGTATATGAATCTGGCCTTAACAGTATGTAATGGTGATGGGTGAACCTCACAATATTCATATTGTGAATATTTGCAAGGATCACCCATAAGTTTTCTTTGGGTTCAAACTGCTTATACTCTTAGGTCACTTCATACACCAGAGTATAATAATCTAATAATAATAATAATAATAATAATAGTCCTTTAATAGTCCCACAGTGGGGAAATTCAGTGTGTTACAGCAGCAAAGATAAGATAAGATAAGCAGATACAAATACAAATACAACATGTACAGGAATGTTCCAAGGTGAGAGGCATTACATTAATAGCAGACAGACAGATAGGACGTAGCAGGGGAGGGGGGGATTTAACAGGCAGAGAGATATTTCAGTTCTCTGTGTGTAATGATCTCCGCTTAGGTCGGTGTTGGTTGTACAGCCTAACCGCGGTGGGGAGGAAAGACTTCCGATAGCGCTCCTTCTCACACCTAGGGTGGAGCAGTCGGTCACTGACAGTACTGCTCAGCGCGATCACAGTCTCATGCATGGGATGGGAGTTATTCTCCTGCATGGAGCTCACCACGGACAGTATCCTTCTGTCACCCACCACCTGCACAGGGTCCAGTGGGCTCCCCAGGACAGAGCTGGCCTTTCTAATCAGCTTGTCAAGTTTATTTCTGTCCCTGGTTGATATACTGCTCCCCCAGCAGGCCACTCCAAAGAAGAAGGCTGATGCCACTACCGAGTTGAAGAAAGTCCTAAGAAGTGCCCCCCGGATTCCAAAGGCTCTCAGCTTCCTAAGCAGGTAGAGCCTGCTGTGTCCCTTCCTGTACAGGGCCTCCATATGATCTGCCCAGTCCAGCTTATTATTAAGGAGCAAACCCAGGTACTTATAGGTGTTCACAATCTCGATACCCGTCCCCAGGATGTCCACTGGTTTTGGAGGGCATCTGCCTTTACGGAAGTCCACCACCATCTCCTTGGTCTTCCCCGCATTAATCTTCAGGTGGTTCTGGTGGCACCAGTCCACAAAAGACACCAGACACAAGAAGGAGGGCCTGGGGGTGCTGAGACTGTAACTGGATCAGCGAGGCTTGTAGGACCTCGCAGGCAGCGTCAGCTTTCGCAGAGGGGGGGACATATGCAGCTATCACGATGACATGTGATAGTTCCCTTGGTAGATAGAAAGGTCTCATGCTCACAGCTAATAGTTCAATGTCCTTACAGCAAGTTTGCTCCTTAATCATAATGTGCCTAGGATTGCACCATCTATTATTCACAAACATTGCCAGCCCCCCTCCTTTCCTCTTACCGCTCTCCCTTGTCCTGTCTGCCCGAAGGAGTTTAAAACCATCCAAGGAGACCAGAGGGTCAGGAGTAACTTCAGTGAGCCAAGTCTCTGTAAGTAGCATCATGCTGCACACCCGAAACTCCTGATGATGCCTGGTGAGCGCTGTCAGTTCATCCATCTTGTTTGCAAGAGATCTCACATTGCCCATAATGATGGAGGGAACAGTTGGTCGGTAACGCCTCTTTTTAATCCTCTGAAGAGTTCCTGCTCTGCAGCCCCTCCCCCGCTTTTTCTTTCTCCAGAGTTCTTGGGGGATGGGTGGGCAAATGGTATGCAGCCCTGTTGTTGTGACTCTAAGCTGCAGTAATTTCTCTCTTGTGTAGACAAAAGAAATGTCTGCAGACACAAGAGTCCCCATTTCAGCAGGGCAAAAAGACAGATAAAAACAAAAAAAAAAGTATCACAAAGGTCCAATTCCAAGTCTTTGTTTCTTCATTTCTTCATAGTGTAAAGTCTATTAAGTAGAGAGATAAAAAACAGACAGAGAAAGAAAAAATAAGAGAGAGAGAGTCTCAGAGCTGCCTAACAGGCAGCCACTTCAGCGGCGCCTTCTTGGAATCTGAGTCCCAGGAAAGGTGCAGAAAAATAAAACAAAATACTTATACTCGCCTTTCCTGAGCTCTGCTGTGGCATCCACTCTTCTTTCCCTGGCATCCCTTGCATCTTTCAGCCATGTCTGTAAAGTCAGAGGCCCCAGGTTACTGCTGAGGCCCATGGTTGGGCCTCAGCAGGCACATGGGGGGATGCTGAGGTAATCAGTTGTCATGTACAGACCATCCTAACAAGTGAGATGGATACAGCTGTTAGGGGTCAATTCACTCAACTCACTAAATCTTGCACTCATCCTTCACTCAGGTTGGAAATTGAGCAAAAATTGCACCCCAACATGGTCCATGCACTCCAAATACTCACTGCCACAATTACTGACTTGCCAGACTCAGCAGAAACCTCACTCACATATGCATGCATCATTCTAACAGTCAGACACAAACACACTTCAAAAAGGTAATGGGTTCATAGAGCGAACATAAAGTACCATTAAATTTAATGATTTAATACCCAAAGAGTTCAGTGCTATATGTGAAAAAGAAAAGAGATGATGAGACAAGCAAAACAGTTTTAAAATAAAAAGAGAAAAACAATAAATCTGATAACCTGATAACAGTTCTTTTGGTTCCATGGAACTTGGAGGATCTCTTCTGATAGACAGGGCACACCCAGCTTACTTGTTGGCTCCATGAAGTGACAAGCATTCCAAGGTATTCCTAGTCCTCTGTAATGTGATGCTCCTGGCTTGTGCTTAGCCACACCTCCTGCTAAAGTGCCACCTCTCCTTCTACTCCCTGAAGTGGGGGATGAGCCAATTCATTGCAACCTAGGAAAGTTGAGGCATGAATTGTTCTGTCTCCACCCTGGAAAGTTGGATCCCAGCTTGCCTCTGAGGTTAAATCTGGTCTCATCCCCCTCATCTATCTCTTAGGCCTGAGTAAGTCAGGCAGTGACAGAGAGTTGTTAAGCGATGTACCTGGCCTGGTCTGTATTACTTCAAAGAGCTTGTTGCCAGATAGGGTCATAAAGCAGCAGGTCCTATGCTCACAGGGAGGAACTGTCCCACTCTTGACAAGTCCCAGACCCTTATAACACACATACCGATGTAATATATTGAAGACACATGCATAAGCAATATATTCCCTGATATATACATTATATATACAGTTAGGTCCATATATATTTGGACACTGACACAAATTTTGGTTTTCTTACCTGTTTACTGAAACATATTCAAGTTACAGTTATATAATGGACATGCACATAAAGTCCAGACTTTCAGCTTTCAGGGTATTTTAGGGTATCCACATTAAAATTGGATGAAGGGTTTTATTAGTTTCAGCTCCTTAACATGTGCCACCCTATTTTTAAAGGGACCAAAAGTAATTGGACAATTGACTCAAAGGCTGTTTCATGGGCAGGTGTGGACAATTCCTTAGATATGTCATTCTCAATTAAGCAGATAAAAGGCCTGGAGTTGATTTGAGGTGTGGTGCTCGCATTGGGAAGATTTTGCTGTGAAGAAAACATGCAGCCAAAGGAGCTCTCCATGCAGGTGAAACAAGCAATCCTTAAGCTGCAAAAACAGAAAAAAAAACATCAGAGAAATTGCTACAATATTAGGAGTGGCAAAATCTACAGTTTGGTACATCCTGAGAAAGAAAGAAAGCACTGGTGAACTCATCAATGGAAAAAGACCTGGACATCCACAACAGACAACAGTGGTGGATGATCACAGAATAATTTCCATGGTGAAGAGAAACGCCTTCACAACAGCCAACCAAGTGAACAACACTATCCAGGATGTAGGCGTATTAATATGCAAATATATCATAAAGAGAAGACTGCATTAAAGTAAATACAGAGGGTTCACTGCACGGTGCAAGCCACTCATAAGCCTCAAGAATAAGAAGGCTAGATTGGACTTTGCTAAAACATATCTAAAAAAGTCAGCACAGTTCTGGATGAACATTCTTTGGACAGATGAAACCAAGATCAACCTCTACCAGAATGATGGAAAGAAAAAAGTATGGCAAAGGCATGATACAGCTCATGATCCAAAGCATACCACATCATCTGTAAGACACGGCGGAGGCTGCAGTGTGATGGCTTGGGCATGCATGACTGCCAGTGGCACTGGGTCACTAGTGTTTTTTGATGATGTGACACAGGACAGAAGCAGCCAGATGAATTCTGAGGTATACAGAGACATACTGTGTGCTCAAATCCAGCCAAATGCAGCCAAACTGATTGGTCGGCGTTTCATAATACAGATGGACAATGACCCAAAACATAAAGCCAAAGCAATCCAGGAGTTTATTAAAGCAAAGAAGTGGAATATTCTTGAATGGCCAAGTCAGTCCCTGATCTCAACCCAATTGAGCAGCATTTCACTTGTTAAAGACTAAACTTCAGACAGAAAGGCCACAAACAAACAGAAACTGAAAACCGCTGCAGTAAAGGCCCGGCAGAGCATTAAGGAGGAAACACAGCGGCGTCTGGTGATGTCCATGAGTTCAAGACTTCAGGCAGTCATTGTCAAAAAACGGGGAACAATCAAGTATTAGAAATTAACATTTTATTTACAATTATTTAATTTGTCCAATTACTATTAGCCCCTGAAATGAAGGAATTGTGGGTAATAAATGCTTTAGTTCCTCACATTTTTATGCAATCATTTTGTACAACCCAGTGAATTAAAGCTGAAAGTCTGAACTTCAACTGCATCTGAATTGTTTTGTTCAAAATTCATTGTGGTAATGCACAGAACCAAAATTAGAAAAATGTTGTCTCTGTCCAAATATTTATGGACCTAACTGTATGTATGTTCAATGATATATACATGAACAATATAATTCAGTGATGATATATACACAAGTGCGCTCCTTTTATCACACTAGTATAAGTGTCTTTATATTTTTAAGCATCTTTCCCAAGCCTTCAAGTATCATAATGATTCCTGGGAGGCAAACTACAAAAATTTCTGCAGAAATTTGGAAAAAATTGTAAAGAACCCAGTTCATTGCAAACCAGCTTGTTCATCCGTAGTATTCAACATCCATAGATGTTGCTGTTTCAAAGAATAGTCAGCAATGTAAATATAAGAGAGAGCATTAATGTCTTACTGGGACACCAGAAAAAAGGAACACGTTATCCTTTTTTTCTGAGCTTCAAGTCTCTTGCATCCAGCCTAGACCTGTGTCTGGAGCGGTTTCCTCCAGTGAATGCAGTTCTCTTGGCTTATTGCCATTTATATGCCAGTCAGCTGCTGTGTTGCTAGCACAACACAGAAGAACAAGGTGAGCACCATCTTACACTGCGACCACAGAGGGGTTTCTTCTGTTAGAAAATATTATCCAAGGCGTTTGAGGCTAGCTTATCTTTTTAGCATTTTACATGTAGAATTGGTGAATTTTGGAAATGCACAGCTCCCACCTAAGTCAGTTCTGAATTGAGTGCAGACTAAGGATGATTCATATTGTAGGCCAAGGCCCAAGAAAGGGGTAAGCATTTTGTTATACAGGTATAATATTTAGTGTTTTGACCCATCTGAGTTAGTGAGTGAGTTAAGCCCCCTTGATGTGGTTGATGGGCTCAAACTATTTGAGGAGTGGATCCAGGAGTGGATTGAGCAGAAGGTAGAAGTATAACAGCTTCTTATATATTCCTCATTCCTTCTGTAGCCATTCTTGGCTTTAGCCTAAGGCTATGGCCCCACGTTGCAGAAACACAGCTTTTTTGTTGCAGATTTTGCTGCGGTTTTTTGAGCCAAAGCCAAGAATGGCTACAGAAGGAATGGGGAATATATAAGAAGTTCTTATACTTCTACCTGCTGCTAAATCCACTGCTGGCTTTGGCTCAAAAAACCGCAGCAAAAATTGCAACAAAAAAAGCTGCGTTTCCGCAACTTGGGGCCGTAGCCTAAGGCAAACATAAACCCCAGAGCCTTCAGCACCATTATTTTTCAGCGTTTTGCATCGATCGCTGCCTCCAATTGAAAATGATGGGAGACAAATTCCGGATGGGATTTAGAGCTGATTTTGAGGTCGGAATCAGCTCCAAATTCCTGTGTGACCCATATATATGTACAAATAGGAGCAGATTTATGAAAGGGTTTAAAAGAAAAACTCTTTGTTGCCCATAGCAACCAATCACAGGACAGCTTTTATTTTAAAAAGTATTATGAAGAATGAAAGCTGAGCTGTGATTGGTTGCTATGGGCAACAAAGGGTTTATTTTAGTAGCTAAAAAATTTAAAAATTTGCAAACGAAATAATTGTCGCAACTGGTATTCATGCGCCTCCCACGGTTCAAGTGAAAGTGCCGCGGGAGTTGCTGACCACTGAAATCTACATCTGCTACAAGATGGCGTAGATTTCAGTGCTGGCTCATGGCCTGGCACATACAGGTAAATGAGGCGGCTCTTCTTCCAGCGCAGAGGATATAAATACTGGCGTTGATAATGTCAGTCTTCATAAATCTGCCCCTCAGAGTCCAATGGAAAACACTGGACAGAAATCATTATGTGATCCTATGACTGGCTCATCCCTAAAGAAATAAACATGTAAACAGAATCTTCTTATTAATATAGTAATTATTATAACGTATATAATATGTATATATTATACTGTATGTAATCGAATTATAAGAAAACGGAGTGAAAATGGTATTATTAGAAATTGTGTAAAGGGTCTGAACAAGCAGAGGAGACAATGGGCAGTGAGTGGTCTGTGTCTTTAAATCTAGAGGTAGAGACAGGAACAGATACAGTGGTTGCCGTGGTGACCAGCTCCATCTTAAAGAGAGGACATCAGAAGGAGAGGTTGGTAAAACAAATAAATGGCAGGTCCTCGGATCAGTCCTGTAAGTCTGCAGCTAGAAAGTGAGAGGAGTATGGGGGTGCCAACACTTATATGTGGATTCGGTCACCTACGGTATATAATCGTATATAGATCAGTCTAATATATGAAGGAGAACTGTCAAAATACACAAATACTGCTATTACAGTGGCTATCAGAGGATTTCTCAACGTATACCTTTGTTATATACGTCCGTATAGACATATTAATTATTATTATTATTTATTTATTATGCTTACTTATATAGCGCCATCATATTCCGCAGCGCTTTACAGACATTGGCAGTCACTGTCCCATATAGGGCTCACAATCTACATTCCCTATCAGTATGTCTTTGGCGTGTGGGAGGAAACCGGAGTACCCGGAGGAAACCCACGCAAACACGGGGAGAACATACAAACTCCTTAGACATATAAAGGAATACACAACCTATGGGTTACCTTGTAAATATAGCTGTATACCTTTATCATATACGTCCGTATAGACATATAAAGGTATACATCACCTATGGGCTACCTTGAAAATAAAGCTGTATACCTTTGTCATATACTACTATATAGACATACAAAGGTATACATCACCTATGGGTTACCTTGTAAATGAAGCAGTATACCTTTGTCGTATACTACTGTATAGACATACCAAAGTATATACAAGGGGATAGGGCTGAGTGAGGTTTGTTCAAGGATAGATAGACAACCTCCTGATATGGACCTGGTATATTTCTATGAAACTACGGACATGGATACCTCCTATGCACTATAAAACCTGGTAAGGCCATTTCAGTATTTTGTGATGCAGGTTGTAGTTGGCTTTTTGATTTCATTGGCTAGTTTTAGTGTTTAATATTCCTTATTTACTTTTTTTTTTTCAATATTGTGGATTAAACGTTAAGTTTTAACAATTGCTTCACCTGCTGATAGAGGTCTATACAGAGGCACAATACACTGGCAAATAGAAATATGGCAACATATTGGTACATTAAAATTTAAGTGCAAAGTCAAAGTTCCTGTAGGAGAGTTAAGAAAAGTGTAAAACATCTTTAACTATTTTATTTAATAAAATAAATAACATATAAAACAACCCCTCTAGAGCTGATATTCTTACTACCAGAACAAACTGTACTTTAAAAATATAATATTTTATTATATATTATATAAATATATAATAATTGTACTACTGTAGGTCATCAGTGAATAAAAAAGAAAACATTTAAGAATTAGTGAATATTGATTGTGTATAATTAATAAAAATAAAACACTAAAAATAATAATAAGTTGTATTTATAGAGCACAAACATATTCCGCAGCACTTTACTTATGAGACAGAGTGTAATAAGTCAATTCACACAGAAGGGGTGAGGGCCCTGCTCACAAAAGCTTACAATCTATGAGGTAGAGGCGGCGACACAAGGTACCAGGAGCGACATTGGAGGTAGCATTGCTTATACAGTGGTCCTGTAAGGGAATTGCCAGTTGAGCAATTCCCCAGTGCTGCTGCAGAACCCTGGGGGAAGGGGCACAACAAGACAGTGAGCCTTAAAGCTGAACCCCCCCACTGTCCCTGGCTAACTTGCCTATCTGTCCTAGGTGACAGCAGCAACTGGTCGACAGGCCTTACCTAATATAGGTGACAACACAGAACGCAAACAGGACAAACAACGGACAAAGGGAGGTCAGCTAGCCAAGAGGTCGGTAACAGTCAAGCAATGCAGTACAAAATCACAATCCAAAAGAATAGTCACAGACAAAGCCAGAGATCAGAAATAGGAATACAGGTAACAAAACAGCATGGAGTAAAGGCAGGTACGCAGGAGCAACAACCAGAGACCATGTGAGGGCTAACAACCTGTTTATAGAAAGACAGGACCTGCCCCAGACTGGATTGGTAGACAGGCTGTCAATCACACAGGCAAGGCTGAGATTAACTATCAGAGGAGCAGAGAGAAACAAAGATACAAGAGACGGGTGTGCCTGAAAGTCAATTACAGACAGGAGGTATTAGGACAGTGTTCAGACTGAGCAACAAGAAACCTACCCAAGGAATCAAACTGAACATGCCTCCTCCGCCGCAGCATTCGAGCAGAGGGTGTCGCAGAGACCCGAACAGGCAGAGACGTTACAGGTCCAGCTGCATTTATGATAAAGGATTTTTTAATTCCACAAATAGATAAAGTTGTATGATCCAGTCACCAGCCAGTGCCCTTTTAGGAACAGATCCAAAGTGCCTGTGTGTACAGAGATACACTCAGATAAAAGCATCATGTCCTGTAAGATAATATGGGGAGGGAGGGCCATGCACAGCAGAGGTTTGGGTTTAGGGAACGTAAATCAGAAGTGTTTAGATTAGGAAATCTGATAGGCCTGTCGGTAGAGATGTGTCTTTAGGATGCGCCTGAAGCTGTGGAAGTTGGGAGTTAATCTGTTTGTCTGGGGTAGAGCATTCCAGTGAAGTGGTTCAACTCGGGAGAAATCTTGGAGATGGGAGTTGGTTCTGATAATAGAAGGATATTAGTCTTAGGTCAATGGCTGAATGAGTCAAGTGATAGACAAAGATGAGGGAGGAAATGTAAGGAGGTGCTGCATTATGGAGAGCATCCCACATAATAATAATGATAATAATAATAATAATAATAATAATAATAATAAATAATAATAACTTTATTTATATAGCACCAACATATTCCACAGCACTTTACAAATCAGAGGACACGTGAACAGACAATATTAGACATTACAATGTGACAAAGAAATAAACATATCAAACAATAGGAGTGATGGCCCTGCTCACAAGAGCTTACATTCTATGAGGAGATAGTGGGACACAAGAGGTCAGAGGGCTTGTTTGCTACCATGGTCCAGCCATCTTTTAATAGAAAAGGTTGTGTAACTGAAGCTGTATGAACCTGTCACCAGCCAGTATCCGTGAATAAACAGATACTAAGTGCAAGGAGTGCAGTGTCTCTTCTAGATGGAGGGGCCAGGATCTGAGGAACAGAGGAGGAAGGATAAAAGGTGTTATTGTTCTACACCTCCGCACACTACACTGTGATCAGGGCAGGTGATAAGCCTGACCATACAGATGTGATTTTAGAGCAGTTTTGAAGCTGTTGTAGTTGGGGATTAATCGGATTGTCTTGGGTAAAGCATTCCAGAGCACTGGTGCAGCTCGAGAAAAGTCTTGGAAACGGGAGTGGGATGATCGGATAACAGGGGATGCAAGTCTAAGGTCATTGGCAGAATGGAGAGGACGGTTAGGGTGGTAGACAGTGACGAGAGAGGAGATATAGGGGGGCTCAGCGCTATGGATGGATTTGTGGGTCAGTGTGATAATTTTATATTGTATTCTGTGATGGATGGGCAACCAGTACAGCGAATGACACAAGGTAGATGCATCTGTGTACCTGGTTGACAGAAAGATGAGTCTGGCGGCTGCATTCAGGACAGATTGTAGTGAAGACGAGAGAGAATCAGAGCAACAATGAGGGTTTTTGATGTTTCCACGGTGAGAAAAGGGAGAATTCTTGAGATGTTTTAAAGGTGCAGGTGACAAGAGTGTGCAAGTGTCTGAATATGTGGGGTAAAGGTGAGATCTGAATTACATACAACCCCCAGACAGCGGGCATGTCGCCTCGGGGTACTAGTAAGGCCACAGACAGAAATGGAGATATCAGGGTTAGGTCAGTTTGTGGATGGAGGGAACACAAGAAGTTCAGTTTTTGAAAGATTCAATTTCAGATAAAGACATGATGTTAGAGACAGCAGAGAGACAGTCCCTGGTGTTCTGTAGTAGTGCAGGGGTGATGTCACAGGATGAGGTATATAGTTGGGTATCATCTGCATAAATATGGTATTGAAAGCCAAATTTGTGAATGGTTTGTCCTACTGGGGCTGTGTACAGAGAGAAGAGAAGGGGACCTAGGACCGAGCCTTGAGGAACCCCAACCGCAAGAGGAAGAGGAGAAGAAATAGCACCAGTGAATGATACACTAAATGAGCGGTCAGAGAGATAGGAAGAAAACCAAGAGAGAGCGTTATCCCTGAGGCCAATATAATGGAGCATAGTGAGGAGGAGTTTGTGGTCTACAGTGTCAAATGCTGCTGAGAGATCCAGAAGAATAAGAAGTGAATAGTTCTTTTTAGATTTAGCCATCAAGAGAGACCATTGTGAGACCATTTCTGTAGAGCGTAGAGCACGAAAACCTGACTGTAAGGGGTCCAGAAGACAGTTAGCAGAGAGATAACGGATTAGGCGGGGAGTAGACCAAGCATTCCAGGAGTTTAGAGATGAAGGGGAGGTTAGAGACAGGTCAGTAGTTAGCAGCACAGGATGGGTCAAAGGAGGGTTTTTTCAGTATTGGGGTTATGACAGCATGTTTGAAGGAGGAGAGAAACATAGGGCACTTGTACAATAAATGGGCCCCCTGATATCCAATAGCTTATCAAAGAGTACTAGAGAACCCCCCTTATAACTCTGTTCCAATCCAAAAATAATTGTGACCCATGAAATATATTAGTTTAGTGCCTTACCTGAAGCTGAATAGACAGTATGATTCTGCAGGCATCACAGGAATGGGATAAGGTGCAGTAAAGAATATCGTGCTCTACCCACCATAAAATCCAATTTAAAATTGTAACTAGATATGAGTCAACCAATTCATAAGAACCCAAATTTTCCAAAAGTTTAGTTTTTTAATGAAACCGAAACTTTTGTAATTTGTCTCAGGCAAACTAAAATGGCCGCTGTGATGTGTAATACACAGGTAAAGTAAAGAGAACGAGGATCACATAGTCTGTGTGATGTAGACAGGCTTCTGGCATCATCTGACAGCCTCTCAGCCATTCATGAGTGGTAGGTGGAGAGGTTACAGTGCTGATGTCACATATAGAAAATAATACTCTTTGCAGCAAGGAGAGGACCCATTTTGTGATATTCCTAGCTAGGGGCAGACATGTTATCATCATTGCTAGAGATGAGAGATTTGATTCTGCAGAAGTGGAATTCGATCCGAATTTCAGGAAATCTTCGATTCTCCATGATTCCCGATTTCCTGATGCTTCATGGTAACGAATATTTAGTAAGGACCTTTGTGACATCAGACGGTCACATGATGTTCTCTAGTGATGTGATTGGGTAGGCGTGTCTTTGCTTGTTAGCAGATCCTTCCACATGATTAAAAGTTGTCCGTGCTGAAGAGAAATTTCCAAATTTTTTTGGAACTTCGAATCGAACTGCCGAATTGAACTTTTGAGAAATTCGCTCATCTCTAATCATTGCATGATCCAAAGCAATTGCTGCTATTGCTAGAAGGAAAACAACACCAACATTGCAATATGATTACAGAATTATAGGAGGAGGACTAGTGGAGCACAGTTTAGTTATATTTAATCAATTGTGGACAAATAGGCAGAAAAATCATAGAAGTGGGGGAGGGAGAATCTTTTCACTGTCTGTGGTGTGTGAATGCAGTTATCACTGTGTTACAACAAACAGTTCACCCTTTCATTGCCAATAATCTCATTTTGTTAAAGGGAGTCTATCATTAGAAAATGACGTTTTTAACTAATGGCACATTGGAATAGCCTTTAAAGAGGCTATTCTACTCCTACCTCTCATTCTCTTGTGGTTTTTCGGTAAAAAAGCGTTTATTCCAATATGCAAATTATGCTCAGGGAGCACAGGGAGCACACCCGCATCATCAACTTCTCGCCACCCCTTAGTGCCTCCTGTTCACTCCCCCTGCATCTTCTCCTTGTCTTCAGCCTTGCATAGGCATCCGATGCAGTGCTATACGTGATTGAAATCCTGCGCATGCGCAGTTGACTCTGCTCAAGCCCAAAGTGGGTTACTGTCACACTGTCGGCATAATAACAACAAACCCCCCCACCATTGTTTCTTCTAATACCAGCATCATTTTGGTGCAGAATCCTGCTCCCATAAAGGGATAATTTTTGATGGCTTTTTGTTTTGACTTCTTCTTCAGCACTTTTCAACCAAGTACGCTACCACAAATTTTTCTTCAAAATATCAAGTCTCTTTCACTTTAAATTTCCCAAAATAGGCTAATTTTTAGATAAAACTATTAGTTTTTCCAATATAACCTCTATATGAGTTAAAAAAAAGCACAGACAAGCACCTTTCCCCCGAAACAAGCTAATTTTTGGAGCATTTTAAATGTTAAAATGTGTAAAAGCAAATGGCAGTGCAGTGTATGGTTAAACTAGCAGCTTGTATCCACTGCTTACCAACTGTTTTTCAATAGACATACATGCCATTGTCACTTTGCTGCATCTGGGCCAGGACGTCTTGCCATCATTCACTGAACAATAAATTCTGAATTATACCAGCAAATTCTAAGGTCAAATTTCAGGACATCTGTCCATGAGCTGAATCTCAAGAGAACGGGTTTCATGCAACAAGACAATTAACCAAAACACACAAGAATGGTTAAAGAAGAATAAAGTCAAGTTTTAAGAAATTGCCAAGTCAAAGTCTTGACCCTAATCCATTAGAAATAATGTGAAAGACCTGAAGCGAGAAATTCATGGGAGGAAACAGACCAACTGTTAGGGAATTGCCCGTTAAGTAATTCCCCAATAGCTGCTGCTGGAACCTGGAAGGAAGGGGAAGGAAGTAGACAGTGAGCCCTAATGCTAAGCCTACCCCGTGTCCCTACCTGCTTGCCACGACTACCCTAATGGCAGTGGACAACTGGGCGACGGTCCCTTCCTACGATAAGTGAAACACAGAACGCAGACAAGACTAACCACAAGAACGGGAGGTCAAACTAGCCAAGGGGTCGGAACAAGACGCTAAACTAGGTACAAAATTGGAATCCAGAAGAACAATCAGGAGGTCAAAGCAAAGGTCAGAATCAGTGGCGTAACTATCGGGGTAGCAGTGGTAGCGACTGCCACAGGGCCCGGAACATTACGGGGCCCGGAGCCCTGTGGCAGTCGCTACCGCGAACCCCACAAACACTGCTATTGTTATACTTCGGGGTCTTTAGAGACCCCGGAGTATAACGATCGGGGGCCCAGGGGAGGTGAGTGAACATAAAAAACACTGTAACTCACCTCTCCGCCGCTCTGCAGGCTTCGGGCCTGTTTGGTGACATCCCAGACGTCAGCCGACGTCATTATGCGTCGCGACGCCGGCCTGGATCGCGCGAGATCTGGTCCAACATTGAAGATGGCCGAAGTAGCGCACGGGAGTGCACCGGAGCGAGGAAGAGGTAAGTTGCAGTGTTTTCTATGTTTGCATCCTCCCTGTGTGCAGGGGCCACTATGGGGCATAATATTGTGTGCAGGGGCCACTATGCTGCATAATACCGTGTCCAGGGGCCACTATGGGGCATAATACCGTGTGCAGGGGCCACTATGGGGCATAATACCGTGTGCAGGGGCCACTATGGGACATAATACCGTGTGCAGAGGCCACTATGGGGCATAATACCATGTGCAGGGGCCACTATGGGGCATAATAGTGTGCGGAGGAATGCGGTTTGTGTGTGGGGGGGTTGGGGGCGGTGGTTTGGGGGGGGCTCCATGTCAAATGTTCGCCTTGGGGCCCAGCCATTCCTAGTTACGCCACTGGTCAGAATACAGAATATCAGAGAAAACAGTAATACGCTAACACGCTCTAAGAAGCTAATAGCAAACACCCATGTGTGCACTAAAGGGCTGTATATGGGAAGCCCGGAATCCGACCCAGACGTGATTGGAAGGTAAGATGTCAATCATAGAGCAACAAATGTTAACTCTTCACGAACCAAAGGGAACTCAGAGTACTGGCTGGACTGATACACAGAAACAAACTCTTAGCTGTGCTAAAACAGAATACAAAAAGAGGCCCTGGAGCAGGGGATCATAAGTGGACAAGCCTCATGTGCCGCACCATGTGGCTGGAGGATGGCGCAGAAGTCTGAATGGACAAGGATGTTACACTAACATAACGGAGTTGAAACTGTTTTGCATGGAGTAATGGGCTAAGATTCCACCCAGTCCGATGTGTTTACGACTAATCAACAATTTCCACATACTACATACACATATGTGATATTGGATCATTTTGTTCTATACATAAATGAAGTCTGATATTTTTTGACTTATTTGCTTCATTTGGTTCTCTTTATGATCTTTTAAGAAATTTGATATATTTTTAGGTCAAATTAATGGAGAACAATAGAAAATTCTGAAGAGTTCACAAACTTTGAAATATCGCAGTACAGCTCACACTCTCCTCTTCTGAGGCTTGATGTGGTCACTGGACCTAATCTCTACAGGTCCTACACCTGCACAGATATGGTCATGTGACTACATCTGTTCAGGTCCTACACATATTTCGCATAACTTCTCATAGAAGTTTTTGCCATGATTTCTGCATAAATGTGACAAACATATGATGTGTGTAAAATCAATTATTGTGTACAGAATTGTGCAAAGTGGCACCCTAGAAGGATGCTTATCCTTGCCTAATTTTTGTGGCACACAGTCCATATACAGGTCAGATTTCCCAGCCTGAGCCCAGTCCGGAGACCCAAACTCCAAGCTTATAGTCATCTATAATGATAGAAGTCCCTGCCTCCCCATTGCTCTGCTGTCCTATACCACTGTAGAACTGTGCAGAGGCAAGGACTTCTAGCATGATACAGGAATATGATGCTGCGAGTCGATATACAGACTGGGATTTCTGGTTTCTATTACCCTGTGTGCAGGAGGCCTTAGGAACCATGACGAGAATGTGAAAAAAACAGAAATGGTTAAATGTAGTTCTATGTTGCAAACAAGTGCCAGACTATCATAGTTTCTGAGCTATCAGGTGCAACTGTATTAAGAAATTTATTGCAAGTATCTTATCTCCATGAGCACATATATCACCTAAAAGATAAGTACTTTCAGACAGTGGATTAAGAAAAAAAAACCATATAGATAGTGCAAAAGAAATACAGATGTAGAAGAGTTAACCAGGATTTCTGCAGTAGAATGATATCTTATCACAGAAGACAACAAAAAACAATGAAAAGTTATTGAAAAATGGTTTTCCAATGACTTTTCATTGGTTTTTATCGTATTCTGTGATAAGATATCATGTTGCAGCAATTTAACCAATTGCAGATTTTCAGGGTTAACACTGCTACATCCGTGTATCTAAAGAAACATAACCATACAATAAAAAATGTTTGTCACTAGAGGTGACCGAACCTTTCATGGTTCAGTTTATGTTTGGGCTCGCCTGTTGACCAAAATTCGAGTCCGTACCAGTTTGTTATGAAACAGAAGTGCAAATTGCCTTAAAATATCACGTATCACACTCAGGGTTACTTGGATTCTAAGCTCTTTTTAGCACTCTAATGCAAACACGTGTCAAGTGACAGCGACAGAGATGTGTTAACAGATAGTAGTCAGTGGTAATAAATAGATTGTTTTAAATCGAACTACACTGTTACATTTCTTAAAATGAAAAAATGTCCTTTTTGGAGACAGATGCCTGTGGGTGTATTTATACTTACACTAGAAAACTAACAATTTAACAAGAAACAAGTCTGGTGCTTGCAAAGTAAAGGAATTTCTTTTAGATTATCTTTTTAGATAGTTTTACATTTCAATAAAACTAGAACAGAACAGGACAGACCAGTTTGCAGGAAATATCTGGCTGTGCGGCAGTAACTAGCAGCAGAAGTGGCAGGACAGTAAGGAACAGGACAGACAAGGCAAGAGATAAAGTCTCACGGTGTAGTGGTGGTTGCAGTGGCGGCAGCAGTGGCAGGATAGTATGGACCAAAACAGAAAAGTGAGGAGATGTTATCTGGCTGTACATGTTATATGGATACTATATGGAACTTTGTGGTCTGTGAGGATCTTACTACTTGTCTTTATTTCTCTTGGACTAAGTTGTCTAAGTGTAGCTTAAATATTTGATCTGAAAGGTGGGAATTAGATTTTTAACCTGTTGTAGCAACAACTTTGATCACTCTATTTTCAATTTATTTCAAGATGTGGAAGCTGCAGTTTTTCCTCCATCTGTTGTTGCAGTGTCAGCATTTTCTTTAAAATAAATATCGGGAAGATGATATCACTCACTGATGCTGCACTTTTCCCTACTGATAATTCCAGTGGCTTCCTCAAAGGGCCTCAGGAGGCAGCACGCTTCCCTGATGAATTTCTACTGCCTGATCGTAAAATAATCTGGAACTAGGGAGTATAGGTAATTAGTAAATAAAACAAAAGTTTTAATATTTATCATAAGGCTCAGCCTTCTATCTCTGTATTTATAAGGGTTAATAGGACAGGACTATGCCTAAGGTCCTGTGGACAATCAAGCCCTTAGAGACTCCCAGAGACGTCCACACAGGGTTCGCTTCCCAGAGCTTATCTCATGGAGTTAATATGTGCCATCTTTTGGATATTAATATCTAAATACAAAGTATCCTAACTCCTGTGTGCCTCATAGAGATAATAAATACTATCTATGAAGTTTACATTCCTAATTCAGACTCCATAGAGATAATAGACGCTACCATGAAGTCAACACTTCTCTCAAATGCTCCATAGAGATAATGAATACTGCCTATGAAACTCCTCTCTCATCCTCCATAGAGATAATAGACCCTATCCATTAAATTCAAACTCCTCTCTCAACATGTTTCACCCTCAATAGTAATCAGTGAGGGCACATCAGGTGATAAGACCTCCTGGAATCAGATTGGGGAATTCTTACATTATATCCTGATGTCTGGGACTGCATTGCCCTCAGACATACTGTTACATTTCAGAGGAACATGCGTGACAGGTTTGTACATAGTCATCTTTTTCCCGCAATGATGGGAGATACTTAGCTGCCGAATCAACTGTCATACTAGGGGGTAGTCTACATGGTCACCTGTACCTGTCCCAAAAATTATATGGGAAAAACTATCTGCGAAGTTAGGAAGAAAATCCTTGACCATGTGGACAGCACTGTTAGAGGTGCTTGTCAAGGTAGATCATGGTAACCGGTGAATAAGCAGACAGAATGCTGAGGGAGCTCTGGAGTGACCAAGCTTTATTTTATAGTGTGCAACAAACAAAAGAATTAATCAAATGAGTGATAGTTTATTGGCATGAAATAGATATACGTGTATGCTATTTCTGAGAATTCTGTGGTTGTAACAATGCCTCGTGATCTCCCCTGCATCTGTATTTTTCAGACCTTTCTTTCTCAATATTATGTAACCATTGTGGAATTAAGCCAGTTGACCGTGTTACAAAAATGATAATATATTCCAGACAATTCCAGACCACAGCTCCTGTGTCCGGTTCCAAACTGACAATGTGCTACACGCATCAGCAAAGAATAGGAAGTCGGTATAAAGGTCATTAGGTTGTATTCTCTTTACTTAATATATTAAGTAAAGAGAATACACAAATCTAGGTCCATATGAGATTAACTATAAAATTACTCCAACAACACCGTACAAGAGGAGGACCAACCAGTGAGCAAGCATATCTGGGAGGTTCATGGTGAGGATCCCAAATATCTGAGGTTTCAGGGCATTGAGAGAATCTGCCCTTCAATAAGAGGAGGGGACTGGGACCAAAGAATTTTAAATAAAGAGGCCCAGAAAAATTTTAGAATAAAAACTATGAAATCATTAGGTCTCATTGACAACATGTACTTCTCTTTGTCTAATTAACTTATGAAATGTAATGAGTATTGGTAGATACCTAAATCACGGGTAAAATGGATTTATGACCCATAGATGGTGTAAGCCCCTGAAGTCTTTGTGTAGCTTGTGTAGGAGATTATAGGATAGGGTATTTTTTACTGGGTAAATAGGATGCATTATGTCACCCTTATGGCGACATTATCAAGTAGTATCAAAGGAGGTGTATTGTGGCTATGAATTGGAAAAGCCAATATGGCTATTTGGCTCTTTTTCCCCTAGAACAAACAGCTACTAGGGTCCTTTGATCTATTGCCTTAAATTTTTGTATCTGGGGTATCCCTTTAAATTTCAGGATTTGCATACATCACCCCACAAATATTTTTCAGGGCATCCAGTTGGGATAGGTGTGTGATACATGCCATGGTACATATTCAAATATATACTGTGAGTATGTGAACCCAGAGGGCGCTGTTGAGCGACCCAAGGCCAGCCCTGAAAAGGCCCTCAGCCACACCTTTGGGTGGGGGGCGTATCTCCAGAAGGCTGGAGAAACATGCATGAAGCAGGAATTGTGGGTCCAGCCAAGGACAGAGAGAGGCGGTCTGTCCCAGAAGGGCTGGGGTCCACAGGGTACGTTTGCCTGAGCTGAGCATTAGTCAGGCTGCTCAGGTGCCCCAGAGGCCAGATAGGGCTAAGAAGTCAGTTAGTGCCCTAACTGTGGCCTAAGTTTTTTTTGTTATGTTGCACTTAAGCTGAAATAAAGCCGCTTTGTTTTAAATTGGCACCGTCTGAACGCTGTCTCACCGGTGCCCAGTACCACGAACCACTGCTGTCGGGACCAGGAGTCTGCCACCATTTGAGACTAATCCCCCCCAAATTGTCGCATATAGTGCTACGGATTCGGGCAGACAGAGATCCACGCAAGTCCTGGAAGACAAGTGTTTGGTGACTGCAGTACTGCTAAGTGTGCATTGTGGCCTACAGCTGGAAGAAATCTGTGATTTCAACAGAGAAACCCAGGAAGGGGTGAGTGGAATTGCAACATAGCAAAGTGTGTGCAAAAACTGGTGAAAGTAAAACTCTGGAAGAGGAATCCAGGGAATGGACTTTGTGTATACTGTGGCTCAGAAGTCTGTAAAGTGCTTGCGGATGGCAAGAAAGTAGGCAATGTGTATAGAAGCTGGATATTGCAAACAGTCTATGTGAAAGGCTATGGTGCCTTGTTATCCAGCTTCTATACACATTGCCTACTTTCTTGCCATCCGCAAGCACTTTACAGACTTCTGAGCCACAGTATACACAAAGTCCATTCCCTGGATTCCTCTTCCAGAGTTTTACTTTCACCAGTTTTTGCACACTTTGCTATGTTGCAATTCCACTCACCCCTTCCTGGGTTTCTCCGTTGAAATCACAGATTTCTTCCAGCTGTAGGCCACAATGCACACTTAGCAGTACTGCAGTGGAAGACAGAAGAAAATGCTGGTTGTTATAGTACCACATAAGTTAACTGTTTGAATACATGTGACTGCAGAAGATAGCAAAAAGTTGATGCCGGTTGAACCCAAGGTTGCTGTGGAATAATGTGTAATCTTGTTAGTAAACCATAGGCAAGAAAAAGAGAATTTCAGTTTGTAAAAAAGCAGAGAAGTTATGTACAGGTTTATTAGTGCAGAAGTCTGAATGCAGAGAGACACAAAACCCGGAACAGGGCATGTGGAGTGCAAGTAAAGATAAAGGGTTGCATGAGAGTGACTCAGTTTTTCTGAAGCACTTCTGGTCTATGAAGGAATATGTCCCTGCTGACTGTATGTCTCATAATGGAGTGCATCAAAGCACCAAAGATGAAAATATTATGGTGCAGCAGCTTCAAGATGAGATTAAAACCATCAGGTTCATTTATGAAGATGAAATATCTGATTGGAAATGGCAACTTGAGGTATCAGAAGAAGAGAACCTTAAGTTAAAGAAAGAGCTTGAGACTATAAAGAGTTCATATCCTAGTCATTGTGAAAATGTGGTTCTGGGTTTGCCTGGAATGGACTGTGTCACTAAGAAGGAGTTTGCTGAAATGAAATGTGCTCTATCTAATAAAGTTATACAGAGTGTAGAGCAAAAGCAAGTGCTTGAGAAGCAATTGCAGGATTTAAAGGAGAAGCATGTTCAAAACTCCATTGCCAAAGACAGTGTAATTAAAAAATTAAGAGATGACCTTGAAACTGCTAAACGTGAGAGAAGTGAATTTTTGCAGTGTCAGTCAGAATGTCTGGATGACCAAGTCAGGAAGTGTGAAAAACTTTCGGCTGGATTAACTGACAAAGAAAATGAAATTGCAAAGCTGAGGAAGCATGTGTCTGACCGAGAGTGATTTAGAATCTGTGGTGCAGACATTGCAGTCAGAGCAAAACTTGCATGCACTAAAGCAGGTTCGCCTAAATAGTGATGTCAACGAATGGCGGAGCAGAGCTGGAGTTCTGGAACAAAGAGAAATGGAACTCAAAGCTAGAATATGTAGCCTGGAGAGGGCGCTGTCAAGATCTTGTGAAGATAAAGAGAAATTGTCTGTTTTGGTGCAAAATAAAGACAAAGAATTGATGGAGATGTCATCTGTCCATGCTCAGAAAGTGCAAACCTTACAGGAGAGTCACAAAAAAGTAGAGACTCAACTTCAAGAGCTGCAACTAAAAGTCACAGAAGGGGACAGGTTTCAAGCAGAACTGCTAGACAAGGCAAACGGTCTGCAGGTGGAATTGGATAATGTCACAAGGCTTCTTTCTCAAGCAGACAGCAAGTTTATCAAACTTTCCAAAGGTTTTTCTATACTAGAATCTCAGCTTCAGGACACTCAGGAACTTTTGCAAGAAGAAACTCGTCAGAAGCTTGACCTTAGTACAAAACTAAAACAAATGGAAGATGAGAAAAATGATTTCCTTGAGCAACTAGAGGAAGAGGAGATAGCAAAAAGAGATTTGACAAAGCAGATTTCAACACTACAGGCTCAGGCGACTGATATGAAGAAAAAAATGGAGGATAGTATTGTGTCCTTGGACTCTGTTGAAGAACTAAAGGAAAAGTTGCAAAAGGAGCTAGAAGCTACAAATCAATGGTTTGAAGAGAAGGCTGCTGCTTATGACAAACTTGAGAAGACGAAAATTAGACTTCAGCAGGAACTAGAAGATATAGGTGTAGATCTTGATCATCAACGTCGGATTGTGTCAAATTTGGAAAAGAAGCAGAAAAAGTTTGATCAGCTGCTTGGTGAAGAGAAGACTATTTCTGCTAGATATGCAGAAGAACGTGACCGTGCTGAAGCAGACGCTCGCGGAAAAGAGACCAAAGCTCTTGCCTTGGCTCACTCCCTAGAAGAGGCCTTTGAATTGAAGGCCGAGTTAGAGAGGCTCAACAAGCAAGTGCGCACTGAAATGGAGGATTTGGTTAGCTCCAAGGATGAAGTTGAGAAAAACCTGGAATCTGTGCAGATATTGTATGAGAACAAAGCTAATGCTTATGACAAGCTGGAAAAGGCCAAGAGAGAATTGGACCTCCAGACAGAAGACATGAAGATTCAGTTTGAGGAAAAAATGTCTGATTTATCTGCTCAGATTATAGATCTAAAAATGCTTGCTGCTCAACTAAAACTGCAAGTGGACAAGCAGGAGGAAGTTGTATGCATCAAGGAACAGCTGGAGTTTCAGATGGATCAAGTGAAGCACGAGTCAGAAATAAAGTTGGAAGAGCACACTTTTCAGATTGAACAGTTAAAAACCGAAGTTGAATCTAAAAGAGAAGAATTGGATCGATTGCAGCAGTCTTTATCCAATACTGAACAGTCGGCATCTGCACTATCTTCAAAGCTGGCAGCACTAGAAGCTGAGAGACTCGCTGCAGAGCCTGTTAACCTCTAAAGAATCAGAGCTGTTATCCCTGAAAAATGTGATTCAAGAAACAGAGTCTTTATTCAACCAAGAGCAAGATAAGAGAGCCACTGAGATACGGGACTTGAATGAAAGACTTGACAAAAAGTCTGCAGATGAGCAGAAGCCTTATCAGAAGATGTTGAAGGGTCAGTTCAATATAATTCAGGGAACAGTGAGGGAAGCAGAAAATATCATCCAGGGTGCTGACCTGACAAATGTTAGAAGAACACTGCAGAATATCCTAGAATTAGGAGACATAGTGGATAAAGAGATGGCATCTACATCTGCTGCCATAGAAGATGCAATGCGAAAGATTGAGGAAGATCTGCAAGTTGCACTAGTAAAAACTGAGATTGAGGCTGCTCAGAGAAATGTGGCGATGAAGAAAGTTCTGGAGCTGGAATCAGAGATTTGTGCGCTACAGAAGGCGTTAGAATTTGAGAAAGCTGCCAGCATAGAGGCAGAGAAAGCAGAGCCATTAAGGCAGCCAGAACATGTAACCAAAAAGCATCTGGGTACTGATAGTAAAGACTGTGATGTTGAAAACTTGGTATCCCAGTCCTCCGGTGTTAGCACAGGGAATGAAAATAACTTGGAGAATGTTGAAATGACGATATCACCAGCTCCTGTACTGTCAGAAAGGGATTTTCACAAAAATTCTTGCAATCTATCACAGTACCGCAACATGCCTCCAGGAAGTTATGCGTATGAGAAAGAGGAGGTAAGAATAGATTATGGAAGTGGTTCTCCTGCTGCCGTACAGGTGTGGAAGCATTATACAGAAACCATTCCAATATATGATGTGACAGTTGTTAAAGACATACCAGAAAATGTAGTTCAGCGTGATCTATTATGTGAGGTTGTACTGTATGGCCCTCGTGCAGAAGAAGATATTGCGGAACAGAGCTTGTGTATCTCAAACAAAGAGGAGAGCAAGCAGCCTATGTCTCCTAAACTTTTAAGCCTTGATAGTGATGGCAAAGTTTGCTTTGAGATGAAGGTTACGGAAAAAATACCCGTGAAACAGTTTTACTGTAAAGACATTGATGTGCATGAAGTATGTGTTAATTGGACTCTGAGCTCCTGTGGATTCGTGATAGGTGAAGATGAAGATTCTTACGGCTATTTACTAAAGGGATCAAAGTCATGCAATGGGATAGCTGAAGACTATGGCGAGAAATGTGATGAAAATGATGTGATCTCCTGTATGGCGAATTGTGAAGGTGATGAAGCAGAACTTGCCTTTGCACAGAATGGCCAGGATCTTGGAGTAGCATTTAAAGTGAGGAGAAAATGGAGAACTCGACGGAGCGGTATTTGGAAGAAAAGACCGCCAGATTGGGACTTCTGGAGAGACTCTAGACAGGCATACATGGTTGAAGAGGGACTTCGACATAGGATGTCTCGTCCCATTGTAGCTCACCCCATGGGTAGTGAGCTGAGGGGGAGGGTATGTGAGTATGTGAACCCAGAGGGCGCTGTTGAGCGACCCAAGGCCAGCCCTGAAAAGTCCCTCAGCCACACCTGTGGGTGGGGGGCGTATCTCCAGAAGGCTGGAGAAACATGCATGGAGCAGGAATTGTGGGTCCAGCCAAGGACAGAGAGAGGCGGTCTGTCCCAGAAGGGCTGGGGTCCACAGGGTACGTTTGCCTGAGCTGAGCATTAGTCAGGCTGCTCAGGTGCCCCAGAGGCCAGATAGGGCTAAGAAGTCAGTTAGTGCCCTAACTGTGGCCTAAGTTTTTTTTTGTTATGTTGCACTTAAGCTGAAATAAAGCCGCTTTGTTTTAAATTGGCACCGTCTGAACGCTGTCTCACCGGTGCCCAGTACCATGAACCACTGCTGTCGGGACCAGGAGTCTGCCACCATTTGAGACTAATCCCCCCCAAATTGTCGCATATAGTGCTACGGATTCGGGCAGACAGAGATCCACGCAAGTCCTGGAAGACAAGTGTTTGGTGACTGCAGTACTGCTAAGTGTGCATTGTGGCTTACAGCTGGAAGAAATCTGTGATTTCAACGGAGAAACCCAGGAAGGGGTGAGTGGAATTGCAACATAGTGTTATGGACAGACAAATCGAAGTTTGAGGTTTTTAGATCACACAGAAGAACATTTGTGAGACGCAGAACAACTGAAAAGATGCTGGAAGAATGCCTGACGCCATCTGTCAAGCATGGTGGAGGTAATGTGATGGTCTGGGGTTGCTTTGGTGCTGGTAAAGTGGGAAATTTGTACAAGGTAAAAGGGATTTTGAATAAGGAAGGCTATCACTCCATTTTGCAACGCCATGCCATACCCTGTGGACAGCGCGTGATTGGAGCCAATTTCATCTTACAACAGGACAATGACCCAAAGCGCACCTCCAAATTATGCAAGAACTATTTAGGGAAGAAGCAGGCAGCTGGTATTCTATCTGTAATGGAGTGGCCTGCGCAGTCACCAGATCTCAACCCCATTGAGCTGTTGTGGGAGCAGCTTGACCGTATGGTACGCAAAAAGTGCCCATCAAGCCAATCCAACTTGTGGGAGGGGCTTCTGGAATCATGGCGGGAAATTTCTCCAGATTACCTCAGCAAATTAACAGCTAGAATTCCAAAGGTCTGCAATGCTGTAATTGCTGCAAATGGAGCATTCTTTGATGAAAGCAAAGTTTGAAGGAGAAAATTATTAATTCAAATAAAAATCATTATTTCTAACCTTGTCAATGTCTTGACTATATTTTCTATTCATTTTGCAACTCATTTGATAAATAAAAGTGTGAGTTTTCATGGAAAACACAAAATTGTCTGAGTGACCCCAAACTTTTGAACAGTAGTGTATATATACATAACCGTATAAACCTCTCTCTTTCTGCCTGTTTCTGACACTTGGACTCATGAATACCTCTTTGCGGCAATGGTGCATGATACCCCGGTTTTGGGGTTTCCGCTATGCCCTATGTTGTTCTACTCAGTGATCTATATTATATGTCTTCCTTTACCAAGCGTGCACATCTAATACCTCAATACAGATCGAGCAATCCAATCTGCTTGGATACTTACCTGTGCCGCACTGTGGTTTTGATACAGTGTGCCATACCCTCATGGACCAATGGTAGCTAAGTTGAGGTGGAGCTACTAGTTGCTTATGCCCTCTGAGCGTAGCATCCCTAACGGTGTGGTTAGTGTAACAGAGATGGGCCAGGAACTGCAGTTTTAACTGCTCCAATGTGGCTCCTATCTCCTCATGCTGTAGACAGTAATCATTGACTGCTTTCTGCTACTCATAGACGTTGCAGCACATACATGGTGGAATTTCAGAGATCTCAAGAGATGAAAAGGCAAACCATTCTTTTGTTGCAAGTCCAGAAGATCATTCTTAGCCACATAATGACTGAAATGCTTTGGGCAGCACCTACTTCAAACCACAATATGTTTTTATCAAATTTATGACATGCACCATGTAGGGACAATGTGTTATGTTAACCACAAAGTTTTTTCTATTGTTGCTTGCTATGTTGTCTATTTGCATTTGGCCAGGATGTGTGTTTCCTTTTCTGACATTAAAGCATAACTAAACTATCTGACAACTTTTAATTTTCCTGCAGTATTTGTGTTATTAATACATTTTGTAATATACTTTCTTAACAAATTTTGCCTCCTTTCTGTGAAATCCTGCATTCTTCACTCTTTCCCTTACTTCTCTATTGAGAACTTTCCCTGCTTCACATTGTGTAGAGGGTAGGGGGCTGAGTTAAATGAAGAGAAAATTAGAGTGGAGGTTGATCACTTCAAAGGGCTATATCTCAGTCATGCTTTTGATGTTATATGAAAGAGGAGATTTCCATCTTTCATATGATAATAAGGATATAGTTCTACTTGTATAATTTGGTTAAAAACAGTCGAGATTCGACAGTCGGGATATTTACATTCAGCTGTGTACAGTATAAATATCCTAATCCCAACTGTGTTTTCAACCAGTGATATCTCTGTAAACCATACAAGTAGAGCTGCATCCTTAGATGAATCTCCTCTTTCATATGCCACCAAAAGCAAGTTTCTAGGTTTTATCATTCCTGAGATATACACACGTGGACAAAATTGTTGGTACCCCTTGTTTAATGAAAGAAAAACCCACAATGGTCACAGAAATAACTTGAATCTGACAAAAGTAATTTATAAAAATTCTATGAAAATGAACAAATGAAAGTCAGACATTGCTTTTCAACCATGCTGCAACAGAATTTTAAAAAAAGAAACAGGCCTGGACAGAAATGATGGTTCCCTTAACTTAATATTTTGTTGCACAACCTTTTGAGGCAATCACTGCAATCAAACAATTCCAGTAACTGTCAATGAGACTTCTGCACCGCTCAACAGGTATTTTCGCCACTCCTCATGAGCAAACTGCTCCAGTTGTCTCGGGTTTGAAGGGTGCCTTTTCCAGACGGCATGTTTCAGCTCCTTCCAAAGATGCTCAATAGGATTTAGGTCAGTGCTCATAGATGGCCACTTCAGAATAGTTCAATGTTTTCCTCTTAGCCATTCTTGGGTGTTTTTAGCTGTGTTTTGGGTCATTATCCTGTTGCAAGTCCACATGTGTAGCTATTTAAAGTGACCCTCCCCTACTCTCATTTTCTCTTCACGTCATACAGCCCGTACTCCATACACAATGAGAAGCAGGGACATTTCTCAATAGAGAAGAGAGGGAGAGAGTAAAAAAAAGCAGGATTTCACAGAAAGGAGCCAAAATTGTTAATAAAATATATTACAAATTTATTAATAACACAAATACTGCCAGAAAATCAAACGTTGCCCGAATGTTTAGTTACACTTTAAACCTTACTTTTGCCAGACATTTTTTATTTGGGCACCTAAAAATAAATAACATAAATCCATTTGGTGTTTGACAAAGGAAAAAACAGAACAATTTTTAATGAACGAACATGTGTTATGCAACAAAAACTCAATTTAAGATAGAGGATCACCCGTTGTACCAGTGTTAGTGTAGCTAGTGTGTGAGTTTACCATTACTAGGCTTTTTTTGTAACTTATATGTAACTAATGTTTATCAGCGAGAAGAGTTGTAGAGTATATAACTTCACTTGGGTTTTTTGCTTTTGCAAGGAAAATAATAGCCAAATAACAACAGAAATGTACAAAAGATTATGCTTGATGTGACTAAATTCTATTCTATTCTTGATCTTCTTGCACACTGTCACTCACACAGTATAGACTGAGTTCATTTGACTCATTGATTTATGCAACAGCTGCATGGTACAGCACAGTATCACACACAGTACAGATTATGTCTATTTGATACTGAGAGTTGCAAGTGATTTATGTAACAGCTGCACGGTGCAGTACAGTAACACAAACAGTACAGGTTACCTTTGTGTGATTCTGAGAACTGAGATTGATTCATGCAGCTGCTGCACAGTGCGGTACAGTAGCACATACAATACAGCCTGGATTTTAATTGGATGTTGAGAATTTGTGATTGTGTTTTTCTTGATGCAGCTGCTATATACGTCACTGACTACACACACAGGGGCACATTTATTAATACTACAGTCATGGCCAAAAGTTTTGAGAATGACACAAATATTATATTTTCACATGATCTGCTGCCCTCTGGTTTTTATGTGTGTTTGTCAGATGTTTTTATCACATACAGAAATATAATTGCATTCATATTATGAGTAACAGAAGCTTATATTGACAGTTAGAATGAGTTAATGCAGCAAGTCAATATTTGCAGTGTTGACCCTTCTTCTTCAGGACCTCTGCAATTCTCCCTGGCATGCTCTCAATCAACTTCTGGACCAAATCCTGACTGATAGCAGTCCATTCTTGCAGAATCAATGCTTTAATTTTGTCTGAATTTGTTGGTTTTTGTTTGTCCACCCGTCTCTTGATGATTGACCACAAGTTCTCAATGGGATTAAGATCTGGGGAGTTTCCAGGCCATGGACCCAAAATCTCTATGTTTTGTTCCCTGAGCCATTTAGTTATCACCTTTGCTTTATGGCAAGGTGCTCCATCATGCTGGAAAAGGCATTGTTGAGCGCCAAACTGCTCTTGGACGCTTGGGAGAAGTTGCTCTTGGAGGACATTCTGGTACCATTCTTTATTCATGGCTGTGTTTTTAGGCAAGACTGTGAGAGAGCCAATTCCCTTGGCTGAGAAGCAACCCCACACATGAATGGTTTCAGGATGCTTTACAGTTGGCATGAGACAAGACTGGTGGTAGTGCTCACCTCTTCTTCTCCGAATAAGCTGTTTTCCAGATGTTCCAAACAATCGAAAAGGGGATTCATCAGAGAAAATGACTTTACCCCAGTCCTCAGCAGTCCACTCCCTGTACCTTTTGCAGAATATCAGTCTGTCCCTGATGTTTTTTCTGGAGAGAAGTGGCTTCTTTGCTGCCCTCCTTGAGACCAGGCCTTGCTCCAAGAGTCTCCGCCTCACAGTGCGTGCAGATGCACTCACACCTGCCTGCTGCCATTCCTCAGCAAGCTCTGCACTGCTGGTAGCCCGACCCCGCAGCTGAAACACTTTTAAGAGACGGTCCTGCCGCTTGCTGGTCTTTCTTGGGCGCCCTGAAGCCTTTTTGGCACCAATGGAACCTCTCTCCTTGAAGTTCTTGATGATGCGATAGATTGTTGACTGAGGTGCAATCTTTCTAGCTGCAATACTCTTCCCAGTTAGGCCATTTTTGTGCAGTGCAATGATGACTGCACGTGTTTCTTTAGAGATAACCATGGTTAACAGAAGAGAAACAATGATGGCAAGCACCAGCCTCCTTTTAAAGTGTCCAGTGGTGTCATTCTTACTTAATCATGACAGATTGATCTCCAGCCCTGTCCTCATCAACACCCACACCTGTGTTAATGGAGCAATCACTGAAACGATGTTAGGTGGTCCTTTTAAGGCAGGGCTGCAATGATGTTGAAATGTGTTTTAATAATAATAATAATAATAATAATAATAGTCCTTTAATAGTCCCACAATGGGGAAATTCAGTGTGTTACAGCAGCAAAGATAAGCAGATACAAATACAAATACAACATGTACAGGAATGTTCCAAGGTAAGAGGCATTACATTAATAGCAGACAGACAGGTAGGACGTAGCAGAGGGGGGGGGGGGATATAACAGGCAGAGAGATATTTCAGTTCTCTGTGTGTAATGATCTCCGCTTAGGTCGGTGTTGGTTGTACAACCTAACCGCGGTGGGGAGGAAAGACTTCCGATAGCGCTCCTTCTCACACCTAGGGTGGAGCAGTCGGTCACTGACAGTTTGGGGGATAAAGTTCATTTTCTAGGCAAATATTGACTTTGCAAGTAATTGCTGTTAAGCTGATCACTCTTTATAACATTCTGGAGTATATGCAAATTGCCATTAAAAAAACTGAAGCAGTAGACTTTGTAAAAATTAATATTTGTATCATTCTCAAAACTTTTGGCCATGACTGTATACAATACAATACAATACTATCAATACTAAAACTGGAAAATACTTAGACTGCGGAGGCTTAATCCCTCAGTTGCTGTGATCAATAGCGATTACGGCATATGGGTGGTTAGGGAGTGAGATTTCCCCCCTGCCTTGCATTGAGAAATTAGTCAAATTTACCAATTGCGCTTATTTCAAATGTTGCATTTTTAGGCACAAAATCACTCCACCCCGACCCTAGCATAAACTTCTTAAGGCTAAGGCCCCATGTAGTGTCCGCAGCGCTTTTCACACAAAGTCCACAGAGTTTTCCACTGCAGACTTTCTGTCCCTATTATACCTATACTGAAAATGCCAGCGTTTCCATAGGTATAATTGACCTGCTGCAAATTTTTCTGCAATGTGTGGATGGGATTAGCCCAAATCTAATCCATTTTGCAGGTACTGTAAAACGCAGCGTTTTTTTGCGGTGGCGTTTCCACTGCGGACAAAACACAGCGTTTTTGCAATGTGCGGCCCTGGCCTAAAAGGGACAATATACACAAATTGGGATATAAAAAGTGGCAATACCACAGGATTTGTACCAAATGATAAATAGCAGAGATGAAGAGTTGTGAAAGGTTTTCAGATCCCCTCACACCTCTGAAGTTATGCACACTGCATTCTTTTTTTTTAAATTGCACAAATTCATCAAGTATTTAAGACAATTTGATGAATGTATCGCAATTGTTGCCATTTAATTAATATTCGATTAAGTGGTAAGTTAGGTGAATTTTAGATGCATTTGTTGATTTCCCCCAGTGTCCACAAAAAGCGATGACATACTTTCCAATTTCAATTTTGGATGCTAAAAATTTATTAATCTTAACATTTAATTTTTATTTATTTTTTATAATTATTCCACCATTGACACCCAAACTAGAGAGTTATATCCTGTTTCATGAATAGAATACCAGAACCACAGTAAATATCGACATAGTCACAGTCAGTAAAAGAGGAAATACACTTTTATAATGTCATCACTGCTATTAGGTTAAGTATTTCTTGTTTAAAAGTACAAAATAACACTAAATCTTATCATGACGTCACACAAGAGCAAACTTAATGACTTTTTAGCATACAAATCATTATCAACACATAAAAAGGAAAGCAGTTTACAAATTGAAATGATGTTACACAATTCAGAAAGTTCAACAAACCTTCCTGCCACAACGACAAAAGCCCGGCATGACATTTCACTTCTACCAACCTGCTGGTTGTGATTTCTGTAGTTAAACACTAGGTGGCGCTGTGCTTTCCCCATTATAGCACAGCTCTGTGTAGCTCGCTCGCGCTGTCTGCCACTCCTCCTGTAGAGTTCTACTGGAGACACGTAGTCGCGCGGCCAATAGGAGCGCCGTCTGCAGGATCTCTGACGTCATAGCAGACAGGGCCGGCGGCAGCTCGTGCTCGGATCAAGGCGCTCTGTAGAACGTGAGCGGAATAATTGACATTCGGAATCATTGGGGTTCACAATGAAGACCCCAGAGACGGGGGGTGCCCCTTATAGCAGCTGACGAGGTGATCCGGAATTCTTGTTACAGTGTATCTTGCACGGGATTGTTGAGGACAAGGGCTGGGGACGGTCATCACAGCAAATCCGGCGTGTACTTGGTTAAACGCGGCCGTGTGCAGGAGAATGGGGGCGGGTTTGCTGCTGTAGATCAATGTGGAGACCAGAGAAGGAGATCAGAGCTCTGCAGAATGGTTTGTAATAACGTTATCATCATGATCTAGAATGTGCGGGAGGAAGCCAGCAAGGGGTTAATGCATTGTAGCTCGCTGCCTGGCTTGAATCTATGGCTGATCAGTAAGAAATGCTAGTCTGAGGTCTTGGTAGTGAAAGGGTTAAGCAAGTAGTTCAGTAACTTATGATTGTGTATTGGTGCACATCACAATCTGCTTTTGTTTTGGGGAGAGATTGTGATTGTAGTTTTTGTTCTTTTTGGTAATATATCGATATATATATATTTATACATGTTTATGTGTGTGTGTATATATAATATACACACACAAACAGTATATTAGATTCTGCAATTAGCATCAGTTCTATCTGCTGATCATCTATGGAACGACATAACTAATATACAATAGAAGTACAAAGTAAACAAGTGTCACATGGAGCAATAGCTTTAGGTGAAGGCTCTGCTGATAAGACCTTTTAGTCTTAAAGGGATTGTCTCATTTAGAAGACCTATATACCTATGCCCTATTGGAGTGTATAGATAACATAGAGAGGGTCACTTAGAACTCCCTTCTAGAAGTCAGAACAGAAAGTTTTGCTGTAATAGATTTGGTTTGTACCATTGTTGGAAAGGGCGCCATGTAAAATAATTCCCTTGCAGAAGAAATTTATGGCATGATGACCCATATCGCATTGGTTGGTGATGATAGGGCCACTATTTTTGGAGAAGGGGTTCTCTTTATGAGACAGCTCTTTTATAGACACATTAAAGGGGTTGTCCAAGAGTTCTATTTTACTACTTCCAGGTTTTTTTCGTGCTGGTTCTGACCCCAAGGCATATGATCAGAACCAGCACCCAGCCCCCGGGTCACTCCGCCTCTTACCTTCCATGTTTACTGCTAGTTATCTATGTTATGACTTTACTATAGTCTGCCAGGTCCCATAGTGCAGGTAACTAACTGAGGATGCAGAGCGACCCAGGAGCCGGATTCTGGTTCCAAACTTATGACTCAGGGTTGGAACCTGCCTGGAACCCCCAGGTCCAAAATGAAGACAAAAACCCAGATAAAGTTAGTAAAATGAAATTCCCTGGCCATCCCTTAAAAGGGGAACTCCAGCAGCAGCTTTCCATTGTAACGTACTTTTAGATTTTGGAATAAGGCCCGAGGCACATGAAAATATTTGTAGCGTGGCTGCTTAAAAGACTTGTTACATTTTTGACAGGATAGGTTGCCAGTATCAGGTCCGACACCTGGACCTTGTACCTTTCAGCTGTACTGGCCAGCCTCCGGGTCGAAAGATATCCAGATGATGGGGCTAGATGCAGAATGTGTTGTCCATTGTATAATGGTGGTGCCGGAGTACTGCAACTCTGTTCCCATTCATTTGAGTAGGCACAGCGCTGTGGTGCTCAGGCAAGGCTGCTATACATTGGACTGAGCCTTCTGCATCTGGCTCCGTCTGCTGTATATCTTCCAGTGCTAAAGACTGCCGGTATAACTGATTGGTGCGGGGTCTGGGTGTCAGACCCCCACTAATCGAATACTGATGACTTATCTTGTGGACAGAGCCTGAACAACCCCTTTAAAAGTGTTGTATAGGATTAGATGACTGCCTTTTTTCCAGAAACCGTGCCATACCTGTCAGTGGGTTGTTTCTGGTATTGCAGATCCACTCAACTGAAGTGAATAAGACTATTAGAGCCCAGTTACAAAAAGTTTTTTTGCATCCCACAGCCAGTAGTTTGACCCGAAGCAGTTTCCTAATATGTATAGGCCATTTTATTACGCAGTTAGGGCTTGTGGTGACACATAAAGTTGATCATGTTCTTGTATCATCTACACTTACTGCATAGGTTAGCAGAACATACTGATAAAGTCCATCACTGGTGAAGGTATATGATGGTCAACACTCTAATACCCTGGAATTAGGATATGTTATAAGTGTTATATTATTTACTATGCTGTCACTCACACCACCTTTGAGGATCATGGGTTGTCTTAGAATATGATGTCTCTAGTTGTGTAACTGTAGGGGGTATATTGGTTACAAAAGGCATGTGGTTATAAAAGGCATGTGATGGTTGGAGGGCCCTAGTATACAGTGTCAGGCTGGCCCACCAGAGTATTACAGAATCCTGTGGTGGGCCCAAGCTCTAACACAATTATGGTCTAGTATATGGCATCCAAATTTGAAGGCTACTATGGTCTATTTCCTATGAATTATTGGGGGTTTGGCCCCAGAATCATTTTATATGTTGGACCCAAGTATCCTCAGTCTGACACTGTTGGTGTATGTTTTGCAGTGAAGTCGAGGAGTTTGAAAGGTCCAGGATTAAAGGTGCTGTTAAAGCGTTGATATTGAAGGCCTAATATTATAGGTCATCAGTATCTGCTCTGTGGTGGCCCCCTACTCCTCAGCTGTTCGGAGCACAGTGTATGGAGCAGGAAGCAGACTGCTCTGTATACTATGCATTGGCCGTGTCGTGTTGTTGCAGCGCAGCTGTAGCATGGCGTGTCCAATACGCAGTGTACGGAGCCGCCTGCTCCTGGCTCCATATACTGTTGTCAAGGAAAGGACATTACATTCTCAGTAGTGCAGTTTGAGCCTCTGGCCAATGACGTCAGGTGATCATATCTCAGCAAAAGCATTTCACTATCTTATAATGGATAATGTATTTTTACTTGTCTTCTCTTAGATCTTTCTGAGAAGTTACGTGTACATTACCAGTAATGCCTAGAAAACTGATAGCCGGAGCAATTGTAAACTGATGGTGCAATTGCCTTTCATATCTGACTATATCCTACAAGTACGGGCCAGTCCTGTTCATGGTTTGTTCATGACAACTGCCTGTCAGACTGTAGTTCTTGGGAATGTGCAGAGTCGCAGAGTATTTCTATATATACTTCTAAGTAGGTATGCCATTTCTGACTAGTGGTATAGACAGCAATGAGCTGAGAGTCTGTAGCAGAAGCTCTATAAATGCTCAGTGTTGGCGGCGTAAGTAGTCGCTATTGACTAACCACTTCATGATCGGGCCATTTTCCCTGGTACATGACTGGACACTTTTTTTTTTTTTTTTTTTTTTTTTTTTTTGACATGTGGTTTTTATTGACTAAAATATTTTTATTCAAGTTTTTAAGATAATTTTTGACTTTTTATTTTTGTCATTTTTATTTTTCATGTTTTTTCCTTTTTTTTTAAAATATCTGTGAAAATGTAAACAAAACAAAGGAAAATTGCCTGTTTTTCATGTTTGTTTGTTTTTTTGTTTTTTAGTGTGTTACTAAAAAAAAAAACTTTATATTTTTTTTTCTTCTCTATTCTGGTAATTTTTGACAGCTAGAACCTGTGTGTGTGGCTGCGGTAGTTACATTATTTTGACTTAAATTTTTTTTTAGATATTTTTACACTTTTGGACCCCCTTCCCCCCCACACACCCGGTCATAATAGACCTTTGTAGGTTATTTTAATATTTATATATAATTTATTTTTATTTTTTATTTTTTTTGCTGATTTCCCTGATACAATAGCCCATAGGATCTAGTAGCTCCTGCAGTTTCTGGACCCCCTGGATCATGTGACCTTGAAGGCAGTAGGGAAGTCACATCATTGTGACTTCCATAGGTGTAAGCATAGTGCTCGATATATAGCAGTCAGGAAGGCAAGAGTGGTAATAAACCATCCTTTTCTTCTTTCTGGACTGTCTGGTTGTTGTAACAGCTGCCTCCCACAATCTCATATATGTATGTCCTTGCAGAGTTAGGAGTGGATCACCCTGACATATATAGTCAATGGGTGGTCCAGAACTAGTTAAATATAAAGTATACAGATGTACAGTCATGGCCAAAAGTTTTGAGAATGATACAAATATTAATTTTTACAAAGTCTACTGCTTCAGTTTTTCTAATGGCAATTTGCATATACTCCAGAATGTTATAAAGAGTGATCAGCTTAACAGCAATTACTTGCAAAGTCAATATTTGCCTAGAAAATGAACTTTATCCCCCAAAACACATTTCAACATCATTGCAGCCCTGCCTTAAAAGGACCACCTAACATCGTTTCAGTGATTGCTCCATTAACACAGGTGTGGGTGTTGATGAGGACAGGGCTGGAGATCAATCTGTCATGATTAAGTAAGAATGACACCACTGGACACTTTAAAAGGAGGCTGGTGCTTGCCATCATTGTTTCTCTTCTGTTAACCATGGTTATCTCTAAAGAAACACGTGCAGTCATCATTGCACTGCACAAAAATGGCCTAACTGGGAAGAGTATTGCAGCTAGAAAGATTGCACCTCAGTCAACAATCTATCGCATCATCAAGAACTTAAAGGAGAGAGGTTCCATTGGTGCCAAAAAGGCTCCAGGGCGCCCAAGAAAGACCAGCAAGCGGCAGGACCATCTCTTAAAAGTGTTTCAGCTGCGGGGTCGGGCTACCAGCAGTGCAGAGCTTGCTGAGGAATGGCAGCAGGCAGGTGTGAGTGCATCTGCACGCACTGTGAGGCGGAGACTCTTGGAGCAAGGCCTGGTCTCAAGGAGGGCAGCAAAGAAGCCACTTCTCTCCAGAAAAAACATCAGGGACAGACTGATATTCTGCAAAAGGTACAGGGAGTGGACTGCTGAGGACTGGGGTAAAGTCATTTTCTCTGATGAATCCCCTTTTCGATTGTTTGGAACATCTGGAAAACAGCTTATTCGGAGAAGAAGAGGTGAGCGCTACCACCAGTCTTGTCTCATGCCAACTGTAAAGCATCCTGAAACCATTCATGTGTGGGGTTGCTTCTCAGCCAAGGGAATCGGCTCTCTCACAGTCTTGCCTAAAAACACAGCCATGAATAAAGAATGGTACCAGAATGTCCTCCAAGAGCAACTTCTCCCAAGCGTCCAAGAGCAGTTTGGCGCTCAACAATGCCTTTTCCAGCATGATGGAGCACCTTGCCATAAAGCAAAGGTGATAACTAAATGGCTCAGGGAACAAAACATAGAGATTTTGGGTCCATGGCCTGGAAACTCCCCAGATCTTAATCCCATTGAGAACTTGTGGTCAATCATCAAGAGACGGGTGGACAAACAAAAACCAACAAATTCAGACAAAATTAAAGCATTGATTCTGCAAGAATGGACTGCTATCAGTCAGGATTTGGTCCAGAAGTTGATTGAGAGCATGCCAGGGAGAATTGCAGAGGTCCTGAAGAAGAAGGGTCAACACTGCAAATATTGACTTGCTGCATTAACTCATTCTAACTGTCAATATAAGCTTCTGTTACTCATAATATGAATGCAATTCTATTTCTGTATGTGATAAAAACATCTGACAAACACACATAAAAACCAGAGGGCAGCAGATCATGTGAAAATAGAATATTTGTGTCATTCTCAAAACTTTTGGCCATGACTGTATAACTGAAAGTACTTTATATTTACAAGTAACCAAATAACTAATGATCAGCAACTATATGAAGTCATTGCAGACAGTATATAAGTATTTAGACTATTGCAACTATCGTGTATTAGGAACAATTTTGTATGCATAATTTTATAGGGAGTCTGTCAAACCATGTTTTCCACTTGTGAATTGGTGCCTCCATTGTCATGATATCAATAGTTTTGTTAATACGCAAATTAACTCTTTGGAGCAATGAGGGCCTTGCCATTGCACCAAAGAGGTAAGCTCCAACATCCTCATTGCTCCAAAGAGAACATTGACAAAAAAGGCAACAATTCAGGTAACCCTGACCTATCTGTCTTCTGGGCTTGGTTGATATGTTGGGTCCTGGTCACAAACTCCTTTATGTTAGGTTTATGTCAATGCTGCTGCCACAAATGATACCCAAAATAGGGTGGTTTTTGTGGCAGCATTTCTACAAGAATCGCGGCAGGTCTTCCACTGTTTACGTTGCATTGTAAATTCATACTGTGGGTTTAAAACTTACCGTCAGTTGACGCGGTGGGCTTTAGGAGCAGCATGTAGAGATGTGGTACAATCTCATTCACAAAACTATTACTGTACAATGCAACAGGTAACCAACTGCAAGAACATCCCAAGTGGACATACCCTTAGGGTGTGTTCACATGGAGGAAATGGCCACTGAATTTGTCAAGCAGAAAATTTCTGCTTCAGGAATTTGAAGCAGAATTTTATCTGCTTGTCAAAAACCGACAAGGATTTTGATGCAGAATTTGGACAAGAGTGCCACTGTATTTTGCCTTTATTGGGTAGGGTCAAATTCCATGAGCATATGTTGACAAATTCCGCATCCAATTCAGTTTCGATGGAAAAAGGTGTATTTTTTTTCGCCTCCCATTCATTTTAATGGGAGTTTTCAGGCGGATTCCCTCTGAAGAACTAGCAGGAGGCTTATTTTTTTTATTGCCTACCATTGAAATGAATGGAAGGCGGATTTCAGGCAGAATTTGCCTTACTCTAAGGCCGGGGCACACGTTGCAGAAACACAGCTTTTTTTTTTTTTTGTTGAAGATTTTGCAGTGTTTTTTTGAGCCAAAGCCAAGAATGGCTGCAAAAGAAATGGGAAAGATATAGAAAGTCCTTATATTTCTGCGTTTTGTTTAATCCACTCCTGGCTTTGGCTCAAAATGCAGCAAAATCTGCAACAAAAAAAGCTGCATTTCTACAACGTGGGGCCTCAGCCTTGAAGAGACAAGTCAGAAGGCGACCAGTATATGTTATTTTTATTAATGAACCACACCCTTAGGGTCTTGTACAGTATACTAAGAAAATCAAATACTACCCTTACCTAAGAAGCAGCTTAGCTTGACACATGTAGAGAGCAGTACAGAACATGTTGTACCATACTGTACTGTAGAAAGGCACTACTAGTCAGTATATACATGCACTTAAATAATACAGGAGTTTTACCAATGAAAGACCCATTATGGTCTCCGAGCCCATCACAAGCGTTGAGTACCTGACCCGTCTATGCCACTTTATCTCAAATGTGGCTTCAAGTTCCAATGGTATAGGAAAGACTGTTGTATGTAGAAAATATTGTGAGGAATTTACTGAAGTTTCTATGCGAGAAAGCTGTTGCATCTTTGGCGCACTCCCCATATAAGTGCCATGTTATGGTTCCTTCACCATGCTCACCATTATAAGAAGGTGGGCAGAGCAGGGTGGAGACTAAGGTGGACCAGAGCGACTTGAATTATAGCTGAAATCTTCAGCAGTTCCTAACTGCCATAGATTTCAATTCTGGCACACTGTTCCAACCCAAGATAGGCCAAAATGAATAATTATGGCTCATCTTACACCAATGGGGGAATGGATTAAGACAGTTATATGAAACTCCAGTCCTAATAAATTCCTCCCATTGTATCTTGAGGCCACTGTAACTTAAAGGACCAGTATATGTCTCTTTATATAAAAATCTAAATAGTAAAGCAGGCAGGGGGATGGGGATGTCACTACCATACAGCTTTACCCTTTAGCTGATATCAGCAGTGTTAATCCAGGGTTAAACCAAACAGCTTTGTCATTTGATACAGGCTGCTTGCTGGGGATACACAGTCTAACAGCTGCATTAGCTGTGAGTCTGGGCAAAGACTTGGCAGCACCTAAACCACATTTTCATATTATCTCATTTCCATGTGAATCCAATTTTTAGAAAAAAAATAGTTAGAAAAGAAGCAGTAATGTTGCCCTTTGTAACATATTTTATGTATTTTTTTTATCATCACAAATATTTAATTAATGACTAAAAAAAAAATTTTTCCCATTTTGCTAATAGAATTCGGAGGAAATCCCCTATCTGGCTGATTATTATAAGCAACAATAATTTTTGACTCTGTAAATGTTTGTGCTTTTGCATATATCAGAATACCAAGTACTACACATCTGCCTGCTCATAATGAATAGTGATTGGATCACTTTTGTAAAATTAAAGAATTACTAGAAATATTAAGTCGATGTTTGTGCAAAACTGCTTTATTGCCAGGTAGTATTTACTTCATTTAACACTTTATTTAACCCGGTCACCATATATAAAATTACCTATAGTTGAAAGAAGGGATTTATGCTATTTTTTTTTTCTGTTTGTATTTTTTTATTTTTTTTTTTGAGCTGATAGATTTGAAAATAATGTGGTATTTGAGTAATATTTTTTTTTTTTTTTACCTTAAATGAAGATATAACTTCTTTTCCCTTTGAATGGATTCCACAAATCAGAAATGTTAAAACTGATATAAATTATCAATAATCCAAGAACCTTGTGTAGCAGAACCCTGAACTGCTTTGCTCGCTCATAGACTGTAGCTCCTGGGCCTGTTTAAGTGTTAAGCTTTTTTTTTTTTTTTGTTTTTTTTTTTTTTTTTTGCATATAACTTGTGAAATTAACTTCTATTAATTCTTTCTAGGAGAAGTTGAAAAGAAGAACAATTTTACCATTGTTTTTTTTTGCATTCTAAATTTGACAGCATTCTCTGTGCAGCTTAAATAACATTAGCTTTATTCTGCATATTGGTACAATTAGAGTGATGCCAAATATATATCTAATTTTTTTATGTATGTTAGTTATTTTTCATTTTACAGCTTTTACACACAAAGCACTTTAAAACATTATTTTTCTGTCACAGTATTCTAGGATTTTCTTTTGTGGGATGAGCTGACGTTTTCATTGACATTTTGGACTTCATATTATTTTGATTCCTTTTAATCCCTTTTTGGGAGGCAGGATGAACAAAAATTCAGCAATTCTGTAATTTTATTTTTTTTTAAATTTGTTATGGCATTCACTTTGCAGGTTAAATAGTGTGGTTTATTAGTTCAGGTCACTACAGATGCGGCAGTACCAAATATGCATAGTTTTTTTTTTTTTTTTGTTTTTTTTATATAAGAAAGAGGAAAGGATGTTTTTGTTTTTTAAAATATTGATCTCACTAGGTTAGTTTATCACTAGGGAAATTGGTCACTGATATAATAAACTGTAAAACATATGTTGATGGACATCCTATTAGGCCCTGCCTAACACCTCGCCTAATGGAAGTACTAAAATGGCAGACTGGGGGGGGGAGGCATTGGTAGAATTCCAATTACCATAGTAACTCATCAGTGCTTGCAATCCTGTCAGTTTGGTAAGAAGGGACGTTAGTGGTGGTGTTAGTCATTATGTTAAACCTCTTAGATGCTGCAGTGGTTGTTGATTGTGGTTCTAAAGGGGAAATGGCCGAATGCATGGGTCGTGCTTATCTTGTTCAGGCTGTTGCAGCACTTCCCTGGTTGTTTTGTCACACAGGCACAGATTCTGTACATGTACGTGAATCTTCGGTAAGGCACACCCCAGTGATGAAGTAATCAAGCTCTGCAAAGAAGTTTATACATTTTCTATAGAGTTAGCTGCTGATCAAATGATTGTATATCTATAATAGGTGAAAAACTGTTAGTGATAGTTGGGATCTTTTCAAAGGAGGTTGAATCTGTTAGTATTATTTTATGTTGTCTTCGTCCCTGTATACACAGTTTTCGTTGAACTCCTGCCGCAGCCATTTTTCATTTTTGATTTTAACTTTCCACCTTCCAAAAGCCAAAACTTTTTTTATTTTTTTTATTTTTCCATATGAGTGCTTATTTATTGTGGAACAAATTGTATTTGTGTAATGGTACAATTTATTATTCCTTACGATGTACTAGAAAACTGGAAGAAAAGTCAGAATGGGGTGGAATTGGCGGTGGAATTGCGTTTGCGACATTTTCTTATAGTTTTGTTTTATGGTATTCTCTGAGTTGTAAAAATGACATGTTCCTTATATTCTTTGGGATAGCATGACCACAATGATAGCAAATGTATATAGTGTTTGTTTTAGTACCTTTTAGAAAGATGCAAAAAATTATTTTAGCTACCATATTCTGGCACACAAAAATATTTTATTGTTTTTAAATATTTTTAAAACTTCCAAAAAATTAGAAACCATTTAAAAACAAACAAAAAAAAAAAAAAAACCCTCCTATTGTCAGTCCATGGGAAAATCCCTATGTAACTATTGAGGCTAGCTACAGGTACACATCTCCTGTAGTATTACGGAAAGGGGTTAAAGTAATAAAATAATTATTTTTGTAAACAAATTAAAACAACAAAAGAATTGTAATCTTTAAACAGTGGTAGGTATGTGATAATGTTTATTTGTTTTGAATAAAACAGGATGAAAGATTTATCTCCGGAAAGCTAAAATGGCATATTAAGGCGACATTATACATTTACAATAGGTAAATTATGCCAAATTATTAACCCTTTAAGAATCTGGTCAAATCTGATCTTACGCTAAGGCCCCATGTAGCAGGCTGCAGCAAATAAGCTCTGTGGGAAAAACCGCGACTGAAACACATCACGGTTTTTCCCGCATCACTTTTCACAGAAAGTCTGCAGAGGTCTCCTCTGTGGACTTTTTGCTTCCATTATAATTATAGGGAAACTACCAGCATTTTGGAAATCACAGCGTCTCCCCTGTGCGTATTTTTGCGCAATGTCTGGATGGCATTCGCTATTTTGCAATGACTGTAACACCATGTGGGGCCCTGGCCTTAAGGCGAATGTATTGTTGAAAATTTTCAATTTAGAGAAATATTATTTTTCTAGTTTTCTATGTCACTACCTAATTATCACTATTTATTAGCATGTGCATCATTACAATGAAAGGTAACAACTCTATTAGGCCGGGGACCCACGTGGCGTAAACATAGTGAATTTCCCACGGCGGAAATGGCGAGGAAAAAATCGCGGTGTTTTACAGTCAGAGCAAAGTGGATGGGATTCTAGTGAATCACATGCCCACTTTGCAGTAAAAACTGTGGACACGCGGCGGTTTCCAAATCTGTTGAGGATTTGGAAATCACAGCATGTCGGTTATACCTACAGAAACGCCGGCGGTTTCCCCATAGGTATAATTGAAACAGAAAGTCCACAGAGGAAACCTCTGCGAACTTTCCGTCTAAAGCGCTGCGGGAAAAACCGCAATGTGTTCCCACTGTGGTTTTTCTTGCAGTGCTTTTTTGCTGCGGGACACCACGTGTGGCCTTAGCCTTATACAGCTGGTGGCACATAATACAAAACCATTGATTTGATTTGACAGTGGAAAGAACTTCAGTAATTCAGTTTTATGGGACAGTGTGTTGAGCATGCTGGTTGACCTGGTTCTAGCTGTGTCCTAGCCTCCATCAATGGTGGATCTTGTGCTTCGTCTCCCACTTTTTTTTAAATTAACATTCATTTTTATTTTTTTCCAAACCAGTAAAATATCGTAGAATATAAAACTGTCAGTAGTATAGGACAAAGAAGCATTGACGGGGGATAAATCTATAAACGGGCAAGGGCCTCAGCATTTAGGAATAAATCTGCCTCTAGCTTTTAAAGTATAGTAACCTTCAATTTTCACTTTATCCACTAACCCTAATAGCAGTCTTACACTTACAAATACTTTAGGGGTTATCATTGCAGCATTTACGTCACAAACAAGATAGAAAGTGTCACCATAGAAGTTCACACCTCTACAAATAACACCCATAATGACACTTCATTGCAGCCACTACTAACAATAGATGATGTCACAGCTTATCTACTGCCCCTTCCAGCAGAGAGCATGTCTTGAAAACTCTCCCATAGACCTCAATGACTTGGCTCCACACTACTGCTGCCTATGGCCATGGCTATATTATAAAGCATATCACTAAATGCTGTTAACACAGCAGGGCAGAATCTTAGACAAGGTGGCTGCCCCCATAATCATATACAGAAAACAGAATAAAAAATGCTAGAATCATAAAATAAAAACAAATTTAGAAAAAGTAATTCACAATCTGCTTTTAATAAATACATTAAAAAAATTGGTAATACATTCCTTTTTAACTATACAGTATTGAATTGTATAATATGGATTAAATAATATATATTTTTTTATTTTAAAGTTGCAGTCAGTAACTTTTTTTTTTTTTCCAACTCTTCCCAAAACTGACTACTAAATCTATGACTATGACTCCTGCTCATAATTATACATACATCTCAATAAATTAGAATATACAGTGCAGACCAAAAGTTTGGACACATCCTCTCATTCCAAGAGTTTTCTGTATTTTCATGACTATAAAAATTGTAGATTCACACTGAAGGCATCAAAACTATGAATTAACACATGTGGAATTATATACTTAACAAAAAAGTGTGAAACAACTGAAAATATGTCTTATATTCTAGGTTCTTCAAAGTAGCCACCTTTTGCTTTGATTACTGCTTTGCACACTCTTGGCATTCTCTTGATGAGCTTCAAGAGGAAGTCACCTGAAATGGTTTTCTCTTCACAGGTGTGCCCTGTCAGGTTTAATAAGTAGGATTTCTTGCCTTATAAATGGGGTTGGGACCATCAGTTGTGTTGTTCAGAAGTCAAGTGGATACACAGCTGATAGTCCTACTGAATGGAGTGTTAGAATTTGTATTATGGCAAGAAAAAAGCAGCTAAGTAAAGAAAAACGAGTGGCCATCATTACTTTAAGAAATGAAGGTCAGCCAGTCCGAAAAATTGGGAAAACTTTGAAAGTGTCCCCAAGTGCAGTGGCCAAAACCATCAAGCGCTACAAAGAAACTGGCTCACATGAGGACCGCCCCAGGAAAGGAAGACCAAGAGTCACCTCTGCTGCGGAGGATAAGTTCATCCGAGTCACCAGCCTCAGAAATCGCAGGTTAACAGCAGCTCAGATTAGAGACCAGGTCAATGCCACACAGAGTTCTAGCAGCAGACACATCTCTACAACAACTGTTAAGAGGAGACTGTGTGCGGCAGGCCTTCATGGTAAAATAGCTGCTAGGAAACCACTGCTAAGGACAGGCAACAAGCAGAAGAGACTTGTTTGGGCTAAAGAACACAAGGAATGGAAATTAGACCTGTGGAAATCTGTGCTTTGGTCTGATGAGTCCAAATTTGAGATCTTTGGTTCCAACCACCGTGTCTTTGTGCGATGCAGAAAAGGTGAACGAATGGACTCTACATGCCTGGTTCCCACCGTGAAGCATGGAGGAGGAGGTGTGATGGTGTGGGGGTGCTTTGCTGGTGACACTGTTGGGGATTTATTCAAAATTGAAGGAATACTGAACCAGCATGGTTACTACAGCATCTTGCAGTGGCATGCTATTCCATCCGGTTTGCATTTAGTTGGACCATCATTTATTTTTCAACAGCACAATGACCCCAAACACACCTCCAGACTGTGTAAGGGCTATTTGACCAAGAAGGAGAGTGATGGGGTGCTACGCCAGATGACCTGGCCTCCACAGTCACCAGACCTGAACCCAATCGAGATGGTTTGGGGTGAGCTGGACCGCAGAGTGAAGGCAAAAGGGCCAACAAGTACTAAGCATCTCTGGGAACTCCTTCAAGACTGTTGGAAAACCATTTCAGGTGACTACCTCTTGAAGCTCATCAAGAGAATGCCAAGAGTGTGCAAAGCAGTAATCAAAGCAAAAGGTGGCTACTTTGAAGAACCTAGAATATAAGACATATTTTCAGTTGTTTCACACTTTTTTGTTAAGTATATAATTCCACATGTGTTAATTCATAGTTTTGATGCCTTCAGTGTGAATCTACAATTTTTATAGTCATGAAAATACAGAAAACTTTTGGAATTAGAAGGTGTGTCCAAACTTTTGGTCTGTACTGTATGTGAAACGTTCATTCATTTCAGTAATTCAGTAATACAATCCATAATCAGCGTCTTCCATGATTGTGTGTCCTACTGAACCAGACTGAGGGACCATTTAAAGGCTTAGGAAACCTTGGCAGGTGACACACTGAATTTACAATACTGAACTTTTTCACAACATTCTAATTTTCTTAGATTTGGGTTTTCATTACCTGTAATCCATAATCTACATTTACAGAAATAGAACACTCTGTGTGTAAAGAATCTAGGAAATATAGGAGGTCACTTTTTTAATTTAATTACTGAAATGAACGAATGTTTCAAAGATATTCTAATTTATTGAGATGCAGCTGTAGGAAATAAATAAGTTCTACAATAAAAAATTAAAAATTGATAAGAAAAAAAATATTTTGTTTTAATTCGTAAAGGAATTCCCTTGCATGCTATCAGCTATTACTATTTTTTATTTTTAAGACTAAGTGGCTATTTGAGATTACATTTTTTAACAAATCTTCAATTTTTTTTGGCACTATCATGTGTGGTTTATCTTGTATTCATTTGTTATAATGATGAAACAAATACATTTTACCTCTGTTAATTTTTAACATTAATTTTTTAAAATAAAATATGCATATTTTTACCATTTATTAAATTTAATTTAATTGTTCATTTATAAATAACACGTTTAATTTTTGTTCACTTTTTTTTTTCTCTTTTAAAAAATATTGTACAGTCATATTTATTTTTATGAATCATACATTTATGATTTCCATGCACAGGCTTGGGGCCTGAGGCCCTTTGTTAGACTGTCTGTTATTCTGCTAGTATAAAATCATCAGGCCTGGTGATAGAAATGCCAAGGCTCACGTGGAGATGAACAAAGGAGACCCTTCTTTTGTCACCAACGCAGTCCGCACTGATTGAGATGCTTAAATCGTATGGCCTTTCAACCGCAGCCATACTCCCACTGGTCATCGTGTTTTCCCATTATCTTGTCTACATAGTCACCATGACATACATATATGGCATAATTTGGGGATTGCATTATTTTATTAGGGCCAAAAACACTTGTCATGAATTGTTTGATATTGTCTGTTTTCTTTCTCCTTGGCTTCTGACTGTATTCTGTGATGCACATATAACACTGTCTCCTATAGTAAGGAGGTCTATAATGAAATGCAATGAAATCAATTTTGGGAAGGAAATAAAGGGCAGTAAAATATACATATGTAATGGGAACAACCCTTGTCTAAAAAAAAAAAAAAAAGTTGTGTTTTTTTTTGTTTTTTTTTTTTAATAGAGGCTTTCTACAATAGTAAACCTCTTGTCAAATTTAATTTCTATTTTTCATATGTTTAACACATAGAGGGGTGGAAGTTATGTCTGTTCTTGGCCATTTTTGGCAAGAGGATTGCAAGATGGCCTTACATTAAAAAGAAAATAGCTGAGGCCAGACAGCTTAGGTTGTTCAAGCTGGACAAAACCCCTTCTTTTGGGCTGAAATTATGCCCATTTTCCTTGGCCTTACAGGGTCCTAGCATATAGGTTCCTAGCCATTTTTGACTAAAATGTATCACTTCATTTTTTTTTTTTTTTTTTTCTCATCTGTTTTACTAATGTTTATATGTATATGATTATGAGGCTGCCATTTTGTCTGAGCTTCTCTTCTGCTTGGTTAACAGCATTTTGTGATATGCTTTACAACAGTCTCATGGTCATACGCAGTAGATTGTAGCTAGAGATGAGCGAAGTTTTCAAAAATTCAATTCGGCAACTTCGCCAAATTTTCCTATACGATTCTATTCGATCTGAATTAAATTGCTGCGTTAAAAAAACAAAAAACAAAAAAAAAAAAACTGCTATTTCCTGGATCCAGAAAACCGAGGTGGGAGGAAAAATGGAGGAACCCCTTGGATGCCGTGGTCATAACATGTGCAGAAGCCATTTAAAAAAAAAAAAAATGCGATTTGTTTACCACGAAGTGTGAGGAAATCTGGATTTGATGCGAATCGTATATTTCCTGAAATTTGGATCGAATTCCATTTCGTCAGCTTCGATTCACTCCTCTCTAATTGTAGCCAACTCATTGAGGTCTATGAGGGAGTTTTCTATACATGCTCTGTACAGGGTGGATGAGTAGATAAGGTGTGACATCATCTATTATCAGTAGTGAATGCAGTATTGGGTGTTTTGTGATGTTATCTTATATTGTGACACTGTCTGTGATGTAAATGAGGCGACTGCTACAAAAACTCCTTTACAGAATTGGCAAGTATCTATTATTGCTATTGCTTAAGTTGCTTAACGCTGCATTTTACGTTACCTGCAAAGTGGGTGGGATTCTGGCTAATCTCATCCACACATTGCAGAAAAGAAATCTGCAGCAGAAATGCTGTGATTTCAAAAACACTTGTGTTTCTGTAAATTGCAGCATGCAAATTATACCTACAAAAATGCTAGCCTTTTCCATATTGGTATAATAGAGGCAGAAAGTCCACAGAGGAAACCGTGATGCGTTTCCGCCGTGGTCTTTTCCGCAGCGATTCGCTGCATGGGGCCTTAGCCTTAAGGATATTTCTTTAAATGTTGTTTTTGTAAATTGAACTCCATGATGGAAGCATCTCCTGCATTTTGGTTTTTTTAATGTGTTGCAGCTATTTATTTTCTATATTTAATCTATAGGTTATTAAGCATAAATTCCCTGGGGAAGTCAAATTAGGGAGTCATTTCTTCCTATATTGGCTGTATAGACAGTACAGTACAGTGCTTGTGCTGTATGCAATAAGTGAGAGTTAATTGAAAGAGAAATATTAGACTAACCCCTTCCCGCCACAGGCATTTTTGGATTTTTGTTTAACTCCCTGCCTTCCAAATTCCATAACTTTAAAAAAAAAAAAAAATATTTTTCTGTTTACAGAGCTATACAAGGGCTTAATGTTTGGTTAATGTTTGGGACAAATTGTACTTTATAATGATATCATTTAATTCTCTACAGTATACTGCAAAGATGGGGAAAAAAAATCCAAAATGAAGTGGATGAATGAAATGAATTGGAGAAGAATTTCATTAGTGGGAGTTTCTTGTCATTTTTCCTGTACAGTGAATGCCATAAAAGCAATGTCACCTGTATTCTATGGGTCGGTATGATTCTGGGGGTACCATATTTATATAGTGGTTGTTTTTTTGTTTTGTTTTTTACAATTTAACCCCTTAAAAAAATCCAAAACTTTGCAAAAAAAAAAATTGCATAAGGCCTCTTTTTTTTGCGATCCAGATCTACTTTTAGTTATCCCATTTTGAAGAATGTCTAATGTTTTGATAGCTTTTTATTCATATTTTTATGGTAGGTGAAATGTCAAAAAAACTGCGGTTTGGCTCATTTGATTTTTTTTTTTTTTTTTTTCCCGCTATGGCGTTTAGCTTGTATATGCTTATAGAATGGGCCTTTTGGGAGTGTATAATTTTTTTTTTTTTTTGTTTGTTTTATTTCAAATCTAGGGAAAGGTGAGGTGATTTGAATTTGTATGTTTTTTGTTTTGTGTGTTTTTTTGTTTTGTTTTGTTTTTTTTTGTTTTTTTTTTAACTTTTAATTTTTTTTTTTAACTATTTTATTAGGCCACCTAGTGGCTTAGACCTGCAATATTTTCTATGGGACTTTAGTTACATAGCTATTGAGGCTGGTCATAGACCAACCTCAGTAGTTATATTCCTAGGACAGGTCTGGGAGCCTTCATTAGGTGTCATAGGAACAGGCCGGTTCGTGGAATTGCAAAGGTATGGAGCCGATGGAGAGAAGCCCCGGGGGGCTTTTTTTTTTTTTTTGCTTTGGGGAGGGATTACTGCAAGCAATGCCCACAATCATAGTGAACTCTGATTAGCTCCAGGTCTCTACTGTACAATACAACGGAGACCTGGTGGTTATAACAGCTGCTCGGATTCAGAGCGGCTGCTATCTTTAAAGACCTGTACTGTACTATTGCTGCGAACGTTGGGAAAGGGCTAATATATTATGCAGGAAGTGTGTGACTACATAATTTAGTACAAATCCCAAAACCTTGGGAACTTCACCTCTTTGTCTGTGGGATGTAAATTATGGTTAGCAAATTTCTCTCACCCTCTGGCCTATCACAAGGCATTATGGGAAAGGAGCTGGGGAGCTCATGCGCCCTCTGTTGGATGTAACAGATCCTCAGTTTGCTTTTGACTCACTGAGTCTTGAGACAGCAAAAGGGATTTTAGCCAAGCCAGTTTCACTTATCTGCATACAGCGCCGTTTCGGGATTTTTGTCCCTCATCAGTGCAGAGCAAAGTGAACTGGCTGGCTTTGTGGGAGGCAATGAGTGGGTTATGGACAGGTACCTCTGGCCTAGGATGAGTCACCAGCCGGGAAGAAGGAGCACACTGACACAGAGATATTTTCAAGGAATGTGTTGTTTCAGGGTCCAGCCCCTTGCCATGCTTTCATTTATTGTACAGTCCTGAGGCCTTGCCACTTGGAGGATATAGCTTTTATCAACCAATCATATTCACAGTTAAATGGAAGTATTCTATATTTATTATGCTATACTTATTATATTTGTCCTGCTTATTCATTGAGTTCCATATTTGTTTTTCTACTGGACAAGATCATGAGTTCAGTAGCTCATCCCTTTTGAGGATATAGCAAAACTATGTTCAAGCAATAATCTATTCAGTTAACCCAAAACATAATTTATTTCACAAATGGTTAGCCTTTAGTGGTGTTATATTCCTCTGCTCACCCTGTCTCAGTCTATACAACAAAGTTGATAAGTTTTGAGCTACAGAAAACAGGAAGTGTCATTCTATTGTGCCTGCTCTAGTGGCCAGCATGAAAATTGTAATATTTTAGAGTAAAAAAAAAAAAAAAAGACAAATCCAAACAAAATCAATATTGTTAAATAATAAAGTATCAATTTACATAATGTATTCACTTCTGAAAATAATTTACTCTTTAACTGCACATGCTACTTTGGTAATGCAACAAATATTTCCTCTATAGCTTTTCTTTAAAATAAAATATTTGTACATTTGGTACTTGGCACATTGGGTTCAAAGCTTTTAGACTTAAAATGCCTGCCAAGAAGACTTTGAATACATAGATATAAAATATTATGCAACCATTGATGTATAGGTTGTGATGCTTTGAATATGCAAAGCAAAAACCTACTCGCCTTCTTTACATATGAAAAGCATTGATGTTTTGTGACATCTTGTAGCCTTGAGCAGGTTCAGTGTCTAGTATAAGCCATCAGTCTTTTGTGTTTCTGGACCAGCACACTTCCTTTGCTTTGAGAACAACCACAACTTTAACTGGATGAATCTGGTCTATGTTTTAGTCTTCCATGTATAGTGGTTTCATCTTACTTTTCTTCTTCGGTAGTAGTTACAAGGCACAACTCCAGACATGGCATACTATCAATGCCACTTATGTCAATAATGATAGATCTCAAGAGGATATTCTTGATTAAAGATATTGGGGCACATTTATTATACCTTGTGTGCCAGCATTATGTCTGGCGTGCAAGGCATAAAAGTTGCAATTTGCTTGCAGAAAAATTGGAAGTTTGCCCCAAAAAATTGTGACTTTTTCATTTCTGTGCCACTTTCGTCAATTCTGCGAAAAGGGGGTGAGGTGAGCCCCACCAGATTTATATCTGGCATACATTATGTGGGAATTGTTTGTCAGCTGTAAGCTGGCGTACAATTTACCTCCAAGTGCATGGACCTCATAAATAGCCCACACCCTCGACCAGTGGCGTAGCTATGGAGACTGGTGTAAGGAATCCTGTAAGAGCCCCGCAGTACAATTTAGTAAAGTAAAATATACTGCAATTGCCGTATGTTGTACAGATAATTGAGCAATTGCATCTTTAACCCCTTCCCGCTCCACGCCGTACTACTTTTGTAGTAGTATAATAGTTAATGCTCAGTTATGTAATGGTTTGGTGCTCTCGTTCCGCAGGCACAGGTGAGCTGTGCCTACTGCATGACTTCGAGGTCTCAGCTGTATTACACTGCCAAGAGCCAGGATTAGCCGCTGGAGTCGGAAAATACTCAGACTCCAGTGGCTTAACCCCCAAGATGCTGTGATAAATAGCAATCATACCATCTGGGCGTTTTGGGGGCAATATCATGCCCCCCTCCCACACTTTGGATCCCCTGCAGATCCGTGTGGGACAAAAAAAAAAGTAAAAAAAAAAAAAAATAATAATAAAATTAATTAAATCCTTTTTAATTTAAACAATACATAATGTAAATAAAATAGAGTAAACAAACATGCTGGGTGTTCCCATGTCCATATAAGTTTGCACTTATCATCAAAAAATAGCATTATCTATCCCTTATGATGAAAAATACCGCAATGCACAAATATATAATGTATCTTTATCATCTTGCCTCCCCCACAAAAATAGCAAAAGTAATCAAAAATGTTTACATAAAAAAAATCAGGACCAATAAAAACTACAACTTGACCCACAAATGAAGAGCCCTGACATTGCTCTGTCAACAGTAGGAAAGTTATAGGTGTCAGAATACAGTGACTGCAGTTTTGTTTAGTAAAAGTGGTAAAACATAATAAAACAATATAAATATGATATTGCCTTAATCTTAATAACTACCAGACAAAGCTGCTATGTCATTTTTTTATGCAGAGTGAAGACAGTAAAACAAAATGGAAAAAAAATGATAGAATTGTCAGTTTTTCACATGGACCCCCCAAAAAAACTTTAATAAAAGCTAATCAAAAGAGTAGATGTACCCTAAAATGGTGCCCAATAAAAGTACAACTCATCATGCAAAGAAAAGTTATGAATTTTGGAAGTCGCAGATGGGGAAATATAAAAAAAAAAAGTTGCTGAACATTAATGTCCAAATTACCCTGCATCCCTAACCCCTTCACAACATCTGTCGTACTATTATGGCGAATGTTGAGTCTTTAAAGATGGAGACCGCTCTGCTCCAGAGTGGCCGCCATAGCTACCGGGTCTCTGCTGTAATGTACAGTGGATACCTGGAGCTAATGCCCACAATCAGAGTTCACTCTGATCGCGGGTATTACACAGTGCTGTGGCCCCCTGAATTAAAATAATGCCACGTACCTTTAGCTTTGCAGGCTGGCTCCTGCACGGTAAGATTGTGGGAGCTGACCTGTTCCTATGACAGCCAGAAACCTACTGAAGGCTCCCAGACCTGTCATAGTAATATTACTATTGAGGCTGGTCTATGACCAGCCTCAATAGTAACATAGCGAAAGTCCTGTAGACTGCAATTAGGGGGGCTAATAAAATAGTAAAATTAAAAAAAAGTATTAAAAACTAAAAGTTCAAATCTCCCCCACCCTTCCCTAGAATACATATAAAACTAAAAAATTACTGTGAAACACATACACAATAGGTATACCTGTGTCCGAAAACACTCGGTCTACAAACTTATAAAAATAATTTTTCTGTACGATGAAGTCTTGCAGAATGCAATGTCATAAATAATTTAGATTTTGGGCAGTGATTAAAGCGTTTGCTTTTTGCAATCCCTTATTTATAGAAAGGTCCCTTCACAATAAACTGATGACAGAGAAATTGTGATCAGTGACTGAACCAAGCAGTAAGCTTGAAATCAGTGGTTGGACTATGTAATATTTGCATCTTTCCACAAGAGACCTGCTCATTGTAACTTGTTCCTACTCACACTGAATGAGTGGCCTGCTCTGTTAACTCAGAAGAGTCTAGAGTATTGGTAAATCACTTTTCTAAACCATACAATATGTTTAGAGTGCATCTCCAATTATAAAACAACCTTGAATAGTACATGCGAATATAAGAAACTTTGTAATATATCTTATTAAAGAAATTAGTTTCCTTCCCCACTTATCAGACTGTTATATGTTAGACTATGGAAAGGGGAGTGGGAGGAGTAAAAGGCACAAATACTTGTACCTGGTAAACTGCTACAGTGGGAGTAAAGAAACCCTTCTGGCATTATGTTTCAAGATAAGAGTCTACTTCTGCACAAAATAAGGCAATAAATCAATTATCATCCTCCTCCCCTCCCCTCTCCATAGAGTTCTGTGTGATATGGAAAGGGACTCTATGCAAACAGACTCAGTGAAGATGAAGGAGCACAGCCAAATAAGTGAAGAAGGAAATAGAATTCCTTAATAATATATATTACAAAGTTTCTTCTATTCACCTGTACTATTCATGCATGAAAAGTGGTTTTATAATTGTAGGTACTTTACAGACTGATCACTACATGTTATGTGGTCACAGCTGAGCTCCAATGTCCTAATCATCTGGGCAAAGATAAAATGTAGTTACTTGATTCAATATTAAAAGATTATTTCAGATTCAGTCATATCATCAGTTGACTTGTATTTATTATAATTGTGGTTTTGGGTCAGCTTTTATGAATCTTTGTGCAAAATGTATCATGTATTGGGATAATCTTTCTTCAGTTTAGCTTTACACTTCTATCTAGATATTCTAAATGTCAAATATTTTGGATGTGGTTAGGTTTAATCCACTCGTATACAAATATCTGTAGTAGGTAATGATATAATCAAATTTTATATATGCAATATGTGTGTGTGTGTGTGTGTGTGTGTGTATGGTATAATTTGTAGCCTTTAAAACAAATCTCTTGTACAAATGTAAATTTTATTCTCTGTGGTTCAATTTACTTGTCTGGTAAATTGTAATTACAATTATTACATTTTGTTTTTCAAATTGCTCATTTTTTTATAAAGACAATTTGGGAGTTTCTATTGTTTGTGTTTCTATTGTATTGTTTACTTCATTTTAGTATGATTAATTATGTTATTAGTCTAGAAATGCATGTTCTATTTAATTCAAAACTTTGGTTTTTTAATATATTTTTTTAAACTTTTTATTGAACACACACACTTTACTGTATTGTCAGTTCAAACAGTGCAGCAGGGTGTGTGTGCTTTATGGCAGCTGAAAAGAAAGCGAATAAAGTGAGGGGAATGTCATAGATGAATATTCTAGTCTACAGGAACTGACGTAGTACAAGCCGTCTCTCATAGAGACCAGTGAGTGACAGAGAAGATAAGTACAGAGTGTAGTGTTTCTGTTCTGCCTTTTTATGTGCATTGGGGAAGGTACAAGAGATCTGCCATTTAACTGTTTTAGGACTGGCCTATTTTGGGCCTTAACTACTGACGACCACCCATTGACTCTCTATATTTTTTATTTATTTTGCTTACTTACTTAACTTGGTCCCATATAGGGCTCACAATCTCAGTTCCCTATCAGTTTGTCTTTTGGAGTGTGGGAGGAAACCGGAGTACCTGGAGGAAACAAATACGGGGAGAACATACAAAGTGCAGATGTTTCCCTTGGCTGTATTTGGACTCCAGTATATGTCAGGGTGATTGACAATTTATTCTGCAAGGATGTACTCGTCTCCCCAGAAAGTAGACAGGAACAATAATAAATCATCCCTGCCTTCCTGAGCGGTGTATATTGTATATATCGCTGTGAAGCCCAATGAGCACTGTGTAGGGCTATGGAAGCCGACATTATGCAGCTTCCTCCCAACTCGGCGGTCATATGATCTGTTGGGTGTCAGACTTGTCTGAGTTTGCTGAGTCCTAGAGGACCTAGATTATCTCTGCTTGGAGACTGAATTCTTCCTGTAATGTTATCAGTAATGTTAAAATACCCCAAAGAGTCTTATGGGGGCACAATAAAGTGCCACAACCACATCAAAGGTTCTAGACCCACCCCTGACAACACAAAACTATGTGTCACTTAGATAAATTCTTTGACAGAAAAATATAAAAGAAAAAACTTAGTAACACTTTAGCACTTTGTTATTAAAAAAAAAAGTGGAATACACAACACACAACTCATCGAGAGAATGTTGTGGGCATGCTCTGTGACCTGTTTAGATGCCAATGTTAAGGAATGGGGTGGAGATGTTATCTGCTTTCCACTTAAAAATAAGCTGCCTTTTAATTGTACTCTTATCTGTGTTGATCAGATGACTAGTGAAAGGTGATCTCTAGAGAACCTATTATAAAGCTTACTGGTCAGTATGAAAACTGCAAGATTTCGGCATATATTTTTTTTAATATTCTTTAAAATTATGTTTAACATAAAAATGTGATTAACATAATAGTTCACTCTGTCATAGACAGCTATTGTCCAAGTAGATACGTGCCCTGTTACACACATGAAATACAATTACAATGGTTGGAATAAGATTTTATTTGAAAATGTAATTTTAATCCTGTCAAATCTACTGTTTGCAAGTTCCTTTATCAATGAGTCTCAGCCATAACTATGAGAAAAGTGGGCAAATTTGGTCAATACTAACGACAGATTTATTTTTTATTCCCTATAAAAGAAGTTTTATCTAGTAGCATTATGGATTAGAAAAACAAGATCTATATTCAGATTTTTTTTTTTTTTTATTTTGTGAATAATTTCTAATATATATATATATATATATATATATATATATATATATAATTTTTTTTTTTTTTTTTTTTTATAACCTTTAACAGTATTATTATTGTTTTCAGTTAATCATGCTTGATGGAATTTCACAAACTATTAGGGCACAGAGAACAGAATTACTTACTGTGTGCTTTAATAAAACACTAAGAGTATGTTCACACAGATTCTACCTCAAAATCCTCTCCAAATTTTGCCTGAAATCTGCCTTCATTCATTTCAATGAAAGGCAGATGCTGATATATAATTTATTTTTTTTTTTTTTCATTTGGCCGAAAAAATGTGTCATGCTCAATCTTCAGGTGGATTCTGCCTAATTGCCTGGCCTCTGCGAAATTTGGAAATTCTGTGGCTGATTCCATTGCGGAATTTGATCAAGCGGAAAAATTCAGCTTTAAATTCCTTTTAAGCTGAATTTTTGAGCTAGTACAAATTCAGCTATGTGAATGTACCTTAAGGATTTTATACTTTGCATATTCAATATGTCCTGATAACTGATATTTTGCCTATAAACCACAATAGGAGAATTTGTGATAACTACATTTTATGGCATTAGAATTGCAAATTTTTGAGCAAACATGTTTGCAACTTTTTTACAGTTTTACACCACGCTTGACAATGTGGAGCCCAGCAGACTTACTGTAATTGATGCCAGAAATTGGCCTGTTGACTTTCAGATGTGAGGGTTACCAGCACGCTCTGTATCATTTGCAGTAGTCACTTGTCAGGGAGAAGGATCTGAGTTGTCTTCTTGTGGATCTAAATAAGTGATCATTCTGTATCTCTTCTTCCTTATCAGTTAGATACAGGCAGCCAGAACATGGCAGCCTTATAACCTAGTCTAGAATCTTGCATATCATAAAAACCCCAATTCTGATGGAATGAATTACAATGAGAAATGGCTATTAAAGCTTTTATTTATTCTCATCTACAGTTCTGTTGAAGTAATAAGAAATATGCTGGTAGTCAAAAAAATAAAAGTTGTCTCAATATATCAAGCCAAATAGGGAAAATTTATTTTGCAACAAACTTATTTTTAGAGGAGGAAGTTCAAGCTGACATGGAAACGTCAAATAAAGAGGAACTGTTGTGCAGTATCAGCCAAAATTATTTATTCAGGGCGTCACCTAGTTTTTTATTTCTTACATCTGGTGTACTGTAAGATGGGGAAAACATCGAGGCTTGTTGCATCGACTCTATTACCTTAATACTTTGTTTTGTCTTGTATATAACTTACAGATTGTATGAAAGACTTACAGGCTACATTTATTTTTATATAATCTGTTCATTTTTACATTTAGAAATACATCTGTTAAAATGATCTTGATTCCTAGTCTTATGGTTTTTAAAAGAAACTTTCTTGAACTTGAACTGTATGCATCACTGCCAGGATATTGCAGTCTATATTTCACTGTCCCGTTCATTTCAGCCGATATAAACAGACAATAGCTGGCCAAGGGGTCCCTATGGATGTGCCTTCTACTTCTAGTTCCAGTAGTTTGCAGAATACTCATTTACAGTGAGTTGCGTGCCCAGCAGTAGAGAAGTGTACAGCTGTGTCTACTGTTCTGCAATAAACTATGTTGTACTATTATGTGGCCTGCGCATGTAGTAGTATGTGAACACTGTATGGTAATGTTATTTAGGCTTTGTGTGGTGATATTAGCAGTTTTAATTGGTGGTAAATATAGGGCAATGTTATGAGGGCACTGTATGGTATTAATGTTTTGATACTTATATGCAGTAAAAAAAATATATGCATGTATTATATATTAATGTGCAATGCAACAAATCTTTATTTCAATATGACTATTAGTATTTTAAACACTTAGATTATATTAAAACATTGCGACAGATGGATTCTGTGTCTTACATACATATATTTAGGACAGTTATGAGCATCAGTGTGCTGATGAGTGAGGCGGCCACTATAAAGAAATCTACAGAAAACAGGAAGTCCCAGACTATTTAATGGCTTAGTGGCCAGAGTTAGAACTGCATGATTTTTAGGAATTTTTAAAAATATAGATAATTAACTTGGAACATTTTTAAAAACATCACCAAAATTCTTTAAACATACAGTACAGACCAAAAGTTTGGACACGCCTTCTCATTCCAAGAGTTTTCTGTATTTTCATGACTATAAAAATTGTAGTTTCACACTGAAGGCATCAAAACTATGAATTTACACATGTGGAATTATATACTTAACAAAAAAGTGTGAAACAACTGAAAATATGTCTTATATTCTAGGTTCTTCAAAGTAGCCACCTTTTGCTTTGATTACTGCTTAGCACACTCTTGGCATTCTCTTGATGAGCTTCAAGAGGTAGTCACCTGAAATGGTTTTCACTTCACAGGTGTGCCCTGTCAGGTTTAATAAGTGGGATTTCTTGCCTTATAAATGGGGTTGGGACCATCAGTTGTGTTGTTCAGAAGTCAGGTGGATACACAGCTGATAGTCCTACTGAATGGAGTGTTAGAATTTGTATTATGGCAAGAAAAAAGCAGCTAAGTAAAGAAAAACAAGTGGCCATCATTACTTTAAGAAATGAAGGTCAGTCAGTCCGAAAAATTGGGAAAACTTTGAAAGTGTCCCCAAGTGCAGTGGCCAAAACCATCAAGCGCTACAAAGAAACTGGCTCACATGAGGACCGCCCCAGGAAAGGAAGACCAAGAGTCGCCTCTGCTGCGGAGGATAAGTTCATCCGAGTCACCAGCCTCAGAAATCGTAGGTTAACAGCAGCTCAGACCTGTGGAAATCTGTGCTTTGGTCTGATGAGTCCAAATTTGAGATCTTTGGTTCCAACTACCGTGTCTTTGTGTGACGCAGAAAAGGTGAACGAATGGACTCTACATGCCTGGTTCCCACCGTGAAGCATGGAGGAGGAGGTGTGATGGTGTGGGGGTGCTTTGCTGGTGATACTGTTGGGGATTCATTCAAAATTGAAGGAATACTGAACCAGCATGGTTGCCACAGCATCTTGCAGTGGCATGCTATTCCATCCGGTTTGCGTTTAGTTGGACCATCATTTATTTTTCAACAGGACAATGACCCCAAACACACCTCCAGACTGTGTAAGGGCTATTTGACCAAGAAGGAGAGTGATGGGGTGCTACGCCAGATGACCTGGCCTCCACAGTCACCAGACCTGAACCCAATCGAGATGGTTTGGGGTGAGCTGGACCGCAGAGTAAAGGCAAAAGGGCCAACAAGTGCTAAGCATATCTATGAACTCCTTCAAGACTGTTGGAAGACCATTTCAGGTGACTACCTCTTGAAGCTCATCAAGAGAATGCCAAGAGTGTGCAAAGCAGTAATCAAAGCAAAAGGTGGCTACTTTGAAGAACCTAGAATATAAGACATATATTTTCAGTTGTTTCACACTTTTTTGTTAAGTATATAATTCCACATGTGTTAATTCATAGTTTTGATGCCTTCAGTGTGAATCTACAATTTTTATAGTCATGAAAATACAGAAAACTCTTGGAATGAGAAGGTGTGTCCAAACTTTTGGTCTGTACTGTATGTTAAAGATAAAACTTGGTGAAAAAAAATAGGTAATTTTCTGGCAACACATTACTTTTTAAATGTTTTTACAGGCACATCAGCTTATTGGTACATGTGGCTGTTTTGACACCATAACTCTAACCAATTAACTTTGCACTAGTATGCCCAGCTGCCTCATCATTCTGCTAATTGATTATCAGTGACCCCAGTAGATAGAACCACCACCGATTGTACAATGATGATCTATTGTAACCATAGGTCATAATTTGCATTCTTAGATAACCCTTTGAATATTATCGTGTTTTTTTAAAAAAAATGTTATGATGTGAAATATTTATCCAATGAACTCAATGAATATTTTTTTTTTTCTTTGGCTTTTTAGGTATCTAAGGAACACTTATAAAATTTTAGGCTGAAAAAAACTGCAATGGACAATAAAGCATTCACAAAGTATAAAATCTGAATTTTCTCGGCCTTCGTTACATGAACTTTAGGTTTTGAAGCAATCAATTCATATCAGCAAAAGACAGTGTCTATGATACTTGTCTAAAATGTAGAAGATTCATCTTCCGATGTAACCTCTTTTGCTGTAAACCAGTTCTTGAAAAGAACAAGTATGTGACAGACAAGGTGTTTCTAAGTGAAGAAGTTAGAAACCCTGGAACAGGAACCATAATGAATACTATGCTACAAAGACAAATGTTAGAAAAGTTCAACTGTGAAAAATGTAGATTTTCCACAAAAGACCCAAACAAGTACAGAAACCATGTGTCTCTTCACAATGACATTAAGTATGCATGCTCACATTGTGACTATGTGTCTTACACAAAAACAGAATTTCAAAGACACTTAGTGACACATACAGGAAAATTTCCGTATACCTGTGGGTACTGTGGATATGGGGCCATAAGAAACGATTACATTGTCAAACATATCAGAAGAATTCATGGCGATGGCAAGATCCAGTGTTCTGTGAGCACTGTTGAAAATGAGTCCAAGAAAGCATCAATTAACATAATGCAAACACACATGATGATGCCCAATGTCCAGAACCTCTCACAGAACAGCTCTTCTTCATTACCTCCTGACGTAATAGACCTAACAACAGAAATGGACAGTCTTGGCTCTTGTGGTAATATTTTTTTCCCCAATGGAAATAACGTTGCAGGCAATGTAGAAGTTGAAGTCATTTCACCCGTAGACCAACATCTATATCCATGGATGCCATTAACTGTGGTTGCGCCAACATCTTTTAAAGTACCCCCCAATTGTATTGCTCAAGTTGTGGAAGTGAAACCAGTCAACAGTGCGTGTCACTTGATTTTAAAGTGTTTGAATTTGGTCGAATCAAGTGTGCCAAACCAACCTGTTAATAATGAACATATTGATGAACAGAAACCTTTAAAACTGAACATCCCGTGTAAAAACAAAATAGAAAACCCAGGTGGACCTTCATTACAAGAGTGTGCAGTATTACGAGATAACGGCCAAGAGAATATCTTGTACCCATCAAATACTGTTTGTGGAACTGTAGAAAATCTTCATGCCAATTTGACATGTCCAAGTGACAATACCAGTGAAATAGTAAATGCCATCAATGATGTTGCCAATGACATGTTTGATGACCTCGAAGAGTTTACTGGAGGACCAATAATTTCATCTGTATTTTCACTAAGTTCGGACCCACAAAACACCATTGAAGGTATACAATGGGAATGTCCATTTAGCAATCCAAAAACAAGTCCATCGAATGATGATGTTGATGCTTCACAGCCCTCCTTGAATCCTCCCGCAAGTGAAGAACCACCTATTGTATGTGACTCTGAATTAAACTTGGAAGTGGACATTGACAGGTCTCAGAACATTCTCAAAAACACTGTATTGGAATGTGATAAAGAACAGTCTGAAATACAGATGGAGAATGTTAAGCAAAGCACTGATCCTGAAATACATTTGCCTATTAGACCAGTTCCAATAGATGTGAAGAGGCCTGAAAGTCAGCCATGTGTTCTTCAAAAAAGCAGGAAAGGTGGGCGTATATCTGACCGTCTTGGCAAGATAGAAACAAACAATTTCAGTAAGCCCCAGACACTCTTTTTGTCTTGTGATAAACGAATAGTCATGCAGCCACTTTCTTGCACAATGCAGAGTAATAATAATACAAGTACTCAGGTGGGTAAAGTTACGGAGCCGCTGCTGGTCCCGGTTAAAATGAGAAAGGAGAGTGCCAAAGTGAAGGTTAAAAGACTTCTGGTTCCAGCTGTGAAAAGCCGATGCCAACCAAGCCTGAGAACTCTCAGTCTGTACCCTTTTAAGAAGGATCAGGTGGCACACATGCCAAGCTACAATCAACCTGTAGTTGTATTAAACCATCCTGATGTGGAGTCAATGGAAGCCTCTCATATTATGAAAGCGATCCGGGTGTTTAGGGGCAAAATCACAAAAATAACTTTATCCAAGCAAATGTGCAAGAAGTATGTATGATAACAAACTAGAAGGTGTTAAGTATTGGTTTACATACATAATATTTTTTTTTGTCTGTTTTAGAAGAATTTGCGATTAAAACAATGGTTTCTCACTAGACATATCATTTTTCTTTTTTATTAGATGTACTTTGGGATTTTGTCTTTCAGTTAGAACACTATGGACCTTATGTTTTAGTCTATGCGTCCACATTCTCTGTGTTGTGAATGGAGGTTGATGGGTCAGTAGGGACTATTCATTTTAATAATATGAACTAAATATGAGCCTGTGTGTAGACCTCGGATTCAGGATGATAAAGGTCTCAAGCTTTTATGGTCTCATAGGAACTTGTTTACTTTGTTAATTCTTTATCTCCTATAGAGTATAATGGAGAGTTCAGCTCTGTTAACAGTGGAAATGGGACCATCTCGAGATCTTACCATCTTCATATCATATTTGTGTTGGAAAAATTCCTTTTCAACCTCACTGTGTGTGTGAACATAAGAAAGAAGTTACTACACAGACCCATTAATGTTGGTTGCTAAATCTACTGTATAATCACATGGATGCTTGGAAAGAATCAAATGTATGCAGAAACTTCAGCAAATAATCCCTAAAACTAATAATGCATACCCACTTGAGGCACTTAATGTAGCAGGCCTTCACTTTGGTCACGTCCCTCCAAAAGCCTGCAGTGTGGTACTGAGCTGGTGGCAGAAGGTCTCCTAACCTGGTTCGTCCCCTTTCTGATATCAACCAAAGTTGTCCAGCTGTTGACTACAACACTATTGTAATATTTGCCTTAAATTGGTTATCCAGAATTAGAAAACATGTCTGCTTTCTTTCAGAAAGTGCTCAAGTTCCTCTTCTCAGGAATTGGACACATGGCCATACTACAGCTCAATTCCATCTAGATGACAGAAACTGAGCTGCGGCATTGCCAGGTGCAAATGGACATGATGTCACTCCCTGAGAAGAGGAAGCAAAGTTCTTTCTTAAAGAAAGCAGACATGAAAAGCAGAATTGAAAAATTCCTGGATAACCCACTTAAGGCATGTTATGACACAGGCTTCTGCCAGCCTAATACTATGCAGGAAATTTACTGTACACTACAAGGACCATTTGCAAAATGGCGGAGGATATGACACTAAGTAAAAGCCCTGGTACTGTATCTTATTTGGACCTTGTGGGTCAGTTTTATTAGTATTGAATGAGTTGTCCGGGATTAGATTGTCAAAAACCAAATCAATTTAATAGGGCTGAAGTACAATACCAGAAACTGTCAGTGTTTCTGGGGGGAAAAATGACGATCTTCTAATCCTGGACAATCTCTTAATTTTTTTGTTTTGAGTGTCACTTAAAGGATGGTACCATCTTGGGATAACTTGCAGAATGGTGGGGGTCTGGTCACTCGGGGGCCCCCACCGATCTAGAGAATGGGGGATTTTTTTTACCGCCAGTCTGAAGGTGACACTGGCCGGAGATGGAGATGTACTTCAGATAGATCTGGCACTGCCACTGAAATTAATGGTGCTGTGTGCACGCTGTCCGACCACTGCTCCATTCAGGGCGAGAGAAATCCCCTGTTCTTCTTATTGGTGGGGGCCTGAAAGGTTGGACCTCCTGTGGATAGGGATAATTTGCTGAATTGGCACAACCCATTTCAATGATACTTTTTGCAAAATTCTTTGTCATTCATTCATGGTGCTCTTAGGGTTTTGTAACTACCCCTCAAATTACTTTTAACCTGTTCTCTAAGTCTTCTAAGAAAACAAAAAATAACAGTATTAAGAAATTCTAAAAAGTTCTCAAAGGTGTTTCTTTCCTGCTGCATTGCATTTTGCAATGTTTGATTATAAAAACTAGTGTTGAGAAAAAAAATGAAATATCAGCTCAAGCCATCTTGTTCCAGCTGGGTTAAGACAGCAGGTAACAAATTGGAAAACGTTAGAAGGTGGCTAAAAACTCAGTTTTATACATTAAAGCTATTTTTTTCAGTGCAGGTAAGATTAATTGATTTGTGCCATTGTATCGCTGGAATGACAGTATTCCATGCCATGTATTTAAGAGTAAATATAAACATTTTAGTGGCCAAAAATCTACTTAAAAGGATCTATTGTCATTTTTTTAAATTACAGATATTTAATATTTCTAACGAGAAATAATTTTTAAAACCTGTCAAAACTATGAAATATTTTCATTTTTTTTTTTTTATGCTTATTAAAAAAATAAAAAGTTCCCTAAATTGAAGACGTATCAAGGGATTGTTTAAGATTGGAGAAAAGACTTTTTTTTTTTTTTTTTTTTTTTTTGTATAAAGACTGCTCTTCTTACCAATAGGCCGGTCTAGTATTGCATTTCAGACTTGAATAACTGTTAACCCTAAAGCTAGTATTTCCACCAATGTTTTCTAATATCAATAAGAGATTCTGCTAGCTTGCTTTCATACTGAGGCCTCAGTTTTGGTTGCAGATTTTGTTGCGTTTTTTGAGCCAAAGCCAAAAGTGGCTTCAAAAGGAATGGGAAATATATTGGAAGTTCTTATATTTCTACTTTCTACCCTATCTACTCCTGGAGCCTACCGGAACAGCTAATCTGTGTAGAGTCTGGGTTTTGGGCTTCCACAGATCATATACTGATAACCTATCCTGTGAATAGGTCCTTCATATGAAAAAAACGGGGCCAGAAAGGCCATTTAAAAGGCAGCACACCATAACTGTATTTCTAATGCGAATCTTCACAAGTGAGCATTTTCAGATTTTGCTTGGGTGTCAAGATTCTTAATGTCTGATTGATTTGATTTGGGTCTTGGGCGCTAACGCATTTGTCATAGTAAGACCATCAAAAATCTCTGTACTCCAACAGTCTTTATAGTGGTGAAACTTTTCATGCACACAGCCAGGTTTGGGTTCAGTATTGTATAGATCCTGAATACTCTGGGAATGCATGTCAATGAGGCCATACTGTATATACCATTATATAAAAATATGCTGGTATATGTAGATTTTTGTAGTTTTCCATCAAATGCCAAATTTCAGGCCGGGTTTTCTCCTAAAAGTTTTCAGAGCATTTAGAGAGAGTCTGTGTAGGGATAGTTAGATTCCATATAACATACTGTATTGTAGCTGAAATGCACATGGTCCACTAGGCCACGACTGCTTGTCTCTTATGGTAGGCCAACAGCTTGTCTATAAACATCATTTGTATCATATTGATACCAACCTAACTTTAATGAGAATTTGTAATTTTTCTGGATATGAGTGTTTTTGTAAATACTTGCATTCCCCATGAAACAACAATTCTTAAACCTCTTTTCTAGAACAGCATTGTGCTATTTCTTTGTTATTCCTCCTGTAAATGTATGGCTACATTGGTAATTTGGTATTTACTAGTGGTCAGTGGATAGTCCTCTTTATGTATCCACAGGTTATACGTGAAGTTCCGAGGTCAGCTGGTAAACCCATTCTTATCTTAGATTTCAGAAACTCTGTAATGCGTATAGAACTTAGTCCCACTTATTTTTGTCCTTGTGTGCTAATATCGCTAGATGGATGATAATAATATTTTTTTTTTCTTTTAGAGATGTCTTATAAGTGGCGTTCAGACCCCCTGGTTGTGAAGAAGTGGGTCCATCAGTTACAGAAGTTAACTCGCCATTTAAAAATACAATACTTTTTGGGAAATAGGGAAAATCCCCCTTTTTATAGTTTTGTTTTACTTGTTCAAATTGAACGTTAAAATGTTTTTTTTATTCATTCTTGGTTTTGTTAAATTGATACTGAGATGAGCACATTTTCATAATGTATGTATTGGACTTTAATGTATCAAAACTGTCTAACCGGAAACTGACTCCAACATTAACTCGTAGAAACCTATCAGGAATCTGCTTTCATGTCTTAACCTGTCCTTGAAAAATAACATCAATTTATGTTAGATTGAGGAAACATTTTGAGAAATCTGAATTTGCTGGCAGCTAACCCCCCAATAACTTATAGCGGCAACAGATCCCATCCACATACTGTTTAAAAACCTGCAGCATGTGAACCATCGTGGGCCAAACCCATGGATTTCAACCTTTGCAGTGCAAAGTGTGAAGGTTGCAGAGAAATCTGCAGGTGAGTTGCAACAATAAACATTGATTTTTGAGAAGTTTTTGCTGTTGTGTTCCTAGTTTATGACAGTTTTGATAAATGAGGCCCATTGTTTTCAGCCAAATAAGTTTCTTTAATTATTTTTCTTTCATTTTCTGTTTATTTATATGGTTTTGCACAAGTCATGTTACATAGGTATTTTTTCATGAGAAATATTACTTTGTTAAATAAAGTTTAAAATAAAAAAAAATTGTTTTGATTTTATTTTTTGTATTGTTGCTCTATATATATATATATATATATATATATATATATATATATAATATATATAATTTATTTTTCTTTTAATTGCACATATTTGGCGTATGGTCAGACATTTGAGTGATGGCAGCTCTTCTAAAAGGGGAAAGAACGAAACCATCACCGTGATCAGCTTGTGGTAAACTGTTACTTTTACCAGGATAAGTTTTTCTGGTAATACATGGACTTCTTAGTTCTACATTGCAGGGGTCGCTCCTCAGACATGTCCATCTGCCCTTTTGCCATATGGAAAGGGGTTGTAGTCTTTACACAACCCCTATAATTATAGCATAATAAATATATAAAAAAAAAAAAAAAAAATTATTGCCACACTTACAAAAAAAAAAATCAATGTCTAAAAAGTCTGAAAATGTGAAATATAATTTGTCTCAAGCTCTGAACATCACTTGATGTAAATATGTACTAAGTGTGATGTTTCAGTATAAGCTTGTGTGTACATTAGGGATGATACAATATCTTCCCATGACAATACATGGCATTTTCACTAGCTTCATCTCTGTAGGCTTTATCTCTAATTCTTAATAGTCCCTGAGCTGCTGGAGGGAGACTAGCTCCTATACGGTCTCCCAAACACTATGCAAGAAAGGGTAAGTCTTCTCCTCTAACTCTTTCTCACACATAAGGAGAAGTGGCAGCAGCATGGAAGACATTTATAGAGAAGTATTAAACAGTGTAGTTAGAAATCCAGCACTGTAGTGAGGTAAAACCGTCCTTAGAAGCTGGAGCATCATGTCTCTGCCTCCAGTAACTCACTCATCACACTCCCTCCTCCATAATCTGCTGCAAAGTCTGTTCCATTCATCTCAATGTTTTTTTGTTTTTTGTGTTTTTTTATTTTTTTATTTCAACAACAAATCTACCATGTGTGAATGAACTCTAAGCCCTGCCCACGATGCTAAGACCACCCTTCATTTAATTGAAAATTAAGTCTGAAATTAACAGGTGTTCTTTGTAAGATTCAAGACTTTTTTTTTTTTTTTTCAGAAGACATAACTGGTGTGGTTTAAAAGGAAGTTATTTATTGTATATCCAAGTGTCTGATACTGGACATGCAGGTCCCACAACTGTTTCCAGAACGTGTTCCCCTGAACCACCCCCTACATCTATACTGTGATGTATTAGTAATGTTCATCCACAAGTTTGGGTTCAGACCGAAAGTGCTAGTATTATACCCTGGGGTCTCTTCAAACCCCGGAGTATAATATTCAGAAGCCCAAGGGAGGTGCAGAAATATAATAAACTACCTTTTCCTGAGCTATATGGGGCTCCACCGCAGCATCTGGTATTCTCTCTCACCATCGTCTGAGTCCCCTGACATCACCATGGAGGCCAGAATGGTCAGGTAGGGTATGCTAGAGCCCAAGAGAGGTCAGCTGCTTATTTTTCCACACCTCCTCTGGGTCTCTGATGTACTTTCAGATCCCAGAGTATAATAATGGTTAACCCTTTCCCAACATCGGCCGTGCACATATAAAAGTATCATGGCATCTGAAAATGCCCAGTTTATAAATTTATAAAAATATTTTTCCCATACAGTAAATGTAGTAGTAGCTGAAAAGACAAAGCAAAAGAGTCAAACCACCATTTTTTTCTGCTGTTTTGGTTCATATGTTTGAATAAAAAGCGATCAAAACATCAGACATTCCCCAAAATGGTATAATTTAAAAAGTACATCTGGCCCCGCAAAAAACAAAACAAAAAAAAACTCCTTATGCAGTTCCGTAAATAGTAATATAAAAAAAGTTACAGGTCATTTATTTATTTTTTTTAAGGGGCAAAAACATTATAAAAAAATATATATTTGGAATCCCTGTTATCGTATTGACCCATAGAATACAGGTGTCATGTCGTTTTGGTTGCCAATGACCACTGTTAAAAAAGAAGATCCTAAGAAATTTGCGCAAATGCAGTTTTTCTCCAATTTTGCCCCATTCTGAATTTTCTTTCCAGCTTCCCAGTACAGTGTACGGAATATTAAATGGTATCATTACAAAGCACAAATGTGTCCTGCAAAAATTAAGAGCTCACAGAACTCTGTAAATGGAAAAATAAAAAATTGCTTTTGGAAGGAGGAGAGTGAAAAAAACTAAAAATGGCTGTTACGGTAAGGGTGTCAAATCCCAAAACTAGGTTCGGCTATAGCATTTGTTGCATCTTTTAACAAGAATAATGTGGGCTTGAGATTCCCTTACGAGGTTGCATATGATTCTCATCCGTTTCTGGATGTTCTGCTGATGAGATCTAGTATTGGTAATCTAGATACTACCATCTTCTGCTAGCACACTGCGTCAAATTGTCTCCTGCGATGGGAGAGTCACCACCCAGCCCTTTGCAGGAGAGGAAATCCAAAAGGCCAATACCGGCGGGCTAGGCAGAAATATAACACTTGACAGTCATTTAAATCACAAGCAGATGATTTAAGTCATCGTTTTTTGGAGAGTGGTTACCCTGACAACCTACAGAAAACTACCTACCAACTATTCTCTTTTACACCTAGAGGGGAACTCCTTAGGCCTAACCAAGGAATACTACTTCTGCACCATTATCAAAAGTGTCAATACTAATACTTGACAAATATTAGGAAATCCTTTTACTGGATGATAATATTAGGGATGTCCTTGCCCCTCACATTATTTATCATAGGGGGAGGTCTAATCATTATGTGGTTCATAGCCATTATATACCCCCATACCCACCTGGCTTGAACAGGAAAAAAAAACTTCTGTTTACAGTATGGTGGTTGTGTAGCCTGTGCATATATTCAAGTTGGAAAAACATTCACAAGTGGTAATGTTACTAGTTTCACTTATCACATCCATAAACCAAAGGGCTCCTATATAAGGCCTCATGCATTTGTAGCATGGAATACATTGGCAAGATAAGTAGAGATGTTAAACAGATTAGGGGATCATGTCGGTAATATTCATGGACGTGATACGTCATATACAACTGTGCCACAATTAAAACCCCAAAGTCATCCCCTTTATGGGCGTTGATGTAGTGCACCATGGAATACAGGGAGGGGACTGGGACTGCAAAATTCTCCAGTGTGAAACAACCTGGATCTTTAAATTTGATACTACACCCTAAGAGTCTGAATGACCATCTTCAACAGTATCAGCAGCGTTTCCATACAGGTTTTTATTTTTATATATTTTTGTCATAAAAAAAACTTTTTTTCCTTAAGGTGAGTTTGTGCTGTATTTATATTTTCCTGGCTTCCTCTTTCCCGTCTTATGGTCTATTATGCCCCCCTATTTTTGCGCATACTTTTTGCCATACTCTTTTGTCTTTACATACATTTTGTTATTATTTATATCCGATGCTGAGCATATATCTTATCCTTGCTGGTACCACAACATGGTTAATCAGCAGAGACACCATTCTCTCGCTCTCTGCTAGCCACCATCGGTATTCTCAAGATAGGTCAGGACACACTGCACGGCTTCTATAGTTGCTTTGACAACAATGGCTACTGTCCTGATATTGTGTGCCGTGACATCACTGGAGGCACTGTAAATGTGTACATTTCTTCCAGACGGACGGCCCACCTGCACGGCAGTGTCTGTGTCTATAAGGTATGGGGAGGGTTTTGGCCTTTACTTGTTAGCTTTTACCCAATCCCTGGTCCGCAAGTGGTCCCTAGCACTGGTCACATCTAGTTGCTCCTTAGCCATATACCTCTTAAAAGAGAGAAGGGCAAATTTGCCCATTAGCCTATTATTTTTTTAACATGTTTTGGCCCTTACAGGACAGTGTCTTTATATTTCATAAGACCCTTAGTATATATCCCCAAATGAGTCCCCGTCTTCCTGGACAAAATACATTTTGGGATAGGGTGTTGTAGGGCTTCTTTCTTAGGGTGAGCCTGGGTACTGCCCTTATCAGGGCTATAGTCAATATGGGATACAGGGTGAGACCCTCAGGGCAAAATAGGGCAGTATACCCACATTGCCACATTAAAGACTCCCATAAATTTGGTTTAGTTCCCCACATCTTGATATATTCAGGTGAATACCCCAGCTTTTTGGTAAGTGGTAGACCTGATTAGTGATATATCAGGACTTACTACTTTCTTTCTATATCGGGACACATTCCCAGTGTTTATTTATGTATATTTGTGTGTTTGAGGCTTATTTTCTGTGATAACGTTTGCGCCCATTTTTACTTAGTTTCCTGACAATCTTCACACTTTTTAGATGACTTATTAAAAGTTAAGTTTTATTGAGCTTACCCTCTTCTATGCTGCATTCTATTACCATTTGGTATTTTGCATTACGGGGGACTCGTGGTTCCACTTCTGTTGGCTCTCTTGTTGACCAGGAGCTGTTTATGAATTTTTACTGTAGGTATTTTAACAGAGAAAAGCTGTTGTAATAATTGTCCAAGTAACGTGTGCCCTTTTTAAAGTAAATACTCCGTTATCTGTCAAGATGGTCTAGCAGGTGTACAATATTGTCAGTGCATCAGCACTGGGCTGTACATTATCCAAACACAAGGATAATGTAAAGTTAAGTCTGCTACATGGGTCAGAAATTCTAAAAGGTTTGCATAAATAAAAATTCACACATTAACAAAATATATTTAATTTAATAAAATACAAGTAAAACATTCTTGATATCATTATGTGTTTTAACAACCTATACATTAAATATATATTATATTTAGGTAAGCCATGAACAAAGTAAAAAAAATGCTGCAATTTTCCTCTATGTAAACCCAAAAGTAAATGTAAATACTAATATATACGATGGCATGCTAAACCCATGGTGAAAATTACTGTTGAAGATGAAATGATTTCTAAAAGAAGGGCACCCTGCATGGTTTGTACCTAGTAGCACCCCCTCTGGCAAGTATCAAAGCTTGTAAACACTTATTGTAGCTAACCTAGAGTGTTTCAAATCTAGTTTGAGGGATATTGATCAATTCTTCTTTCCTTCTAAATACTCAGACTCCTCTAACCTAGTCCTATAAAACAGCAGCCATGGGTTCTTCTAAGCAGTTGCCTAGTATCCTGACAATGAAAATGGCGCAGGCTCACAAAGCATGAGAAGGCTATAAAGAAGATAGCAAAGGGTTTTCAGGTTACTGTTTCCTCAGTTCTAAATGTAAGTAATTAATGGCAGTTACCAGGAACAGTAGAGGTCAAGGTGAGGTCTGGAAGACCAAGAAAAATTTGAGAGACAGTTGCTCGTAGAATTGCTAGAAAGGCTAATCGAACCTCCGCTTGACTGCTAAAGACCTTCAGGAAGATTTAGCAGACTCTGGAGTTGTGGTACGTTGTTCTACTGTTCAGCAATACCTGCACAAATATGGAAGAGTCATCAGAAGAGTACCTTTCCTGCGTCCTCACCATAAAATCCAGCGTCAGAAGTTTGCAAAAGAACATCTACATAGACAAGCCTGATGCATTTTGGAAACAAGTCCTGTGGACTGATGAGGTTAAAATGGAATTCTTTGGTCAATGATCAAAGGTGTGTTTGGAGAAAAAAGGGCACAGAATTTCAGGAAAAGAACATCTCTCCAACGAATAAGCATGGGGGTGGATGAATTATGCTTTGGGGTTGTGTTGCAGTCATTGGCATGGGGAACATTTCAAGGGTAGAGAGAAGAATGGATTCAATAAATTTTCAGCAGATTCTGGAAGAAAACATGACACTATCTGTAAAAAAAAAAGCTAAAGTTGAAAATAGGATGGCTTCTACAAATGGATAATGATCCTAAACACATATCAAAATCCACCATAGACTACCTAAAAAGGCGCAAGCTGAAGGTTTTACCATGGCCATTACAGTCCCCTGATCTGTACATCATTGAAAATCTGTGGCTAGACCTCAAAAGAGCAGCGCGTGCCAGGACGAGCCAGGAATCTGACAGAACTGTAAGACTTTTCCAAGGAAGAAAATCTATCAAGAAAGAATTGAAAGACTCTTGGCTGGCTAAAAAAAGTGTTTACAAGCTGCGATACTTGCCAAAAGGAGTGCTACTAGGTACTAACCATGCAGGGTGCCCAAACTTTTGGTTCAAAGCCTTTTCCTGTTTTGTTGATTTGAAAATGTAAAAGCTAAAAATAAGAGAAATGTTTTTGCTTAAAATACATTGGGAATGTGTCATCTTTAAGTTTATGCCTTTTAGACATCATTTAATCTTCAATTTGCTTAACTGTTCACTGTAACAGTAATTTTGACCAGGAGTGCCCAAACATTTGCATGCTATACAATATACTCCCAAATAGGAACAATAAAAAGTAGAACATGTAAAAAAAAATTTTAAAACACAAAACCTCTTTCAAAAATGAAAATTTTATACAAACCATACTGAGATGAGAAATACAAAAAAGGTTTTGTTTGGTCTATTGGCCCAAAAATGTAATGATGCATAAAGAATCAATTCTCCTATAGTCCTACAGTTAGCATAATGTTTAAAGGAATACATCATGCAAAATTAATAACTGGGGGAGATTTACTAGGCAAAATGAACCAGAATTCTGACATAATAGGTGCCAAAAAACTAATATGCTGTGGCACATATTTGTCAAATGTTTTAGATCCGTTTTAGACACTTTTACAATGTGAACGGAAAGGGGTAGTGGCTTATCTGATATCTAGTTTGTCATATGTCAGATATTTAAATATGGTGGTTGCTCAGGAGCTGAGCGGCCACCATATCCTCAGAGTCTCTGCTGTATTATACCTATGCACCTGATTGAGGCACCATTTTTCCAGCAGTGCATGGGCAATGCCATTTTGGGTTGGTTCACTGGCCTCCACAATGAGATCCGGGGACATATCCATTCACATGACATACTCCCATGCTTGTCTCACATTGACTTCTATTACAGGCTGCTATAAGCAAGACCCCTAAGGAGTCTAAAAATTACAGTAAAAATAATAATAATTTAAAAAAAATATGAATAATAAAAAAAATATAATATTAAAAAATAAAGTTTTAAAAATTCAAATCACCCCCCCCTTCCTTTCCCTATAACACATATAAAAGTATTTAAATAGAGTGAAACACATACACATTATACACATGGGTATCCCTGTATCTGAAAAGGCCTGGTCTAAAAATTTCATAAAATATTTTTCCCATACGGTGAATGCCGCAGTAGGGGAAAAAAAAATCAAAAGAGCCAAACTGACAATATTTGGATAAAATTCAATCAAAGCAATAGACATTCCCCAAAATTAAAAGAACATACCGACCCATAGATTACAGATGACATGTTATTTTGGCTGAACAGTGAATGCTGTAAAAACAAAGCTCATAAGAAAGTTGAGAAAATGCAATTTTTCTCCAATTCCACCCCATTTCTTTTCCAGCTTCACAGTACATTGTACAGAATATTAAACAACCATTATGACGTACAATTTGTCCTGCAAATAATAAGCCCTTATATGGCTCTAAGAAAAGAAAAATGTAAATGTTATGGGGTATGGAAGGCAGGGAGTCAAAAATAAAAATCGAAGATTAAAAAATGCTTCCGACAGGAAGGGGTTAAGATTTGACAGCGTGCGCCAGAAAGTGCCCAAAATGCACCAAACTTTTAGCGTATTTTTTATTGAAACTAAGCCAACTAATAAGTAGTGCAACGTTAGACTTGACAGTCTAACAATATACCACATTTATCAAATAGCATTAGAAATTTATATTAAATTGGTGCAGCTTAAGAGTCTAGTTTACACTAGAGTCTAAAACTTAGACACTACTAGTAAACCTGCCCTATTGTGTTAAATGTACTACACAGCCTCAGGTGGAAGTGCATGATGCTATTGTATATTTTTTATTTATGTAGACTTTTTCCATTTTTAAGGTTTTTTTAAGGTTTTCCATTTTAAAAAATGAGCATGTCATGCACTTCTTTGTAAATTTTGATATTAAATATCTCCTGTAAATAAATTATGGACATGTTTAAAAAGAAGTACAATGAAAGCGTGGCATTGGGTTTAAATATCAAGAATATACAGTTTAATAGGTAAATTGCCATATTCCATCAAACAGATTGAGATGACATTCTGCCAGTCATGTCTGGCGGACGGGTCAGAAAACATTGCTGTCCTTGAAAATGACTATTGGCTTTTCCATCCACAAGCAGTAGAGGTAAACGTCTATGGTATTCAACAATATCCTCCACAGAGTTAAATTTCTAAAACAAACCAAAAAACATTAGAAATTTAATAGAAAAAAACTGTAGATTATTTTATTATTTTATCAGAAAATCACATCAGTTTATATACCTTTTTTTATTTTATTTTAAAAATTATAATGTTATGTTTTTGTTTCAAAGTCTAAATGGCTATGGGCTTAATAAATGATAAAAAATTAATAAATATCAGAAATATATTTTTATAAAGAGCTAAAATTTAGAAACAGCATAAACTGTATAGTTATGATCATGCAATAAAATAATAAAAATAGTAAATTTATTTTGTCTCCTATTTTCTTTTAACAGACTGCCTAGTAAATAACATATCATTAATTACACCATGTAACAATTTTCAAAAAAATATTTGTTCCCAGTTGTTAAGTGTGTTTTCCTGATTGTTTGTACCTTCAATGAATAGAAAAAAGTTATTATTCCCTGTAAACTTTGCTTTTGTGGTCAGCACAATGATATTTTGAAATTGATCTATTTTTAAGGATATTCGCAATATTTCAAGATACTTAAGAAGCTTCTGGAATTGTGAGAACTATTAAGAAGTTTCTAGAACTGCCCAGAATTATCTAGAACTTTCTGGGACTGTACAGAATTGTAGGTAGCTGTATAACTACAGTTATATAGGGCCACTATAGCTCTTCCTGAGAGACGGAGAGACAGGATCTAATTGATTGGGATTGCATAGTAAGTGGGCAATGGCCATCACAGACAAAGGGGAATTGACCTAGACCAGGGGTCCCCAAACTACGGCCCGCGGGCCGCATCCGGCCCCCGGAGGCCATTTACCCGGCCCGCGTCGCAATTTCCTTGTGTTATTTCAGTTGTGAGGGCACAGGCGCTTACAATTGAAATAACCCGCCGAGCGCTACACGGGAAGTCTTGTTCCCGTGTAGACGCTCGGGCGCTCGTCGTCCGGACCTAGAATGAGCACGTCATGACGCACGACGTGCTCATCTAGGCCTTACAGCCGAAGACAGAGGAGCCGGGACCACAGCGCGGGAGCGGCTGCAGTGCTAGGTAAAGTATATTTTCACTTTTTTTTTTTACTGGGCATGGAGGGGGATCAGAGAACTGGATCTATATGGGGGATTGATGGGACCTATATGGGGGAGAGAGCTGGCCCTATATGGGGGAGACTGCATGGGACCTATATGGGGGGGCATGGGACCTATATGGGAGAAAGAGCTGGCCCTATATGAGGGAGACTGCATGGGACCTATATGGGGGAGGCATGGGACCTATATGGGGGAGGCATGGGACCTATATGGGGGAGGCATGGGACCTATATGGGGGAAAGAGCTGGCCCTATATGAGGGAGACTGCATGGGACCTATATGGGGGAGACTGCATGGGACCTATATGAGGGAAAGAGCTGGACCTATATGGGGGAGAGAGCTGGACTTATATGGGGGCAGAGTGCTGGACCTATTTGCAAATATGGAACCGGACATTGACTATCTCATTAGCCAAAAGCAGGCCCATACTTCACATTGAAATAATGGTGAGTTTGTTGACTTAAATTTACTATTTCTTTATTTTGAATGTTGTATTTGTTCCCTTTTTGTTTTACTTTAAAATGAGATACGTGTAGTGTGCATAGGGATTTTCATAGTTTTTCTTATAGTCCGGCCCTCCAACGGTCTGAGGGACAGTGAACCGGCCCCCTGTGTAAAAAGTTTGGGGACCCCTGACCTAGACAGACAGGTGTGAATTCAATATCTATTCAGATTCTGATAACGACAGTATTCACACTTCACCCCACACCCATTACAGGAGGAGCTTAGGAATGTAAATGTATATATTGTGTGTTACTCTGGTACCGGGTGATCAGTCTTGCTCTGCTGAATCCTCAGTACACTCTTGAACTTTAATACTGCATGGAATAAAGACCATTTTTATCAAGTTTGGAGAGACATCCTTTTTCCTTACAGTTCACAGCAACTTAGTCAATTTAAATGGCATCAATAGGTTGCATACATAAAAGTTATCGGAGATTTCAAAATGGTGTCATTCCTGATGGGCCTCCAAGGTGGTTTTACTAAGTATCCTTGCTTTATTTGCCTTTGGGACAGCTGGGATACTGAAGCACACTACCACAGGCGGGACTGGCCTCAGTGGACAGAGTTCACTGTGGGGAAGAACAATGTAAAGTGGGAGCCACTGGTGGACCCATGCAAGGTGCTGATGCCACCACTACACATCAAGTTGGGGCTCATAAAACAATTTGTCAGGGCTCTAGATAAGGAGTCGAGAGCTTTCAATTACCTCCAAGATCTTTTACCTAAGCTGTCTGAAGCAAAGATCAAAGCTGGTGTCTTCGTCGAACCACAAATCAAGAAGATCATAGAGTGCAGTGAATTTCCCAAGAAGCTGAATAGGAAGGAGAGAGCAGCTTGGAACAGTTTTGTCACAGTGGTTCGCGGCTTCCTAGGCTATCATAAAGATGAAAACTATGTACAACTGGTTCAGACTCTGATAAAGAACTATGCTGCAATGGGCTGCAGGATGTCACTCAAAATCCATATCCTTGATGCTCATCTTGATAAGTTCAAAGAGAACATGGGAGCTTATTCAGAGGAGCAAGGCGAGCACTTTCACCAGGACATTATGAACTTTGAACGCCATTACCAAGGACAATATAACGAAAACATGATGGGCGACTATATTTGGGGATTGATTTGTGAAACTGATTTGCAGTATAGTCGTAAATCTCGGAAAAGCGCACACTTCTGAACAGTTTTTGGTAATCTGTGTAAATTGGCAATGCATATAGTGTTCTTAGTCTGACTGTATAAATGAGAAGATGCAAAATCGTCTGTTTCTATAGTAAAAATGCATAATTTTCGTTGCCGTGGTCACAAAAGCGAAGTTTATGATGAATGTAAGCAATTTTTAATTTGTTTTAGACATAAGCAATTGGAATATAACATTTAAAAGCTGGGAACAAAATTTGTGTTACATAGTGCACAGTTATACTACAACTCTAAATAAATGTAACAAAGCCATAATTTATACATTTATAAAAAAAAAGCCATAATTTATATAGTTATAAAAAAAAAAGTAAACAATGTATTTATCAGGTTTTTTTTTTTCCTTCATGCCTTTCATGCACTATAACGTTTTAATTTATCCTTTTACAAAGTCATATTAGAGCTTTTTATTTGCGATAGAAGGTGTATTTTGTAATGACAATATTTAATTTTCCATATAATATATAACAAAATGGTAAAAGAAAAAATATTTGTTGGGTGGAATTGAAAAAAATACTACAATTTCACCATTGTTTTCAGAGTTTAGTTTTTTGTTCTGGCTTTTTTTCTTTGTGGCAAAAATTACTCCTAGGCCTGCCATTGTAATCTTCCTAGGGTCCTGTTATGGACTTCCTATTAAGTTCTATTATGTCACTGTAAGGGTCTTGCCAGATGTAGCAATACCCTGACACTACTGCAGCAGTCTGGGAGGAAGGACAGAGACAAGTGAGCCCTAATCTCACCCCAGCCACTGTCCCTTCCTATTGCCTCAGTTACCCTAAACGGTAAAAGGACAACCTGAAGACGAGCCCTATACTGAGTAAATGACCACACAGAACACAGACAAAACAAACGACAAAAAGAGAGGTCAGGAAGCCAAGGGTTCAGTAACAGACGAGCAATGCAGTACAGAATCAAAATCCAAGAGAATAGTCACAAGGCAAGCCAAAGGGTCAGAGAATCAGGTAACAAAGCAGCAAGAGATATAACAAAGAGAGCAGGCAAAGACAGTGCAATAACCGGCGACCATGTGAGGGCTGACAACCTGTTTATAGAAAGTCTGGGCAAGCCCCAGACTGGATTGGCAGGCTGTCAATCACACAGGCAAGGCTGAGATTAACTCTATGCAGTCCAGAGAGAAATGCTCAGAACATGGGTGTGGCTGTAAATCCATTACATTGTCTAGGACCATGTTCAGACTGAGCAACAAGGAACCAAACTGAACACGCCTCCTTCGCCACAGCGTGCGAGCGGAGGGTGGCGCAGAGACCCGAACAGGCAGAGACGTTACAGTCACAAAGGATTAACTACAATAAAACAATTGGGTGTAGCTACACAAGGTGGGGCCTGGCAGATTTTTGTATTGGGACCTAATAAGGTTAAGTTCACACAGGATTTTCTTCAAAATGCCTCCCAACTCTCTCATTCATTTCAGTGGGAGTCAGGATTTTCTACAGAGTAAAAAAAGAAGCATCAAGACCAGTCTTCAGGTGGATTGAAATGAATGGGATGCAGAAAAAAAGTTATAATTTTTTGCAGTGGTTTTTGGAGTGATTATTATTATTATTATTTATTATTATATTTATTTATTTAAAAAAAACATTAGCCAATAGCTAGTGTTTTTTTTTTTGCCAATAGCATTTTTTTTTGCCTCCCATTCACTTCAATGAGGTTTGCACCTGAAGATAGGTCATGACACTTTTTTTTCTTCCAGCAGAAAAAAATCAGCTAGAGGAAAAAAAATCTGCTCCTGACTCCCATTGAAGTGAAGAGTGGGAGAGTTGGGGGGCATTTTTGAGGCAGATTTGAGACCCCTGGGAAGTTTTTGCTTACATAATTTCCTCTGCGTCCTGTCCCCAAAGCATATTGCTGAGTGTCTTGAAGGTAACGTATCTTGATGTGATACACTTTTTTTTGATAATAGACAGATAAAACATAGGGTTCATTTAATGTTCTGTGACTGTTGTCACGCACCAGGAATGCTCCGTCCTGTAATTACAAAATGATATTACTGTCACCAGATGGTTAATTTGTACACAATAGAGTTGGTCATCATATTTTCAAAAAACATTTACATCAATATCTATAGTCTTCGTCATGTTATATCATAATCATGCAATGTATTTGCTATGGGAAAATATTCTTCTATTATAATGACTAAAGGGGTTTCCCATTAACATAACCATGTTTGAGTTTGTAGACAATTAAAAGTTAAATATATTTGTTAGAAAAAGACAGACACCACTAAGATGGTCAGAGAAAATCTTAGAAACTGCAGAATCTTTAGTCATTTATCTCTTATCTCATATATATATATATATATATATATATATATATATATATATATATATGAGTTTCTGTCTGTCTGTTCTTTATTCGCACACCAAATTTGGCATACAGGTCTTTATTCGCACACCAAATTTGGCATACAGGTACATCAGGTGTCCGGGAAGGTTTTAGACCAGGTCTCAGCTCTCTAGGACGTACCGTTCCTGAGATACAATATTCCCAAAAAATTACCTGCATTAGCCAATACAAGCTTGCAAGTCTTTCACTCATATTCCAACTGCCATACACACGGTCACATGTCCCTTATCAGCCAATAGAAGCTCGCAGGCGCTTAGTCTCCACATGCACACAGCTTTACTCCAGTTTTCCATAACAACCCAGCTATTTTTCTTCACTGCTGAAGGTCAGCTTTAAAGGGGCAGGGTGCTGTGGATGGCACTGTTACACAAGGTCATATACACACAGCGTTACTCTAGGTTTCCATAACAACTGATCGCATGTTTTTCACTGATATCCAAACTGAGATACACATGATCTCATGATGCTTATGGACCAATGGAAATTTGCAGGTTTTTCAGTTTTCACATACACACAGCTTCACACCAGTTTTCCATAGCAACCAACCTATTCTTATGGGGCCACTACACAAACAAAAAATGAAATATACCCGTGCAAAGCCGGGTCCTTCTGCTAGTATTTGATAAAATGTTTAACTTTTAATTATTTACCAATATATATGGCTATGTTCATGGGAAACCCCTTTAACATTGACTGTTTACTATATTCCAGGAGTAAATTTGATATATACTACCCTGCTATCTCAAAAAGTTAAATGTACTACATATATTTCCTTCCTCTTCTTTCCTCGTAGTTCATCTTGCGGTGCAAGATAGGCTAAGGCCCCCGGAAGCAAAACTCAGCTGTTTTTGTTGCATATTTTTGCAAAATTTGCAAAAAAAACCAAACTGTTTTTGCAACGTGGATCCTCAGCCAATACCAACATTTGAAAAAAAAAATAATAATCTAAAAACTGATATTGCAATCCTCTTGTCTATCCTATATGTGCAGCCACCCAGTGGTTGTGATGTGACTTGCAGTATATCAATGGTTTTATTAACATGTGACAATTTGTTTCATGAAAATTTGGAGTCTTTAACTAAGTTCAAGCTATAGTAAAGGTGTCTATATTTAAAAGATGTGTCATAAAGACGTCCCGTGTTCTTATGCCCTATTAGGGTTTTTGACAAGACGAAACTCTTTAAAAAACAGATGTATAAGTCCATATTTGAAGGCCATTAAGCATCTATCGGTTCCATGTCCATTTGTTTGTTTTTGATGGCTGTGTGTCATCTGCTTTGCATACAGACTGTTAAAATATAGAAGTCATTTCATTGGTGTTTCTTTTTTTGACACAACCCAATGTTCCATTTTTTTAACAAACGTAACTTGGACGTCAATGCGTTTTACGTGTTTTTAAAATGCATCCATTAATTCTATTGGGTCCACGTGTCTGTCTAAATAGACAAGAATAGAAAAATGTCAATTTTTTAAACTAACTGTTTTGCTGTCTGTCTCGAAAACGGACATGTAAAAAAAAATGGACGCAACACGTCCGTTTTTCTCTGTTGTTTGAATAAGGCATAATGTTTAATTTGATTGATTTTTTTTATTTTAATTAATTTTGGGAAGATAAAGTAGCATAAAATAAACTTTCAGTATACAGTGCTGGCCAAAAGTATTGGCACCCCTGCAATTCTGTCAGATAATACTCAATTTCTTCCAGAAAATGATTGCAATCACAAATGCTTTGGTAATAATATCTTCATTTATTTTGCTTGCAATGAAAAAACACAAAAGAGAATGAAAAAAAAAGTCAAATCATTGATCATTTTACACAAAACTCCAAAAATAGGCCGGACAAAAGTATTGGCACCCTCAGCCTAATACTTGGTAGAACAACCTTTAGACAAAATAACTGCGAACAACCGCTTCCGGGAACCATCAATGAGTTTCTTACAATGCTCTGCTGGAATTTTAGACCATTCTTCTTTGGCAAATTTCTCCAGGTCCCTGAGATTTGAAGGGTGCCTTTTCCAAACTACCATTTTGAGATCTCTCCACAGGTGTTCTATGGGATTCAGGTCTGGACTCATTGCTGGCCACTTTAGAAGTCTCCAGTGCTTTCTCTCAAACCATTTTCTAGTGCTTTTTGAAGTGTGTTTTGGGTCATTGTCCTGCTGGAAGACCCATGACCTCTGAGGGAGACCCAGCTTTCTCACACTGAGCCCTACATTATGCTGCAAAATTTGTTGGTAGTCTTCAGACTTCATAATGCCATGCACACGGTCAAGCAGTCCAGTGCCAGAGGCAGCAAAGCAACCCCAAAACATCAGGAAACCTCCGCCATACGGGTACGGGTTGACATTGTTGTACCCTCGGACTGCAGGGCAGCTAGAACTTGTTTGGATGTTAGTCGAGGTTCTTTAGCCACCATCCGCACAATCTTTCGTTGAAATCTCTCGTCAATTTTTCTTTTCCGTCCACATCTAGGGAGGTTAGCCACAGTGCCATGGGCTTTAAACTTCTTGATGACACTGCGCACGGTAGACACAGGAACATTCAGGTCTTTGGAGATGGACTTGTAGCCTTGAGATTGCTCATGCTTCCTCACAATTTTGCTTCTCAAGTCCTCAGACAGTTCTTTGGTCTTCTTTCTTTTCTCCATGCTCAATGTGGTACACACAAGGACACAGGACAGAGGTTGAGTCAACTTTAATCCATTTCAACTGGCTGCAAGTGTGATTTAGTTATTGCCACCACCTGTTATGTGCCACAGGGAAGTAACAGGTGCTGTTAATTTCACAAATTAGAGAAGCATCACCTGATTTTTCAAAGGGTGCCAATACTTTTGTCCACAACCTTTTTTATGTTTGGTGTGGAATTATATCCAATTTGGCTTTTTGACAATTCTTTTTGTGGTTTTCCATTGACGACAAATTAGATGAAGATATTATTACCAAAGCATTTGTGATTGCAATCATTTTCTGGAAGAAATTAAGTATTATCTGACAGAATTGCAGGGGTGCCAATACTTTTGGCCAGCACTGTAATGTCCTTATACTTTATATCATGAAAGATAAGTAAAACTGGAACAACCTGTTCCTATAAAATCCCAGGATTTGCGCTCCTCAAAACCAAACCACGGAATAATCACAGGGTGAGAATAGTTCAGGCTTTATTAGGATAACGCGTTTCAGGGTTTACAGCGTTCAAGAGAGCGCACCCCTTCCTCAGATTTCTGTAGTGTTGGATATACACTGAACCACTATTTATATCATGAAAAGAAATACATACTTTGTTCTCTTGGTATAAAACATGTTCTGCTTTACAGCGGTCGTATTCATTTAGGTACCATGTGGACCTTCCTGGCAACTGTAAAATGAAAAATATATTCAACGTGAAGAACTTTTATTATTCTAATCAAGCATTAAGATTACAGTGTAATGTCATATATTTTTATGTAATTTTATATATTTGGCCATTGTATTTGTTCAGGATCATGGTGATAAGGCGTGGTAATATATAAATGAGAGAGCATACTATGAAGATCAGGATCATAGGATAGGTTATCAGTGTCTGATCTGTCTCGGTCCTACACCCAGACCCAGAACAGACTAGTTGTTCTGGAAGCATCCAGGTGCCAGACACTGTTTCAGCGGATATGTAATAGGAGTAGTGCCGCAGCCCTGTCCACTGTATAGCGGTTGTTATGGGAATAGCTGCTCTATATTGCTTTACTAGGAGCAAAATGCACATGCTGCCCGTCCATTGCAGCAACGTCCAGGGCTCCCAGAACAGCTGATCTGTTTTTTTATGGTACATAAGGCTTTTTGATCAGTTTGTATTACTTTTTCTTTTTGAGAGGTAAGATGAACAGAAAACATAAATTATGGCATCTGAATTTTAAAGGGGTTATCCAGTTTCTATGATTGGTGATCCTCCTTAGTATAGGTCATCAATATTGGAACCCCCGCAGATCACTGGTACTGAGGCAGCGCTGGAGAGCTGCCCTCCTCAATTGCCGTACAAACTGTGGTCGTTAGTGTAGGTACTGCAGCACTTCTTCACTGAAGTCTGTCTCGGTACCGGTGATCTGCGTGGGTCCCAGATATCCCCCCAGATCCAATATTGATGGCCTATTATAAGGATTTTTAGAAACCAGATAATCTCTTTAAGGTTTATGAACTAGAATAAATAACATACTAATTTTATTTTAGGGGTTGTTACATATGTGGTGATACAAATTTTGTATTTTTTTTTCATTAATAAGGAAAAAAAAAAGTATTTTTCTTTTTTTAATGTAAAACAACTTAGGCTAAACTCGTATCTGCGCATCCTGTCTGTCTGGGATTACATGAAGAGACAGAAGGACTGGAGCAAGCCTACATCCACAGAAGATCTGTGCTTAGTTCTCCAAGATGGCGGGAACAACCTCCCTGCTGAGATCCTTCACAAACTGTCTGCAAGTGTACTGAGAAGAACTGATAGAAGGCAAAGGTCACACCAAATATTGATGGGATTTAGGTTTCTCTTATCTTCTTTCTCAACAAAAAAAAACAAAAAAACTGTTAACTCTTCTATTTCTAGAAGCATTATTACTTTGCAGCATTTTTCCACACCTGCCTAAAAATTTTGCACAGTACTATAGTTTCCTTATATGTTATTCAATTATATTCAGTGGTAGAGATTCACCTTATGGTTAATGCGATCAAACTCTCCGCAGGCTATGATATTTGTCCACGTGTTTTTGTAAGCACTATAACTATAAAAAGCTCTTGCTAATGTCCTATGAATAACTTGCTCTGTTAGCAATAACATCACATGCTTTATTTTGAGCTGGTAATTTATGTAAGATTTTTATTTCCCTTTAAGGATGGTTTGTTGACAGAAATTGACTAAAGAGGAGATTTTTATAGGATTCTGTACACCAGTAGAAATACACCCAGAAGTGAAACAGCACTAAGGATCCTAAAAAAGGTAATAAAGTATAATATATTATACAATGAGGAAAAAAGTATTTAGTCAGCCACCAATTGTACAAGTTCTCCCACTTAAAAAGATGAGGCCGGCCTGTAATTGTCATCATAGGTAGACCTCAACTATGAGAGACAAAATGAGAAAACAAATCCAGAAAATCACATTGTCTGATTTTTAAAGAACTTATTTGCAAATTATGGTGGAAAATAAGTATTTGGTCAATAACAAAAGTTCATCTCAATACTTTGTTATATATCTTTTGCTGGCAATGACAGAGGTCAAACGTTTTCTGTAAGTCTTCACAAGGTTGGCACACACTGTTGCTGGTATGTTGGCCCATTCCTCCATGCAGATCTCCTCTAGAGCAGAGATGTTTTGGGGCTGTCGCTGGGCAACACGGACTTTCAACTCCCTCCAAAGGTTTTCTATGGGGTTAAGATCTGAAGACTGGCTAGGCCACTCCAGCACCTTGAAATGCTTCTTACGAAGCCACTCTTTCGTTGCCCTGGCAGTGTGCTTGGGATCACTGTCATGCTGAAAGACCCAGCCACGTTTCATCTTCAATGCCCTTGCTGATGGAAGGAGGTTTGCACTCAAAATCTCATGATACATGGCCCCATTCATTCTTTTATGTACACGGATCAGTCGTCCAGGTCCCTTTGCAGAGAAACAGCCCCAAAGCATGATGTTGCCACCCCTATGCTTCACAGTAGGTATGGTGTTCTTTGGATGCAACTCAGCATTCACTCTCCTCCAAACACGAAGAGTTGTGTTACTACCAAACAGTTCTACTTTGGTTTCATCTGACCATATGACATTCTCCCAATACTCTTCTGGAACATCCAAATGCTCTCTAGCAAGCTTCAGATGGGCCCGGATATGTACTGGCTTAAGCAGGGGGACACGTCTGGCACTGCAGGATCTGAGTCCCTGGCGGCGTAGTGTGTTACTGACGGTAGCCTTTGTTACGTTAGTCCCAGCTTTCTGCAGTCATTCACTAGGTCCCCCCGTGTGGTTCTGGGATTTTTGCTCACCGTTCTTGTGATCATTTTGACCCCATGGGGTGAGATCTTGCGTGGAGCCCCTGATCGAGGGAGATTATCAGTGGTCTTGTATGTCTTCCATTTTCTAATTATTGCTCCCACAGTTGATTTCTTCACACCAAGCTGCTTGCCTATTGCAGATTCAGTCTTCCCAGCCTGGTGCAGGTCTACAATTTTGTTTCTGGTGTCCTTCCACAGCTCTTTGGTCTTCACCATAGTGGAGTTTGGAGTGTGACTGTTTGAGGTTGTGGACAGGTGTCTTTTATACTGATAACAATGTCAAACAGGAGCCATTACTACAGGTAATGAGTGGAGGACAGATGAGCCTCTTAAAGAAGAAGTTACAGGTCTGTGAGAGCCAGAAATCTTGCTTGTTTGTAGGTGAGCAAATACTTATTTTCCACCATAATTTGCAAATAAATTCTTAAAAAACAAATAAATTCTTTAAAAATCAGACAATGTGATTTTCTGGATATGTTTTCTCATTTTGTCTCTCATAGTTGAGGTCTACCTATGATGACAATTACAGGCCGGCCTCATCTTTTTAAGTGGGAGAACTTGCACAATTGGTGGCTGACTAAATACTTTTTTCCCCACTGTATACACAAGTACATAAAATGTGAAATTTCTTCATTCATATGGTTATAACATGAGTAATTCTTAATATAACTTGCCGTGTTGGGAGTTTGGTCAGTGAAGCTTTGTAGCTGTCGCTGGAGCTGTTCTGCCAGGCTCAGGTCCTCCCAGCTGGGACATTGCATTTGTCTTGTTTCTGTTTTCTGGTGAAATTTTAAATAATGAAAATATGATTTTTTTTAAATTAATCTTTGCTTTTTATCTTTTTTTTAATACTATGGTGTTTATACCTTTTCACAGAAAAGAAACTTGGATTTTATGTTATCCTAATTTTCATACAATAAGTGGTTCTCTGGATTTTTTTTAAATAAAATTTATGCATATTGTGACCAGTTAGTACTACTTACCTGCTCAGTAACTGGGACAATAGAAATGGATTTCGGGTCCTGCATCTGTTTAACATCCCTATGAACTATCTTCCCACTCTGTTTCTGTTTTTATAAAAATAAGAATACCTTTTGTAATAGATAGACATATTTAACCCTGTAAGGAGACATATTTGCACTACAGGGAGTCTGTCAGCAAGAAATTCAGTATCAGTTTCATTTTCATGAAAATCAGGATTTTATTCTTATGAAAATTAGCTAAAAAGGGCTTTAGGCTAAGGACCCATGTGGTGTCCCACAGCGCGGTTCTTCCTGCAGTGCTTTGCACAGAAAGTTTGCAGAGGTTTCCTCTGCGGACTTTCTGCTTCAATCATATCTATAGGGAAACCATGCCATGACGTTTTTGGAAATCACTGCGTGTCCGCACCACGTATTTTCCCGCAAAGTGGGATTCGCTAGAATTTGCTGGGTTTTTTGAGTCAAAGCCAGGAGTGGATTAAGCAGAAGGTAGAAGTATAAGAACTTCCTATATATTTCCATTCCTTTTGTATCCATTCTTGGTTTTAGCTTAAAAAAAAACCGCAGCAAAATCTGCAACTCCCGTGGGCCTTAGCCTAAGGGGAGTTTCTTATCCTGTTGGGACTTCACATATTTGTATCAGAATAAAATCCTGATTTTCATAAAAATGAAGCTACAGTACAGAATAAGAAAGACTTATTCGGAAAGTGTAGAAGCAGCAGTGCAAGGTACTGTCATTAGTTTGATACCAATTTTCCTGCTGACAGACACCCTTTCCTCACCTGTGCATATCTGTTTTAGTAAATCTATGACAGTATGAACCGTACAAGAGTATACGCATGCAGGAGTACTGTATTACTGCAAAATTATGGGGATAGATATGCATATTTATGGACTATGCCTATTTATGCATTATCTACATAGAAATCTGCTTTGACCCAGTCGATATGCATGCTACATGTGTCATCTAACACATGCTACATATACACATGTGGACAAAATTGTTGGTACCCCTCGTTTAATGAAAGAAAAACCCACAATGGTCACAGAAATAACTTGAATCTGACAAAAGTAATAATATATAAAAATTCTATGAAAATGAACAAATGAAAGTCAGACATTGCTTTTCAACCATGCTTCAACGGAATTTTTTTAAAAAAGAAAACTCATGAAACAGGCCTGGACAGAAATGATGGTTCCCTTAACTTAATATTTTGTTGCACAACCTTTTGAGGCAATCACTGCAATCAAACGATTCCTGTAACTGTCAATGAGACTTCTGCACCTCTCAGCAGGTATTTTGGCCACTCCTCATGAGCAAACTGCTCCAGTTGTCTCGGGTTTGAAGGGTGCCTTTTCCAGACGGCATGTTTCAGCTCCTTCCAAAGATGCTCAATAGGATTTAGGTCAGGGCTCATAGAAGGCCACTTCTGAATAGTCCAATGTTTTCCTCTTAGCCATTCTTGGGTGTTTTTAGGTTTGTGTTTTGGATCATTATCCTGTTGCAAGACCCATGACCTGCGACACTGGGCAGCACATTTCTCTCTAGAATCCCTTGATAGTCTTGAGATTTCATTGTACCCTGCACAAATTCAAGACACCCTGTGCCAGATGCAGCAAAGCAGCCCCAGAACATAACAGAGCATCCTCCATGTTTCACAGTAAGGACAGTGTTCGTTTCAAGATATGCTTCATTTTTCCGTCTGTGAACATAGAGCTGATGTGCCTTGCCAAAAATTTCGATTTTTGTCTCATCTGTCCATAGGACATTCTCCCAGAAGCTTTGTGGCTTGTCAACATGTAGTTTAGCAAATTACTTTTGTCAGATTCAAGTTCTTTCTGTGACCATTGTGGGTTTTTCTTTCATTAAACGAGGGGTACCAACAATTTTGTCCACGTGTGTATATACATTATCTTGTTGAGTAATATAATATAAAATATTATGTTTATTGGTGACCTATAATATCTGTTGATGTTCACCTCTGTCTATTCGTATACTGAATGAATTGCATTATTAATTTATTATTTCTTTATTATTATTATTGTTATTGTTGTTTATTTATATCGCACCATTAATTCCATGGTGCTTTACATTTGCGGATTTACATACACTACACAAGATATACAATACAGATAATACAGACAGTGCCCAACTAGCACAGTGGGATAGAGGGCCCTGCTCGCAAGGGCTTACAATCTATGAGGGAAGAGGGATAGAGACAGAAGGTGGGGGTAGAGGCTGTACAGATGGTGGTGTGGTGACAGTAGTGTTATTGGAGGTTGTAGGCCTTCCTGAATAGGTGAGTAGCCTTCTTCAAGCTTGTGATTGTGGGGGACAGTCTTATGTGTCTTGGTAATTGATTTAATTATTATATATATATATTTATGCACCTATTTATATATGTAGTTATATACATACAAGATAATGTACATACGGTATTTTTTAATGACACTTTAGAATAAGACACTTTAATATATCTAATCACTTCTTGGTATTTGTGGATAATAATTGTATACACGCTTGGGACATGCCATGACCTTTACCTTTTTGTTGTTTTTAACTGTTTTTAATCATTAGTGATGTTTAAGTGGATCAATAAAATGAATTAATGATTTATTTAACTTGTTTTATGGTAGTTTATTTATGCATGTCCGCAACAAATTTTGTGTAGATTTAATATTATTGTTTAGTGGTATTATTGCGGTTGTAATGTACTAGTTTTTTGGGGATTTGTAGGTTAATATATTGGTTAGGTTTACTGTATAAACATACGCTAGGTTCACACCTGCGTTTGGGTTTCTGTTCGTCGGGTCCCCAAACCTAATCCACTTAAAAAAGCGGTTGCTTGTGGAAACCCACGGACCCCATAGACTATAATGGGATCCGCTGGGCTTCCGCATTTTTTTAAGCAGATTCGGGGACGGAAATCCCTAACGGAGACCGGGGGCAGATATGAACCTAGCCTGAACAAGGTCCATAATGGCCATGAAAAATGTTCATGTTGCACAGTGGTTTTCACGGATCTCTCATACATTTAAGTGTATTGAGGGATCCGTGAAAACAGACAAAATAGAACATGAACTATTTCTTGACGGTCTGTTAAAATGGACCATCAAAAAAAATCAGTCATGTGAATAGTCTCCATTCACATACAGCAAATTTAATGCAGCAGATTTTAACTTTCATGTGAATGGGGTGGTACGGTGGCCCAGTGGCTCAGTGGTTAGCACTGCAGCCTTACAGCACTGGAGTCCTGGGTTCGTATCTTGTCGAGGACAACATCTGCAAGGAGTTTGTATGTTCTCCCTGTGTTTGCATGGGTTTCCTCCTGGCACTCCAGTTTCCTCCCACTCTCCAAAAAGATATAAGGTGGGTAGGATGCATGCATGCATCCTACCCACCTTATATCCGAATATCGTCTGAATCCAGAAGATTCTAACGCCCAGAGGTTCCGCAGCTCCCATACACAGTGATATATACTGGATTTGTCAACTATAGTGGTTGTGACTTAGCACATCCCCATAAGGTGAGAGCACATCTGCAAAAGTGTCACTATCCAGCATAACTGGTGGGAGTACTAACCCCTACACTCAGTCGATTTGACACTCACCGTGCTGTGGACCTTCCACCACTTGCTGCCCATCAGCTCCTCACCCTATAGTTTTGTACATTTCCAGATCCCTAGTGATTATACGTACTCTATTCTTAAATCACTTGACTAGTTTCTTCCTTGCGCACGACTACTCAATAATCTTTTTATATTAGCAATATTACGCTATGTGCGGCTCGGCGTTGTTGTTTTTATTTTTTTTACTAAAGCATACACTCCAAAAAGACATACTGATAGGGAATATATGGGACAGTGACCACAATGTCTGTAAAGCACTGCGGAATATGATGCCGCTATACAAGTAAGCATAATAAATAAATAATAGGGTGAGGGTTTTTTTTTTTTTTTTTTAATAAATCAACGAAGGAAAAGTCTTGCCTGTAACATCAGTTATAACACTAACAGTGACCCCTTATACTATATTATTATAAATATCTGCAATAGAACTATGAAAATTATTGTTTTCATTATTCTGATTTTGTTTTTTGTGATTTTTGCTTTTTTGTTTCACTGTAAACAACATAAAAAAAAAAAAAAAAAAAAACACTGTGGCAAGATGTTACAGATTTTTCAGTAAGAAATTATAAACAATATTACATACACGGTGTTTTTTTTTTTTTTTTTGAGCGATTTTTTCCTCCTTGGTGGTTTTGTTTTAGTTTTATTTCAAAACACTTCATGCTCTGGGTATGGTATTTATCTGTCATTTTAATATTGATTTCATTATAGGAAAAAAACAAAGCAAAAAGAACACGGGAAAAATATTTTTGTGATTTAAGGTTAAGGCCTCAAATAGCGAAATGCTCTCATTCACTTTGCTGGTACTAGAAAACTCAGAATTTATTTCTACTGCATTTCCACAGCAGTTAAAAATGATTCATTTCTGCAATGTGTAGCCTTAGACTAAAAAAATGCAAAAGGTAAAAAACGGCATAAAAACCACAAACCAATACAGGTGTTATTTAGGGGTTTAAATCCATGGTAAAACTACATTTAAGGTAGCCTAATAAAATGATACTGTAGCTTACAGTGGAGGGAGGAGCGGTGAGTCCTTGTCTATTAAAATTTGCTCTTTCAGCAGCTGGAAATTTGGGAATCATCATCGGATGTGTCCATGGCGGCATCTGCTTGACAGTTCTGTGTACCATGGCGCTCTCTGCATTACAGTCTGCATCTTTACTCTGTCAAGGAAAAAAATATGTGTTTGTGTGTGTGTATATAATATATATATATATTATATATATATATATATATATATATATACACACTGTTTAATGTATTCCATATTTTAGAGAAAAATCCAGGTCCAAAGCACAGAAAGGATGCAAATCCTACAAATTTGCTTCTGCTCGATACAGTTTTTGTGCACATGAATGTCATGTATTCATACCTCTCAACTTTCACAGGGAGAGACAAAATCAGCAACTATGGGTATCATAAGCCACACTTCCAACACTGCCCACTTTGGCCCTGCCCATTCAGACCCATGTCCCTTTGTGCCTCTAGATTGCATAATATTCCTTTAGTGGGCCCAACATGCTATCATACCCCGTTTAGTGCCCCCCACAGTAGAATGCCCCCCTCATTATGATCCCCACAGTACAATACAGTACAATATCCCCCTAATTGTGGTCACCATGTGAACCGAGAGCAAGGCAGGTGGTTTGGACTCCGCAACCAGAAATGAACGCACACGCGGTAGTTCAAGAAAAAAATATATATTTACTATAAGTTAATAAAGGCTAGTTAAAGGTAAAATGACAGGGCTAAAGACAAGCAAAATATACAATATAGCATGAACAATTTCAAGGCAAATTCTGCAATGGTTTCTACTTTTACTCTGTCCACTTCTGCAGTATGGACACTGAATGAACAATATACTCAAAACTATCCCTAACTGACCCTGACTTCACATTTGGGTGCACCCCCTTTTCCCCAGTGGTCCAGGTGGACCGCTTACAGTCCGTAGAAGCGCGCGGTGGGGCCCAAAGTCGGTCCTTTCTTTTATAGTGAAGCGTCCTCTCCTCACGGTTATCAGGATCTTGGGAGAAATGAAGTCCTCTTTAACAGACAGGGAAACCAACTGAATGCAATGTAATCCAACAGCAGATTCCACTCAGCACACTGACAGTCCTGCCGAATCCATACACTGAGCTGGGATGTAAACCGGGATTTAGCAGGTGCTGTCCAGTACATCAACAGCACTGCGAGTCTCTATCTGTGGTATCCATATACACAGTCACAATGTCAGTCTCACTGATCAGCCACTGAGCACAGTTCCTTTCACGTGGACTCACTAGTCCTGTTGTCTCTTTACACTCTGTTTGTCTCTGGACCAAGATACAGCTTAGCTGTACAGAAAAATCTCCACACCAGTTCAATACAACACTTGCTAAGATGGCTGCTGCTCTCTGTCTCGTCACTTCCTGCTTCCCCTGCTCACACTCTGTCTGCAGAACAGGCAGGCTGACATAAAAGGGGGGGGGTCTCACTCCAGCATCATGTCACAATTACAATGGCTGCTGTCTTAAAGGAACAGAATCACAGAAATACATTCAACATTAACAGTTTATACAGACAAATAAAGTTTAGGACAACATTGGCTGTCTCTTACATATTCCCCCCCACTTTAAGATTGGCAGTCCCTGCCTATGACTGTATATCCAGAGGGTTGTACTTTTATGCACAGAGTGGTAGTATACCGATGTATGGCAGGACAAACAAACTCATCCTGCGCATACCGAACAGGGGGAATACCAGCATTTGGCCTAGTGGTCCGTCTGAGGACCGGTGGTATATTATGGGGTGCTGCAGCTATGGGCTGAGAAGGACCAGCGGATTCCGCACCAGAGGGGGCACAGGCCGGAGATACAGTAGTCACAGGTGGAACATCCCCAGGAGCAGGGATCGGCCAACAATCATCCTCCTCGTCGGAGGCCCATTCCGCACCTCCATTCTCTGACTGTGGGAGCTCATTCACATTGGCAGGCCCATCGTGATTTGTCCCTTCAGAATGACACAGGCGCAACATATTTCGGTGAAGTACTCGAACACAATCAGTTCCTTCTTTCTGGACCTGGTACACTGGCCCATTCGCATACTTGCGGCCAACAACACGATACGGCAAAGCCTCCCATCTGCTTTCCAATTTCCCTTGGGGTTTCTTGACACGAACTAGCACCAGGTCGCCTGGTTGCAATGGTGCTTCTTGCACTGGGGTCTTATCAGGATGGGGATGTTCTTGCAGGCGCTGCCGCACCAATCGATGGATCGTCTCAAGTCTCTGCCGATGCGCCCGCACCCAAGAGGTTGGATCCCTCGGAGGGAACCCATCCACATCATTCAACTGTAATTCTCCTATACTTCGCCCAGACCGCCCAAAGAGAAGTGTATAAGGAGAGTACCCCGTTGTAGAATGGACCTGATTGTTATAGGCCCACACCATTTCAGACAAGAACTGAGGCCACTGTAACTTCTTGTCTTCCTCCAGAGTCCGCAGCATCTGTAGCAGAGTTCTGTTGAATCTTTCACAGGCCCCATTTCCCTGAGGGTGGTATGGAGTCGTGTGCGACTTCTTTATCCCGTAGATACGTTGAACTTCTTTCATTACGTGTCCCTCAAAGCAGGCGCCCTGGTCGGAGTGGATGCGTTGGGGGCACCCATATACTCGAATGAAATCTTGGCACAGAGCACGAGCTGCTGACTCAGCTGTCTGGTCCTTGGTGGCGGTTACCACCGCAAATTTGGTGAAGTGATCCACCATTACGAGGCAATACTGGTGTCCGCTATTGGATGGGCCCACCATTAGATAGTCTATCATGACGATTTCTAAAGGTTCCTGGGTCACGATGGTTTGCAGGGGAGCTCTCTGTTCTATTGCCTTATGGATCTCACAAGTTCGACAGCTGCGGCATACTTCTTCGACCATTTGACGAAGACCAGGGCAGTAAATCAGTCGCTGTAACCAACGAAAGGTCTTCTCATGACCAAAATGTCCATTCTTATTATGAGCCTCAACTGCCAAGGAGCGAGCCAGTTCACTAGGCACCACAATTTGGTATCGAATGTCGATCTCAGAAGGTAAATAGATCTTTCGGCATAGCACTCCATTTTTCATCTCCAACTTTTCCCACTGACTCAAAACAGATAATATCTCACGTGTCAGTCGTTCTCTTTCCTCTCTACAGGGCTTCTGGCCTTTCTCAACACACTTGATCATCTGCGCCAGCCCCTCATGGGTCTGTTGTATCTGTGCCCATTCCTGTCGTGAGGGACCAAAGAAAGGAGCCATTTCAGTCCCCTCCATCTCAAACTGATTAGTGGCGGTCAAGGCCTGTGAAAATCTGCTGAAATCGGGCACCTCCACATGCTCCAACTCATGATCCACGTCTTCTGTGGGGGTCTGGGCAGTTACCCTAGAAAGTCCGTCAGCATTCTGGTTCTCTGTCTTGGACCGATACTTAATGCGGTAATTGAATGTAGACATTCGGGCTATCCACCTCTGCTCTAACACCCCGAGCTTGGCATTTTCCAGGTGAGCTAGTGGGTTGTTGTCAGTCAGTACTAAAACTTCAGCACCGGTCAAATATTCAGAGAATTTCTCGGTCATGGCCCATACCAGTGCCAACAGCTCCAATTTAAATGAACTATAATTCTCGGGGTTTCTTTCAGAATCTCTCAAAGACCGGCTGCCGTACGCTATGACCCTCTCCTGGCCATCCTGAAGCTGGGAAAGCACTGCTCCAAGACCATACAGGCTTGCATCTGTATATAGCTGGAACGGCAAGTGGTAATCAGCATATGCCAAGATTGGGGCTGTTGTCAGTGCATCCTTCAATGCCTGGAAGGCTTGTTCCTGTTCAGGTCCCCACTTCACGGACCGGTTCTTTGGACCACAGGATGTGCCTCGTAGGAGAGCATTAAGTGGTGCTGCTACCTTGGCGAAATCCTTAATAAACCGTCGATAGTAACCGGCTACTCCAAGGAACGCCCTCACTTCTCGCAGGGTAGTCGGTATCGGCCAATCTTGAACAGCCGCTATCTTGTCTCTTGATGGTCTCACCCCTTCTCCTGATACGCGGTGACCCAAGTAATCAATTTCAGATTGGAACAACCGACATTTACTGGGTTTCAATTTGAGCCCATGTTCCCGCAATCTTCGAAATACTTGCCCCAACTGGTGGAGATGGTCTTCAAAGGTCGCAGAATACACTATAATGTCATCCAAGTAGATGAGAGTGAACTCAAAGTTGAAGTCACCGAGACATTTCTCCATCAACCGCTGAAACGTTCCGGGTGCATTTGTCAACCCGAAGGGCATCCGGTTAAATTCGTATAGTCCCATGGGCAAGATGAATGCCGTCTTCTCCTTGTCTTTTGTGGCCATCGGCACCAGCCAATACCCACTAGCCAGATCTAGTGAGGAGAAGTACCGGGCTCTCCCTAGCGCTGAGAGGGACTCCTCAATCCGTGGCAAGGGGTAGGAATCTCGTACGGTGCAAGCGTTTAACTTCCGATAGTCTACGCAAAATCGGATGGACCCATCTTTTTTTCTTACTAACACCACAGGAGCCGCCCAGGGACTCTGGCTTTCTTGGATGATCCCACCCTGTAGCATCTTAGCTAACAGTTCTTTCACTTCCTGATACAACTGTGGAGGAATTTGTCGGTAGCGCTCTCTAATTGGAGGGGTGTCTCCTGTGGGAATCTCATGGTAGATCCCTGTGGTACATCCAAAATCTTCAGCATACCGTGCAAAGGTGGCTTGGTTCTCCCACAACAGCTCATCTACCTTCTGCACCCATTCCAGAGAACATGAACTTACATCCATCTTCATCTGTTCTCGAATTGCACAGCCATTCCATTCAGAGGTGGGTTCCTCATCTTCTCCCATGGACACAGTTACGGTCCACTCATCCCTTTCAGTCGGCTTCAGCTGCATTGGAGTTACTTTCCTTACTTCCTCCGGAGTCACATAGATGTTAGCCAGCAGCCTCCCTGGGGTCAGGTCCACACTCTGGTCCTGAGTGTTTACACATCGAAGTGGTACTCTTCCATTGCGAACTATTGCCAAGGAACGGGCCACTAGCGGATCAACACCTCCTTCGGCTGCCTGCAGTGGTTCTACCAACACAGCTATGCCCTCTAGTTTCCGACAGGTGCCTACGGGCATGGACACTATTGTCTCCCGACTGGGTGGCAGTGTAACTTTTGTATGCAAAGGAACTGAAATTCGAGCCAGAGGACGATGTGCATCTGAACTTTTCTGTAAGCCACATGTCCGGATCAGCCGCTGGAAAGCTGTTTGAGTAGGCCGATGGGTGGCGGTTTCTTTCCAATAACCGTGACCTTTCTTTTCAAAGAGGATCTGATCTAATTCTTTTAACACATTCATCCCCAAAATGACAGGGACCTTTACTTCATGTGACTCCTGTACCACCACAATGCCTTTCCTACCTAGATCTTGGCCACATACCCGGACATTCATCCAGGCTACTCCCACGACCGGAACTGGTAACTGGTTAGCTGCGACCACTCGTACGAATGTATGGGGATCATATTTCACATGTTGCCGGAAGTACCGTTCATAACAGTCTCTACTCAAGGTCGTTACTTGGGAACCCGTGTCAATCATCCCGGTAACCGGAATACCCTCCATTTCCACCTGTATGACAGGACTTGCAGCGATCAGGTCATCATCAGGGCATTCTCCCCACATAGTCTCCTTGTCAGTCTCCCCTACTACACGCCCTTCAGCAGCAGGGGACTTCAGTTTAACGGCGGTCTCTCATAAGTTTGTCGCTGCTCTGGACATCTAGCAGCAACGTGGCCCATCCGTCCACACTCCCAGCAGCGTATCCCCCGTCGTTCTGGCCATCTGTTTGGGCCCCTTCGGTAAGCCCCTTCGATTTCTCCTGAGCACTGCACTAAATGATTTGGACCCCTTCGGTAGGTCCTATCCTCACCCCTCCAGCGGGGTGGTGGGTGATTCTGACTTGCTGGGTGTGGATGGCTCACCCTTTCATCTCCAGTCTTCTGGAAGTCTGCAATTTTCATAGACTGCTCATCACAACGAGTGTGCAAGTGTTCCATTTGTTCTTGCAGTTTCTGCATTACTGTGAGAATTTCTTTAACCGTCCCTTTTTCTACTGTCTCTGAGCCAGAACTAGCCCCCTGTGACAAAGTAACTCCAACTGCGGTCTGCGGCCTCGGGACCATACTATTGGCACGGGAGATGGCCTCTACCTGTACATCATGGAATTTAGCATCAGTCTCTCGTCGTATAAAATCCTGCATAGTCACAGTTAAACTGCCGTCACGTATCCCCAGGACAAACTGGTCACGGAGAGTCCGATCAGGGTTACAGAAGGCTGGCGAGCCCCCTCTTTCCTTCCTTTGAATATCTCGGAGCAGTTCTTGTAGGGCATTTGCATATTGGGGAAGGCTTTCATTCTCCTGTTGTACCCTCTGGAAGAACCGAGCCTGCAGAGACCCCAGCAATGCAGTTTCTCCATAGATGGTTTCTAGAATCTGGACTACTTGCTCAAATGTCTGCCTTTGTTCAAATGGCCTCAGTATCACCGTGGTCTTAGCATCCCCTTGTAATGTCAATATTGCTAGCTCTACTAGTACTTCTGGTGCGGTCTGGTACATTCGCTGTATCATTCGTATCTGTTCCACCCACATACTCACTGACATATTATTGCCATCAAATTTAGCTAACTGACTCATTATAGCCCCTGCTGGCATTCTTCCTCCAGCACCATTCTCCCGAACGGGTGCGTCACCGTCCATTCTGGTAAGCGGATCCTGCCGACTACGCCAATTTGTGAACCGAGAGCAAGGCAGGTGGTTTGGACTCCGCAACCAGAAATGAACGCACACGCGGTAGTTCAAGAAAAAAAATATATATTTACTATAAGTTAATAAAGGCTAGTTAAAGGTAAAATGACAGGGCTAAAGACAAGCAAAATATACAATATAGCATGAACAATTTCAAGGCAAATTCTGCAATGGTTTCTACTTTTACTCTGTCCACTTCTGCAGTATGGACACTGAATGAACAATATACTCAAAACTATCCCTAACTGACCCTGACTTCACATTTGGGTGCACCCCCTTTTCCCCAGTGGTCCAGGTGGACCGCTTACAGTCCGTAGAAGCGCGCGGTGGGGCCCAAAGTCGGTCCTTTCTTTTATAGTGAAGCGTCCTCTCCTCACGGTTATCAGGATCTTGGGAGAAATGAAGTCCTCTTTAACAGACAGGGAAACCAACTGAATGCAATGTAATCCAACAGCAGATTCCACTCAGCACACTGACAGTCCTGCCGAATCCATACACTGAGCTGGGATGTAAACCGGGATTTAGCAGGTGCTGTCCAGTACATCAACAGCACTGCGAGTCTCTATCTGTGGTATCCATATACACAGTCACAATGTCAGTCTCACTGATCAGCCACTGAGCACAGTTCCTTTCACGTGGACTCACTAGTCCTGTTGTCTCTTTACACTCTGTTTGTCTCTGGACCAAGATACAGCTTAGCTGTACAGAAAAATCTCCACACCAGTTCAATACAACACTTGCCAAGATGGCTGCTGCTCTCTGTCTCGTCACTTCCTGCTTCCCCTGCTCACACTCTGTCTGCAGAACAGGCAGGCTGACATAAAAGGGGGGGGTCTCACTCCAGCATCATGTCACAATTACAATGGCTGCTGTCTTAAAGGAACAGAATCACAGAAATACATTCAACATTAACAGTTTATACAGACAAATAAAGTTTAGGACAACATTGGCTGTCTCTTACAACCACACAGTATAATGTTCCCTCATTGTGGCCTCCATAGTATAATGTCCCATTTTGTGTTCCCCACAGTATAATGTCCCTCTCTATGTGGCCCCATACTATGATGTCCCCCTCTGGAGGTGTAACTTTTAGCTCCTGGACCCCAATACAAAACCTGTAATGGGCCCTACCCTACCGTGTGCTATTTAGAATAGCAGTATATTTTATGTGGCAGAGGGACCTTCAGAGCCCCCTCAGGGTCCAGAGCCTGGTAGCTGCTGCTGCACCCCCTACAACTATGCCCCTGTCCTCCTCCATGTGGCCACCATATTATAATGTTCCCCTACATAATGCCCCCAAACTATAATGTTTCCCTCCATGTGACCTACATGTGAGTTGATGAGTTGAAGCCAGGACATATCTCCAGGACAGTGGGACAGCACCTAAAATCCTTGACTTGAATCAGGGACGGTTAGGAGGTATGGATAATTAAACACATGGCCGAGAGAAAAAAAAGATAATGATGAGCAGCACTGTATATACCTGGGTGGCTGCTTCTAGATACTGATGGACAGTGTCGGACTGGGATGCCTAGGGCCCACCAGTGGAATTGTTTCTAGGGGCCCACCGCCAGGACCCCTGCAGATCAGATGTACTGACATAGTGTGGCTACAGGTAATAACAATGCCACGCTGCTCACCCGCCATACGATGTGCACCACTGCACTACCTAAACTCACCTCTACACTATGTATGGCAAGCGAGCAGCAAGGCTCCTGGAATTGTTAACATTAACATGGCCCATAAAGCTATAGTATCCACAACTGTGGTTATCAAGAATATGGTAAGTGAGCATTGGTTTAAGGGGGTTAAGCCGCTTCAGGCGAACCCATGAAATTCGACAAATATTCATGAGGTTCGGCGCTCAGATTAGTTTTAATGCTATTATTATACAATGGGGTCGCCTTAGACCCCAGAGTATAATAATCGGAGGCCCAGGGCAGGTGATAGAAAATAACAAACACTTATACTCACCTTACTTCACCTCTCCTGGGCATCCTCGCTTCTTCCGGCTATCTCCTGCATCCTCTTCGGTTTTCTTCTGTGTGCAACTGACGTGCTGATGTCATTACGCCAGCGCACCTCACGTGACTGCTGGGGACCAATCATAGGCCCCAGCAGTGACATCTGGGGCGCGTGACCTCATTCACAGCCTGGAAGAACCCAGAAGAAGATGATGGGAGTCAGAGTCCCAGGAGAGGTAAGTATCAGTATTTGTTACATTTAATCACCTCCCCTGGGCCTCCAATTCTTATACTCTGGGATCTGAGGTGACCCTAGTGTATATTAATAGCAGTATTGGAAAGGGTCCAACATAATGCTGGCCCATTTCCATTAATAATATGTATAGCGATCGGGGAACCAGGCTTTCCCCGATCACTGTCACAGTGCTGTGGGGCCCTGATCATCTCCAGCGGGCCTCGCAGTCACACCCCTTGCAACCACGATCGTTACCAGACCTCCACTGCCTATTAAAAGCAGTGGGGGTCCGGTAGGGCTCACTAAAGGCACGGGGCCCACCGGGGGCCAGTCCGACCCTACTGATGGAGTGTCAAAAGAAAAGAAGCAAAAAAAAGGAAGCACTCCAGTCCAGAGATGATACAAAAAGTAAAGATAGGTAGGCTTGGAGATAGATATTCTCAATTTATTCACTGTGACAACAATGCTTACGGTATTAGGAGATCGGTCGTTCTGCACTGATACCAGTGGTGAAGTAATCTCAATTCTGCTAAAGCCATTCTTGCACAGTTTCACTCTGTTGGAATGTGATTCCTGTTTTGTTTCTGTCTTCTGCAAGTAGAGAAATGGATACATATTAATTTGTCAGGTTGAACACTTATCCTTCTAAGTTTATGATGCATATGATTTAAAGGGGTTGTACTACCATGACTACACTTGTCCATGTGCTCTATATTTGTCTTGTTTACTAACCTCATCTTCTTAATGTCTTCACTACTATTTAGTTTTTGCAGGTATTTTAGTCAATATTTGTGTTTTAATTTACATACCATTTGTTTATTAGGCAATGTTCACATGGTGTAATTTGGAAAAGAATTTGAGGCTGTCATTCACCTTCAAATTTCAAAATTCTTCCAATTTCCAGCTTTTATTACCTCCTGGACAGCAGATGCCATGGGGGAGGGAGGGCTAGTGACATGCAGCTCAACCCCAGACACACATCTCTCCCAGCACCTAGGAAGGCATCCGTCTCTCCAAGGGTTCTGCAAAGGAAAGAAGGAGGAGGGGCCCTACCTGGGAGGAGGTGTGGGTGGGGCACTAGCCATATGCTGAAAGGAGACCTAGATTCTTGGTCACTCAGCAAAGAGGCAGCAAGAAGGTCTTATCTTGGAGAGAGAGCTTGTCCTGCTGTGGAATGAGCATGGGCCTAGCATTGAGGCCTAAAGCCTTTTGTCTTTGGAGTCTGGACAGCATGTAGGAGAGACGTGCTCTGTAACATGCTTAAGGAAGCGCCCTAGGCCCAAGAACCTGTTGCGGCCTAGAGAAACTGACTACAAACTTGTGCCGGTATTTTTCTATCTTTTATTTCCCTTTTTACTTGATGTGCTGTATTTTACTTGTATCCGTATTTTGCTTGGTAATTAATATATATTTCTGTGTATGTTAATGCTTAGTACCAACCCTCTTGGGTTAATAAATACAAAGCTCGTTTTGTATTATCCTATGAATCCGGTCTGCTCACGGTGTGTGAGTGGGAGGTTTAAGAAAGAAGGTTGATCGCAGGTGTGCCAGGAGCATGGCAAGGCGAGATCCTTCACAGAGCTAATAAGAGTCTCGCCCTATAAATTCTGCAGCTGAATCAGTCACAGAATCTGCAGGAAGACTGTGCAGGATGCTGTAAAAAATAAATGTCTGTCAACGCTTTCCATTCAAAACAATGGAAGGCAGCCTCCAGCCAGAATTTGGAGCTTATTTTTAGGCAGAATCAACCTCAAAATGAGCACCAAATGCCGCCATGTGAGCCTAACCTTTGAACGCACACTACATTTAATTAAAATATATTAATATTATTAATAATTATCATGATGACAATAAATATTTTTCTGAAAAAAATATTTTTTTAACCTCTTCATTAATTTGACTCTAATGACTCTAGTGACCCATAGGGCCTTCGGTGTCTAATGTTTTATTTTGATTTTTTCATCAGCGAGTAACAAGAGCCAGAACTTTTTTTTTTATTTTTCCATCATAAAACTGTAATTCTGGCATTGTTTATTTTACATTTAAATTTTATGCCATATTGTGTTCTGTAAAATAAAATACTCAATTTATTTTTGAACTTTTACAATTACAGCAATTCCACATTTATAAAATTTAATGTTCAGTAAATTAAAATTTATCAGTACTTTTGCTGAATAAAAGTTTATCTTATGTAAAAAAGAAAGAAAAATTGTGGGGGCACCACTTTCTTAGACCCACTATTTAATTTTGGGGACTTTCTTTTTTGGATTAGTTGTATTTTGCTTTTGCAGTACTGTGGGTATTATTTTTTGGGGGTGGAAATAAGGAAATTCTGGCATTGTACCATTGTTTTTTTTTTTTAATTTATTTTTCATACCAGGTAGCACCATATATCTAGTTTTATTTTTCTTTATTTTTTTGAAAAAAATTTTTTTTAATAAAAGATTTTTATTTATTTAAATGTAGCCTTTTTTTTTTTTTTAAACTCAAATTTCTCCAGAATTCTGGTGTATTTTAATTAGTAAATCTTCCCCAGAGTGTAAACACTTTATAAATGTGGTGCATGTCATGTGTGCCAATATTCTGACTCAATATGAGACAGATTCTGGTGCATTTTGATTAGTAAATCTGCCCCAATGAGTATTTAAAATGTGAACATGGATGTTTTTCTATATCAACCGGTATATGAGAGATGTTTGGGTACATCTCTAAGAAATATAGGAGGAAATTAATGAAAACATTTTTGCTAGTTTTCTGTCATAGAAAAGTAGTAATTTTTGGTATGGTAATTTTGTGCCAAAAATTATGAATTTTTGGATTTTCATTTATGATGGATTTATTCTTTAGACAATAATAGACTCCTTTCAAGATGAAGATAATTTTGCTTAATTTGATACAATTATAGTTACCCATCGAGGACTTGTGTTTGTCTGATGACTTTGTACTACGCTACTTTCTTTGCTGCTATCATTACATGGACTTTGTATATTGATTCTTCTATTTGTAGTTGGTTCAGTTTTCTTCTGCAAATACACAGACATACCATCATGTAAACAATGTAGAAAGAAAAGAGATGACCGACACCAAAGATCAGTAGTGCAAATGTTTAATTTTATGCTGAATGGGGTCTTGAGCAATACCTTTGCTGGTACATTCCCTTCCTCCTCCATTTGGTTTACTGTCTTACTCATTTGTTTACTGTCCTAAAGTGTACAAATGACCATATAATACAGAGTCCAAGTGCCGTATAGAATGGTTCTCAAGTTACAGTGCATTACATTGGTTAAATAACACTTTCATATAGTTACTTAAATAAAATTGCTATATAATATCTGTGCAGTGAGATTTATGACACACAGGCTGACAACATGTCCCTACCCTATCAGGAGATTGTAATACCTACTTTTGCATATACAGATTAACATAGTCAAGGAAGGAAGGCTGTGGAGTAAAATGGGGCTCTGGAAAAGTATTACAGTATTCTCATAGCATATCTGTATGGAAGAGACTACTGAGTAACAGTATATATTACTCTGTTTCCACCACTACAGTCAGAGAAGACCACAGATGTGGGGGGAAATGCTTTAATGTAAGAATGCTTTCAGAAATAGAAGGGTTAATAGTTTATTTTTGTCAATTAAAAATATGAAGCGAATGAAGAAAAGAGAAATGTAAATCCCATCAATATTTGGTGTGACCTTTGCCCATTGGAGAAGGAGTCCTGGAAGTGATGATATGCCCCCTACAGATCTTCAGATCCAGTCTGTCTGGGATTACGTGAAGAGACAGAAGGATTGGAGCAAGCCTACATCCACAGAAGATCTGTGCTTAGTTCTCCAAGATGGCGGGAACAACCTCCCTGCCAAGTTACTTCAAGAACCTTGTACAAGTGTATCTAGAAGAACTGATGGAAGGCAAAAGGCAAAGGTCACACCAAATATTGACGGGATTTAGATTTTTCATTGACAAAAACTATAAAAAATTCTATTTCTGAAAGCATTCTTATTTAACAGTATTTTCTACACCTGCCTAAAACTTTTGAATAGTAACAGTACTGCAAATGTACTAATTTTACTTCTCATTTTCTGTCTGAACTATAGGGGTGTGCTACCATACATAGAGTTGAGCCACTATATTGTATCCTGTCATTATAGAGGTATACTACCATGCATAGAGCTAAGACACCATACATAGAGTTGGACAGCTGAGTTAAGCTTAGCAGTGAACTGGCTACGAGAGATGCATCATTGGGTCATGTATGAGACACAGCAAATGGTATGGATGCACAGGGGGCCTAAGCTGAATTTTTGCACCACTGGGACTTGTAAGTCTTAAATGTCACCATAAAGGGGTTTTACTGGCTAAGAATATTTATTACCTATCCTAAATATGGGACACTACTATGAAATCTGTTGGGATTTGCCACCCAACACCCCCATCAATTTTCTATTCTCAGCAGCTGAAACACAGTGAAAGGAGCAGAAAGCAGACAGCTCTGTTCTCTATGTAGTGGTGGAAATGAGTCACTGCAGCTTAGGTCCCATTCAAAAGAATGCAAGCTAATCTGCAGTACCTAGAGTGGCCACTACACAGATAACAGTGCTGTCTGCTTCCTATTCTATTCCAATGTGGTATTTATGACCTAGGTCATGAATATATTTAGCTTGAAAAACCCCTTTAAGTCTAAGGCACCACGTAGCGATCCACAGCCAAAAAACGCTGCGGAAGAGACCATTGCGTTTTTTCTCCACGGTCTTTTCACAGAAAATCCACAGAGTTTTCCTCTGCAGACTTTCTGGCCCTATTATACCAATGTGGAAAATGCCTGCATTTCCGTAGATATAATTGACATGCTGCGATGTGAAGATGGGATTAGACAGAATCCTATCCACTTTGCAGGTACTGTAAAACACTGTTTTTTGCAACGTGGAGCCCCGGCCTTAATACTAACTTTGCAGCTCCATAAATATATACAACTGTCTAGTAACAGTGCTAAAACAATAAATACAATCTGTGATGTCCGCTTTGGTAGAAGCATCCCGCAGACTCTGGCCCCATCAGTACATCATTAATATTACTTACCTTTTCACTTGGTTTATTGGGCATTGTAGTTGGTTGAATGGACGAACTTAATTCACTTTTAATTCCACTACTTTTGTGGATTTCATGGGTATTGGATGTACTTCCTAGAAGGGTATATGTAAATTCATTAGTGTGTAATACACATTTACTGAAAAATCCTGAACAGTACAATATCCACAATACCAACAACTTCACATATCAGCTTCAAATGTTCTTAGAAATTACTGGTTAGAAAATGTATTATTGATATATTAGTCATTATACCCTGTTCAACCTTCTTAAAGAAATGCTATACACAGGGGTGTAACTCATGATCTCAAATGCCAAATCTGAAATGGCATCCCTACTTTATTAACGCAGCCAGCCTCTTACCTGACTGCGACCTCACTGAGAAAACTGTCCTTGATGGTCGGGCTAATGAAAACAGTGTAGACCTCTGAACTATGCTGTATCCATATCTCCCGAGAGTGTTGGGAGTCCCTGCCTGGCCACTATCAGGAGTCCCTGTCTTCCCTATCCTATATTGTTTATGTCGGGAGTCCCTGCCTGGCCACTATCGGGAGTCCTTGTCTTCCCTATCCTGTACTTTTTATGTCAGGAGTCCCTGCCTGGCCATTATCAGGAGTCCCTGTCTTCACTATCTTGTACTGTTTATAATGCGGACAGTAGACCTGTGAAAAGTCAGTGACTCCAATCATTACAGATCACTATGATGCAAAGAGTCCCATCTCCTGACTAGGTTCGGACCAGGAAATATAGCCAGTGTATAGACTGGATTTTCCAGACTGGACTGCCACATAAGCATGGGGCTTAACACAACAATGACAGAATGAATAACACGTCTGAAATTAGGAAAGTCCAACTTTCTACTGTCATTGGAGGCCAACTGGGCTGAATGGATCCATTTCCTACAAAGCATTTTATATGTCAGGTCATGTGTTACTAGCAACCAGTTGCTTTAAGGTTTCCTGTGAATAATGCTATATTATTTCGATTTTTGTTAAAATGCTTTACATTACATTACCTTTACCTTGACAAGTAGGTTTTTGTGGTTTTAAACTTCGGTTGACAACTGGACCTAAAATAATAAAAATAAAGTTTTTGAAATAATAATCTGAATATTGTTGCTCTCTCTTATACCTAAAAAACTACAAAATATCATCAATGTGTGGGAATACCTACTGTGTGCCATGTCGCTTATAAAGTAAAGAACCTTACATTAAAAATTTAACTTCCACCCCTGTAGATGTCTATGTAATAGATCAACCACCATCAAGCCTCCACTTATTGCTCAGTCTGCAATAGTACACAAGGAACATTGGATTTACCAATCCCTTTAAGCCAGTTCTTGTGCGAATTTCTGTGAATGTGGGTGGAATGGGGCGGACCAGGGATTTTTCTGGTGTGAGTTAATAATGGAAATCTAAGACAGTTCCTAACTGGCAAAGATCTCCATTCTGGCACAGGGAGGTTCTCCTGTAGAATAAATCAGTCTGCTCCACTGACTTCAGTTTTTGATGCTAAAGTCCATCCCCTCAGCCACCTGCCAGTCAAAAATGGAGAGGAGAAAGAGGAAATTTAACTCTTTTGATCTCTACAAGACTGCTTAAGTAGCATGAAGAAAACACTGTAAGCCTGAAAATAGAGTGGGCAATGATATCTCCTGTTCACTTCTATCATTGATTTCTTAATTCTTTTAAGATAACATGTAGTATAATGTTGTACCGTGTTAGCCACTGAAAGTAGTGAAAGAGTGAAGAAATCAGGCGATACCTTTTAGAGGCTAACTGAGTATAGCATGAAAATGTTAATTTAACACACGGAACACTGTAAAGTGGCATAAGATTCAATTGCTATTACCATACCCTGCTTTCTTAGTATTTACATGGTCTGGTTAAGATGTGATTAAAAACTTCATCTGTAAAAACTGCAAAATTTTTGCAAAACAACTTGTGGTTTTTCCCAAACAGTCTTGATGCACCTTTCTGTTTTGATATAAATTTGGTTAAAAAAAAGTTGCCACTTTTTATGATAATATAAATTTCAGTCGAGATTTTCTTCCCCTGTGGTTTAAATCCTATGTAAAAACAAACTCCAGACATTTCTACGATTTCTAATGTTGCTTTGATGTTTTTAATGCAATTTTAAAATTTGCGCCATTTGGTTCAGATGTTTTTCCTGGTGCTTCGGAAACTCTATTAAAAAATCCGGTGGAGGAAAAAAAAAACAAACACATACCATGCCTGGATCATTTTACTCTTTGAAGATCATCGATCCCCAAAATGCTACAAGTGCAGAAAACTCCACCCAAACCCATGCAAAACGCTAAATGAAACTGGCCATATAGATTTAGGTTTGATAAGGAAAAAATTGATTTTATACTATATTAGGTTTTATTTATAGTGTTTGCTTACACATCTAAACCAGCATTTGTGTTCTCTTGGAAACAACTATAATGTCTAATACATTCTATACCTTAATGATTTATAGTATATTATAACACTTTTATTGATGCTGAATTAAAGCGAAAAAAAAATAAAATTGGTGACCGTGGGTAAAAAAACAGGACAACATCGGAGCAGGAATGCTATAGGTGATGGGTGAGCCCATTGCCACCAATATTTTTGCCACCAATATTTTTCTTTATCTTTTCCCTACTGTAGATTTTCATGTATTATTAGATTGCAAGGTCTTGTTTAATCCATAAAAACTGAAAGTACCTATAATGTAGCAATGAATAAAAAGTTAAAGATAATACTATTAAAAAGTAATAGACTGAATCTCTTAATTCAAACTATTTTTGATGTAATAACTTGATATAATACCTTTAGCAGACTGCGAGTTAATATCCTGTGTTGTACTGCTGCTCCGCTTAGACTAAAAATATAAAGAAATTAAGTTATTGACTAACCATGCTTCTTATGCAAATCTTACAGACTTTTTTACTCCAAACATCGAGGATTTTGTCTTTAGTGTAAAACAAAGCATAAGATAGTTCATAGGTAAACTTAGTCTTAGTTTTGAGATCAACATCCAATCAGTAAATGCAAAACACATAGATTGTCCAAACCTGAATCTTTCTGTCTTCCAGGAAAAAGTTAAAGGGGCTGTTTTTTTGAGGGAATTCTCAGTTAAAGGATCGCTACTTCCACATATAACATGGGCAGTCCTGTGATTTCAATGGGAATTGTGGAATACCTCATTTACCCTGTGGTAGAGTTACAGGGAAATTTTTGTAGACTTGATGTTGGGTTATGTGATAGTTCATAGCTGACTACTGAAGGGTCCAGGCACTAGCAAAAATAGATTGACCTAAGTAGTCAACCACTTTACTGTAACTAGATTCTCATTCACATTCTGACCTTTTTTGGCCATTTTTTTTGTTTTGTTAAATGTTTTTCTCTCTATATATCCATAGGCAAATAAATCTTCCATGCTGCCATTTTCCCAACTGGCTCAGTGAGACGCCAAAAGTGACAACTGATGCTTCCAAGACTGAAGTCATCAGAAACTATAAGAACAGTCTTGTGTCCGGTCGTAACAAGATAATCTGAACAGGCCCTTAGTAGACTTCTTGCCATTTGATATGATTAGAAATTCGATCTATACATGTATCCAATGTTTCTCAGCACAGTGTTAACAGATAAGCTGATATTATTATTTGTATGCATAGACTAAGAAGTTGTGTTAACATTAGTAAAAAGGAGTTTTTGTATTTTAATTATTTTTAATTATTTTGATGTAAATTAGGCTTTAAGCCAATAGATCTATTATAAAGGGACAGCTGCATTATAAGTCAAAGGCCGCCCTGATCCTATGCAAATTCTTCTTATTAAGATGATTGACTGCAGGCAGTTTACGCCAGAAAATGACAATCTGATAGCAGTTCCCCTTCAAATCAAAGCTAATGTCCCATTCCTGAATTTCTTTACTATATGCTTACGTTCCGTTCACAGTCATTGCAGTTACTGGGTGTAGATCGTTGCATTGGTGTTGTATCTTTGAAAGTTGTCATGGTTAACATTTTTTGGTCTAAAAGAAAATACAAAATGTAATTTACAAATATGGAAACCTTAGGGACTGTTCACACAGCAGAAACTGAAAAGGAATTCGAATCAGACTTCCACCTCCAATTCCTCTTCATTTTTCACCGCTAGGGCTTGCCACCACGGGTTTTCTTATTGCTTAGGCTCAGATGAATGGACTTAATCAGTGGAGTGTCTTGCATTGCAGATTCTGCAGCTGAATCAGCCGTGGAATCCGGGGCAAGATCAAGTAGGATGCTTATTTTTTCATTGTCCTGCTTTGATGTTGCCTCCCATTGAATGAAATGGGAGGCAGATTCAAGGTAGAATTTGGCACTGAGTATAGAATACATGTAATAATTATATGAGGGCATCTCTGCTTACATTTACTTTTGTATGAGAGAATCTTGTATGGTTATAATACTCAACAAAGTTGTAAATGTGCTTCTATGACCCTAAACACAGTTAATTATCCCATGTGTTACACTAAACCATACTGTATAGGTTAAGGTCCCCATATGTATAACAGAAATGTTGGACAAACCTGCTGATTTTGGTGGAACTGGCCGACTACCTTATGTGTATGGAGGCCTAATGATTTACACCTGACAGATGATGTGAGGGGAAGCAAGGGTAGAACATGCTGATTTTTTCCACCTGATCCTTCGTTTACTGGGGACATACATGGCCAGGCTTAGCTATGTTCAATATATCCTATTATAGAAATCTGTTTCTTTTTCCGCTTATTAGGCTGCTCTCCTTATCTTCTTCTCCTTATCTTCTCTTGGACTGTTTATTTACATTAAGTCCATATCCTCTGTAGTCACCTCACAGACAGAAATCTCTATGGAGAGGGGAGGGGGGAAGGCCTTTCATTGATTTATTGCCTCTTTCTGTGCACTGGTAGAGTCTTATCTTGAAATACACAGTGCTCAAAGAGCACCCTCACCAACAGTCTAGCACAGCTGAAACTGCAACTATTTTTGTGTCTTTTCCAGCAGCCCCCCTCCTCACCTCTCCCCTCTTCATAGATTTCTATGCAGAAATTAAATCAGTCTGATAGGTGGAGAAGGAAACATATTTCTTCAATAAGATTATTACATAAATATTTGTATGCACTACTTACTTGAAAATAAAAATGTATACTCTTTTAAAGAGGACCTTTCATGTCCTCATGCACATGCATTTTTATATACCACTAGAAAGCGGGGCTGGAGATATCGGTGCCGTTAGTTTCAGCACTGATCTCTTCCCACTGTCAGAAGGGGGTTCCTGGCTTTCCCGTTATGTGCCCCGGGGCAGGAGATATCAGTGCTGTTAGTTTAGGCACCGATATCTGCCCACTGTCAGAAGGGCGTTCCTGACAATCTAGCTGGGCTGTGATGAATGCCCCCCTGACAATACTCTTCCATAGCCCTGTACTGTCAGAGGGGGCATTCCTTACCGCCCAGTGATGACGCTGAGCTAGACTGTCAGGAACGCCCTTCTGACAGTGGGCAGAGATCGGTGCTTAAACTAACGACACCGATATCTCCAGCCCCGGGGCACATAACGGGAAAGCCGACAGTGCACTGAATTCAGCGCACTGTCGGCTTTCTAGCGGTATATAAAACCGCATGTGCAGGAGGATATGAAAGGTCCTCTTTAAATACTGAGGTGGCAGGGTTTTCTTTTTATTTTGGTGGTCACAGTGTGGGATCGGAGAGGGGCACAATTAATCAGGAGGTACAATGGAGGCATTTTTTTTTAATAACCAGAGGGAATAATGAGGGTATTAAGTTAATCAAGAGGCGCAGTGGGGGGCATTATTTTCATGAAAGGGCACAGTGAGAGGAATTATTTTATTCAAAGGGCACAGTGAAGGGCATTTTAGGGGAACAGTATGGACTTTTTCTTATTCAATGGGCACAAAGGGAGCATTTTTATAATCATCACAGTGGGGCGTTTATTAAGCAAGTGGAACACTTAGGCATTTTATATTCAACAGGGACATTATATAGAATTGTGCATAGTCAGGACATTTTTTTAATCAGTGGCACAGTAGGGGCATTTTTTTAAATTAGGTGGCATAGTGTGCAGATTTTTTTTTTTACTTAGGCAAAGTATATTTAGAGGGCACATTGTATAGAACGAATACATTCAGGAAGCACTATTATATTCAGGGGACAGTGTTTGGAGCTGCTATATTCAGAGGCACAGTGTGTGGAGCTATTATATTTGTGGGAAGTATATGTTATTTTGTTACTTTTATGGACATGGTGTGGAGATGTGCAGCAAAAGTGAGGCTCTGAAGACATCTGGGAAAGAAAATCTGCCAAAATTAGACATGGCAGGGAGAAATCATCATGAAGGTCTGGACCAGACAGAGAAGAAAAGAAAGCAAACAACTTAAAACAGGGGAGGTGCAAATGTTTATTCTGTGTTTGATCATTAGTAGTAGTCATTGTATAGTCTGCAAATCGATGATAAGTAGTAACATTCTAGTTTGTGAAACAACAATTTCCAGCATGTCACTGTTCTGGCCATACTGGGAGGCGTATTATTGTGTGGTACAAATGTGGCAGTGGGGTATCTGACTTTGCAAATGATCTTTGCATTGAGGATACTGTCGTTCTGGTGCTGTATTTATATTATAAGGTCGGTTCTTGTACTGTATTTTACTGAGGTTGGTTCTGGTGCTGTATTTATATTATAAGATCGGTTCTTGTACTGTATTTTACTGAGGTTGATTCTGGTGCTCATTTATTGTACACAAACAAACTTTTTCCTGCTAAATAGACTTTTTAATAGTAAAATAGGAAATACTGGATAGATAACATATATAAAGAATTATTCAATAGTTTCATACCTCTGACTGATTTTGAATCCTTAAAAGGAGATTTTTGCACCTGTAAATCAAAATTTTAAAAAAATATTAAAATGAAAGTACAATTACATATTTCCCAAAGGTAGTGATAAACACATAAGGGTGAATTCATCATTCTCTGTCCTCCACAGTTTTACAATATTTTGAGCCTATTTCCACAAAAAATTGGCAACATTCTAAATTTTACAGCACTCAATCCAGTTTTCAAAGTTGGAATGGTTTTCATAAATGAATAGTACAGATAAAAAAACATATATTACTAACGAAGTCTGTTTCCTTCCCCACTTATTAGTCTGCTCTCCTCCTTATCTTCACTCAGTCTTTCTGTTTGCATAGTTTGTCTCCCTATTCACCTCACACACAGAAGCCTATGGAGAGGGGAATGGGAATGAGGAGACTATTAATTGATTTATTTCCTCAATCTGTGGAGTGATAGATTCTTATCTTGAAGCTTAGTGTTAAAAGAGCTTCCCGACCCAAGGAGTAGCAGAGTGTAGCACTTGCAGTTATTTGTATGCCTTTTTTGTAAGCCTATTTCCTTCCCCTCCCCTCTCCATAGACTAATAGGTAAAAAGTAAATCAGCTTAATAAATGGAGAAGCAAACAGATTTCTTTAATAAGATAGATTATAAAGTTTCTTATAGTCATCTGCACTATTCAGTTATGAGAAGTAGTTTTATAATTGGAGATATGTTTTAAGTATTGGAAAAAGCCTTTACTAGATGGTATTGGTGTCTTTGTCACCTGTGGTCTTGCTGCCATTGTACTTCTGGATACACAATGGACGACAGGACTTAGCTGCAGATTGTCACATGTCTGGTTCTTTGTTTCTTTCTTGAACCATCTTTTATCTGGAAAACAAACAATGAAAAACATTACCTAAATGTTAAAAATAAATGTCATAGATCTGGGACAACAAATATATATTGGGCACTTATCTATCTATCTATCTATCTATCTATCTATCTATCTATTTTACAGGTCCCCCCTTAACCCAAAATTATGGGCTAAGAAAACACAGTGAATGAGCCAAAGAGAAATCTAAATCCCATCAATATTTGGTGTGACCTTTGTCTTCCAATTCTTCTCGGTACTTGCAGGCAGTTATTGAAAGAACTCAGTAGGGAGGTTGTTCCCGCCATCTTGGAGAACTAAGCACAGATCTTCTGTGGATGTAGGCTTGCTCCAATCCTTCTGTCTCTTCATGTAATCCCAGGCAGACTGGATGATGTTGAGATCAGGGCTCTGTGGGGGACATATCATCACTTCCAGGACTCCTCCTCCAAAAAGCAGTCGCCCCAAATATTGATGGGGTTTCGATTTCTCTTTCCTTCATTCACTTCATTTTGTTAATTGACAAAAATAAACTATTAACCCTTCTATTTCTGAAAGCATTCTTACTTTAAAACATTTTTCACTACCTAAAACTTTTGCACAATACTTTTTTTTTTTTTAATTATAAATAATAAATAAATTATGCTTCAAATCCACGGCAGCTTCTAGCTGGTACAGATTTGAGATTCAGACACAATGAGAGCAATATATGTACCTAGTTTGTGAGCCTTTTAATAAATTAGGCACTTCTTACTCTGGCGCAGTCTTTATATATTTCCCCTATTCTCTTTCATACGGTGTCCTAAAGACACGTTGATGGGAAAATTTATATATCAACACCTCTAAAATATCTTAAAAGGTATCATAAACTTCTAGTAATAAAAAATCATTATGAACGTCATATTCAGATATTTACCAGCATATTCCGATGTACCTCTAGATTTTGTAAAATGCATGGTACTAAAGTGCAAATTTCTATCACCATCAATAAACTCATAACTTTCCGAGTCTTCATCCTATATAGGGAATAAACTATTATATGAGTAAATGCTTCTAGGACTATCACATGTATAAAACAGTTACAGTACAGACCAAAAGTTTGGACACACCTTCTCATTCCAAGAGTTTTCTGTATTTTCATGACTATAAAAATTGTAGATTCACACTGAAGGCATCAAAACTATGAATTAACACATGTGGAATTATATACTTAACAAAAAAGTGTGAAACACCTGAAAATATGTCTTATATTCTAGGTTCTTCAAAGTAGCCACCTTTTGCTTTGATTACTGCTTTGCACACTCTTGGCATTCTCTTGATGAGCTTCAAGAGGTAGTCACCTGAAATGATCTTCCAACAGTCTTGAAGGAGTTCCCAGAGATGCTTAGCACTTATTGGCCCTTTTGCCTTCACTCTGCGGTCCAGCTCACCCCAAACCATCTCGATTGGGTTCAGGTCTGGTGACTGTGGAGGCCAGGTCATCTGGCGTAGCACCCCATCACTCTCCTTCTTGGTCAAATAGCCCTTACACAGTCTGGAGGTGTGTTTGGGGTCATTGTCCTGTTGAAAAATAAATGATGGTCCAACTAAACGCAAACCGGATGGAATAGCATGCCGCTGCAAGATGCTGAGGTACCATGATGGTTCAGTATTCCTTCAATTTTGAATAAATCCCCAACAGTGTCACCAGCAAAGCACCCCCACACCATCACACCTCCTCCTCCATGCTTCACGGTGGGAACCAGGCATGTAGAGTCCATTCGTTCACCTTTTCTGCGTCGCACAAAGACATGGTGGTTGGAACCAAAGATCTCAAATTTGGACTCATCAGACCAAAGCACAGATTTCCACAGGTCTAATGTCCATTCCTTGTGTTCTTTAGCCCAAACAAGTCTCTTCTGCTTGTTGCCTGTCCTTAGCAGTGGTTTCCTAGCAGCTATTTTACCATGAAGGCCTGCTGCATACAGTTTCCTCTTAACAGTTGTTGTAGAGATGTGTCTGCTGCTAGAACTCTGTGTGACATTGACCTGGTCTCTAATCTGAGCTGCTGTTAACCTGCGATTTGTGAGACTGGTGACTCGGATGAACTTATCCTCCGCAGCAGAGGTGACTCTTGGTCTTCCTTTCCTGGGGCGGTCCTCATGTGAGCTAGTTTCTTTGTAGTGCTTGATGGTTTTGGCCAGTGCACTTGGGGACACTTTCAAAGTTTTCCCAATTTTTCAGACTGACTGACCTTCATTTCTTAAAGTAATGATGGCCACTCGTTTTTCTTTACTTAGCTGATTTTTTCTTGCCATAATACAAATTCTAACACTACATTCAGTAGGACTATCAGCTGTGTATCCACCTGACTTCTGAACACCACAACTGATGGTCCCAACCCCATTTATAAGGCAAGAAATCCCACTTATTAAACCTGACAGGGCACACCTGTGAAGTGAAAACCATTTCAGGTGACTACCTCTTGAAGCTCATCAAGAGAATGCCAAGAGTGTGCAAAGCAGTAATCAAAGCAAAAGGTGTCTACTTTGAAGAACCTAGAATTTAAGACATATTTTCAGTTGTTTCACACTTTTTTGTTAAGTATTTAATTCCACATGTGTTAATTCATAGTTTTGATGCCTTCAGTGTGAATCTACAAATTTTTATAGTCATGAAAATACAGAAAACTCTTGGAATGAGAAGGTGTGTCCAAACTTTTGGTCTGTACTGTATATGTTGGCATACTATAATGACAAAGTACCTAAGGTAAAAAAAATGTGATGTGCCCAGTGTTTAGGAGCTGAACAGATGAAAGTGGGAGGAAATAAATTTAATGTAATTAAAAGACCTGATCTGAAGTCTCATTATGTCTTATGTCAGGAGATTAACTGCTTCCTGACTCCACATAAACTTTATACGTCCAGGCAGTCCACTACTAACTCTGCACAGACTTATCTGTACGTCTTTGCAGAGTTAAGCAGATGCACACAATCTTGCAGCTGCAGAATCAAGATACTGGAATCAGTGAGCAGGTATCAATATATACACAGCCCTCAACGAGAGCTATGGGAGGTGCCATCTGATCACGTGGTCATGTGATCTATCAGGGACCAAGAGTTACAAGAGTACTCCATTCTATACTAGGTGGCTATATTCCTCCTGTAACTGGGGCAATGTACCAGCTGCAGTTACAGGGAAAATCAGCAAAAAAAAATAAAAATGTTAAAATGCCGCTCAGAATTCTATAGTGACCTTATGGGGGCACAATGTTGTAAAGAAAATAATAAAATTTAAATAAAAATTAAAAGTAAAATTAAAAAATAATGTCACTACCACATCACAGGTTCTTGCCCCGCCCCCTGGCAAGACAAAACTATGTGTCACCTGTATAAAAATTACTATTATAGAGATGGAAAACTAATTTAATTTTTTGTAGCATTTTGTGCTATGAAAAAAACATGAAAAATTTTAAAAAACGGATGTTACCCTTACTTTTTGTTTACATTTTTGAGGTTTTAAAAAAAAAAAATATGCAAAATTAAAAATGAAATAAAAATAAATGTATATCACCAAAAAAAAAATCGAAAAGCCGAAAGAAAGACCGAAAAAAAATTATTTGAATAACCCAAACAAAAAAATGCAAAATTGCATCAAAATTGCATTTATGAAAAAAAATGAAAATATTATCCTGTCATACCAGTAAAATGGCCTGGTATGCAGTTCCGATAATGTTTGGATTAAGCAGAGGGAGGGAACAGAGCCAGATAAGTGGAGAAAGAAGATTTTTTTTCTCTGATTAAGATATAATACATGGTATAAAACCATCCTTTCATGGTCATCATAGAGGAAGTGTATAACAGTGTCGCACTGTTCATGGGTCAATGGTTATATCCACAGGGTGGGGCAGGAAATGTCTTGTGACTATGGATTCAAAGGTTTGGGAGTAATGCCCGTGTTAAGTAGAGGAGTGAATAATGTCTGCTTTCTAGCCATTATCTATCTATCTATCTATCTATCTATCTATCTATCTATCTATCTATCATCTGTCATAGAAGAAATTGTAACTTTATAATATTTTATTCTAAGTTTAAAAATACTCCGTATATTCTCTGTTCTCTCCAGTCTTTGCTCTCTTTCTACACACCTACATAACAATTATTTCTTATCTGTGGTGCCAGATAAGGAGACACTGCTTCCTAACACCAGCAGCTAGTAGTAGTAATATATGGTAAGAATTAATATAAGCAGGTCCAGACAGGCCTTTCCCATAGCAGCGCATTGCCCTGAAGTCACAGTGCAGATTGCTATAGAGGTGCATTGTAGATATGAACGCTTATAAATAATTCAGGGCTCATTTAGCACGTGATGAGTTAATGTTGAGTCTGCAAGGAGAAACCTCTTAGTTCTTAGTTTCTGAGTGTCTGGATGAGGCTCTTATCTTGTCTGAATTCTCATGTGGGTCAAGGACGTCGGCCCACACTTTATTTGTACTGCATTGATATTTAACATGACTCAGTAATGTTACAGTATCACACAGGAAAGATTTTCTGCTGTGACCCAGTGGATTATAATCTAATTAAATTTTTTTCTAAATGAGTTTACATTTTTTTTTCTTTCTTTTTTTATCGGGGAAATCGCGAATGCAGTAAATGAGTTTACATTTTGTTGCAAGTCAATTAATTTCTAGGATGAAAACATGTATATTAAACCTATGCAAAGTGTCACCAGTAAACGACTTAATATTTTTAAAATCAAGTTTATGTTAAATATAGTTTTTTCAGAATTTTTGGGGCGTTGAAAAAAATTTCATGTTGTCATCTATAATTTTTAAAAATCCTTATAATCCTGCAGATCTGACTACTAAGCCAAATAATAGGCTGACACTTCCTGTTTTCTATAGGAGATTTCTTTGCATCAGTTACCTCACTTATCAGCACACTGATCATAGCTATCCTGTATATGTAGATAAGACGCAGAATCCACCAGTCGCAGCTTATCTCCTCCCCCTCGCACAGGTCACAGAGCATGCCTAGAAAACTTTGTCCAAGTCCAATATAGCTTTGAATATCTGGATTCATTTGTTGTGTCATTTTTATTCTACGGTGTTTGCTTGCTGCTTTTATGGCAGATGTCATTGAGAAGATTAAAGGGGTAGTCCGAGACTTTTTAAAAAAATTATTTATCACTGCTTTTAGTGGGCCAATAAACATAACAAACAGTACTCACCTCTCCCCGAGCCTCCAAATCCAGCAGTGGGAGCCCTTTCTTCTGTACACAATGTCTGTTCTGGCCGACATTACCAGTGATATCCCATTTGTGTGAGGGGACCACTGCAGCCAATTACAGTCATGTGATGTGTGGTTTGTGAAAAGGTGACCACTGAGGCCTGTGATTGGCTGCAGTGGTCGCCTGGCACAAACAAACAGACCTGTTGCCACTGGAGACAGGGGGTGCCCCCCGGACAACCTAGTACTTCTTAGTTATTTTTATTGGCCCACTAGCCATAGTATAAATTAATAAAATTGTGTCAGAACACCCCTTTAATGAAGAATAAATGTAGTACAAAATGGTCTCTTGCATCATTTCATCTTAATATTCTCCTATTTTGTTTTAACTTCACTGCTATTTTTACAGATACTAATTTTCCGTCTAAAGCTTTAACACAGTTATTTTTATTGTGAACTTCTGCAAGATAAAACCATCTGCAAATGTCTGCAAATCAAGTCACCACTAACCACAATTTCTCACTAACCACACAATAGCAATGTAAATTATAATGGGTAGTTTTATGATTCATGTCATTGTAGTCAGAAGTTCATGTAATGCTTAATTATTATTTGTCAGGAGTACAATGGGGAGTGCACTTTTATTGTTATCTTTGTATTCTTATGTGATTTAACTAGTTAAAGGGATGTTCCAAATCCTGGCGAGGCTTAAAAAAATAACCACTATATAGTCACCTCTCTATTTGGCCGGGGGTCCAGAGGGGAGTCTCCAATCTGGTCCCCGCTGTTTCTGACCCTTGGCCTCCATGGGAATGTTTCAGCCAATCAGGGGCGTATTGTTCAAATGGAGCATCAGGCTCAACCACTGATTGACTGACAAACTTACATGCAGACAGAAGGTAAACAAAGAATAGGAACCTGAACAGAGACTGGATCCCCAGCAAAACGGACAGGTGAATATATAGTGTTTATTATTGTAAAGGTAGTCTCCCACCTCCCACAAGCAGATTCATCTCCTACCACTGCATTTCAGAACAACTTAAAAATATCTTTGTTATCTATGCCACTTTTGTAGATTTGGAGAAAAACAACTTTGAAGTCTTATGCAAATTAGGCAGTTGGTGTACAAGGGTTGGGCCTTCAACTCCCTGGAGCACTGCACTTGCTACTCAGACCCCTACCATCTCCTGCCTGCACCACCACATTGTTAGGAATCTCAGTGTGCTAAAAAGCTAGCTACTGTTGCCTTAAGGTTACCGTGGCAATATATGAAGCTTCTGCAGTTTTCAGAGCTCTGTTATGCTGACCCAATCAGCAGCTGAGGAAGGATATTTACATTCTGTTCCTCACCACCCAGGTGCCTGCTATTAGTTTGTACTTTAGTGAGGTTCCTGAACTCCGCTGGATTGCTGTATTACTGACCATTGGACTGTTACTAGAAATTCACTTGTCTTCTGATTTTGGCTCTAAGAATACCTTTTGGATTGACCTTTTGGCTTGGACACATTCACTCTTCTTATACATCCCTCTGGTTTACATCCACCTTGTCACTTTGTTGAGGGTTCTGGGTTGACTTCGGTTTGCAGAGTTTTTATTTCTTAAACTAGTTTATGTGGAGATAACTTGGGCCCAAGTTCAGCAGAAGACCAACTGGCTTCACAGCTATCTCTGGTGTAGACGTTTAGGTGCCTGGGATCTAATTCTCAGCGCTGTGTGAGATGTAGATAGATCATTGTACTACTCTCTGTTCTCAGCCAGATCCTGCAATTTTTTAATATTTGCTCCAGTGATTATTTGTAACATCGATGCAGTGAGTTGAAGCTCCCATTGCTATGACATCACCCATCCTACTTATGCCGCAACAGCAGTGCTCTCAAGACTAAAGACCTGTCTCCAGTGCACCAACTGCCTCATTTGCACAAGACTTCAAAGTTGTTTTTCTCCACATTAACAAAAGTGACCTGCATAACAGAGATATATTCTTTATCACTGTATTGTGCTCTATAATGCAGTGGTGAAAGTGTATTATGTTTGTGGGAGGTGGTAGACTCCATTAAAGCCTTGTTAGGGGGTGAAAAAAGTACTTGGAACACTCCTTTAAGAAAATGTTTTTTAAAGTTTTTCTTTTTTTCTACTAATTGTGTAGCAATAGTGTTTATTACTGTATTTGTCATAATCTAGTGTTCATTTTGTTACCTTACATGTACATGTTAGGGTTATTGGACCAGGATTAGTGCTACTGCAACAGTGGGGGTAGGAGGTAGGATTTAGGCTATGTTTTCATCTGTGCTGGGCAGTCTATTCTTCTGATCCGTCGGAGGACCAGTAGAACAGAAAAACAGACTGCAAAAATAGCAGACACAAAAATAGCCTGAAGGACCACATGGACTACAATGGGGTCTGTTTTTTTAACAAAAATTCCTGGAAGAAAATGTTGGACTTGCAGCACTTGTCGTCACACAATTTTTGACAAATCTGCGCCAGACAGACACCCAGCGCTGGTTTGATCTTAGCCTTAGGGGACGGCAATGCTTACTTTTTTATTTTGTATATTTTAATTTACTGAAATTTTTACAGTCTTCATATTTATTCTGTGCAGTCTGGTTTCTCTCGTCAGCCCCAGTTACAGGGAAAATCTTCCCTGTTTCAGTGAAATCATTACTGCCGGGGCTGTGCTTCATCTAGTTAGACCCAGCAGTGGCCTCTTTCTTCTGTCCTCCTGGTAATCACATCATTAGTCACCTGACCACTGGGGCCAATAGATGCGGATGCACTGCTGCTAGCTCTATTCAGGACACAGAAGACCCATGTGGTGAAAACCGCTCCTGTCCTTTCTCCTTGACAGCCAGGCACACAATATTAGGTTATGCATATCTGTAATGGCACAGGTTTAAGGAGCAGGGCCACCTGCCATAAATTTAAAGGGGATATCCCATGTTTATATGATATATTACAGTTCACTGTTAGAATCAGTTGGAATAGATTTTTTTAGACACTCCTGTGTTTAGATATTTTTCTAACAAATATAGGAAAACCAGAATGTTTTGTTTCTAAATGACTGGGCACTTTTTATTTATTTGCGCACATGGTAGTTTATGGCCCTAACTTTTTTATTATTAGGGCTATCGCTATGTTTTTTTATACTTCTTTTGCTGACATGTAGGTTGTATTGCACAAAACAAAAAAAAAACATAAAAAATGATTTTACTGTATATTTTTAGTATATAGTCTGGATTGATCATGGCAGGTTGTGAGTATATGGTACAACTGTAGCACTTTTTTTTATTTTTTACCTTTTTTTTAAGTATTTTTTTTTGCCTTTTTATATATAATTCCAGACACACAAAGTCTCTGGACAACATTCTGAATTTTGCATATGAAGTTTTCTCTTTAGTGGGGACACCCATAGGAGCCTCAGTTAAAGGGGTATTTCCAATTTGGTCAAAAATGGCCTATGTAGATAATCTGTTTTCCCTTAGTCCGAACAGCAGCACAATATGGGGTATCTCTGCCCCTTTGTGCTGGTAGGACAGGCGGAATTTTTAATTTACATAATTAATTAAATGATACTCCCCACACTGTGTTAGTTATAAAGAATAAAAGAAAAAAACAACAATCCTTCCTAAAGGGGGGGGGGGGGAAAGCTTGTGCTGCTGTTCGTACTAAGGGAAAACAGATTATCTACATAATCAACGATTCCCCTTATGTCCAACAGCAGCACAATATGGGGACGAGGCAAGTAGATCCCCTAGGGTTCTCACTCACTACTTAGCTGAAAGAGGAGAAAAAACTTTCAAAAATGTAGTTAACCCCCAAATCCTTAGGAAAAAATGGGAGGACAAAGAGCCTCCCTCCACCTGTCCAACACACAGGACAGAAAAAAACACAGAGGGGAGGTCTCCTTGGCCTCTTATAGGGGAGTATCATTTAATTAATTATGTAAATTAAAATTCCGCCTGTCCTACCAGCACACAGGGGCAGAGATACCCCATATTGTGCTTCGGTTAGACGTAAGGGGAATATGTGGTTCCTTTCCCTGATCACGTAATTGGGAGTTATGAAAACAGCCGAACAAGGCTGTTCTATGCTTCTTCTGTTACACCCATTGAGATAGATAGAAGTTATGGAAACAGCGTAGCACATTAAGCTACACTGTTTCCATAAATTTAGTCATTAAAGGGGTTTTCAAGCCCTCAGCAGATCACTTGTTTTAAGAGGCTGCAGCATTTGGCGAGCGCTGCAGCCTCTTCAGTACTTAGCACAGAGGCATACATTTGTACACCGATTGTTGCTTGGTATTGCAGCTCAGCCAATTCATTCAAATGGGACTGAGCTGTGATAAGGCCATGTGATTGATGAATGCAATATCACATGGCCTGCAAAGTGAAACCAGTGCTCAGTGAGCTCCCCTGTCACTTTAAACAGCTGATCCATGGGGTCCAAGTAATCCATGGATCCTGAAGTTAGGTCATCAATTAATTCTTAATAGAAAAAGCATGGCTCACTGTGGTATGCTGTTTCCGTATTGCCTACCTTTACGAGAATTATGTGTAAAACAGCCACATCTGGCTGTATCTGTAAATCTAGATCGCCTCATGGAGGTGAGACAGAGATATTCCCATCTAAGTCATGAAATGCTGAGACAAGGCAGGCGGCCCCCTGTGGTGACATTAGGCAGTGCTGCAGCATTTTCACCTTCATCTATCTATCTATCTATCTATCTAACAATACAAAAATGGACAGCACTCCTGGAGTGCTGTCCATTTTTGTATTGTTTGCTAGAGATCATGTGCCGGATCTGTTGGAAATTGCACCCATAAAACTAGTAAGATTTTATTCTGGTGCTGCTCTATATTTGGATTTTTTTTATCTATCTATCTATCTATCTATCTATCTATCTATCTATCTATCTATCTATCTACCTATCCATCTATCTTTCTATCTATCTATCTATCTATCTATCTATCTATCTATCTATCTACCATCTATCTATCTTTCTATCTATCTATCATACTTACACAATCATCCAGATTGCCTTCTTTTACTGTAAGAGAGAACATAGAGAGGGCACAATGTTAGAGTATTATAGCAGCATTTACTTGGATGTCACATAATGATAATTGATACAAAGCATAATTTCTTATCTTTTTGTCTATTGCAGCCGCAAAGTTATAGACGGGGAAGGGCTGAGAGTGCTGGAAGTCAGCGCCTGTGCTAATATGGTAATATATAGGGCTAAGGTAGCAAGCTGAATCTTTGCCCCAGATAAAGAAAAACCCAGCTCCAACAGTTCGTTCCCCATGTAATTGTGTGGGATTCCTCCGGGTCCTGATCTGATAGCAGTACTGCATGGGACCCCTTGAAATATCCCTTTTAGGATTTTGGGTACTGACAGAAAATTCAACAAACCACTGTGGAGGCACCATGACACACAGATTTTCTCTTTAGTTTTCCCATAATGTTCTCTGTCCACCTAGGGGACCCTTCTGTCATGAGTATAACTACCAATATAGATAAAGCATTTGCAACGACTAAGGGGACCTACTCAAACTATTGAATATTGATTGTGGCCCCAATTTAAATTGTATTATGGGACCTCAAGGTTACCTCTGCCACTTGTATTATCACTTCAAAACAGTGAAATGCATTATTCCTGTGGTGTGATATCACATGTGTATGTTTTCATTACAATATTGTGACATCACAATGTACACGTCGACCTTTTTATGTGTGTTATGATATCATGCTGTACATTATCTCTGTTCTGTGATATCACTGTGCAGACTGTCCTATTATTGTGCTGTTAATGTGTGCGTTATTCCCAAACAGCGACATCATATTGTGTATTATCTCTGAGCTGTAACTTTATTATTAAAGTGGACTATGCCAGTATTGTGACATTATTGTGTTTATTTTCCCTTTACTATGACATCACTGCATTTATTATTTCTGTCCTGTGACATCACTGTGTTTATTATCCCTGTACTGTGACATCGCTGTATTTATTATTCCTATCATGTGACATCACTGTGTGTATTATTTGTGTCCTGTGACATCACTGTGTTTATTATCCCTGTACTGTGACATCGCTGTATTTATTATTCCTATTGCGGTGACCAGATGGATGGTAACGCTGCAGTTGGGATTGCGGGGGTGCAAACAGCGCAGACTTGTCACGGTCTCTGGGCACGAGGGCGCAGCGCTGGTGCTGTCCCACGTTACCACCACTGGTACCGGTGATGAGGGGGCTGCACAAATGTTGGTGGTGATTGTTCCCCCGGGGCGCTTCCCCTATACTGTGCCGACTGGTGGTGTTTGGGGCGCCCTGATGTTGTCGGTGCAGAGTCAGACACAGAAACGGTTGTAAAGTTGAACTTTTACTTCCATGGGTGTGGAGGCACAAATGCTTAAACAGTTTCTTCAATACAAAACAACGGGGTACGCCTGGTGACACAGCAAAGTCCTGGGGTGCAGGGTAGACTTGATGAAAGGTGTTCCTAGCCCTTATACTTCAGTGTTACAGCCCTAAGGTGCGTCTGGGCTCCTATTTGGCTCATAGGAGGATGCCCACCATGATACTAGTACATAATATTCCCCACTCACGTTATGTGGTCCTGATAGCTCAGAGTTTCGGGGTGCAATAGTCAGGGTGGCAGGATATTCCACAGGTCTGGCCTTGGCCCCTGGATCCTGTGATACTGGCTATGGAGCACGTGTTCCAGAATGTTCTCTCCACAGTCTCAGGCTGACAAGATAATGATGCTTGACTTCCTTCAGGGCGATGGCTAGGCAGACAGGGGACAGGATCTTCTGAATAGCTGGAGTATGTCAGCTCTCCAACCTTCCTGGGCCTGTCTAGGACTTGAGATTCCTGCACTAAACTCACTGCTTTCTTCACAGGACATCACACTTATCTCCTCACCTCCTCCTCCTAACACTCCACACTTCTAACTCCTCACACAGGACCTTCCTGCAGGGGTGTTACCATGGGGACCCAGTGATCAGCTGACTCCTCCCCTTTTCCCAGGCGATGTCCTCCCATTGGACATTTGGTTACTATTCAATCCTATGGGAGGTGTAATGCATGTGTGAGGCTCACTAGGTGGCGCTGTGTTGTGTGAGACTCAGGACCCCCTGCTATGTCACACAGGCTATGAAGCAACAGGAAATAATACAATGCACAGAGATCACCCTCAGCCCAGCCATAGCCAGCTCGGGGATGCCACATACTCCCCCCTCTTTCACTGAGCCGACCTCGGCGACGGGCTGGGGTGAAGGTGAGAAATGTAACATAACGTTAATAAATACGAATAAAGTGCAAATGTCACTAACAGTTTAGAAAAATATAATACTTAGAAACTTGAGGTAAGACCTCCCGGCATAGTCCTGGAATGTCCATGAGAAGTCTGAAGGGTAACGGAGAGATAATTAAACTCAGATTTATGGAACCTTTTGGCGGTACCATCAGACAGTCCATATAGAAACAACAGTAGTGCAAATGGGTCCAGAGGCTCTCTGGCACAAATTTCGTGAGTGTCCATTATCATGAGAGTCTCTCTGAGAAACAATAAACAGTCCTTTCTGTAAGGAAGAGTAGGCACTCTAGCACGAATGTCCATACCGCAATGGGGTAACAGAACTTCCTTGGCTTGGTGAGCCAGGCACTATGGCTTGGACTGTTGCATATAAATGTAAACACTATATTACATGGCAAGATATTATATATATACTGTATATACACACAGGAAAAACATTAATGTAATCAGAGCAGGAATAACATATATACAGAAGCAGAGACAGTTAACCTCTTTTACCCAAGGACAGCCATGGCATCACTATAGCGTGTTGGAGGTATGCCTTTTGTGGTACGCTCAGAACGCCTAAGTGGAACGAGATTTGAATCAGGAACAGAGTCACTGAAATCAATTAAATCATCTGTCGAAGGGTTCTCTTGCACTAGAGCAATTGGTGGATAACAGCTAAATGGTAGTAGTTTAGGCGCCCACATAAGCTCAGTTAACATTGGGGGTCTCTCTTTCGCTTCAGAAGGTGACAAGATCTCTGTACTCGTTGTCTCAGCTGGGGGCACCTCTGTGGGTAGTCCTTCTTTAAGGCACAGCTTCAGACGGTTTCGGTGTACTGCTTGGGGCTGTCTCCCAGGTTTAGAGATCTCATACACGTCGGATTCAGGATATGGTATGGAGATGACACTGTATGGTTCTTTCTCCCAGAATGGATCCAATTTCCCATTCCGATGGTTATTCCTTAACCATACACGGTCGCCAACTTTCAGGGGCGCTGCATGGGCGTCATGGTTGTAATCCTCCTGTTGTCTCCTACGAACCTCATCCATGCGCGTTTCAACTATCGCTTTAGCTTCCTCCATACGTCGGCGGTGTTCAACAACCCAGTCTGTTATGGGTAGTGGATTGATGGTGTCAGGGACCTTCACACCAAGGGTTAAATCTGAAGGAAGTTGACCTTGTCTTCCAAACATTAGATAAAATGGTGCGTATCCCGTAGATGTTTGGGGTGTGTTGTTGTAAATATAGGCCAAGTCCTTGATACGCTCAGGCCACTCAACACCAGGTGTAACTGCGGCTGTTCTTAGCATGCCGATGATCACTTGATTTGCCTTCTCGCACATACCATTCCCTTGAGGGTGATACGCTGTGGTTCGCAACTTCTTGCAGTCTTGGAACTGACACAGCTCACGGAACAATTGGGATTCAAACGCCGATCCACGGTCGGTGAGGATATGCTCAGGACAACCGTAATGGCGGACAAACTCTGCGTAGAAGGTCTCAGCCGTAGTTCTTGCTGTAAGATCTCTGACAGGCATGATGACAAGGAACTTGGAGTAATGATCCACCATCGTCAGAGCGTAGCTGTAGCCGGAACGTGTGGGACCCAACTTCACATGATCCAGAGCAACAATTTCACACGGCTTTTGAGTCTTAATTGGATGTAGAGAGGCCTTCTGATCTCTTCGACCTTCCTTGGTGATACTACAGGCGGGACACTCTCGGCACCAACTCTCAATGTCACTCCTCATCCCAACCCAATAGAAGCGACGACGGATGGTAGCTTCGGTCTTTTGTACCCCGAAGTGACCGGATCTGTCATGATACGCCTCAAGTATCATCTGTGCGTCTCTTCTTGGTACGAGGATCTGATGAAGCCTTTCACCTGTGACAGCATCAAGAGTGTTTCTATGTAGAAGGCCTCGTTGGACAAACAGGCGCTTCCTCTGTCGCCAAAGGCGTTTTAATTCCACGCCATGAAGACCTCTCTTTACACGGGTTGGTATTCTTCCTGTAAGCAGGAAATCTGACAATTCTCCTAAAACTCTGCTCTCTTCTTGGAACGTTTTCCACAGAGATGGCTCCTGGAGGGATTCAGCAGCTGTTTTCGCCAGAGATTCTCCTTCTACAGGGACACCAATAGCAACCTGTTGGGCAAACTTGTTGTAGAATGGTGGCATCTCCACCTCTTCCCAGATGTCTTCTCGGGGTGGTTCTTCTCCCACAGGCAACCTTGAGAGTGCATCAGCGTTAGCGTTGGACTTGCCACTGCGATACTTGACAGAGAACTTGTAATTCGCGAGTCTTGAGGCCCACCGTTGTTCAAGGGCTCCCAGTCGAGCAGTGTCCAGATGCGCCAACGGATTGTTATCTGTGTACACGGTAAAGGGTGTGGCAGCCAGGTAGTCTTTAAACTTCTCTGTCACGGCCCAGACAAGCGCCAGAAGTTCGAGTTTGAAAGAACTATAGTTCTGGTCGTTCTTCTCCGCACCTCTCAGACTCCTGCTGGCGTAGGCGATGACTCGCTCTTTGTTGAACCTGGGACAACACTGCACCCAAACCTTGGTGACTTGCATCTGTGTACAAGCGGAATGGCTGACTGTAGTCGGGATAGGCTAGAATTGGTGGTTGCGTCAGAAGTGCTTTAAGCGCTTGAAAGGCTTCCTCTTGACGCGCTGTCCAGTCTACCGGAAGCTTTCGGTTGTAGTTTTCTCTGGGACAACCGCGCAACAACTCGTTCAGAGGCTTGGCTACTTGGGCGAAGTGTGGTATGAAACGCCGGTAGTAACCTGCGAATCCAAGGAAGCTTCGGACTTCTTTGACGGTAGTTGGTCTTCGCCAGTTCTGGACTGCAGTGATCTTTTCAGGATCAGGTTGGACGCCTTGTGCGCTCACGACATGCCCAAGGTAGTGAACTTGGGGTTTCAACAGGTAGCACTTGGAGGGCTTCATCTTTAGGCCGTGCTGTATAAGTACCTTGAATACCTCGGACAGGTGACGAAGGTGTTCTTGGTATGTCCGGGAGAATACAATAACATCGTCCAGGTATAGTAGCACACTCTGGAAATTCTCATGGCCGAGGCACCTCTCCATAAGCCGTTGGAATGTGGCTGGGGCATTACATAGCCCAAATGGCATACTATTGAATTCAAAGAGTCCCATCGGGGTCGTAAACGCAGTCTTTTCACGATCTTCAGGCGCCATAGGGACTTGCCAGTATCCACTGGTTAAGTCCAGGGTCGAGAAACAGGTAGCTGATCCCAAAGCCGTTAGAGATTCCTCAATCCGCGGCAATGGGTATGCGTCTTTGTGCGTGACGTTGTTGAGTTTACGATAGTCCACACAAAATCGTAGGGTTCCGTCTTTCTTCTTGACAAGGACTAGCGGGGCTGCCCAGGGGCTGTTACTCTCCCGGATGACATCAGCATCTCGCATCTCTTGGATCAACTTTTTCACCGGTTGGTACATCGCGAGTGGTATTGGACGGTGACGCTCCTTGATTGGATGGTGGTCGCCAGTCAGAATGCGATGTTGTATGGTCGTGGTCTTACCAAAGTCCAATGGGTGTTTGCTGAATGCCTGTTGGTAACGCTTGGCCACATTGCGAACCCCATTGATGTGCTCTATAGGGGTATTGGCGTCTCCCACGTTCAATTCATCCCACCAGGACTTCGTGGCTCCATTCTGAATGTTCTCAGCAGCTTGGGTGGAACGCTGTGTGGCGGTAGAATCACCAGAGAGAATGTCTTCTGGTGCTAACCGGTGTAGCAGGGCCACAGAGTGGAACTTGTGGAGGTTCACGGGAGCATCGCCCAAGTTGACTAAGCGGACAGGAACACGTCCATTGGAAACTGTGACAAGGCTGCGGGCAGCCATGACAAGTGGTTGGCCATCTACCTGTATGGGTTGTAGCAAGGCCTCGTAGTCCTGATTTTCTATGCCCGGACGGGCACGGCACCACACCATAGTTTCTGTTCCAGGCTGTAGGGTTACTGGACGGGTATCTTGGATCCGGACTCGACCAATTTCACCTTGTTTGTTGGCGAACTTGTGCTGGGCATTGAGTACACGAATGGCCCGCTGAATGGTCTGCTGGTCACTGGGAGAAGCTGTAAGGAGAGAGGCATGCAAGGCATCCAACACTTCTGCAAAGCAATGGCGTAAAACATTCATGCCTAATATTACAACTGCAAACCTATCATCCTCTACATCAGTGACAATTACACCCTGTCTAGGCAGTTTCAAGTCCCCAATCTGGATAGTGGGTTCCCAATAACCCTGCTGTGGTATGGGCTGTCCATTGCTGGCACACAGATTTATCCATGTGTCAGGTGTTCTATTCAGCACACCTAAGTCCCAATGTTCAAGGAACACCTGCTTGCGCAGGGTTGTTACCTGAGATCCAGTGTCCACCAACGCTGTCAGAGGGACGCCGTTCACCCGGATTGTGATGTGTGGGCAGGCTGAGACGAAGCGTAACAATGGCACTGAAGATTCACCTGGGCCCTTCTTCTTTCCTCCCGAGGGGCGGCCCGCTGCCTCGGAGGTGGCCCTTTTAACTGAAAACACTGAGGCCTGGTGTGTCCATATCTATGGCAATAGGTACAGTATGGCCTCTCACTCTGCGGAGGTTTCACTGAAGACGGACGTCTGGGTGGCGACTCAGGTGAGATGTTGAGACTTCGCAAAGGATCACTGGACGATGAAGACGGCTGGGTCAGACGATCTAGACGGACGGTGATCTGTTCCATGGCACGGGTCAGATGATCCACTCGGGCCAGAAGGTCATCTCTGGAGTCTGCTGGTGTAGTCTGCGCAGTTTGGGCAGCAGGTGAGGTACCCAGAGGTAGTGACAGGACAACTGGAGCGATGCTTGTTGAGGGTCCAGGTGAGGGAGCACAGATGACTGGGCTCGGCTGGGGCTGCTCCTGTCCCAAGACCTGGATGGCAAGGGCCTTGAAGTCAGCAAACGTGATGCTGGGATGTTGTGCAGCAAGCATTCGCAACTGACTCTGGAGCAATGTGGTACCCGCCCCTTCTATGAAGCGGTCAAGCAAGATTTTATCAGAGTCCACATTTTCACGTGGATCCACTTGCACCACAGCTCTGAACGCCTCTTGGAGGGATAAAGCATAGTCCCGCAGGGTCTCACCAGGTAGTTGTCGTCTGGAAAAGAAGCGCATCTTTACCTCGGAGACAGATCGCACGTCAAAGTTCACCTGGAGTTTGTCCAGAATTTGCCCAGGGGTTCTTTTGTCAGAGGCAGGCCAGGATTTGACCTCCCTAGCTGCAGCACCCTCAAGCTGGCCCAGCAGGATCTGTATCTGCTGTTCTGTATTCAGAGGATAGAACTGGAAGAGAGACAGCATCTTCTCACGAAAGTCCCTGAGGGTATGCGCCTCCCCTTTGTAGCGCGGCAGCCATGGTGCGCCAGGGTAAAATGGCATGGAGAATGGTAGGCTGCTCGCCATGGGCACTGCTGGATCACTAGAAACAGATGGCACAATGTCACTTTGCTCAGTCATGTTGTTTGCAGGTATGACTGAAATTAGGTCGCCGTCTCTTTAAGAAACTCAACTGCTTGCTGGCAGGGAATGGAGACTACAACTTGGAATGCTGTAGCTATTAACAGAGTCACTGTGATGCAGGCTGACGGTGTGCTCCCCCTCCTTAATGGTGGCACTCCCCACGGACACTGTACACGGAAAACACTCGCTGGGGCCGTGGGAGGACTGAAGACAAGGACAGGGAGGCACAGTACTCACTGACAGCAACTGCAGCGTGGACCAGAGATCAGCGGTGCACAGCAGGGACGGTGATGCGGCACCGGAGAGTCAGAAATGGCGCTGGCACGTTCGCCTTTCACTTTCTTGTATGGGTGCGCTGGAGCATTGCGCTCAGCATTCTGGGCTCTCCTAAGATGGCGGCAGATGGGTCTCCTGGCCTCATGGGCAGTGCTAAAAATCTCCCGCACTTTTGCAAGGTACAGTTAACCCTTTGTGGGCGTTCTTACACAGCGATGTGGCGCAGCAAACAAGTCCTGGGCGTTTTAACTCTTCCAGGGCTGTAACACACTGAGAGGACAGTCTTTAGGGCTTACTTCAGGGGTATATGGCTCCCCCCTCTTTGTGGCAAGCACTCTCAGGGAATAAACTTGATCTTAGCAAAGTCCACAATAAAGACCGATGCTCTGGAGACAATTTGGCGCACTTTTCGTGGCGACTTTCTCAAAATGGCACACACCCGTATCCTGTTCGTGACGCCAGTTTTTCTTGCGGTGACCAGATGGAAGGTAACGCTGCAGTTGGGATTGCGGGGTGCAAACAGCGCAGACTTGTCACGGTCTCTGGGCACGAGGGCGCAGCGCTGGTGCTGTCCCACGTTACCACCACTGGTACCGGTGATGAGGGGGCTGCACAAATGTTGGTGGTGATTGTTCCCCCGGGGCGCTTCCCCTATACTGTGCCGACTGGTGGTGTTTGGGGCGCCCTGATGTTGTCGGTGCAGAGTCAGACACAGAAACGGTTGTAAAGTTGAACTTTTACTTCCATGGGTGTGGAGGCACAAATGCTTAAACAGTTTCTTCAATACAAAACAACGGGGTACGCCTGGTGACACAGCAAAGTCCTGGGGTGCAGGGTAGACTTGATGAAAGGTGTTCCTAGCCCTTATACTTCAGTGTTACAGCCCTAAGGTGCGTCTGGGCTCCTATTTGGCTCATAGGAGGATGCCCACCACGATACTAGTACATAATATTCCCCACTCACGTTATGTGGTCCTGATAGCTCAGAGTTTCGGGGTGTAATAGTCAGGGTGGCAGGATATTCCACAGGTCTGGCCTTGGCCCCTGGATCCTGTGATACTTGCTATGGAGCACGTGTTCCAGAATGTTCTCTCCACAGTCTCAGGCTGACAAGATAATGATGCTTGGCTTCCTTCAGGGCGATGGCTAGGCAGACAGGGGACAGGATCTTCTGAATAGCTGGAGTATGTCAGCTCTCCAACCTTCCTGGGCCTGTCTAGGACTTGAGATTCCTGCACTAAACTCACTGCTTTCTTCACAGGACATCACACTTATCTCCTCACCTCCTCCTCCTAACACTCCACACTTCTAACTCCTCACACAGGACCTTCCTGCAGGGGTGTTACCATGGGGACCCAGTGATCATCTGACTCCTCCCCTTTTCCCAGGCGATGTCCTCCCATTGGACATTTGGTTACTATTCAATCCTATGGGAGGTGTAATGCATGTGTGAGGCTCACTAGGTGGCGCTGTGTTGTGTGAGACTCAGGACCCCCTGCTATGTCACACAGGCTATGAAGCAACAGGAAATAATACAATGCACAGAGATCACCCTCAGCCCAGCCATAGCCAGCTCTGGGATGCCACACTATCATGTGACATCACTGTGTGTATTATTTGTGTCCTGTGACATCACTGTGTTTATTATCCATATACTGTGACATCATTGTGTTTATTATTCCTGTCCTGTGACATCACTGTGTGTATTAATCCCTATACTGTGATATCAATGTATTTATTATTTCTGTCCTGTGACATCACTGTGTTTATTATTCCTGTCCTGTGACATCACTGTGTTTATTATCCATATACTGTGACATCACTGGATACATTATCCTTGTCCTGTGACAACACTATGTTTATTATCCCTGTACTGTGATATCACGGTGTTCAACATACCTGTACTGTGACATCACTGTGTATATTATCCCTGTACTGTGATATCACTGTGTATATTATTCATATACTTTCACATCACAGTGTTTATTATCCCTGTACTGTGACATCACCATGTGTATTATTTCCATGCCACAACTGCTGTGTGAACTATCTTACTATAGTGACCCAACTGTGTACATTTCTTTTGTACTGTGACATCATTACCCATTCACTGTGACATCACTATCCCTGTGCATCCAGGAGATCAAAATTATCACAACCTATTTAAGTTCGAATCTGCAGCTAAAAGATGGTCATGGTTGAGTAGGCCTCTCAAAATCTGTTGTGGGGAGCCTTGGTTACTTGATACACCTCTACCTTCTAAATTATCTAGAGAAGAGAGTTTCTGCAAACAGTGGCTCTTTCACACTTGGCCTGTCCATAAAGTACATTAGATTGGCCGCTGTGTCATACATATTCAAGGAAACATAGAAGGTTGTAGTAGCAACTTGTTGAGAAAGACTGGCTTCCTCACCTATTATTACCTTATCATTTATTACCTTTGTTGGAGAAATAAGAGAACATGAATATTTTAGGCATATCTTAAGTATCTACTTCATGAATAAAGTTTTCATATAATTTACATTTTTACATAGAAAACCAAAATATAAAAATACACACTTGCAAAGGACACATCTAAAGACATGTACAAAGAATAAGTACAATAGATAGACATGTAGAAGGTTTCAGTGTCCCCCTAAGTCTAAGACACACTGTAACTTAAATTTGTTTTATTCTTTGTCTTTATGTAGTTGCTGCAATTGCCTCCAGGTGGCAGCAAAGTCCTAAATATTCTTCAATCTCAGGGTCTATAAAAGAACAGATCAGGAAACAGCAGGAGAGACATGTTCATAATCCTAAACTTAAAAAAGGTTCAGGTTGTTGTTTTCAGGATATTGGTGATAGCAAAAGTACAGAACATACACAGTAAATGTTAATTGTATATATTTTAGATATAGATAGATAAACACAGTACAGCAAATGTATGTCCGAATGCTGAAAAATATTTAAATACACATATACTGTATAGTAAAATTATTTTATTTTTAAATCCAATAGTAAGATTAATATTTATTAGTCACAATTTATCTATTAAACTTTCAACTAAATTTGATATAGTTTTGATATAGTTTCAATATCAATCTAGTAATCCATCCACTATAAAACATAGTGTAGAACACTCTTAGGGCTCCTAGGAGCCTATCTATAAAACATAGTGTAGAATACGGTCAGGGCTCCTAGGAACCTATCTATAAAACATAGTGTAGAACACTGTCAGGGCTCCTGGGAACCCATCTATAAAACATAGTGTATGAGACTGTCAGGGCTCCTCGGAATCCATCTATAAAACATAGTGTAGAACACAATCAGGGCTCCTAGGAACCTATCTATAAAACATAGTGTAGAACACTGTCAGGGCTCCTAGGAACCTATCTATAAAACATAGTGTATGAGACTGTCAGGCTCCTGGGAACCCATCTATAAAACATAGTGTAGAACACTGTCAGGACTCCTAGGAACCCATCTATAAAACATAGTGTATAACACTGTCAGGACTCCTAGGAACCTATCTATAAAAGAGAGTGTAGAACACTGTCAGGGCTCCTAGGAACCCATCTATAAAACATAGTGTAGAACACTGTCAGGGCTCCTAGGAACCTATTTATAAAACATAGTGTATGACACTGTCAGGGCTCCTAGGAACCCATCTATAAAACATACTGTAGAACACTGTCAGGACTCATAGGAACCCATCGATAAAACATAGTGTAGAACACTGTCAGGGCTCCTAGGAACCTATCTATAAAACATAGTGTAGAACACAGTCAGGGCTCCCAGGTACCTATCTATAAAGCATAGTGTAGAACACTGTCAGGGCTCCCAGGTACCTATCTATAAAACATAGTGTAGAACACTGTCAGGGCTCCTAGGAACCTATCTATAAAACATAGTGTAGAACACAGTCAGGGCTCCCAGGTACCTATCTATAAAACATAGTGTAGAACACTGTCAGGGCTCCTAGGAACCTATCTATAAAACATAGTGTAGAACACAGTCAGGGCTCTCAGGTACCTATCTATAAAACATAGTGTAGAACACTGTCAGGGCTCCTAGGAACCTATCTATAAAACATAGTGTAGAACACAGTCAGGGCTCCCAGGTACCTATCTATAAAACATAGTGTAGATCTTGTACGCTTTCAGGCCCATACAATAGTTTTAGTGATTTCAAGTGTAACTGTGTGCAGCATAGGCCTGGGCCCTTCACTATTGTGCTATGGGGGGCAGAGGGGTGTAAATAAAGGCTCACGGGCCCTGGTTCAAAAGCTCAGTTTGGGCCCCACTGCTAAATTTATTCCCATAACCATTAGCTGTGTACCATCCATATATTTTAGCAGTATTTACATTTTCTATCTGGGCACAGACTGCTATGATGTCTGTACATACAAGTTTACCTTCATTCCCATAACATGTCGGTACCCTACACATAGTAATCATGCCCCATTTTGTGGCACAGCCTTCCCCACAGCTTTCCTCCTTGACTATATACTGCTGACAGACTGATATCTTTGCCATGTAATGGTTACATTTCTCCTTTCTGACAGTGGAAGGCTGTGTATCATAAATTTTCTTGCAGTATCTCATCAGAGGGCAGGGGTCACAAATTTATGATCTTCAGAATGCCAACCATCAAATGAAATCAGAAAGGATATCAAAGAAGTTTGCTCAATCTTAGTGAGACCTGTGGGCCCCCCTTGGCTTCTGAGCAGAGTTGCAGCTGCAACCACTGTGACCCCTGTAGTTACACCATTGAGGGTGGGTTGTAGTGGATAATATTCCCTAACAGGATATTGCAGACAGAAAGTTGATGGGGCAAACAAATATTACTCACAGGCACAAATCTTGGTGGTTACAACTCAACAGAGGCACAAGACTTGTTACTCTCAAATGAGCTGCAGTCTCGTAAATAGCAGCACACAGGGAACATGAAAAGTTGCCACAAGTCCCAAAGGTAACATCACTTTTCTCTCTTCCTTTTGACTGCGTCCAGTTGCAAACACGGTTTCCATGCCACGCGTGATCATACCGTCAGCACAAACTGCTTCCACAGAACAAGAGTCAGTCTTATGGGGGGCTCTGTTTTTTGGCCCGCAGCTTGGTTAGGAAGACACTTGAATGTAGCCGCGCGCCACTACCATTACACAGTCTCCACTGTGACAAGAACAGCTTCCACTCAGAGCCAGCTAGGCTGGGCTAGGGATGATCAAATTGGTTTGTGACAAGCCAGATTTGTTACAAATTTTTGCAAATTGCCATCCACGAACTTTTCAGACCCCAGGGGAGGTGAGTAAATATAACTCTGGGCTCTGTCTCAGCGTTTGGTGCTGAACCCGTCCCTGAAGAACTGTTCATGTCTGTGATATATGAACTTATGAACATGAAAATTGTTCCCGTAAGGACCTGTAATAAGCAGGAACAGGCATCTGCCAGCATCGGGTCATTGGCAATAAAGCTATTCCATCTGAGCGCTACTCAGCCCTCTCCAAACTGCAACCCAGACAAGGACCCTCCACGTCAGCTGAAGCTGCCACTGCCAATGAAGGACACATGAACACTCTGCTCCAAACTGAAGTTCTCTTTACTGAGGTAAAGACAGTGGGTGGAACACTTCATATAGCTGACAGATGAAAAAGTAATAGTAGAACATAAGGCAAACAGCACTGTTGCAGCGAATGGACTCCCTGCCACCATGGACCGCACCTTAGCGGCACTCTCCTATGCACAAGAACCTCTAAGGTGCATCATTTTGGGCGAACTGACTGGCGTCTGAGAGTTGACTCCACTCCTCAAGCTGTCCCCGTCTACAAGCTGTCCCCACTCTCAAACTGACCTCCAAGTAGGCCCATTTCCTGAGAGCATGCAAATGGGCCCTTTAATACAGAGCCACTCTTGCATTGGGCAACGCCTCACATCAATGGGTCTCACCCTGGGGAACAACCCACAGATACAACTCTGCTCCAGCCCTATGGAGTGAGAATACGATGCAACTTCCAGAAAACACTAGAACACTGACCGTGCGATAACCTGCACTGTATAAAGTGACATAGACATAACACAACACAGGATGCAATGCCAACATTTCCCAAAATGTAACACAACAAGCCATCCTGCACCAACCTGTTGTGCCTCCCTATCACTACACGGGGAATATAGTCAGGGAGTTAACCCTTTATATGCAGCTATCCAAAAGTTCAAGGTGTATATCTGCAGACAGACTCTACCTGTACCAGCTCAGCAGTCCTGGCACTGATAGTGCGAGCTGTTAGTGTGTTACAGATACCACCTGGTACTAAAATACTTTGTGCAAAGAGCAAACCACACAGAACAAACACCTTATCTGATGCTACATCTTAATCCCTTTTCTTGGCAACTATTCTTACCATGACATGGTTGTTGCCAAAAAGATCAAATAAGATTTATTGTTCTACCTGATGGCTGTGACCTTTAGTACTTGTTCTCAACACAAAGGTTGCCATTCAAAAATGGGAAGGATGCCTTGTATCAAAGTATCAGGTTTAAAGGGTTTTTCCATGAATACAACCATATATAAATCTGTAGACAAAAGTTAAACATGTTTTGCAAGTCAGAGCTGTAAAGATTTTCTCTAACCATCTTAGTGGTGACATCTGTTGTCTTGATCGACTACCAATGGATAGGACCACGAATGCAGGAACTTTCTATGGTCTTAGACTTGTCAGAAACCCAGCCATGACGTCCTTATTGTGGAAAGGTTATCAGATAGGGACACTACATGTATGAGAAGATATAATAAGGACATCATGGTTGGGTTTCTGATAAGTCCCAGAGCATAGGAAGTTCCGCATTCATGGTAGTATCCTGAGACCCCGACCAGTCAGTTGTATGAAGAGACTGCAGTGTTTGACTGAGCCCTGCACCCTCTTCATTACTTATTGAGCACAGCGCTGCACATTTGTATAGTGGCTGTGCTTGGTATTGCAGCTCAGTCATTCACTTGAATGGAACTGAGATGCAATTAGAATTGAATAGTACTTTATTGATCCCTGAGGGAAAATTGGAGGGTTTCAACGGCTCCGTATGAACATGATGTCACAAGGCCTATGAAGCATAAGCAGCGCTCATGGAGCACCACTGCTGAGAAACCCCTTTAAGCTAAATCCCATCTACACATTGCAGAAAAATACATGCAGCGGACACGCGGACACGCAGCATGTCAATTATACCTACAGAAATGCTGGTGATTTCCCTATAGGTATAATTGAAGAGAAGCAGAGGAAACCTCTGCGGTCTTTCTGTGAAAAGCGCTGCGGGAAAAACCGCAATGTGTTTCCCTTCCACTGTGGTTTTTCCCACAGTGCTTTTTTGCTGCGGCGCGCTACGTGGGGCATTAGCCTTAAAGATAGTCATGTCATAGCTGTAAGCAATCATTTTTCTTATAGTCTTTTCTGTACAAAAGCCCTATCCCCTCTTCTGTTTACCTACTTTATAGTTGTCATCACCCAGCTTTTCCAGACTCCTGCTACTTAATCAAGGTCGCATTGCTTTTCCTATACTGTTGCAGAGGCTGGCCATGCAGGAGTGTATAAATCCAGGTAACACCTCAGTAGGATTTGTACTTGATATAAGTAGACTGAAGGTTTTCTACATACTGGCAATGCTTTCCTTCCATATATATGAAGTAGATTTGCACATTATTTGTCTGTTATTTATAACATTGCAAGGACAAGTCAGACTTGAATATTAGTGTATTAACGGGATTGAACACTAGATGGTGGTATTGACTATAATGCATTGTTATTCAATTATTTTATAGATTTTATATTGAGTATATAGTGAATTCCCCAATTTATTTATTACTATTTGCATCTTCACAAGCATAATCACTTAATATTTCCAATGATCTACTTGTGTAACCTTCCAATTTATATATTATAGGGTAACGTTTATCATGAATGTCTTACCTGTTTCACGCTTAACTTGCCAATGGTCCCTGTGCAAAGAAAAACAAAAAAAAATCCAAATTAGATAATTTATTTGTAAAAATAGAAGATGACTTAAGACTTCAGATCATTTTGAATGCCACAATTTTTTACAGATCAGTGTGATCCCATGCGTGACTTGTGAGTCTTCTTGTGGTTCTTAGGTGCACTACCTGTGGTTTTCCAGTAGGTGGCAGAAGCACATACTATTGTACACCAGTGGCCAAAAGATATCATAACATTACTGAAATATGACATGAATTAGTATTAGTATCAGCTGTAAACTCTTAAAGTAATTTCCAAGTAGTCTTGGTTTTACTGACTTCCTCCAACTGGTTTTAGATGCTGTACGTAGGGGTTCTGACCCTGGCTCATGAGATTGGAACCAGTACCCGACCCCTGGGTCTCTCCACCTTCTCCTTCCTCTCCTGTTTTCACAGGTTTTATGATGTGGCATGGTACCATTCAAGCAAACAAGACAGAGCTACAGTATGTGTAGTACCAGTCACAGCCACTAATAAAACATATGGCGCTGTGGCTGGCAATGAAGAGGCTTAAGCACCATGGCCCCTGCAAATAGCTGATCGTGGGGGAACTGGGTGTTAGACTCACATCTCCTGGAAGTTCTGGAAGACTCTCAAAATAAAGAGTGACCTCATGGACTCCCAGAAGTGCTGTCAAATCTCTCGAGCTGCCGGGAAAGCAGTCATGTTATATGTCATTTGGGCACTTTATGTGCCAGTCCTGTCCCAAAAGGGAGCATGGGCAGAACAAGGGGGGTGGAGGGGGTCACTGTTTTGGACTTTCAACTATAAGTGGCTACAACAGCATATTTCAACCTAAAGGACTTGACAGATCTGTGAGTTAAAAGGAAAGCCCATTCACTTCAATAGAGACTATGTAATTCATCTCTTTTCCTGTGGTGGCGCTGCAGAAAAACTGAAGTCTTGCCCCCAGATTTTCATTTAGATCACTACTCATCTCTGGGGGTCCCATACCTATTTTTGGTGGATCCCTTTAACAAAAAGAAGTTTGTCAAAATGGACATCTCCTTTAATTTCCTAGATTTATTGCCACTTATATTCTAACTTATCTGGTTTTCTAGATGCCGAAACGTAAGGCTATATTCACACAGTCATGGCTGTTTCTCGGCTGTGAAAAATGGACAAATCGGTCAGTTTTTAATGGCCTTTGCGCTTCCATTTTCTATCGCTTCCGTGTCTGTCTGTCCATTGTAGATGACCGAGAGTCATTGTTTTGTAACGCACAGTTAAAAAAAATTGCTGAATTTCATTGGTCTTTTTTTTAACCCTACCACCGATCCGTTAATGGACGAAACTCGGACGTCAATCCATTTTTACGCCCGCAAAGAGAAATTAATTTCTATTGGCTCCAACAAAACAGACAAAGACAGAACATGTCCGTTTTAGTAACGCTAGGTTGACACTAGCGTTGGGGTTTCTGTTCTTCAGATTGGCTTGGAGACCTGAAAAATCGAAACCCAATCTGCTTAAAAAACGGTTACCAGTGGACCCCATAACCCGGGGTCCACTGGGTTTCCACCCGAAAAATGCATTTTTCAAGTGGAATGGGGGAAAGAATCCCTGAACGGTCACACAGCACTAGTGTGACCATAGCCTTAGTGACTTCTGTCCATCAAAAAATGGACATGTGAATACACCCCTTCATTCTCAGTGGGACAGATTTATGAAAACTGTCTTACAGCAAAACTGTCTTTGTTCCCCATAGCAACCATTCACAGCGCAGATTTCATTTTGTATTCTGCGCTTGCAAAATGAAAGCTGCGTTGTGATTGGCTGCTATGAGCAACAAAGACAGTTTTAACTTTAGACAGTCTAAGGCTGGGTTCACACTAGCACTTTCTTTCCATTCGGGGATTCCGTCCCCATTCCGCTTGTAAATTGCAGAGAGAAAAGTCCTGCAAGAAGGACTTTTTTCTAAACATTTTTTGAGCGGAAACCGAGCGGACCCCATTATAGTCTATGTTTCCGCAGGTAATCACTTTTTAAACTTTTTAAGGAGATTGGGTTTCCGTTTTTTGGGTCCTCAAGCAGACCCAAAGAACGGAAACCCGAGCGCAGATGTGAACCTAGCGTAATATATCTGCCACAATGTAAAACGGCTGTGTGAGGTTGTCACATGTGGGAATTAAGCCTAATAGTAGCCCAGATATACAGCAAATTATCAAAATGATGATATCTGTCATTTTCTAATGTATATCGCTGCCCTCAGCCGTAGATCTGTGAACATAGACATAGCCTTCGACCATGGCAGGATCATCTGTAACATTTCATAGTGTCACTTAGATAAGAAATGACAAGGTCATCTCCGCTGAGACTGTGCTGGGATATTGAGTTACTCATTTCCTATCCTGATAACATCAATGTACTCAAATTCTGTCAGAATCTGACTTTATGCACGTTGGACTATCAAAACCGGCGAAACGATCAAAGCAGAAAAATACAATGACATCAGAGTAGGAAGCAAAGTAGAAAAATGCTCCTGTATAAGTAGTTTTACTGCTGAGAGCCCGCTGGGGTGGCTGCTCCATAGAGAGGTAGATTCGGTGAGGGTCTTATGACCTTCAGGGATGTGTTGAAATGTCTTTTGTCTGAAATAGACCTCTCAGGATCCCCTGAAAGATGGGTTTTAAAAGATACCTTAACTTGGCGGAAAGTGGTGTGAAAAGGAAATAGAAAAGGCCGATTACATAGTTGATGTAGGAGGAAAGTGCAACCACATGAACCATGTATCTATCTCTCCATTGTGTGTTGTGTTTATTTGTGGTGTGTGTGTGTGTGTCTGTATATATATACAGCATATATATATACAGTACAGACCAAAAGTTTGGACACACCTTCTCATTCCAAAAGTTTTCTGTATTTTCATGACAATAAAAATTGTAGATTCACACTGAAGGCATCAAAACTATGAATTAACACATGTGGAATTATATACTTAACAAAAAAGTGTGAAACAACTGAAAATATGTCTTATAGTCTAGGTTCTTCAAAGTAGACACCTTTTGCTTTGATTACTACTTTGCACACTCTTGGCATTCTCTTGATGAGCTTCAAGAGGTAGTCACCTGAAATGGTTTTCACTTCACAGGTGTGCCCTGTCAGGTTTAATAAGTGGGATTTCTTGCCTTATAAATGGGGTTGGGACCATCAGTTGTGTTGTTCAGAAGTCAGGTGGATACACAGCTGATAGTCCTACTGAATGGAGTGTTAGAATTTGTATTATGGCAAGAAAAAAGCAGCTAAGTAAAGAAAAACAAGTGGCCATCATTACTTTAAGAAATGAAGGTCAGTCAGTCCGAAAAATTGGGAAAACTTTGAAAGTGTCCCCAAGTGCAGTGGCCAAAACCATCAAGCGCTACAAAGAAACTGGCTCACATGAGGACCGCCCCAGGAAAGGAAGACCAAGAGTCACCTCTGCTGCGGAGGATAAGTTCATCCGAGTCACCAGCCTCAGAAATCGCAGGTTAACAGCAGCTCAGATTAGAGACCAGGTCAATGCCACACAGAGTTCTAGCAGCAGACACATCTCTACAACATCTGTTAAGAGGAGACTGTGTGTAGTAGGCCTTCATGGTAAAATAGCTGCTAGGAAACCACTGCTAAGGACAGGAAACAAGCAGAAGAGACTTGTTTGGGCTAAAGAACACAAGGAATGGACATTAGACCTGTGGAAATCTGTGCTTTGGTCTGATGAGTCCAAATTTGAGATCTTTGGTTCCAACCACCGTGTCTTTGTGTGAAAAGGTGAACGAATGGACTCTACATGCCTGGTTCCCACCGTGAAGCATGGAGGAGGAGGTGTGATGGTGTGGGGGTGCTTTGCTGGTGACACTGTTGGGGATTTATTCAAAATTGAAGGAATACTGAACCAGCATGGTTACCACAGCATCTTGCAGCGGCATGTGGGGACAATGACCCCAAACACACCTCCAGACTGTGTAAGGGCTATTTGACCAAGAAGGAGAGTGATGGGATGCTACACCAGATGACCTGGCCTCCACAGTCACCAGACTGAAGGCAAAAGGGCCAACAAGTGCTAAGCATCTCTGGGAACTCCTTCAAGACTGTTGGAAGACCATTTCAGGTGACTACCTCTTGAAGCTCATCAAGAGAATGCCAAGAGTGTGCAAAGCAGTAATTAAAGCAAAAGGTGGCTACTTTGAAGAACCTAGAATATAAGACATATTTTCAGTTGTTTCACACTTTTTTGTTAAGTATATAATTCCACATGTGTTAATTCATAGTTTTGATGCCTTCAGTGTGAATCTACAATTTTTATAGTCATGAAAATACAGAAAACTCTTGGAATGAGAAGGTGTGTCCAAACTTTTGGTCTGTACTGTATATATATATATATATATATATATATATATAGTGCTTGAAGATTTGTGAGCCCTTCAGAATTTTCTATATTTCTGTGAAAATCTAATGTAGTTTTAGGTCAAATTTATAAATTCTAAAGGGCTCACAATCTTTCAAGCACCACTGTATGCAGAAAAAAAATGTTGCAAAGTAAGAATGCTTTCAGAAATAGAAGGGTTAATAGTTTATTTCTGAAATGAAGTGAATGAAGAAAAAGAAAATGTAAATCCCATCAATATTTGGTGTGACCTTTGCCCTTTGCCTTCCATCAATTCTTGGTACTCTTGCAGACTGTTTTTGAAGGAACTTGGCAAGGAGGTTGTTCCCACCATCTTGGAGAACTAAGCAAAGATCTTCTGTGGATGTAGGCTTTCTCCAATTCTTCTGTCTGTTCATGTAATCCCTGACAAACTGGATGATGAGATCAGGGCTATGTGCGCGCCATATCATCACTTTCACTTAAGATCTAAAAACTCCCCGGTATAAATTGAAGCAACAGGAAGGAACGATGTAATTCACCTATGACATCATACAAATCGACCCATCCACATCATGAAGAGCTACTCAGATGAATGAGGCCCACAGTGAGGGCCGGTGTCAGCACCCGGCTTACCTGGGCAAGTGCCAAGGCCCCAATCTCCAAAGGTGATTTTTTTTTTTTTAAATAGGCCGTTACCTACTGGAGTAACCCCAGCAGGTAACAGGTCCTATTTACTTACCGATCCCCGCTGCAGGAGCAGGGGATCGGTAAGTAAGGCTGGGATTGCCTGGCGGTTTGGTTCAAACCAAATAAGTCCGAACCAAAACTGCTATTATCATACTCCGGGGTCTCTTTAGACCCCCGAGTATATTGACCAGAGGCCCAGGGGAGCAAACATAAATACCAGTGCTACTTACCTTCCCTGCGCTCTGGTGCAACTCCGTGCTGTCTTCGGACCTCTTCAATGACCTCACATGGGTCAGTCCGGCATTGCAATGCATAATGACGCTGGCGTAACCCATGTCTCTAATGACACCGGAGCTTGGGAGAGGTAAGTAACATTCAGTGGCGTAACTAGGAATGGCTGGGCCCCAAGGCGAACATTTGACATGCCCCCCCCCCAAACCGCCGCCCCCAACCCCCCCAAGCCCCCCCCCCCAACCCCCCCCAAACCGCCGCCCCCAACCCCCCCACACACACAAACCGCATTCCTGCGCACACTATTATGCCCCATAGTGGCCCCTGCACACAGTATTATGTCCCATAGTGGCCCTTGCACACGGTATTATACCACATAGTGGCCCCTGCACACGGTATTATGCCCCATAGTGGCCCCTGGACACGGTATTATGCAGTATAGTGGCCCCTGCACACAATATTATGCCCCATAGTGGCCCCTGCACACAGTAGTTTGCCCCATAGTGGTGCCTTCACGCAGTAGTTTGCCCCATAGTAGCCCCTGCACACAGTAGTTTGCCCCATAGTGGCCCCTGCACACAGTAGTTTGCCCCATAGTAGCCCCTGCACACAGTAGTTTGCCCCATAGTGGCCCCTGCACACAGTAGTTTGCCCCATAGTGGCCCCTGCACACAGTATTATGCCCCATAGTGGACTACCCATGAACGATTATTATACTCTGGGGTCTTTTCAGCGGCGGAGAGGTGAGTTACAGTGTTTTTTATGTTCGCTCACCTCCCCTGGGCCCCCGATCGTTATACTCCGGGGTCTCAAAAGACCCCATAGTATAACGATAGCAGTGATTGTGGGGTTCGCGGTAGCGACTGCCACAGGGCTCCGGGCCCCGTAATGTTCCGGGCCCTGTGGCAGTCACTACCACTGCTACCCCGGTAGTTACACCCCTGGTAACATTATACTGTGTGCAGGGGCCACTATGGGGCATTACACCGTGTGAAGGGGCTGCTGTGGGACATTATACTGTGTGCAGAGGCCGTTATAGGACATTATACCATGGGCAGGGGCTACCATGGGACATTGTACTGTATGAAGGGGCCACCATGGAACATTATATTGTGTGAAGGGGCCACTATGGGACATTATACCTTTTGAAGTGGCCGTTATAGGACATTTATACTTTGTGGAGGGGCCGCTATGTGACATTTTACTGTGTGGAGGCCACTGTGGGACATTATACTGTGTGAAGGGGCCACTATGGGACATTCTAGTGTGTTTAAATGGGGCGTTATACTGTGTGGGGGCCAGGAAACGGGGTGCTATGCAATGGGGGGCCCAACTCAAAAGTATGCTATAGGGCCCAGTCTTTGCTAGTTACGTCTCTGTATATATTTATTATACCCATCAATATTATATATGTATGTATGTATCTGTGGGATCCAACTCAGTTTCTGCATTGAGCACTTCCATTAATACAAATGAAATCATATTTTGCTCCCAAATTATCAGCTGATTATTCCTCCCTCATTCTGCCTCCCATTGAAAACAATTAGTGCAGGACGCAGAAAAAAAAAAAAAAGCGTCCTGCTGGATCTTGCCGCGGATTCTGCAGCTGATTTGGCGACCACAGCTTGAGACTCTCCGCTTGTTAGATTCATTTGGGCCTAATCAGCAGTGGAAGGCCGTAAGGGCATGCTGTTGCTTTGTATCCACCACAGTGAGCCAGGGGACAGAAAATAAAGAGGAGTCCGGGGCAGATGTCTGCCTCAAATTCCTCTTTACTTTCTGACGTCGGAACAGGTTCTATCTACTTGTATTACAAGGACTGTATTACTCTCCACTCCAGTAGGTCTGCCTCAGCAAAAGACACCCAATTTCGGTTGTTTTTTTCGCTGCAGTGCACATGAGTTGCTCCAAAAGTGGCCCACTGAGGCTCTCTTGCCCAAGGGCCAACACAAACCTGGAGCCGGCCCTGCCCACAGACCAATACTGGAACTGAAGTATGACGTCACATATCCATCGTCCCAGGAACAGGTAGGAGGGATGTTTATAACTTTTAGTGGTTGGACCAAAAATGACAGGTTGAAAGTGTTTATTGGACTCTAGATGGTGGTATTATGTGGGCTATGTACAGCACTATTTATCTTGGCACTATATGACAATATTATATAGGCTGAAATTATGAGGGGAAAATTGTCTAAAGATGTTAAACTGACGGGTCCTACTTTAACAGACAGAGGAATATTTTCCCTTTTGGGTGGTTGGATGTTGCAGTGGGTTGAAAGCATATATGGGAAAAGTACTATAAATACCTTATATTCTAGGAAAATAAGCTCCAGTCTCATGATTTATGCTTTTTACTGAAAAATTGCATAATTTTAGAATCTAATCTATATTAGAATCTATAGGGACCATCTGCCACATTGAATGCAGGCTTTTCCTGAATAGTGCCCACATATGATTTACATGACAAGTAGCGCCCATAGAAGAACCACAAGTCATTTCTACTCACAGTGATGTCTTTTTCAGAAATCACCTCTGTCGTATAATGAAATTCAGTACTGAAATTGTATGTACAAACTGAGGGCGGGTTTAGACTGTCCTGCAATTTTGCTGTGAAATGTTGGTATTTATGGGATTATCACTCTGTATAGTCATGGTAGATCGTACACTATATTGAGGCTAAAATAAACCTTGAATGGTGGCATGTGGACATGATATTTCATAGTCTCAGAGTACCAATTGGCAAAAAATATTGGCCTTTTTACTATATAAAATGGTGCACTTGCCATTTCATGCAACCCCCATAAGTTGTAATGACATGCAGGGATCGCACAGTGTGATCAGTTTGGTGCATAATATTGCCGTGGAGCTCAAGCCTCAGAGTACGTTTAGTGCAGAAACTGAAATTTACTGTAAAATACATGTGGATGAAATTTACAGAACCTCATCCACACAATCTGGCCATGCCCATTGTGTTGCAGGAATTTGTAGAGGCCACCTTTTACAATACAAAAGGATTTGCAATAAGGTCCGAGACAGGAATACTTGGCTTAGTAGAGCCAGGGTGAACAATTGATCAGTCATGTTGAAATCTACAATTAGGTTATGTTCACACAGAGGAATCTGGTGCTGATTAAGAGGCATATTTTGCCTCAAAATCTTAATTAAATTCTGTCCTGGATTTGCCTTCCATTGTATTCAATAAGAGGCAAAGTCTGAAGTAGGACATGGAAAAAATAAGTGTCCAGCTTGATCTTACCATGGATACCGCAGCTGATCTAGCTGCAAAACCTGTGGCACGAGACACCAACAAAAGCCGTGGTGGGAAACAGGAGGGCAGAAAAATGGAATGAAATTTGAGGTAGGAGTCCAGCTCAAATTTCTCTTCACTTTTTGCCATGTGAACATACCCGAAGACTCCGTGAATGAATGAGCCCAAAACACAAAACGGACAGAAAGAGAACCTGCTCCATATTTTGCACCTCCAGTTCACATCCTCCATAGGATGAAAAAATGAATCAAAAGGGTCCATATACTATGCGTAATTTCAGATCCATAATTACAAATAATACAGTCTTGTACATAGAGCCTTTAACCCAGCTGTATACTTCTGATACTGTAGTTGTTCCTCCTGACTCTCTTGTACACATGCACTCTTGGCTTGGATGAGCCTCCATATGTTAATTGAAAGAGTGGAGAAAGCTGCTACCAGACAACCTTGGTGGTGGATTGCTTCTCGTAAGAAAAAAACACATTGGGCATGTTGATATCCAATTTCCTGATTCCCAACCCCCCCTCTCCCCATCTGCCCCCATTCACTTTGGATTTTCCTCTCGCTTCATACCATTCCCAGCAATACTGCCATAATCGGCTTTCCGATGGCTTTCCCCTGCTTTCTCCAGAGCACAAGGATGATCTTGCGGCAATGCTCAGCTGCCCCAGAACATGCCCCAGTATATTCTTAGGTCACTTGCATAGGAATAAAAAGCAGTTTGTCATCAAAACTAAGCAGCCACTTTACAAACAAATTATAGCCCCCTGCTCATGGCTCTGAGCATTATAGGTTACTAGGGCCGGTTTAATAATGTTTTCGGTCCTGACAGACTCCCTTTAATTCTCACACTAGACCTCAGACATAAGATAACTTCATGGGTCTTATGGGTCATAAACTCCAGATAGTCCTCCCGACTCTCACGTACTCATACTCAAACACCATTTACATAAGCCTTAATTCTCTCACTGGACCTCAGAATCAAGATAACTTTATAGGTCTTGGGTTGGTCATACACTCCAGATAGTCCTCCCGAGTTCTGACCCCCAATTCCCTACATACTCATAATCAAACACCATTTACATAAGCCTTAATTCCCTCACTGGACCTCATACACAAGATAATTTTACAGATCTTAGGTTGGTCATAAACTCCAGATAGTCCTCCTGACCCTCACATACTTATACTCAGCCACCATTTACATAGGCTTTAATTCTCCCACTAGACTTCAGACATAAGACAACTTTACGGGTCTGAGGTTTGCCATACACACCAGATAGTTCTCCCGAGTCTCCACCCCAACCTCCACATACTCATACACAAGCATCATTTACATAAGCTTTAATTTTGTCACCTCAGACACAAGATAACTTTTTGGGTCTTAGGTTGGTCATACACTCCAGATAGTCCTCCTGAGTACGGACTCCTGCCCCCAACATACTCATACACAAGCACCATTTGAATAAGCCTTAATTCTCTCACATACAAGATAACTTTACAGTCATAAGTTGGTCATATACTCCAGATAGTTTTTCCGACCAACACATACTCATACATACAAAAGCACCATTTACATAAGCCTTAATTCTTACACTAGACCTCAGACACATGATAATTTTACGGGCCTTAGGTTGGTCATATGCTCTAGATAGTCCTCACGAGTTTCGACCCCACATACTGTACTCATACTCAGCCTCAATTTACATAAGCTTTAATTTTGTCACAAGATAACTTTTTGGGTCTTGTGGTCATCATACACTCCAGATAGTTCTCCCATAACATACTCACACATAAGCACCATTTACATAACCCTTAATTCTTTCACTGGACCTCAGACGCCAGATAACTTTATGGGTCTTAGATTGGCCATACACTCCACTCCTTCCGACTCCCACATACTCATACATAAGCACCATTTATATAAGCCTTAATTCTTTGACTGGACTTTATGGGTCTTAGTTTGGTCATACACTCCAGATAGTCCTTCTGACTCCCACATACTCATACATAAGCGCCATTTACATAAGCCTTAATTCTTTCACTGAACTTTATGGGTCTTAGTTTGGTCATACACTCCAGATAGTCCTTCTGAATCCCACATACTCATACATTAAAAGAAAATCTTTTAATGACCAAGATTTAGGATTATTACACACCGTTAAGACCAAAAAGGAAACTCCAGGATCCCTTAACCCTATTAAAACCAAAAGAACCAGAGGATGTCGGGGTGGTACAAGAAAAAGGAGTAAACCCAGTTTTAGAAGCTCCGGACTCAGAACCCAGTCCAAAAAGGAACAAGAAGGAACTGTAAGAATTTTCAATCTATCTAACTATATTTTGAATAAAGATGAAATTAGCCTCCTTAACAAAGGCCTATCCTTTTGCCCAAAGCAACCCATTAACGAGTTGGATCTTTACATTGATCTTCAGAAATTTATTCGCAAACTCACCTTGGGGAGACATTTTGCCATCTTAGAATCTACTAGCAAATTAGCACTTACATTATCTGAAAAATCTACCCCAACTACACCTCTCTGCCACGAACCAATCCCATCTACGGATCAAATTCCATTACCCTCGATATCCCCCACACCTTGTCATACTACTCTAAGACCTAAATCTCATTTTTATCCCACATGCCACAAAGGTAGTAATATTGATACCTTTTGCAATATGGTTTCTTCCGAATTTAGAAAACTTAAATCTAATCCTATCTATACCAAGGATAATTTATCTAATAAAGAAAGAATCTCTCTTAAAAGTCTTATGGGCAATAATACTATCACCATAAGAGGGGCGGACAAGGGAGGGGGGATTGTAATACAGGACCGTTCCACGTATATAGTGGAGGCCCATAGGATCCTATTAGATCCTACATATTATATACAACTGACTCATGATCCCACCCCCGAGTATATAACACTGTATACAAACTTAATTATAGAAGCAGCAGAGGTAGGGATTCTAACAAAAAAAGAAAAACTATTCCTTCTACCTGAAAATCCACAACTGGCTCTCTTCTATCATTTACCCAAAATCCATAAGAATGCTACCGATCCTCCAGATAGACCTATAATTTCTGGTATTAACTCTCTCACCTCCAATCTGTCCCAGTATAGACATTATTTTACAAATATATGTGATTAATCTCAAGTCATACATAAAAGATTCTGCCAGCTTAATATTTGATTTGTTAATTATCCCATGGAAACCAACCTACTGCTGGGCAACACTTGATGTACCTGCGTTATACAGCAATATTCCATATGAGAAGGGCTTATCCACCATCTCCAAGTACCTTTCATCTGATCCCGCCATGCCTAACAATCAACAAACTTTTATCCTGGACAGTATTCAATTTATATTAAAGCATAATGCATTTCACTTTGGTTCAGATATATTTTTACAAATGTGGCTACTGCCCATTTTTTTCCCATTTTTTTATTTTCGTAAAGTATATATATGCTATGCTACCCATGCTATGTTTTTATGCACACTTGAAAAAGGGCTTGTCTCGAAACGTGTCGTGTATTTTATTTAATTGGATTAAAGACTACATTTATTCTGGACCAGCGCTCATCTGCCTCCTCTTTTCTACCTGCATCTGGATTCTTCCACACGTGCTTCATACCACGGTTCCGAGGCTAGCAGCTGCTTCACAAGGTCCCAATGAAGATAATCTGATTCTACATGCCTACTAAGTTGTTGTGAGCTGATCACAACCCACCAAGGTGAGCAATTTGTATCAGTGTTCTGATATCTATCATCCTTTGGTTTTACACTATTAGCGCTATGCGCTGTTTTTTCTTTTTCTTTCTTTCTACACATACTCATACATAAGCACCATTTACATAAGTCTTAATTCTTTCACTGAACTTTTTTGGCCTTAGATTGGCCATACACTCCACTTAGTCCTTCCGACTCCCACATACTCAAGCAATCTCTGAATGTTTGAACATCTATGTGTTCTGAATGGGAAAAGGGGAGTAAGACGCTGCCAAACACCCCTGGCAATGGTTTGTCCTCCCTGAGAGCAAAAGATAGGACGTATTAAAATCCATCTACTCAGTCCTTCTCATCCCTGACACCTGACATCAGGGGAGAATTAGGGGTCCCCACACACATAAGATGGTATCTAATAAATCTAACGTGTGTGAGAGCTTTACATCAATCGTTGCCTGCAATACTTTAATAACATGCAGGCTAGTACAAAAAGTTCCTGCAGGATAACCATAGGGAATCTGGAATCCGCTGTAGCCCCCTGGATTACTCCCAGTAATAAAGGGAACATTATCCAAAGTAACCTTATATACAGGCAACCACTATGTATAGCATTGCTAATACAGTGATCTCCACACCACCCTAATATATGGTATATATTGCAACAGATATAAATAAAACATAACACATACCTCTTGTGCATGCTGAGATCCAGGCCCGTTGGTCTATGTGTTACCTGTTAAAAGCAAATATATATTTACTTCTGTTTCTTCTATTGTTCATGTGGTTAGCTACACTATATGTATTTACCGTCCAACAGATAGCCAGTATATAGTGTAAAACCTTTTACACAGTGGTATGTTCTACCTTGTGCGTGACCAATGTAGGCTAAGCTCTTCCCACCTATTTCCTCTCAGTACAAGGCCTTCCAACCACAATGAGAGAAACGTACTAAACTGGTCACTTGTAGAAGACACTGCAGAATTACAAGTGTGCACATTACACTTGTCATCTAAGCCTAAGAGAATGAAGCCTAGAGAACAAATTGTGAGGCTAGTGTGTAATAATAGAAAATGTGCAAAGTCATAGACATTTTAAATGCATTTAAAATAAAATAAAAACTATACAAAAATATATAAATATAAGAGTTTGACTTGTTCTTTTTGGAAAAGCTAAGTAATGACCAATATGGACTTTACAGCTCATACAGGGCCGTATGATAGGGAGGGCAAAAGAGCCAATTACGGCTCCCACTGTAAATTTTATTCTATTTTCTGCACATGATTATAGGGGCGGCCATCTTGTCTGAGCTTCTCCTCTGCTCTTTTACTACTATGCTACTCTTTTACTACTATGATATGCTTTACAGCACAGGCAGCAAAAGAATGGAGTAAAGTTATTGAGATCTACGGGTGAGTTTTCTAGACATGCTCTGTGCAGGGAGGAGAGTAGGTAAGCCGTGACATCATGTATTGTCAGTTGTGCATGTAATGATGGGTCGCTAAGGGGGTTATCTATAGATGTGTTAATTTCTATTATAATCTTATCTGTGATATAACTGAAGTGACTGCTGCAAAGCAAAAGCCCTACAGATATGGTAATTGTCGGTCTATTATTAGGCTTAGTAGACATAGCAAATATTGCAGGATTTGTAGTTATTTTTAAATATAGTGACATGGAAAATGTTAAAAAATATCATCAGAAATTCTTAACATAAAAACTTGGTGTTCAAAATTGATGAAATTTTGGTGACGCATTCCCTTAAAAAGGGTTATCCAGAGAAAGTAAAATTTCCCTGGTAACAGGGACAGTCATAACAAAGCAAAACAAATCCAGCCATACTCAGCTTTCCTTGCTTCATTCTTCCTGGTCCATGTTGTTGGTACTGCAAGATGATGTCACCAGCTCCAGCTTCAGTCACTCATTATGGTCCTTAACTGGCTTGAATCCTGATAGTTGGTGTTCCCTACTTGAGAAGGCCCTTGTAGGAATGTCCCAGTCATAAGTGTAGGAGCTGTCCCACTTTTTCTTTCCCAGATTCCTACAGAAAGACTGGAAAAGACTTGGTAGTGAGACATGGACCTGTCTGCTGACCCAAAATCTGTCCCGCAAACGCAATGACACACAAAAGATTCCTGCAGTAGAGAACGGATGTAAGGAACTCCTTTTTCACCCTTGCTGGGTTCCTTGTACATAACAATCTGCTTTACTCTATCCATTTTGGAGCCAGAGTCCTGGTAAAGGCCTGGTATATGGTGACATGAAGGGGACAGGCCTTGCCTGTGTATTAAGGCAGGATCAGCTGTTTTGGGGTTGTTGCCCCTGAACATTGCAAACCAGTATACTGGCTGGCTAGGTGAGAGGTCATAGACAAGGGTCAGAACTGAAGGGGTACAATGTCTCCTTAAAGAGGTGACCATTTTAGGCCACCTTTTGGTGTGCATGGACTTATATGCCATACATGTCCTGCTAAGGATTTTGGTAAAAGAATATGGATTTCTTTTATGGAAAAAGGAACACTTGCTCTAGCTTGCTGAACTAAGTTATAGTGACATTTTGGAGGCTGGTAAAATTGGATGATATATAGTATTGTGGCTAAGAACAATTTTCACAGCATTAGAAAAGAGAACAGAGAAACCTATGTGTTTACCAGGGATTTCTATGCTACGTGGAAATGATTTTTACTTTGTTCTCTACAGGAAACTCTTTGGTTTATGTGCATAGCAGTGAGCAGACAGGCAAAAGATCTGTCTCAGATCTTATAGGTCTCAGATACAGAATGTTAAGAGCTATCAGTGTTTATTAGATGTTCACAGTCAGGGAGGGATTCATTAATATAAGAGGCAATGTCAGAGGGATAACTGGAAGCTCCTGGGCCCCAATGCAAAATTTGCAAGGGGCCCCCAATTACTATGTGATATCTATAATACTGGGGTTCTCTTAAGGTGTAGAGAGGATTTCTACACTGACAAGCAAAAGGGTATAGTAATAGTAATGTATAGAACTTGTGACTTTCAGGCGCCATATCTCACCATCCACTACAGCTCCGAACATGAGACTACCATCATTTTATAGATCATCTTGGCTATCTCATACATAAATTTGACTTGCAACTATTTAGCATATGATTAGTTATGCAGATTATTGTCATGTGACTGCATTGCTACTGTTTTTCCTCTAAGAATCTAAATTTTATTTTTTTTTGTATGTATTTGGTAAATCCACCTTTGGCTTTCAACACAGCCTGAATCCTTCGGGGCATGCTCTCGATCAGATTCAAGCATGTCTCAACCGAAATCTGATCCCAGGTCTCTTCTACACATTCCAAATGTTGGTGCATACTGGGTGACTCACTTGGGTACGAATACAGCTTTTTCTTCTACTATACCCACAAGTGTTTGATTGGGTTGAGGTCTGGGGACTGTGGGGGCCAATCCAGCACCCCTACTTCATTGTCATTGAACCATTTCGGCGCTAATCTCGATGTATGCTTTGGGTCATTGTCCTGCTGGAACACTATGTCATCCTTTTGATACCCATAATACTCGAGTGTATGAAGTAACTCATCTTGTTGGATACTCACATATAGCTCAGCATTGAGACCACCAATGATCTTTGGATGTGAAACAACGCCTTATCATCTGGCTTCCTCCACCAAACTTGACAGTTCCTTCAATCTTTTGATCCGTTAGCCCCCTTTCACTTGTTTCTTCCAGACCCATTTGCACGCATCAAAGCCCGGTCTATTGACTTCCATCTCACCGCTCCAAATCACCTGTCTCCAATCTTCTAGGGTCCATTTTTCACTTTTCATTTCACATTCGAAGCTATAGTGGATGGTGAGATATAGAACCTGAAAGTCAAAAGTTCAATACATTGTTACCCGTTTGCTCGTCAGTGTATTAATTTCTATTAGAGGATTTCTATAAAATTTCTGTTAATCTATTACCTGTACATTATTATGGGGATAGCCATCTTGTCTGCACTGCTCTGTTAACACAAGATCAGAGATATTCTTTACAGCAGCTATATGGACATAGGAACCTGTTGTCTGAAGATGTTCATTCAGATCCATGGGAGGGTATTGTGGGCATGCCCTGAGGCTTACACAGAAGTCCCATTTTACACTTAGGGTGCAGGTGCTTTTAGTAGGGATAGGGAAAACATGCCCATGTTATCAGTGGTCTGCCAAGTGCTAAAACCTTTGCAACTATAAACTCTGAACATTCCCTGCCTTGGCACACTGCACTGTGGCCATGCCTCTGCCAATCCACACGCACAGGGTCAACAGCAGCTAATCCCATCCCTGCCCTCCTACAGCACTGTTTGTAAGGACCAAGAGCAGAACAGTTTAAGACACCACCTTACACACACAATAGATGCTTTGAAGAAAACTTTTTTCAATTGAAGAGACGTCCCAGCTTTAAAACAGTTACAGAACTTGGCTGGGGGTATGTGGCAGAACTCTAAGCCTCACGTTCAACAGCTGCCTTGCGCAACTCTGGGCTGGACTTGCCTGTTACTTCTGATATGCCTTCTCTAGGCTGGTCTGCACCCTGACACTGTGACACCCTGGTTCTCCCTCTTGGCTATCTTGCCTACTGCTATTATGAAGATATAAATGTGTATAGGGTAGGTTTGCTCCCTGATCTGCTGTAGCCATCTTGTACACTAGTTTCTGCTGCAGCTACAGTGCCTAACTTCCACCTGCAACCTTCTGCACTCTTGCTGTCACCATTATCTCACAAGCCTCGAGGCCTAAACTCAGCAACTTCTATAACACACATTCCAACTCCATGGTCTGGCTGGAAGCTCACCCACCTTGTGCCATGCCACCCTCCCACAGTGACCCCGCTACTGTGGGTGGATGACATGGCATCTATGTACTGCCTCCCATGCATGAGAATGGGAATCTCTAAACTCCACCCACATGAGTGTGGCCACCTAAAAGATTATTTTATTTATTTATTTATTATGCTTACTTGTATAGCGCCATCATATTCCTCAGCGCTTTTACAGATATTGACAGTCACTGTCCCATATAGGGCTCACAATCTACATTCCCTATCAGTATGTCTTTGGAGTGTGGGAGAAAACCGGAGTACCCGGAGGAAACCCACGCAAACACGGGGAGAACATACAAACTCCTTGCAGATGTTGTCCTTGGCAGGATTCGAACCCAGCCAACGTCTGCTTTCCTTGGTCCAAGTGCTCCACTTCACACTAAATGAACAGCTCTGCTCTGCAGCTGAACCAGGCAAACAATGTAAAGGCACACATAGGGTCTGGCTAAACAATGTTATTGCACAATTGACCCTGCAATGTGCCTCTAAGTATTATTGCTTTACCCATGATATTGTTTGCCTTGGGAGGTGCGGATTTATATTGATCTCCATATACTCCAGAGATATGTAGAACTTACTATGTAAGGTTAAGTTCACATCTGCACTGGAGTCTCCGCCAGAAATTGGTGGAGAGAAAAGTCCTGCACAGAGGACACTTGAAAACAGCAGACACCTGGCAGACCCCATTATAATCAATAGGTCCACCTATATCGGTGGGTAAGCGCTGTTTTAGCGGTTCGACTCTCCGTTGTTTGGTTCTGTCGGAGGAGCCCAGTGCAGATGTGAACCTAGCGTACAGGCTTTGTGTCTTTCTATTCTCTGTATACGTGCTTTTGTATGAAAAGTGGAAAATGTTTGGTTATGGTGTGGTATGGTTTCTAATACAAATGATTTAAAGAGGAACATATGCATATTTAATAAACAATAAGCTGTATGCTCCATTCACCCCTTACATCTGTGCAGGAGCAAGAATAGGTTAGCCATGTCCTTCACTTGAGTATCTATATATAGGTGCTATCTGTCATTGTAATCCTACCTATGTTGATAATGTGATGGCTGCTGAGAAATAATCTCTACAAAACATGAAGTATCAGACTATTATTGGGTTTAGTATTTTTCTCATTGAACCAGCTTTGAAGCCCAGCATGTTAGCTACAAATGACCATCTTCCTTTTCTGATGAAATCTGAGTGATTTCAGTAGGGAGAATAGCAGATGTGGGTCTGGATTAAGAAATTTCTGGTATGTAGCTGATATTGGAGCTGCAGCAGCTGCTACAGAGAAAATACAGATTTATATGCCACACATTTATACTGCCAAAGCATGGACTACAAGGCCAGACTAAGTTGCTGAAGTTGACCAGAGCTCAAGAACAATAAACTGTTTTGACAGAGAAACATAGCCCTCTTGTTGGGTTAAGTGGTTAATAACTTTTCACACAACTTAGGCTTAATTCATAGAATTCCCCATCCTGAACATAATTGCAAGTCACTTTCATTTAAAAAAAATCATGTTTTTCACCCCAAAACTGTTTTGAAAGTCTTGCCACTAGGGGGCTCCTATCTTTTAAATCTGCTGTTCACTAGCTGTTCCTATGTAAAATACATCCTTATCAGCAGAAGCTGCTGATGCGGGAATGTAAGAAATAGATGGATAGGTCCAGCAGCTCCTTCACAAGCATTATCTCTGCAGGGGCACTTATCTGCCCTCGGGTTAGCACGCTGGCTGTGGTCTCTTCACTGCATAGATCGAGACAGGCAAAGAAAAGACATGCAAATTAGTTAACTCTTCTGACTCTTCTGAGAATGGGGCTGAGAGGAGAGAGGTGCTTATCAAAATATTAGCTTGTGTAGGACAACATCCTTTATTTAGTATATACATTGCATATTTAAAACCTGACCAGATAGTGCCATAACAAGCATCAAAATATATAATACACAGACAATTGGATGAAAGTTTGTGCACACTCCTGAGCCTCATGAGAAGTGCTGCTCAGTAAAATACTGACAGAGGTCCACACTATGTATCTGCCCCCTTGTCTGAGTAAACTGCAGCTCAAGGTGCAAGCAAAATGGGATGATGATCCCCAGAAAAAAAGAATAAATGACCAATTTTAAAAGGTCAGACATCAACAGAGCAATGTCCCCAAGAAGACTCTGCATGATTTGTAAGTTCTATTGAAAACTCAGGAACCTTTTAAAGAAATTGAGTACATCAGTTTCCAAGTTTAACCCTAACATTGCTGCATTATGTGCTAAGTGCTCCTGTTGCCTTGTTCTGAGATCAAAGATTGTATATCTGTTTAGCTAGTATCATTATTAGATGTTATTGAACAGACCAGGTTTAATAAAACCATTCACTTTCTGCTGTACATGTTGTCTTCGAGGAGTTGCCATGGCTAGCCTGGGAGACTACACATGAGAGGAGAGGGAGACTCCCATCCCACAGGTATGCTACAAAAGAGTTAGTAAACTGTGGCAAGACAATTTTTTTATTTTTTATTTTTCAAAGCTTTGGATTTTTTTGTAAACCTGCAAAGTATATGGCAAATGGCACAAATGCATTTTTTTTTTTTCAAATTTCAATTCCATTTTTCAAATTGAACTTTTTCCAAGCTTCCTAGTACATCATATAAAATATTCAATCATACCCGCAAAACTATTTGTCCCACAAAAAAATAAGCCTTATTACATCTCGGTGAATGGACAAAAAAAAGAAAAATGGCCTCAGTGGGAAAGGGTTAAATCTTTATAGGAATCACTTTTATTTATACTGTAGTTTTTATATTGGCCACTAGATGTCGCCATAACTGTGAATACGCCAGATATAAAAGAAGCATGTTGTTTTACAGCCTACAGTGAAACTGAGTGTTATCACCTCATTATCATTTATAGGAGAGTTTATGACATAAATGCAGGTCTGTTTTACTGTCTTAGCATACATGAGTAGTTTAGGCCAAAATTCAAGATAGATATCTGACAGCTGAGTAAGGGGTCAGTGTTATCTGGGGAGAAGTTGGTAATGTCACTGCTTCTCTTCTGCTGAAAACTCTGTGGAAATAAGCGGCTCGCAGGAACAAAAACAGCATAATAAAAAACATTATAAGATTAGTACATGCAAGAGAAGTATTGAAAACAATTCTGTTTACTAGTAATACTTCATTTCTAACACTAGAACATCCAGAATGTTTTGGTCCTGAATGACCAGATGCTTTTTGGAGATATTGGACACATTCTTGGGCTACCAAAGACATTTTTGCGGCTTTGTTTTGTAATGCATAGGGTTGTTTTGTAATACCTATTCTATTGGGAAAAAAAAAAGTAAATGTTTTTGAATTTTTTTTAAGTAACATGCAGACAAAGACAAACATTTTGTTAAATTTATAGTCCTTATTCTTAATATTTACAATGGGACACTAAAGTGTTAGAATGGGTTCCCTATTCAGTTTTGGTAATTTTGATAAAATTATTAATAGTCTCGGATAAGGGGGCGATGATGGTGGAGCTTTGTGTTGGCATGGACAGTGTGTTTTTACATGAATTGTATTTATTTTATAAATTTTAATGTATTTTTGTATACATTTTTTACATTATTTGCCCCCCCCCCCCCATAAAAGACTTCAGTTTTTACTGAAACTATAGCCTCCATAGAAGTCCCAGTTGCATGGAAAAGTGATCATGTATACTTCTGGATGGATGGATGTCACAAAAGGGGGTTCTCTATTCTGGCTCATAGAATAAGAAGGAGTCCCAAGTGGGTGACCTCCTCTATGACCACTATAAACCCTAATAGATAACCCATTTAATTATTACATTTATTTTTGTTTTTACACTATTTCTGGCCCTCATATGGCTAGTACTTTGCATTATTTAGCAGTTTTCCCCTATGCAGTTTGCCATTCTCCTTCTACCAAACTAAGTACAGGATGATCTGCTCCTTAGTCTTGTCTCTGTTTCAGAAGCAGCCACAGGATCATCCTGGACATATAGAGGGAGATACTGACATGTACTGAGGTGAATAAAGTACTTGGGCAGTGGTAAAATCTTCCTACTCAACCTAGGCCTCTGCCTCTGCCTCACGCAACTCTTACTTACTTCTCCCCTTCTCCTCTCCATAGACTTCTATAAAAATGTGTAATCTGATACAGATGCAGAGATATAGCAGCTATTTCAGAGTGATAGTCAGTTTAGCAGGGAAGGAAGTATAAGAAAAACTGCTTGATAGGAGGAGAAAGAAGCATTTTTCATTGGTAAGATATGTTACAAAGTTTCTTATATTTGCCTGTATTATTGATTTATACAAGTTTTGTTGAAAAGACAGTGACCATTTCCAGGGAAAATGATCTAGAAGGTCACCAGAAAATGACCTATTTTAAAAAAAAAAAAAAAAATTATGTTTTTTAAGAATTTTTGGTAAGATCTTTTTCATTTTTTGCCTTTATATATATATTTTTTTTTCCCAAAAAATACTATCCTGCAATTTTAACTCTGGCCACTATGCCTAATAACATAATGACAGTTAATAACATGATGACATAAATTCTGTAGGGGTGGTCTTTGGAGCAGTCACTTCATTTATATCACAGACAAGACAGACAGGATTATACGAGAAGATAGCACCTCTATAAATTATGCCACAAAATACCCATCATTACATCTACTACTGACAATACATGATGTTGCAGTTTATTTACTCCCCCTTCCTGCACAGAAAACTCTTCCATAGACCTCAATGAGTCTGCTCCAGTCTATTGTTGCCTATGGCCATGACTATGCTGTAAAGCATACAGGTGCATCTCAATAAATTAGAATGTCTTTGAATCGTTCATTCATTTCAGTAATTCAGTAATACAATCCATAATCAGCGTCTTCCATGATTGTGTGTCCTACTGAACCAGACTGAGGAACCATTTAAAGGCTTAGGAAACCTTGGCAGGTGACACTGAATTTACAATACTGAACTTTTTTACGATATTCAAATTTTCTTAGATTTGGGTTTTCATTACTTGTAATCCATAATCAACATTTACAGAAATAAAACACTTGAAATAGAATACTCTGTGTGTAAAGAATCTAGAAAATATAGGAGGTCACTTTTTTAATTTAATTACTGAAAGAAAGAAATGTTTCAAAGATATTGTAATTTATTGAGATGCACCTGTATATATATTGTGTGTGTGTGTGTGTGTGTGTATGTATATATACAGTATATGATATATATATATATATATATATATATATATATATATATATTTATACACACACACACACACACACACTCATATATATCTATTTATATACACACACACATACAGTGGGGAAAAAAAAGTATTTAGTCAGCCACCAATTGTGCAAGTTCTCCCACTTAAAAAGATGAGGCCGGCCTGTAATTGTCATCATAGGTAGACCTCAACTATGAGAGACAAAATGAGAAAACAAATCTAGAATATCACATTGTCTGATGATTTTTTTAAGAATTTATTTGCAAATTATGGTGGAAAATAAGTATTTGGTCACCTACAAACAAGCAAGATTTCTGGCTCTCACAGACCTGTAACTCCTTCTTTAATAGGCTCCTCTGTCCTCCACTCATTACCTGTAGTAATGGCTCCTGTTTGACATTGTTATCAGTATAAAAGACACCTGTCCACAACCTCAAACAGTCACACTCCAAACTCCACTAAGGTGAAGACCAAAGAGCTGTGGAAGGACACCAGAAACAACATTGTAGACCTGCACCAGGCTGGGAAGACTGAATCTGCAATAGGCAAGCAGCTTGGTGTGAAGAAATCACCTGTGGGAGCAATAATTAGAAAATGGAAGACATACAAGACCACTGATAATCTCCCTCGATCAGGGGCTCCACGCAAGATCTCACCCCGTGGGGTCAAAATGATCACAAGAAAGGTGAGCAAAAATCCCAGAACCACACAGGGGGACCTAGTGAATGACCTGCAGAAAGCTGGGACTAACGTAACAAAGGCTACCGTCAGTAACACACTACGCCGCCAGGGACTCAGATCCTGCAGTGCCAGACGTGTCCCCCTGCTTAAGCCAGTACATATCCGGGCCCGTCTGAAGTTTGCTAGAGAGCATTTGGATGTTCCAGAAGAGTATTGGGAGAATGTCATATGGTCAGATGAAACCAAAGTAGAACTGTTTGGTAGAAACACAAGTCGTCGTGTTTGGAGGAGAGTGAATGCTGAGTTGTATTCAAAGAACACCATACCTACTGTGAAGCATGGGGGGGGGCAACATCATGCTTTGGGGATGTTTCTCTGCAACGGGACCATGACGACTGATCCGTGTACATGAAAGAATGAATGGGGCCATGCATCGTGAGATTTTGAGTGCAAACCTCCTTCCATCAGCAAGGGCATTGAAGATGAAACGTGGCTGGGTCTTTCAGCATGAAAATTACCACCAGGACAACGAAGGAGTGGCTTTGTAAGAAGCATTTCAACGTTCTGGAGTGGCCTAGACAGTCTCCAGATCTCAACCCCATAGAAAACCTTTGGAGGGAGTTGAAAGTCCGTGTTACCCAGTGACAGCCCCAAAACATCTCTGCTCTAGAGGAGATCTGCATGGAGGAATGGGCCAACATACCAGCAACAGTGTGTGCCAACCTTGTGAAGACTTACAGAAAATGTTTGACCTCTGTCATTGCTAACAAAGGATATATAACAAAGTATTGAGATGAACTTTTGTTATTGACCAAATACTTATTTTCCACCATAATTTGCAAATAAATTCTTAAAAAATCAGACAATGTGATTTTCTAGATATGTTTTCTCATTTTGTCTCTCATAGTTGAGGTCTACCTATGATGACAATTACAGGCCGGCCTCATCGTTTTAAGTGGGAGAACTTGCACAATTGGTGGCTGACTAAATACTTTTTTTAGCCCACTGTATATTTATATATATACACACACACACACACACACATATATATATATATATATATATATATACACACACACACATACACTACTACCACAATATATAAATAATTATAGGAATAGCAACATGTAAAAACCATCCACAGGACACTCATCTAATAACTAGAGCAGCGACCATACACAGAGAATGCACACAGACGGTTACAGTTCTTCTTCTGTTCTGGGTTAAAAGCTTCTAATTGTCTGAGCGTGCTTTGTGTCGCAATCGCACGTCCTTGGCATACAGACCTAGGATTATAATTTACTCCATTAATCTGGTTGTAACATAAGTTCCTTATCCAGAAGTCCTGGGTGCATCAATTTATTGAATTCACAGGAACCAGACCAAGTACAGAAGAATTGTAAAGGGTTTTTCCTAAGAACAGGATGGTTTTTAAGAAGTAAATGTGCTGCCTTGGCACAAAATATCTATTGTAGGCCAATTACGTATTCTCCCACAGTAAAACATAAACATTATCATTGGAGGCAATGTGTGTGCTAAAGTAACACAAATGTCTTTTAGGTCAATTAAAGTTTTTAAATGATCCATCTGGTAAATGGGCTTGTCAAGTATTCAGCGGCACTAAACCCGAATGTCTCCGCCATACAAATCACTAAAATGTCACACTATGCGGTTCTAAATCTGATTCTAAGTAAATGACTTCCCTGTAATGACTGTAATTAACAATACAAATTGATCGAGGCGGAATGTGATTTACAGCGTTTGTTGCATTCCCCAGACTGAAACAGCTGTATTCGTATTGTCTTTAGCTCTTTATATTGGAGCGCTTACTCATTGCACCACCAAACTGGCTATGATATAAGGCATGCGCCCCTATAACGCTATAATGAGATAATTGGAAACTGATAGTTTAATTAAAGGTTCATTAAAAAAAGCCATTAAATTGGCATAGTCATGCTTATAATAAGACTCTACTGAATTACTTTAGTCGCCCTCAGGATATATCATTAATGGGGGCTATAGGGAGTGCAGGGCAAGCAATGGCATCTGGGCTCTGGTGCACATAAAGGCTAGGGCCACACAGCATCTTTGACCATGACTCCCATTGCATGACCAAAGATCACTGTATTGCTCTCTAACTCCTTCACGCATGTTAGTGAATGAAGTCACATTGCGAACCCGAGGGTGCCGCGACTGTTAAAAAATAATTGAGCAATGTTCATGACGCCCACTGAGTCGCATTGTGACTCCATTCACTAACATGAGTGACACAGCGATCTTTAGTTACACGAGACCAAAGTCACCATGTGGCCCTAGCTGAAGAGCATGAAGAGATCAGTAATATAAATGGTATATGATAGACCAGGGCCCAGACTTTCCTAAAGTTTCAAATTAAAGGGGGCCTATCAGGTCCAAAATGCTTCCCATACTAATAATACTGCTTTTAATGAGAGTAGAAATATATCTTTATGGACAAAAACTGATGAAGCAATGCTGAGATAATCAACTTTTTATGGATAGGTAAATCAGCCTTCAAGTGCATCAGGGGCAGGGCCTGATTTGTCAGATTTGCCTACAGATAGGCGTGATGCAGGCATAAGCTGACAATATCATTCAGGGGCAAAGGAATGGCAATTCCAGAGGAGAGCTGCAGCACTCGCAGCAAATATGGTATTTCAAGCCCCGCCCTCAGTGCACTTGCAAGCTGATTTACATATCCATGAAAAGATGATTATCTCTGCATTGCTTCATTGATATGCGGCTGTGAAGGAATGAGTCTGCTCCTATTAACCCCTTCCCGCTGGAGAAATTTTTCAATTTTTGTTTTTCATTTTTGACTCCCCGCCTTCCAAACCCCATAACTTTTTTATTTTTCCGTTCTCAGAGCTATATGAGGTCTTATTGTTTGCTCGACAAATTTTTCTTCATGATGCTATGATTTATTATTCTGTACAATGTACTGGGAAGCTGTAAAAAAATTCAAAATGACTTGAAGAAAAAGTGCATTTGTGGGACTTTCTTACGGGCTTTGTTTTTACGGCGTTCACTCTGCAGTCAAAATGACATGTCACCTGTATTCTATGTTTCGGTACAATTCCTGGGATACCAAATTTATATGGTTTTATTTACATTTTAATTCCTTAACAAAAATCTAAAACTTTGCAAAAACATCTTTTTTTTTTTTTTTAAAGGTTGCCTTTAAAAGTTAACCCGTAACTTTTTTATACATCCATGTACGGGGATGCATAGGACATCTTTTTTGGGGTGGGCAAGGTGTACTTTTTAGTTATACCATTTTGGGGAATTGCTATCACTTTGATCACTTTTTATTCAAATTTTTATCAGAGGCAAAACAGTGAAAAAACAGCAGTTTGGCACTTTTAATTTGTTTTCCCGCTATGGCGTTTACCATACAGGAAAAATATTTTTATATATTTGTATACCGGGCATTTTCAGACACAGGGAATGTGTATGTGTTTCACAGTATTTAAGTACTTTTATATGTGTTCTAGGGAAAGGGGTGGTGATTTGAATTTTTAATATTTTTTTAATTCTTTTCTACTTTTTTAAAAAAAAAATTTATTTTTTTTTTTTTGCATTTATCAGACCCCTTAGGGATCTTGAACCTCAGGGGGGTCTGATCACTAATGCAATGCATTGCAAAATATCGGCACTTCTATTGCAGGCTGCATAGAGCAGCCTGCAATAGAAGTTAATGGCAGACAAGCCTGAGAGCTTTCAATAGGCGCCACCGGCAAAATGGGCGATACTGTAAAAATGGCACCTCGGTCAGCTAATTTACAGCAGCCCTGCGGCTTCCCTAGATTCTTCCATCATTTATGCCTCTTTTGTAGCCCTGCTCACCCCTGCACTATTTTAGCAGCAAGTGGCATAAAGGATTTTTAAATTCCCCCCATCTTTTCTTTCTATTTATTTATGGCAGAAAAGTGGGTTAAATACATTGATATACATCCTACAATCAGGGGTAGCTTTATAGACCTTGGGGCCCCAGGCCTCAAGCAAAGCAGCACATTTTTAGTTACATGTTTTTCTTATAATTTCAAAAGTTCTATATATAAAATAATATAACCAATGTAATGAATGTATAAATAATACTCCCATATATTGTCCATTCAATACTGCCATATATAGTCTACATTGTATCTTCACCAAATAATATCAATAATAAATAAATAAGGCTGGATTCACACTTGCGTTGGAGTCTCCTGCACGGAGGACTTTTCTCTCCGCTGATTTCAGTATAAATCTGTCAGAAACACCAAGGGACACCCTGCATTATAGTCTATGGGATCTGTGGGTTTCCGCGGGTAAACAATGCGAACCCAAATGTTGGAGAGACGAACGCTAGTGTAAACCTAGCGTAAGACTGCTTTTTGTTCCCACTTCAAAATTGCAATTTGTTACTGAAATAATATCGCCATACAGTGCTTAATCATTTTAATGGTTTCAGGGTTAACTTTAATCTAGGGTAGTTTTCCTGGGCCTCTGGGAGATGTGAGCATTGGTCATATGTATACATAATCTAGTGTGCCTATGTTTTATTCGCTGTTTTGATGTAGGTAAGTACTAAGTACTATATTGCGGCATTATAAATAAATATAATGACAATAATAGAAGAGTTCAGCAACACAACTTCAAAAGCGGCTCATTTAGGTTGTGCTACACCTAATATGTGAGAGATAAGCGAAGTGTCACAATGAAAGACAAGAACTAAACAGGATCCATTCTGTCTTCTCTGTTCAGTATAACCTTTCTCCAGACTCTTCATTGGCACTTTTCCCCAGGGTGCCCTGCTGGCAGGATCCATTGTCATTTTTTTCCTACTTTTGTCTGAATCCACACCCATTTTGACATTGATTAGTCATTTCCCCTTTCCTGTTATCTCTTGTATTATCAGATACAAGTCACAATATCCATTGCAATTTCTTCCCTCCCATGGGAGTTTTCTTTTTCCTGTCTCTGTCACAAAAAGACACCGGCCTGAGCTTTGTATCTGATGTAAAATGATTGACATCATGAAAATGACAAATGTTCCATCACTGAGAATGAAGTTTATAAGAAAGTACAATTTACAGAATTGTTCTAAATGACTTTTGCAGATCTAATTATATGGCTGTATTTTACTATAAAGCGTACCATTGCCCTTGAACATCAGTTTGTATAGATAGACTGAACATTCTGTACAGATTAATTCTATATTATATCTTTATAGTGACCAGAGCTGAGGTTTTCTGTTACAGACCTCCAAATCCCCTGCATAGACATAGATTTAAAAGATAACATGTTAACTACCTGCAAAAAATCACTAGGGGAAGCTTTAAATATTACAGCAAAGGGATCATAGTATTGGTTATCTAAGGATACTTACATGCTATCAGTGTATACTATGCGATACAATGCCTGCTCATCTTCCCTGCCTTCTGCTTGAGATTGGTTTCTTTCCCAAGCAGGAGGCGAGGAAAGGCAGTGTGAAGCTGTATCTTAAAGAAATACTGTACACTGAAGATTCTGCACGCAGTACACACAGATAATATAGACAGGCAGTGTAAATTTTATAACTTTGAATGCTATTTTCAGTAGCACATAAAGAGTATGGATGTAATCCTGCTCACAGGAAGTCAGTTGCACTGAGAAAACTGACTTCCTGGCTGTGCATAGTTCTGAAATAGGAAATCAGTAACTGTTTGAAGTTTTCATATTTAACTTTTCTGATTGACACACATAGAGTGAAAAAGCATATTTCTGTAGATAAAATTATCCTACACACATATGTATATATATATATATAAAATAAGACCATATTTATAAAATTTTTAATTTACATATTTATAAAATTCTGTCCCCAACCTGGATCATCAGTGTCTGAGCAGGGACCAAAGCTGCTGGAACAGGTTAAAAGATGAAGCAATCACTCCATGACCACATCCTCCATACTATTACAGCAGATATCGGCACTTTACCTATAACACCCACTCAGAAGCAGTGTGAGTACCATAACTGAAGGGTCTCCACTGTTTCACACATTTATTAAATCTGAGACCCCTGAACTCTCTTCTGAACCCCTCCAGACTGAGCCCATGTCTCTCTCACTCACTGTATATTGCCGATACGGCTCCCACATGGTGAGCTGTATTGCAGAATATAGGAAAAGAGATCTAATAGTCACAGGTTCAAGCTCCCTGTGGTGGGAACTAAATAGTCAAAAAGAATTTTAAATTAAATTTAAAAATCTTTCAAAAAATGTAAATATAAAAATCCAAATCGCCTCCCCTTCCCTAGATCACAAAAATAAACAAACAGATTAAGCATCCCCGCATCTGAAAAAGGCAGAACTATAAAAATATAAAAATCTTTATCTCATACCGCAAACACCATAGCATTAAAAAAGATTCAATAAGCTGATCCACTGTTTTGCCTCCAAAAATTTTTTTAATAAGAAGTGATGAAAACATGGCATAAATAAAAACTACATTTTGTGCTGCAAAAATAATTCATCTTACAGGCCTCTATACACGGAAATATAAAAAGTTACAGGTGTCAGAATATGGCAACTAAAATATTTTTTTGCATTTTTCAAAGTTTTCCATTTTGTAGCAGTATTAAACATAACAAAAACAATATAAATTTGATATCGCTATGTTCATGCCAACCCAAAGAATATGTGGTATCCATGAAAAACAGGTGCCCCACAAATCTAACTAGTGACAGCTGGCTTGGTGATTATGGAACACTCTCTTAGTGAGGGCACAAATTAGAGACAAGATCGAGGGAACTGTACAGTTGCTATGGCAGCTGGGAACCTTCTTTAGGCTCCTAGGCCTGTCACAGTAATATAACTATTGAGGCTTGCTCTTGGCTAGCCTCAATTGTTATAAAGGGATTTTGCCATAGACTGCAATCCAGTTGTATTGCAGGCTATGGTACAAGTGATTGAAAAACATTTAAAATAGTTTAAAAAAATATTTTTTTTAAATTAACCCCTTTCTATAAAAATGCTTATAAAATAAGTAAACAAAAATATATTAGATGTCCCTATGTCTGAAAATGCTTGAACTATAAAAACAAAAAAAAAAAAATTCATACGATGAATGCTGTAGTGATAAATAAAATCTGAATTTTGCAAAGGTATTAAAACATAACAAAAACTATATAAATTTGATATCCCTGTGATCGTGCTGAATAGAAGAGTATAAGGCACATGTCATTTTTAAGAAAATTAATGCAAATGCAGATTTTTCTAATTCCACCTCATTATGAATTTTTTTCAGCTTCCTAGTACATCATAATGAATATTAAATGGTACCATTACGAAGCACAACTTGTCCCACAAAATATAAACCCATATAGGAATCTGTGAATGGACTTGTCACTCTCAATGTCTCTGACCTCTCTGATGGTTGATACATGCTTTATCCCCACTACACAGTTCAGGAGCTCTCAAGTCAATGAGTCTTGGCTACAATTTGCCATCAGCCACTCAGGTACTACGCAGTGCCGACATCTCATTGCAGTCAGTTGGTGCATTTTATGAGCACCATTCTCTGCCCACTTCTATCTAAGTACTCCAACATGAAACACCTGTGCACTTTATATTGTTGCAGGTCCACCATGAGATATAATACAGCATTTACAAATATCCACGGGATGATGTGCTGTCGACATCATCTGCATAAAAGATTCAATCAGCCGACAAATGAGCATTGAAGGGAGTGTGTGATCAGAAAATAACCTATTATTTAGATCATAGGTTCCCAATCTTTTCTTCACTATGAGCTACATTCAACTTAGACTGAGTCATCATATTCAATGAAAAAAAAGTAAATTTGGAGATATAAATGATAAAATCACAAACATTTCCAGATACTTTACTATATTTATACTAGTGGTATAATATTATACCATCTAAATAGGCACTGCTAAGAGGTTTGGATACATAGTCAGTATTGTCAGTATTTATGTCATATTGTAACCATTGGTTATGGCCATAATAAGGGCCTCCATGGGAAGTCATACAGATGGGGATTGTAAGTAGCATGTCGTTTGCGAGCTTCTAGTTGGGGACCACTGCCCTACTATGATGTCATAATTATCTATTGTGATGTCATAATTATCTATTGTGATGTCATAATTATCTATTGTGATGTCATAATTATTAAACATTGTGATATCAAATTTAACCACTGTGATTGCCCCGTTGTGATTTCATAATTAAGCATAGTAATAGCACAATGTCCCATCATGATGTCATAATGACACATTGTGATGTCACATTGACCTAGAAAGGCAAGAAAGGAATAGTGATTCCTAGTGTTTTATTGATAAGAAACAATAGAAGAGTAAAATAAGATGGACTCTCAAGCGATCGGGTATGTAGTGATAGACATAACTCTATTATCAGGTATGGGCGAGGTCACAATGGTCCCACCGAGCTTCTGTTGTCACATAATTGAAATGATAGAAAAATGATGGTTAGAAATGTGATGGCTAGTAGCTCAATCATGTGACCCTTATAAACAATCAGTCGCCTTTTCAATTGCCAAGCCAAACCACTCTAAAATCTCCAGAGCCTATTCAGCAAATAACGCTAATGCATGTTTTAGGCTCCTACAAATATTTGCAGAGATTCTCTTAGTTCCCTCTATTTGCAAAAATTCTCTTAATTCCCTACGTTCATGGCTTACCATTTGAAGTATCAGCGTCCACCATCAGGGTGGTGAGAACTGCAGTTTTCACTGCATTATCAATCTTTGTAGGTTAATAAAAATCTTTTCAATTATCCCCTGATGAACCTGGCATTTATTTTCCAGGGGAAACGAGTAGGGAATTAAGAGAATTTTTGCAAATAGAAGGAACTAAGAGAATCTCTGCAAATAGTTGTAGGAGCCTAAAACATGTATTAGCGTTATTTGCTGAATAGGCTCTGGAGATTTTAGAGTGGTTTGGCTTGGCAATTGAAAAGGCGACTGATTGTTTATAAGGGTCACATGATTGAGCTACTAGCCACCACATTTCTAACCATCATTTTTCTATCATTTTCTAGATATGCCTCAGCGCTTATTTTTTAATGCTCTCATAACTAATAATCATTGTTTGAAGGGCAATTGATTTAAAGAGCTTGATGGAGAAATAAAAAAGACATAGTGCAAATAATATGCCTTAAAATATTGTCTTATTCACATCAAGCCGTTTGTGATTTATTTATTTTTGGATATATATATCAGTAGTATTTTAATATATTTAATAAAAGTTGAGTTTTATATTATTTTGCCATTTCTTATGGTAATAATTGGAGAGTAATATTTGACCTTTGTTAGTGGGTCATATAATTGAACCAAAGAGAAAAAAATGCGTGGACTATGGTGCTGCTTGTAGACCAAACTTGTCACTTTATTAAAAGGTATAAAAACTACAAATGAAATGTTTTCTGTGATACCCTCACTTCATCAGGCACTTCTGGATACAAAACTGTAATAAGAATATATATGTACAGGAAGTGACTTCAACTACCAAACAATGATGTCACAAACAATTAATTGATAAAAATATATTACTACACATCTCTCATTCACAAAAAGCCTCTCATTCACAATAAACTGCTACTAGTACACAGTTCATCAAACATGTCGCTAGAAACAGAATTGAATAAACAGCCCAATTAAGATCTGCCCTTAGGTCATACAACAGGGAGTCCGAATATTAACCCTAAACCTATTTCTAGTGGTGGAAGCTTAAAATTAATCAAGTGTGTGTGAAGTACAATTTATTGGTTCCCATTCACATTTGATTAAATAAACATTGCCATAATATCAAGAATAATATTCTAAACACAGTGTGTCTCCACATATTCATTTGACATGCAACCCCCCCCCCCCCCCCTTATAGTATTAGTATGTTTTTATTAATTAATTATTTGGAGATTGGGTGCCTTAAGGTCACTTTCTCCCTGTACATATACTGTATAATCTTGTTATAGATTTATATCCAATACTGCCTCATGAAGTGAGGTTATCACGAAACGCGTTGCATTTATGGCTTTTATACCTATCAATAAAGTGACAAGTTTGGTCTACAAGCAGCTCCCCAGTCCAAGACTTTTTTAACTTGGTTCAATTTCACAGTGCCCTTTTTTTATGTCACTGTTAACCATTTTGATGTTGAAATGCCCCATTGCAATGTTACGATGTCCCTTTGTGATATCACAAGCCCCTCTGTGAAATCACAATGCCTCATTATGATGTCACAATACCCCATTGTGGTGTCATAATGCCACACTGTGATGTCACAATGCCCCATTGTGGTGTTATAATGCCCCACTGTGGTGTCATAATGCCCCACTGTGATGTCACAATGCCTCAGTTAACCATTGTGATATGACAGTACCCTGTTATGATGTCACAGTGAGCAATTGTGATATCTCAATACCCCATTGTGATGTTGAAATGCCCCATTGTGGTCCTGTAGCTAGAGAACAGTCATAGGCTCTCCATAGTGCAGTAAATAACAAAAATACCACTGACATGAGCAGAGGAGTTTAGAGAAGGAACATTTCTCACCAGAAAAGGTTGTACAGCCAAGGCACAACACTGATCCAGCCCATAACTCTACTCTCTAGTGTGTTCAGACACTCGCTGCTGCTCCCATCTATGTTGGCAACCCCTGGTTCCACTTGGCTTGTGCAAAAAAAAAAAAAAAAAAAAAAAAATAGGCTACAAAAAGTACAGTGATACTGTTAAAAGGAAAAATGTTTTTAGAAAACAGTAACACAATTCCAAAGCCAATCTACTTACTTCTTCAGGCATGGAAACATACACAAGTCAGCTCCAATTCCCCATTGTAATGTCCAAGTGCCCCATTGTGATGTTGTAGTTAACCAATGTGATATCACAACTAACCATTGTTGTTTTACAATGCCCCATTGTGTTATTGCAGTTCCCTATAGTGATGTCCCATTGCCTCACTGTGCTGTCATAATGCCCCATTGCGATGCCATACAAATACACATAGACCTCAATGAACATCCAAACTATTGTGTCTATAGTCCATGTGGCTTCTGGAAAGCATAACTCTAAATGCAGTGACAGCAGCTGAGAAAAGATGGCCGCCCCATAATCATGTACAGAAAATAAAATTAAAATAACACTGGTCTACAGCCAAATTGGTTCAGACATAAAAACAGTTCATCTCAACTAATTTTGGGGTGCTGAGATCGAAAATTATGCTCAAATTTTGAAATTGGCTCTAATTTTCATGATACAGAGGTGCTCTTGATATTTCTCACAGCCTTTAATACAATACTGGGAAAAGTTTGCATCATCAGTATTGCATCATCTACTAGAATTGCATCATCTCAGAATGACCAATAGAAAGATGCCAATAAAGGCCAGATGATACAATCCTAATTAAACTTGTATCACACAACTATATATATATTCTCCCTCTATCAGCCATTGAGCACTTGTTACAGTTCGGCTTACATCGTTCAGTCTATATACGTTCAGCGATGCCTCGGACTTGCATTAATAAAGCAGATCATTTCTGCTATATATGTGGCGAAGTGACTTTTGCATCACAAAAGCGAAGTTTGACTCCCGTGGTTAGGAAAGCCTACCCCCTGTATTTCGGCTGCAAAATAGGAGATCAGGACAAGAGTTGGGCTCCACAAACATGCTGTAATAGATGTTCATCAAACCATACACAGTGGTTGAACGGGAAAAGACAATCTATGCCTTTTGCAGTGCCAATGGTCTGGAGAGAGCCGACTGACCATACTGCCAATTGCTACTTCTGTATGGTGCCTCCAATTGGGAAAGGAATTTCGAATAAAAAGAAGTGGACTTTACAGTATACAGTATTCCATTTGCGATATGCCCAGTAGCTCATTCAGAAGAATTGCACATTCCAAAAGCACCAGAAACAATCTCACTCGATTCCACCGAGGAAGAAAAAGAAGAAGCATGTGGTCATGAACCATCTACCTCGCACGATCAAGATTTTCTTTCATCAATCTCCACCGAACCACACCTTATATCGCAAACTGAACTGAACGATCTTGTTAGAGATCTAGATCTGCCCAAGAGTAAGGCAGAGCTCTTTAGGTTCCAGGCTTCAACAGTGGAATCTGCTAGGAGATGAAGTTCGGATTTCTTTGTTCCGGGACCATCAAAAGTATTTTGTCCAATTCTTCTTCAAGGAGGGTGATCTTGTTGCATGCAATAACCTCTGCAGTTTAATGGAAGATCTCAACATCAGCTATAACCCAGATGAGAGGAGGCTATTTATCGATTCACCCAAGCTGAGTCTTAAAGCGGTCTTATTGCACAATGGCAATACAATTTACATAACAGTAAAACGAGAATTCTTCAATATCATAGAATTGACAGTTTTCCTTGTAATATTTGAATTCAGCACATGAAAATCAGTAAGAAATGGCTCATTTTATTTCTGAACCAAACAAATTTTGAAAATTTGTAGACTTGTGTAATCTACAACCAGAAAATTGTTAGGTTAGAAAACAGTGACTATGTGTCACTATCTGGCTTTATTATTAGGTGATACGTTCCCTTTAACACTTAGTCCACAGTTCAGATGGGGAGAAACTGTGACAGACACCATCGGGTTTAACTCTTTTACAACAGAGTTTCATTTATTTGACAATCTGCCCATTGACTTGCTTCAAAGGTTACATCTGGGTCTGCTGGTAGATTATCATGGGTGTAGCTCCGAGTACACGTAACATTTATTATCTCGCCAGAGGAGGTATTAGCCAGCACTTTTTATTGTTCCTTTTATTTGCATTATAGTGAGGACAGATAACAGCACAGTTCCGTCCCTTACTTCATTAGACATCAAAGTCGATCCCTTCCAGGAACATCCTGTTACGTTATCTATCTACACTTCATGCCAATGCTTTATGTTGGTCATGGAACGTTTCACTAACTATATCATCTCCAAAGTTCCATGTTGCCAATAACATTGGGTTGCAAGGAAAATGACTATGTTTCCTGTTGATAGAAAGTATCTATTATGATGACAGTGACTAGACAGAGCAGAACATCTGTGGAATTAAGGGATATCCCTTATATGGGGATGCATCATCTCTGTGACATCTTTTCATAACTTCCTCTTCCTCAAGAATTATTGGAATGCATGAATAGATTTTTCACAACTGCAAGTTTTTAGAGTATGTTATTAGATTAGATGGGTGAACCTTGTTCGGTCGAAAGTGCTCCTGTTATATTCTGAGGTCTCTTCAAACCCCAGAATATAATAATTGTTGGCCACGAAGGTGCAACCAAAGCATAAGGATGTTGACCACCTCCACGTGAGCCAAGGCCACTAATGTCAGCAAAGAGGCCCAAAAATGCCAGGGTCATCTAGGAAAAAAACAAAACAGAAGCTGCAGCAGAACACAGGAAAGGTACGTATGGGTGTTTTATTTTTCCACACCTTTCCTGGCCTTAGATTATTATACTATGGGATCAGAAGAGACCCCAGGGTACAATAATCATTTGTGGATGTTGAACTCCAAAAATTTTGGGTTTAGCTGAGCGTGAAATTTCTACAAAATTTGTAACAAATTTTGTAACGTTACCTACAATCCCGTTCAATCATCTATAATTTTGAAGGATAGACTTATCATCTAACATGTACAGTAGAAGGTCTGACAAATGTTGTCTACAAATGCAGTTGCCCTTCCTCTCTAACTTTGTGGCTGTTCATTCTCTGTTCACTCTGGTCACTGGATCTCACAATAGACTGACGCTTCCTTTTCTGTAGAAATCACTTTTCAGCAGTAATCTCATTGTCATCACAGACAGTATTATAATGAAAAGTAACCCCTATATACAGTATAGATAATGCATGATCCATAATTTATTTAGGTTACTTATATAGCTCCATAATATTCCGCAGCGCTTTACAGGCATTGACAGTCACTGTCCCATATAGGGCTCACAATCTACATTCCCTATCAGTATGTCTTTGGAGTGTGGGAGGAAACCGGAGTACCCGGAGGAGACCCACGCAAACACGGGGAGAACATACAAACTCCTTGCAGATGTTGTCCTTGGCAGGATTTGAACCCAGGACTCCATAATTCACGATCAGTAATGGTCATGGCTCACCTTCTCCCCATCCCTGCACAATGACCTCTGCATATGTCACAGAATATGCCTGAAACACTTAACCATGGAAGTTAATGGGGGATATTCAAAAGACTGTTTAAATGAAAAATTGTCTCTGTTGTCCATAGCAACCAATCATAGCACAGCATTGTATTCTGGCATCGATTTCAGCTATAACTCTCGCCAGTTTTCTGGCACAAATTATAGTAAATTTGTTAGCCCTAGATGTCCCTGTCCAATTCCACCCACTTTTTTCAATAGTGGCGAGTGTGCCTGAATGGCTCATTGTAAAGAGTTCTCTGAATTCCAGCTTGGTATTGTAATAGGATGCTTCTGCATTTGGGGTGCTGTCCCGCTGTTCCAGGTAGCAGTTAGAGATTTCAACTCTGTCTGTGTTCTTAGGATGCAATTAAGTTGAATACAATGGTGAAACATGGAGCTAGCAGCTCCGCCATTCTCCACCATTCAGGCTGATGATGTCTGCAGAAGGGAGGCATGATAAGTGCTGAGTTGAAGATGTCACTACAGCCGGAGCCTGTAAGGCAAAGTGAGTATAACTTTTTTTTTTTTAATTTGTATGAAATTTATTGAATAGTCACTAAGGGGGCAAGGCCATAATGTTTGGGCTACTTGAGGGGACACTATATTGTGTGGGCTACTTGAGAGGCTTTAAATTGTGTGGGGGGGGGGCGACTTATGAAACCTTTGAACTGAGCTCACTAATTTGTTAAAATGACCCTGGTAAGAGGCAGCGGCGTCTGTTGTTAGACTCACAGTTTAGGGATAGATCCATGAAAAGTTAGTCAAGGTTAATTATTGTCTATCTGTTTAATCATCTGTTCCCCCATACCATCATTTGTTTCGTCATCTGATTATAATCATAATCCTGTACCAGTCACCCATTGGTGAGTCTTTATTTTCTTACCTTCTTGGTACCTGTATTGCAATATGTGTTTCATATTCCATGTTTATTTGACTTGAGAATAACTGAGTACTGTGAGTCACGTTTAGTACCCAGAAAAGGGAATTGCTGTAGATGAAGTGTAGTTCTGCCATCTTACATCTTACATTGTTATATGTTTAAATCTTTCTTTTTTCAATATAAATGTGGTATCACCATAATTGTACCGACCCACAGAACAAAGGTGACATGTCATTTGGCTGTAAAAAGGAAAGACTGGTAAAATTCAGAATTTTTTTTTTTTTCCAGCATCCCAATACATCGTATCGAATATTAAATTACCATTATGAAGTATAATTTGTCCTGCAAAAATTTAGCCCCACAAATAAAAAAATTATGGCTTTTGGAAGGCGGGGAAAAATAAAAAAATGGCTGTGGTGGGAAGAGAGTCTGTTACCAGAACCCATCATATCAACTCAGCCCTGCAGATAGATAGGTTAGGGTCACCTGAATCAAACAGAGTTTTCCTCTTGTGAATTAGTACCTCTGTTGCCAAGGTATGGCTGTTTTTGGCAATACGTAAATGAGCTCTTTGCACAACAGCGAGTTGTCATTGTTCCAAAGACGTAAGCAGTAATTCCCTCAATGCTCAACAGAGCTCATTTGCACTTTGACAAAAATGGCGATAACTGGGGGCGTGGCTTGGAGCCGACTGAGATGGCCGCGGAGTTGTGAAGCTCTTAGACCTCACACCACTATAGCGGCTCATAGCAACCACTCGGCGCCGGCGATACCCGGATTATACCGCACGGAAGGGTCCTTTGCTCTCCAGGACTGCGAGGATATGGCAAAAAGGGGGGAAGAAAGGCCCCCCGAAGCGGCTTACCGACTTCTTCGCGGCGTCGGCCTCGGCCCAAGATGGCGCCGGCGAATCCTCCATTCACTCGCTGCAGCGGGCGGCGGGCCGCTCCGGCGCGAAGCACAACAGCACCCCAGGTGAGCGGTCACTTCAAGCTACACCACCGCATCTGGAGGCCTCTGGTGCCAGTCCTGGCTCACAGGTCACCCAGATAAGAGCACATGAAGGCCAGCAGCAGGCTTCAAAGAGGGGACTACAACCCCCATCTTCACCTACTCCAGCCCTTGTCAGCCAACCGGAGGTTCCTCCTGTAGAAGCATCCTCCCAAGCAGGTAGCACTACTCCCACACGCAGCCCTGTAAAGCAAAAGATGAGATGGGATACCACGTTTTGTTTTGAATCTCGCCTGGCTGCAGAAGATCCCCAATTAGGTGACTCGGATGTGCTCCAGGCTATCCCTGCAGGTACCCAATCGGCTTCTGAGTCCTTCTTAAAGGATGTAATGCTAGCATTGCACAGATCTATTCAGAAGGATATCACTAAGGCGATTGCGTCTGTATCCTCCACGGTTGATTCTCTTGGCGACAGAATAGACCACGTTGAGAATAAGATGAGTGAATTTGCTGCAGCACACAACACTATAGTGGATGCCCATAATGATCTTGAGGAAGAATTAGAGGCGGTCAAACTTAAACTGGCCGACATGGAGGATAGGATTCAGCGGAATAATGTCAAGTTTCGTGGCATACCAGAGTCAGTCGCTGCCAGGGACCTGACTTCATATTTACAACAATTAATGAAAGCAATCCTGCCACAATGCTCTGACGCGGATCTTATAATAGATAGGGCCCACCGCTTGCCGAAGCCAAAGGGGATGCCTGATCATATTCCCAGAGACACCCTCGCCCGCATACATTTCTACCATATCAAGGATTGTCTCATGCTTGAGTCAAGGAAAAGATCATCTTTGCCTGAGCCGTTTAAAGAAATCCAACATTATGCTGACCTTTCTCAGGCTACTATTGCTGCCAGAAGAGAGCTGGCTCCTGTTACAGCGGTCCTCCGGCAACACAACATTCCCTATAAGTGGGGATTCCCAACTAAAGTCATCATTGTCAGGAATGGAGTGACTTTTACATTTAACTCCTTTGACACCGGGAGAAACCTGCTACACCAGTGGAACCTGCCGCCACCTGCGCCTAATGTTCAGAAATCTTCAAGGGCCGAGTCCCATAAGGTGGATCCTCCGTGGAAATCTACCACCTCCGCCGGGTGAATAGCTCGATATGGACGTATTGTGAGTTACCTGTGGTGTGTTTTGTATCTCCTATTTTATGGCAAACTTCCCCCCAAGTTTGCGCAGTATCTCACTGCTTGGTTGTGTAATACTATTTTCTCTTCTCTTTCTGTTAACCAGTTCTGTGTTGAATAATGCCGTTAACGAATTGTTCTCCTCTAGGCCCAAGAGATGTCATTTTAGCGTTATTCTACTACCCGACCCTTTCTACTACCAGTCTGTATTGCTAATTCTTGAAAGTATTAATGGGTGTTAAATTACTGTCACTTAACACGAGGGAAATAAATAGTCCCTTTAAGCGTTCATTGTTGTGGAAGGAGGCTCTCAGATCTGCAGCAGATGTAGTTTGCATACAAGAGACGCATTTCTGCGACTCTCATCCACCAAAGCTTTCTCATAAATTGTTCCCTCATATCTTTTGTTCCAATGCTGCTAAGAAGGTTGCGGGTGTCCTCATAGCGATCAAACATACAGTGTCATTTCAGTTACTACATGTCAGTTCAGATCCCAAGGGTCGCTATGTAGCTCTCACCTGTCTGCTTGACAACTGCCCCATCACTATTGTAAACGTATATTGTCCTAATGCGTCTCAGATTTCCTTTTTAAATTCAGTAATGAAGAAGTGTAGGAAGCAGGCTCAGGGCCAGGTTCTATTATGCGGTGATTTCAATATTGTGCATGACACTGCTGCTGATTCTACTTATCGTGGCAAGCATCCACCTCAACAATTAGGGCCTTGGCTCCGGCAGACGGAACTTCACGATGTTTGGCGGTGCTTCCACTCCTCTGAGAGGGATTATACATACTACTCTGCTTGTCACCAATCCTACTCCAGAATAGACATGTTCTTGGTCCAGAGTGATATGCTTCTTAGAGTACACAGTTGTGAAATAGGAAATATCACGTGGTCAGACCACGCACCTATTATTCTTAGCATCCACCTAGCTGGCACAATGGCTCCCCCCATGTCGTGGCGAAACAATACCTATGTTATGTCTCTGAAATCGGTAACCGAGAAATTGAACACTGACATTGCTGAATTCTTTAACATTAACTCCCCCTCGGTAGAAGATAAGTTTTGCCTCTGGAATTCACATAAAGCATTTGTTAGGGGTCTCATGATTCAGCATGCCGCGCGCTTTAAGCGCAAGCGATTGCAAATGATGAAGGAGCTACTCACTTCTATTGCAACTCTAGAGCAGAAGCATAAAATTGACCCTAATCCTGCCCTATTGGGTGCTTTGCGGAAGGCCAGGGACGACTTGAGCGCCCACCTACTGGTGAACTTTGAAAAACACTCTAAACGCTTGAACGCTACTTATTACCGGCCGTACAATAAAGCCAGCAAGCTAATGGCACAGAGAGTCAAGGCAGCAAGGATTAAGTCCAAAATTCCATTTCTGGTGTCTAAATCGACCACAGCAAAAATTTTCCACCCTCAACAAATTGCTGATGAATTCAGTAAATATTATCAGGACCTGTATAACTTGAAGGATGACTCGGATACCACGCAGCCTTCAATGATAGATATTAACCGATTCCTATGCTCCTTGCACCTTCCCTCTGTTACCCCTGAACAGCTGCAGTCTCTAAATGTTTCTATTTCCACTCAGGAAGTGGCTAAGGCGATAGATGGCCTGAAACTTAATAAATCTCCAGGTCCAGATGGGTTCTCTGGGGAATACTACAAGCTATTCAAACCAATTATTCTTGCTCACCTTACTGGGGTGTTTAATTTAGCAATGGTGACAGGTAACTTTCCCCGTGAGATACTATCCGCAACGATTGTGACTCTACGTAAGCCAGGCAAAGACCCCTCCCAACCCTCCAACTACCAGCCCATATCACTATTAAATGCGGACGTTAAGTTGTTTGCAAAGGTACTTGCAAACAGACTCCTCGATGTCATGCCCACACTGATAGGAGGGGACCAGGTTGGATTCACTAAGGGGAGACAGGCCCCAGACGGCACGAGGCGTGTGATCGCGCTGGTTGCGACAGCCCGGGCCCGATGGGCACCTTCTCTGCTCCTGTCCCTGGATGCGGAGAAGGCGTTCGATAGAGTACATTGGGGGTACCTTTTTGAGGTCCTCCATAAATTTGGTTTTTCTGGCCCCATAGCTACTGCAATATCAGCACTCTACTCTAACCCTTCTGCACGAGTGCTGGCGAATGGAGTCCTGTCCCGCCCCTTCGCCGTTACTAATGGCACGAGACAGGGGTGCCCTTTGTCCCCCTTGATATTCTCATTGGTGATGGAGCCTCTGGCCGAGAGGATCAGGACGCATCCGGGTCTGTCTGGTATCAGGTTGGATCAGACAGACCACAGAATTAATTTATTCGCGGATGATGTGATTCTGTCTCTTTCCTACTCTAATAGCATGCTCTGTACTGTATCTCAAATCTTGAAAGATTTTGGAGAGTTATCATATTATAAAGTTAACTAATCCAAGTCCCAGATTTTAGGAATTGGTATGTCTCAAAACAATATACACCATATTAAAAACACATCGCCTTATCAATGGTGTTCACACACTATACCCTATCTGGGAATACAGCTTACTCTAAACCCAAAAGATTTAGTTAAGGCCAACTTTCCAGGCCTGCTGGCTACCCTTCAGAAGGAGCTTGATGGGTTAACTAAATTTGAGCATAGTTGGATGGGTAGAATAGTGTTATACAAAATGTTGATCCTTCCCAAGATACTTTACTATTTAAGAGCATTAGTGATACCGATACCCAAGTCCACCATCCTCAGTTTCCAAAAACAAATGATGTCCTTCATATGGAAGGGTGGTAAACCCAGAATAGCACTACATACACTGTTTAAAGCAAGAGACAATGGGGGTATGGGTGTACCAAACTTATATCATTATTATTTAGCCATAGTTTTAGGTCAACTCCAATTTTGGCTTACAACAAATCATGACAAACTGTGGCCAGCTATGGAGGCCCAGATGGTTCGGGCTACCGATTGGGAGGGTTACCTATTAGCGTCAGGACCCAGGAGCGGTTCTTCCATATCTGCTCCACCGGATGTACAGGCTACGATTGGAGCATGGCATGCATTGTGCACTCTGCAGGACGGGGATACTCCTAGGGTAGCGCTGAATCTGCCCATTACGACGCTCCCTCACGAGATACCGCATTTATCCCTAGGCGTGTGGCGTAGATGTAGGGTAAAGTATGTCTCTGACCTGTATAGGGGAGGTGCTATAGCACCCTTCTCCGTATTGAGGGAGACGTATGATCTGCCCGCGAAGGAGGCATATACATATACTAGATTGACTTCCTACTTGTCTGACACTACTCCGGCTCAGCTGCGCTTACCACAACCGGCCGCCGACCTCTTACACCCACAGGCTTCCCCAGCGGCTTATAATACTAAAACCCTGTATCGCACTTTGAATATGGATTCCACCTTTCGCAAGACTAAACACTTGGGCCTTTGGGAAGAGGACATAGGCAGTAGATTTGAGGCCGGCCACTGGCGAGAGGCGATCAGATGGGCTAAGCGATCCAAAGTATGTGCCTCACATTGGGAGCAATATAGCAAACTACTTCTACGATGGTATTACCCTCCCTTACGCATAGCTAAGTTCAACCCATCGTGTTCATCTCGGTGTTGGAGGGGATGCGGGGAGAATGGCTCTTTATTCCATGTGTTCTGGCACTGTCCACTCATTCAGCCCTTTTGGGTTTCTGTGTTTTCCTTGGTTAATAGCCTGTGTGGGGGAGCGGTGGGGTATACACCTGAACTGGCACTCCTTTTGGTGGGCATCCAATGACACCTGGTAGACATAGAACAGTTGTGTGTCAGGTGCTAGGGGCTGCCCGCCTACTTATTGCAAGAAGATGGAAATCTCCCGCATGCCCGACTTTGACAGAGTTGATTTCAGCGGTGTCCTTGAACTATCAATACGAGCGTATTTGTGCATGGAATGAAGGGGGCTTGGACAGAGTCGGGACACACTGGGAGTCGTGGGCAGAAGCATTCCCCCCACCGTACACGCATTGACAGTCTATACGCCGGGGCCTCCCCTGATACTATGGTATTATATTTTACTTTATATCTATAGCCTCTTGGGGCCCCTGGGATGAATCATTTCTGGAACACTTATATGCTATCTAATTAGTAATAGGAAGATTGATACCTGGTAGCTGAGGGGTCTCCCCCCTTTGTTACGGGGTGAGCCACCTACTCTGAGGGTTAAGGGATGTGATCCAACTTTATTCTTCTCTAGGCCTAGACTATGTTTCGTGTTTTATGTTCTTTTGTTTCCTTGCCCTCCATTTTTCACCTTACCCTCCACTTGCCCGTTCCCCACCTCCTCCTTTTCATTATAGGTTTGGAAAAAACTTAATTGCTCCTACCATGCATTATTATCATATGTATCTTATTCATGGATGTACCTCATCTGAGTATATTGTAATGTATTGTGATTATGTTGTATGTGAGGCCATGATTGTGCTCTTGTTCCTTGATGTGTTTATTACTTGTACTGTATTTCTGTTAAAAATTTCAATAAAAAACTACTGAAAGTAAAAATGGCGATAACTCTGCAACAGAGGCAGCAATTCACAAAGGGGAAACACTATTTAATTAAGGTGAACCTAACCTATCTATCTGTCGGCCTGAGTTGATACGCTTTGTTCTGGTGACAGACTCCCTTTAAAAATGACAGTAAAGTAAGTTAAGAAATGGAAAAAAGGATAAACTTACAATTTGCAGTTGTAGATTTCATGAAAAATTATGCAAAATGAATAAATATTTTTGGTTCTTGTGATTTGTGGACATACAGATATGCATGAATAATGATGTGCGTTATCTGGCTTGCTCCCAGTCAATGTTTTCCCAGAATTTCAGTTCATTAGCTTGTTGTTACAAGTAACAAAGATGAAGACAAGGGTTAAGATTCTACCAACTGGAGAAAAATTCTATCCAAAAGTTCACTGTTGTACATGGACCTTTCAGTGACCATTGTTTTCATATGTGATGCTAAGTAAGGATACAACCATGGTGACTCATATAGAAAGAATGGCCATCCTAGACAATAATGTATGTTCTTGAGTTCTTTATCTATTCTCATGACAACAAGTTTCATATCTACCAAGCCAATTGAAGAAGAAATTTCCACTCACACAGCCATTCCTTACAAGTCACACAGTCATCCACATTCCTCCTTTAATTGAAAAATTCAACACATCATTTTAGGATGCTTACACACTACTGGAGCTGGGGTCAAGATGCACATGTTTCTCTTTTCAAAGTCGAGAAGTTTCTTCGACTAGTCATGTAGTTCACTCATTTACAAGCAAAAATGCAGTGTAGATAGGATTGCTACCAACAGGGTCAGAAAATTTTCATAGTAAAAAGTTCCAGTATGGTGGCAATGAGGTCCTCTTTTCAGGCCAATTACTCAACCCTTCAGAGATATAATGATACCCAATTTTTGCCCTTAATAAAAAGACCAATGCAGTGAAAATGGTTCTCTAGGGGTATGTATTCTCAAAGAAGAGGCAAGTATATATGGAAGACAGGAGAATCTGATCTAGATGGGAATGGTGTTCTCGGAGAGGTTTCACTGTACATTATAGGCAACTCAATATACTTTACTTAATAACTGTAGTTTACTTCTCTCCAGTTTTCCCTGATCTGATGGGTGGAGACTAGCTGCTGAGATATCTGCCATAGGCACCCCACAGGAGAATATGCTCCGTAATTCACTCAGAAGCTGCAGCAGGATCATATAGGACCATACAGAGAAGTACTGACCTATATTGATATGAACAGCAGTCTCTGCCTGTGTCTTTTTCCTCTCTCACTAGGTTCCTCTCTAATCTTCATTAATGTTTTTTCTTTAGCTGCAATTTTACACCTTTGTGAGCTTCAGCTCCGTCTTGTTCTAGCAACACAGATTAAAAGGAACCTTTCACCACTTCCACCAACTCCATTTCTATGCATCTTTTAATAGGCGTTGCTCCACTGATTCCAGCACAATTGGATTTTTTTCCCTCAGCCCCCATCATTCCTAAGCAATTGTTTCCATTAAATTCAACAAATTAGTAGGCACAGGCGGCACATACAGTGCTGGCCAAAAGTATTGGCACCCCTGCAATTCTGTCAGATAATACTCAATTTCTTCCAGAAAATGATTGCAATCACAAATGCTTTGGTAATAATATCTTCATTTAATTTGTCTTCAATGGAAAACCACAAAAAGAATTGTCAAAAAGCCAAATTGGATATAATTCCACACCAAACATAAAAAAGGGGGTGGACAAAAGTATTGGCACCCTTTGAAAAATCATGTGATGCTTCTCTAATTTGTGTAATTAACAGCACCTGTTACTTACCTGTGGCACATAACAGGTGGTGGCAATAACTAAATCACACTTGCAGCCAGTTGAAATGGATTAAAGTTGACTCAACCTCTGTCCTGTGTCCTTGTGTGTACCACATTGAGCATGGAGAAAAGAAAGAAGACCAAAGAACTGTCTGAGGACTTGAGAAGCAAAATTGTGAGGAAGCATGAGCAATCTCAAGGCTACAAGTCCATCTCCAAAGACCTGAATGTTCCTGTGTCTACCGTGCGCAGTGTCATCAAGAAGTTTAAAGCCCATGGCACTGTGGCTAACCTCCCTAGATGTGGACGGAAAAGAAAAATTGACGAGAGACTTCAACGAAAGATTGTGCGGATGGTGGCTAAAGAACCTCGACTACCATCCAAACAAGTTCTAGCCGCCCTGCAGTCCGAGGGTACAACAGTGTCAACCCGTACTATCCGTCGGCATCTGAATGAAAAGGGACTCTATGGTAGGATACCCAGGAAGACCCCACTTCTGACCCAGAGACATAAAAAAGCCAGGCTGGAGTTTGCCAAAACTTACCTGAGAAAGCCAAAAACTTTTTGGAAGAATGTTCTCTGGTCAGATGAGACAAAAGTAGAGCTTTTTGGGAAAAGGCATCAACATAGAGTTTACAGGGAAAAAAAAAGAGGCCTTCAAAGAAAAGAACACGGTCCCTACAGTCAAACATGGTGGAGGTTTCCTGATGTTTTGGGGTTGTTTTGCTGCCTCTGGCACTGGACTGCTTGACCGTGTGCATGGCATTATGAAGTCTGAAGACTATCAACAAATTTTGCAGCATAATGTAGGGCCCAGTGTGAGAAAGCTGGGTCTCCCTCAGAGGTCATGGGTCTTCCAGCAGGACAATGACCCAAAACACACTTCAAAAAGCACTAGAAAATGGTTTGAGAGAAAGCACTGGAGACTTCTAAAGTGGCCAGCAATGAGTCCAGACCTGAATCCCATAGAACACCTGTGGAGAGATCTCAAAATGGCAGTTTGGAGAAGGCACCCTTCACATCTCAGGGACCTGGAGAAATTTGCCAAAGAAGAATGGTCTAAAATTCCAGCAGAGCATTGTAAGAAACTCATTGATGGTTACCGGAAGCGGTTGTTCGCAGTTATTTTGTCTAAAGGTTGTGCTACCAAGTATTAGGCTGAGGGTGCCAATACTTTTGTCCGGCCCATTTTTGGAGTTTTGTGTAAAATGATCAATGATTGGACTTTTTTTTTCATTCTCTTTCGTTTTTTCATTGCAAGCAAAATAAATGAAAATATTATTACCAAAGCATTTGTGATTGCAATCATTTTCTGGGAGAAATTGAGTATTATCTGACAGAATTGCACGGGTGCCAATACTTTTGCCAGCACTGTAGATAACACTCATGAACTGTCTATGCTATTTTACCATGGACCCAGCACCACGGCTGCATCTGCCATGAGACAAGGTTAGTATCTTGCCGTAGGTGGCAGATTGCTGAGTCCCTGAGGGGGCAGCAATGACAGTATCTATAGGGCTCTTCACTGTTTGCTAATTTGCCTTCCAGTATTTACAAATGACAACATTATGTATTTTCATAGCATGATAAATGTGTGAAAAATAAGGATAAAATCATTTTATGAGACGCTTACAGAAATACAGTGGGGAAAAAAAGTATTTAGTCAGCCACCAATTGTGCAAGTTCTCCCACTTAAAAAGATGAGGCCGGTCTGTAATTGTCATCATAGGTAGACCTCAACTATGAGAGACAAAATGAGAAAACAAATCCAGAAAATCACATTGTCTGATTTTTAAAGAATTTATTTGCAAATTATGGTGGAAAATAAGTATTTGGTCAATAACAAAAGTTAATCTCAATACTTTGTTATATATCCTTTGTTGGCAATGACAGAGGTCAAACGTTTTCTGTAAGTCTTCACAAGGTTGGCACACACTGTTGCTGGTATGTTGGCCCATTCCTCCATGCAGATCTCCTCTATAGCAGGGATGTTTTGGGGCTGTCGCTGGGCAACACGGACTTTCAACTCCCTCCAAAGGTTTTCTATGGGGTTGAGATATGGAGACTGGCTAGGCCTCTCCAGGACCTTAAAATGCTTCTTACAAAGCCGCTCCTTCGTTGCCCTGGCGGCGTGCTTGGGATCATTGTCATGCTGAAAGACCCAGCCATGTTTCATCTTCAGTGCTCTTGCTGATGGAAGGAGGTTTGCACTCAAAATCTCACGATACATGGCCCCATTCATTCTTTCATGTACACGGATCAGTCATCCTGGTCCCTTTGCAGAGAAACAGCCCCAAAGCATGATGTTGCCACCCCCATGCTTCACAGTAGGTATGGTGTTCTTTGGATGCAATTCAGCATTCACTCTCCTCCAAACACGACGAGTTGTGTTTCTACCAAACAGTTCTACTTTGGTTTCATCTGACCATATGACATTCTTCCAATACTCTTCTGGAACATCCAAATGCTCTCTAGCAAACTTCAGACAGGCCCGGGTATGTACTGGTTTAAGAAGGGGGACACGTCTGGCACTGCAGGATCTGAGTCCCTGGCGGCGTAGTGTGTTACTGACAGTAGCCTTTGTTACGTTAGTCCCAGCTTTCTCCAGGTCATTCACTAGGTCCCCCCTGTGGTTCTGGAATTTTTCTCACCATTCTTGTGATCATTGTGACCCCACGGGGTGAGATCTTGCGTGGAGCCCCTGATGGAGGGAGATTATCAGTGGTCTTGTATGTCTTCCACTTTCTAATTATTGCTCCCACAGTTGATTTCTGATTTCTTCTCACCAAGCTGCTTGCCTATTGCAGATTCAGTCTTCCCAGCCTGGTGCAGGTCTATAATTTTGTTTCTGGTGTCCTTCCACAGCTCTTTGGTCTTCACCATAGTGGAGTTTGGAGTGTGACTGTTTGAGGTTGTGGACAGGTGTCTTTTATACTGATAACAATGTCAAACAGGAGCCATTACTACAGGTAATGAGTGGGGGACAGAGGAGCCTCTTAAAGAAGAAGTTACAGGTCTGTGAGAGCCAGAAATCTTGCTTGTTTGTAGGTGACCAAATACTTATTTTTCACCATAATTTGCAAACAAATTCTTAAAAAATCAGACAATGTGATTTTCTAGATATGTTTTCTTATTTTGTCTCTCATAGTTGAGGTCTACCTATGATGTCAATTACAGGCCGGCCTCATCTTTTTAAGTGGGAGAACTTGCACAATTGGTGGCTGGCTAAATACTTTTTTCCCCACTGTATATGGATAAATTGAGAGATTATTGTCCATTAAACCCTTGTAAATTCTTTATTCACACATATTGTTATGTAGGTGTAAATATAAAATGACTGTGTCAAAACATTTACAACTCACCTGGTAGGTTCCTGGGGACAAGACTTGCTGCAATATAAGAAGGCCTTAGGCTACATGCAGGCAAATGAGCTAGGCAGAGTACAATGAGCGAAGGCCCACGGGAAGTGATTAAACATAATAAATAGTGTTACTCACCTCTCCTGTGCTCAGGGGCTGGTGTCCTCACCTCAAGTCTCAGAGATGTCATGAATAACGTCAGAGACTGATAAGGCCCAATCACAGGTCTCAGCAGTCTCTGTAGCCTTTCCTGAAGAGGCCTGAAGACCAGTGCCAGAGCCCAGGAGAGGTGAAAAACCCTGTTTGCTATACTTAATCACCTTCCCTGGTTCTCCACTTTTTATACTCTGGGGTCTGAAGAGACCCCAGAGTGTAATAATAGTTCGTTAATGGCGAACCGCAAAAATTCGTAATGAAAACCATGGGGCCACTATGCAACCATATACTGTGTGGAGGGACCACTATGGGATATTATATTGTGTGTAGGGGCTACTGTGAGACATACTGTATGGAGGGGGCCACTATGCGACATTATACTATACGGAGGCCACGGTGGACATTATACTATGTGCTTTATGGGACATTATTCTTAAAGGGGTTTTCCAGCAATTTGAGAAACTGTAGAGGGGCCCAGTCAGGTGTGACATAAAACAAAACAAAAAAAACATACTGACTTGTCCCTGGCGCTCTGAAGTCTGCCGCCGTAGCCCGTTCAGTCGCACAACATGCCACGTTCCCCAGAAGTCCTGTGTCACTCGTGACTGCAGAGGCCAATCAGCAGCCTCAGCAGTTTCTGGAGAGGGAACAGTGATGTCACTCACATCTGTCACTGGTTCCTCTCCAGCGACTGCTGAGGCAGCTGATTGGTCACAGGGCTTCCGGGAACCAAGGTATGTCACGCAACCGAATGGGCTAGAGTGGCAGAAACTGGAGTGCCAAGGACAGGCATTTTTTTGTTTACTTTACACCTGCCCAGGGCTCCTCTGGAGTTTGTCCAATTCCTGAACAATCCCTTTGAGCACTGAGGCTGGGTGTAGGTCCACGACTTTTTTCAATCACTGTGCATGCACCGGGAGCTCAGTGCGGTATCTCATTCCGGTTTTCTGTGCTGAGTGGGGCACATGCGCTTTGGTATTTTAACCTAATTTTCCTAATTTTCTAACTTTGTGAAGGTGGGGGACGTCATTTAAATTTTCGCCTCAGGCAGCACAAAAGCCAGAATGGGCCCTGCTCAGCACCTTTGTCTGAGTGTAGCCTAAGGCCTTATTATATTGCAACAGTTCACTTCTTATCTCCAGGAACCTACCAGGCGTGTTGTAAAACTTTGGACATAGTAATTTTATATTTACACCTACATATATTTGCAAGGGCCTAATGGAAATCAATCTCTCAATTTTCCATATATTTCTGTAGGCGTCTCATACCATCCTAATGTTTCACTCTTTTATCATGCTATGAAAATACATAATGTTGTCATTTGGAAATACTGGAAGGTTTGATAAAGACAAATCAGCAAACAGTGAATAGAGAGAAACTACTGACGTGACTGCAAACAAGACAAGACCGCACAAGATTCACCAGTTATCAACATTTGACCTTGGAGAAATTGTTGCGAGAGAATATAATGAACAACACTCTGCTTATACAGCAAGGAGGTGTAAGAAGCAATGGTGCTCAGTGTTATGGCTGACAAGTAATATTTGTGGCACTTTACAGTGAATATACTATAAGTATAATAAGAGCGCAACTATCTAAGAAAAATCTGCGCTTATGCTGTTTGCGATTGATGTAGCTACAATAGGACAGACGTGCCGATTGATACATTGGGGGGCAGATTCATGAAATTGTCTAAAACCTTTACCAATAATGGGGTAAAATGTTTACTTTTTCTTCTTTTTTTTTTCTTTTTTTTTATTGCGTACTCTCCAGTGTTGAAAAAAAGGGTGCAGAGGAGAGTTAAAATCCACCCATGTATACACACACATATATGTATATATATATATATATATATATATATATATATATATATCTACAGTGGGGAAAAAAAGTATTTAGTCAGCCACCAATTGTGCAAGTTCTCCCACTTAAAAAGATGAGGCTGGCCTGTAATTGTCATCATAGGTAGACCTCAACTATGAGAGACAAAATGAGAAAACAAATCCAGAATATCACATTGTCTGATTTTTTAAAGAATTTGTTTGCAAATTATGGTGGAAAATAAGTATTTGGTCACCTACAAACAAGCAAGATTTCTGGCTCTCACAGACCTGTAACTTCTTCTTTAAGAGGCTCATCTGTCCTCCACTCATTTCCTGTAGTAATGGCTCCTGTTTGACATTGTTATCAGTATAAAAGACACCTGTCCACAACCTCAAACAGTCACACTCCAAACTCCACTATGGTGAAGACCAAAGAGCTGTGGAAGGACACCAGAAACAAAATTATAGACCTGCACCAGGCTGGGAAGACTGAATCTGCAATAGGCAAGCAGCTTGGTGTGAAGAAATCAACTGTGGGAGCAATAATTAGAAAATGGAAGACATACAAGACCACTGATAATCTCCCTCGATCAGGGGCTCCACGCAAGATCTCACCCCATGGGGTCAAAATGATCACAAGTATGGTGAGCAAAAATCCCAGAACCACACGGGGGGACCTAGTGAATGACCTGCAGAAAGCTGGGACTAACGTAACAAAGGCTACCGTCAGTAACACACTACGCCGCCAGGGACTCAGATCCTGCTGTGCTAGACGTGTCCCCCTGCTTAAGCCAGTACATATCCGGGCCCGTCTGAAGTTTGCTAGAGAGCATTTGGATGTTCCAGAAGAGTATTGGGAGAATGTCTCTCAGGCCTCTCTCATCTTTTTAAGTGGGAGAACTTGCACAATTGGTGGCTGACTAAATACTTTTTTTTTCCTACTGTATATATATATATATATTTATACCGGTATACAGTATGTACATTAGCACAGAATGGTGAATATAAACTTTAAAGGGGTTTTCTGGGCTAAAATATTTATAGTCTAGTCTTAAGATAGGTCATCATATATGAGATCAGCATTGGTCTGACACTTGGGATCTCTGCAAATCAACTGTGTGAAGAGGTAATGATACTTGCAAGTGTTCGGCCTCTTCCCTGTGCCAGTGACATCACATTCATTGGTCACATGCTGATTCAAGTGAATGGAGTTGAGCTGCAATACCAAGTGCAGCCACTATATAATATAAGGCGCTGTGCTTGGTATTAAATGAATAGGCCACAGCACTCACCCAAATCAACCAGCTGATCTATGGTGGTCCTGGATAGGTCAATTGTTTTTTTTTTTTTATAAATTCTTTATTTTAGATATTATATAGAAAAAACAAACAAACAATGATGGCGTGAGCCAAACAAGCGCTTGACCTCAAGGAACGAGGCATACATCAGCTTCAATACATAGTAACATGGTAACATGAAATAGATGTATTAGCACATCAACTGTTGCTAATCAAGGCAGTTATCAGGGGGACGAAAGGAACAAAGAGGGGGGGGGAGAAGGAGGGAGAGAAAGAAAGACAGGGAGAGAACAAATGTGGGAACATCAAGTTAACACACAAATGACGGACATGCGAGGACCCCGACCTCACCATGTCGGCAGCGTAAACCCTACATCAAGGTCTACCCGTCAGGTCTCTATAGGCCTGGGATCCCTGAAAGAGAATCCACGGCGTCCAGGCCGCCATGAAGGATTCCCTCTTATCGCGAAGGAATACCGTGAGATCCTCCATGTACTGGATGTCCTCCACTTTACGAATCCAGTGCAGGAGAGAAGGGGAATTAGACGATTTCCATAGCGCTGGGATACACGCCCTAGCTGCATTGACCATATGTCGTAGGGAGGATTTGCGATAGGTACACAAGGGGTAATCCGAGAGGTGTAGCAGAGAGAAGGCTAGCGTGTAAGGAATGGAAGTTTGGAATATCCGACCTAGCACCCTGTGTGCTCCCTCCCAAAAGTCTCTCAATATCGAGCATTCCCAGAAGATATGTAAAAGCGTCCCCTCCTCCGAGCAACAGCGCCAACACACAGGAGAGGAGGACGGGAAGAGTCTGTGTAGCTTAGACGGAACATGGTACCATCTAGTCAGGATTTTATATCCCGCCTCTTGATAACTGCTAGCCATTGAACTCTTGCGGGTAAACTCAAAAATTCCGGAGCACTGTTGGTCAGAGAAGGTCATGGCCAGATCGGCCTCCCATCTGGTTAAGTAGGAGGGTCTGTGGCCCGGAGGAGGGGACACCAGGAGCAGAAATCAGAAAGTGAGTGTCTTAGCAGGGCCCTTCCCATGCAGGACTCCTCGAACTTCGTGAGCTGCCTGTCATACCCCGGGGAGTAACAACTATGGAACATGTCGGGGAATCTTGGGGAGGAAAAGGTAGGGACCGCCCCCTCCCGAAAGTGTGTCTCCTGGATAAAGGCCACCTGGGCCCTCTTACCCCATAAAAGGCGGAGAAGGGATGATCTCTTCTCGGGAGTGTTGAGACCATTAGCGTTGTTGGAGGAAAACACCAAAGAGTCCATGGCGAGGGCCGGGGTCCTGCAAAGGGAGAAAACAAAAACAAACAAGCAACACACACAGGACTCACAGAGAGGGAGGAGGGAGGGAAAGAGAGAGGAGGAAGAAAAAGAAAAAAAAAAAAAAAAAGGGGGGGGGGGAAGAAAGCGAGGGAACGAGAAAGTGCAAAGGGAGGGATAAGAAACCAAGAAAGACAACAATTAATTCCGCTCAAGGCTAATCCAAGAGCAGTAAACAGAAAACAGTGGGATAACCCACTTAAGCAGGTCTCAGGAGCACACCGCAGTATGCGCCCAGAGAGCTGCTAAGCTAGACTATCGGGGGAAAAGTAAAAACTCAAATCTGGTTGCCACCCTTTCCCCGAGCATGAGAATGGAAAGAGTAATCAATACCTCTCTACTAAAGTGGGAGAGAGAGGGGGGCTAAACTAAAAGGTAATCCCAGCCGATCAGACGGGGGGGGGGTAACCCCCTGCGAGGGTATGCCTTACAGCTAGGTAGGGGGAGCTAAGGTACAAGAAGCTCAACAACTTAAGTAGGGAAGTGGGGAAGAACTTAGAATAAAGGCCTCCAACCGCCCTCCGTTGGATTGAGAACCCTTATGTATCCCCCAGGGGGAAATAAAGCTAGAGACCCGCAAGGTGCCCCCTCTTACACAAAGCATACCAGATGCCCTGCTTGTCATTAACCAGAAAGTGTGCTAAAGGGGAACACCCTAGGAAAATAGATCACATTTCAAGTAGACCTCCGCCCGACACCCTCCCCACGAGGTCCTCTCCGAGTCAGGGCAGATGAAGGCGGGAGCCCTCCCGGAGGCACAGGCGGCAGAGGATAGATCAGCCAGTCAGGGAGAGAGAGATCAGGCATATCCAGAAACTTCGCCAGCAAAGTCTCTTGTTCCGGAGAGTGAAGTGCAAAGGAAGCTCCGTTGCGATATATCTGAACATGGAAAGGGTAACCCCATTTATATGTGGCCCCAGAGTCTAGGATGACTTGTAAGGTTGGTTTAAGGATTCTGCGCATGGCTAGTGTACGTCGGGAAACATCCGGTAGTAGGTGCACTTGGGTGTTCATAAATGGGACCGGGCCACCACCCAAGGCCTCCTGGAGAATATCCTCCTTCTCGCTGAAAAAATGGACTCTACAAAGGACATCCCTAGGCTCCGAGGTGTCCTTACGCCTAGGACCCAGCACCCGATGGACTCTGTCAATGGTGATCTCCGTGTCCAAAGGACAAGACAGGACTGTGTTGAAGATCAAGGTCACGGCAGAATGGAGCTCCGAGGGGGGGTAGGCTTTCAGGGATACCCCTAAGTTTGACATTATTTCGACGACCTCTATTTTCTTGATCATCGACCTGAAGAAGGATGGATCTGTTGAGGTCTCTTTGGGTAAACTGAAAATTTTCTACGGCAGTGAGGCGTTGGTCCAGTGAAGCAGCCTGCTTTTGTTGAGTAGAGAGTTGTGTAGATAGAGTCTTTAGTTCCGTTTTAAACTCAGACATGATTTTCTCTTGCCTTTCCTCCACTCTGCGGACCATAGCTTCCAAGTCCAACTTAGTAAGCATATTGCTGAGAAGGTTCCAGATATCCGATAATTTAGTACGCTTTCGGCGATGGGAGGGTGAAGCTGCATCTCTCCCAGAGAAGTCAGATAGGTCAGTGGAGGCTGGAGAGTGAAGGGCTATCGGGGTGCCCGAGAGGTCAGGTCTCAAACCCTCACGCTGGTCTGAGGCGCCAGGGACGACAGTCTCCGACCGTGGGTCTACTGCATTGTGGGATACTCTGGCTGCTCCTGTTGTCAGCGGAATGCCGCCCGGAGAGGGCCTGGCTATATATGGATCCATTTCCAGAGGAACATCTGGGGTCTCTACAGGATGTAGTTTATTCTGGGAGGTCATAGACTGAGAGGAAAGTGACCCTGATTGTATTATAGAAGGCATGAGAGAGTGAGACAGTGAGCCTGCACCAGATCCAGCTGGGCCAGGTATTTCATTGAGAGAGGGAGACTGCAGGAGCTCAGGAGTTAACTGTTCCTCGGTGGGAGGTGAGGGTTGAAGCGAGGGAACACTGCTGGGGCCGCCATTTTGGGAGCGGGGGGGAGGGGGGACCAGTACCTGCCGGTGAAGCGCTGATTTCCTCTCTGTCGGCGGCTGAGACAGCAGCGGAGGGGATAGCTGCGTGTGAGGCCTCCCCTGGGAGTCTGGAGGGTCTGCTGGGCAAAGAAGAGGCGCCGCTGGTGTTACTGAGGCGCTGGAGGCGCGCGCCGGCGCCATTTTGGCTCCCTCCGCCTGAAGGGAGGAAGGTGAGAGCTAGAAACGCGCGATGTGCGGCTCCGTTAGGGGAGTAGGAAGTCGTCCCCCTGCGTCCAGGGCGTTTAACCATTTCAGGTAAGCCGTTCAGGGGCGATTTTATAGTAGTTTTACCCCCTTAATGATAACTAGAAGCGCTGGGGGTCCGGGAGCTCTGTAGATATGCGGCTTTACGGTGACATGTCTAGGCCGAGTCCCTGGATAGGTCAATTGTTAACCTTACTTTCCAAGTCTCATGGAAGCTCTGGAGGGCTCCCAAAGGAAAAAGGTTGAACTCCTGGACTCTATATGCCAGGCACATCTCAGAGTGGCATGACCAGCACATTTAGTACCAAAGGGGCGTGGCTTTGTCCAAGCACACAGTTGACAGAAAAATGTAGTATGTAGTTAACTCTTGGAAAGCTCCTTTAACATGGATTTCCAGGCAAAAAATCTTTTTTTTTTTTTTTTTAAAAAAAGGTCTGTTAGTGCTATTAATGGGTTAAGCGCACCCAAATACCTTTAGCAGTGTTTTGAGTGATTTCTGTCTTTCTCTGGGAGCTCCTGGCATCCTCTGCATTTTTTTACATGGTTCAGCTTCCTGCTGTCTTAGCTCATGCAATGCATCATGGTAGTTGTAGGCTGACTCACACTGCATCCCATTCACTCCCTCCCCCTCCCTCTTGACACACCCCCTCCCTGTCTCCCTAGCTATCCCGCCCACTACTAGTCCTTTCCAACTAACTAACTCAGACCACTCCCCCCACCCCATCATACTTACCTGTCTTCCTGTCCAGACTTCCTTCTGTGGGGACGGCTCCTCCTCTTCTTTGACGTCTGCTGGCGCATACTCAATAGTCCCGGCATTGTGCTGTAGCCAGCACTCCATCTCTACTACGCAGGCTTGGGAGGCTCCTTTGGCCTCCCACGCCTGCGCAATAGACATGGAGTTCTGGCTACAGCGCAATGCCAGGACCCCAACTCTATTGTGCACGGGCCGGCAGAGGGTCAAAGAAGAGGAGGAGCCGTCCCCACAGAAGGAAGTTTGGACAGCAAGACAGGTAAGTATAATGGGATGGGGGGGGTCAGTATTGGTGACATTCCGTTTACGGAACTCACCAGGGATATGGGCAGATATACAGTACATTTTTGCTAAAGTAAGTAATTTAGAAAGTAGGTGGGGAGAGGGTGTTTAGATTAGTGTAGAAATTGCATTTTACCCCGGACAACCCCTTTAATAAAGTTGTAGCAGATTTAGTAGTGCTTTTGGCGGAGAGCAAGACCTCATCTGTGAGCCAACAATGCAATTCCTTTCATTCTCAAAATTGGTGGGGTCCCAGTGGTCAGACCCCCTTCTATCCTAAATTGATGGCACATCGCAGGGTTATGTTACCCCTTTATAAGAACAGATCAAACATCTATTATTTACCGCTCTTTATTATAAACACAAAACCCATGGAAAAGAACGAGCTGGAAAATGATTTTTAGCTGAAATAATTGAAGACCATTTACTACAATCACAGACTGTATCTTAACTACTAAAATGGAAAATTGCAGATCGATCCATAGATTTACAGGTCATCGCCGGGCTTAATATTTCTTAGTATTTGTTTGCTCTTACTTTAGTTTTACGTGTTTTCAATTCCATCAAGAATAACAATGATAATAAACTTTCCCCTGTTTGGATGCCCTGTGAATACTAATTCATTATCCTTCCAGGGACTTTCTTTCATCCGCTGGAATGAATAAATGATCATGAATTTATGTGCAGGAATGTGGCTATTGTTTATTTTGCTCCTGGACGACTAATACAATTTTGCATTCCAGTGGCGGACGGAAACATGATGGATTTGTACAGATTTATCTGTAACTTTAAATTACCATGGAAACAAATGGCACTTTATTTAGATGCCACATTGTTACCGGTTATGAAAGAATGATTGCAATCATGACAAAACCGTTCTTACGAGATGTATAACTGCCCCTATGCTGTCTGCAAACAAATGATAGTCCCTGAGCCTGTACTAGGCAGCCACGGCAGAAGAAGCTAGCCCTCCCTCCGTTTCCTTAAGGTGCTACTGTGATGAATCTGTGCGTCTAATCTGGAATTCATCTAAAGTTATGAAATGGGCTGCGGTCTCATAGCGCTATCTGTTTTATGCATCCTTCACCGGTCATGTGTCTTCTTCCAGCGTTCCCATATAGACAGGACAGGAGGCAAGATCTGTAATCCAAGAAGCATATTGCTGGCTGTGTTAGCAAAATAGCAAATTGTGGTGTAAACACCTATAGAGATATAGACATAGAGAGTGTGTGCTCACTGACCTGTAGGTCATACAGTAGGGATTGGACCCCAAAAGTACCGTATTGAGGGTCTATTGATAAAATTATGACCATTACAAAAATTAAAGGGTATCGGACATTTCTCTTTTCTTTTTGCTATTGCGTAGGGAGGTGTTTGCTGAACATTTTTGTTATATATTTTATTAACCTATTGTGCTTTCCTTTAGCAGGAAACAAGTTGTAAAGTTCTGCCTAGCAACGTTCTAAGTGTTGTTAGGGTGATCTGTCCCATATTCCACCTATATTACCAGAATATACAGATATAACAATGGCTAAAGGGTGGAGTGCACATCATACAGATATAGCTCTGGTATTATACAAGATTAAAAAAGTACTTCTCGGTACTTCTGAGTCTCAGCATTCTTGTGCTACCAATATTACAGTTAAAACAGAAAACACAGTTAAGCTAGGTTCACACTTGCGGAGTGCTCTCTGTCGTTCGTATCCTCCGTGGGACAACTAAAACAGCGGTTAACCACAGACACCCACGGACCCCATAGACTATAATGTGGTCTGCCGGGTGTCCTCTGTGCAGGGCTTTTCTCTCTGCCGATTTTCAGTGGAATGTGCAACGGAGTTTCTTACGGAGACTCTGACACTGGTGTGAACGAAGCCTAGAAAACACAGTCGATTTATTAATTTAAAAAAAAAAAAAAATCTAAATATTTCTTTTACAAATAAATGGATAGAGAAATATAAATCAAAATATAGAAGTATAGTAATGACATAAAAAACAGGGAACACACAAAAAGATAGCAGAAATACAACCAAGCAGTGTAAAGACAACCATGTGAACGAATAGCATTCAATGAGAATAGAAGGTCAGGTGGGGTCAGGAGCAGAACTGTCCATACAGAGTGATATTTATCAACAGAATCATGTAAGGCCATGCGGTACTCCATGTAATTCCATATGGCTGTATGATATCAGTGAAGGGCCATGACACATTTTGCAGTTGTGAAGATATGAAGAAGCAGCCTGGCACCATTTTTTACTCAGAGTCTTAGGGGGCACATTGAGGAGGTAGGTCAGGGGGTCCTTGGTGATGGTCACTTCCAATATCACTGTTAGCATGTGCTCAACCACCCCCCCAAAATGGACAAATTAGCAGAAAGAGCCAGAAGATGGGATGCAGAGAATCATCAGGGCTACCACATCGTCAACAGACCCAACAGACATTGGTGACATTTGGAAAGATCTTATGGAGAAGCTCAGGTATATGATGCCACAGAAACAACAATTTATACAGGGCACAAAGGGTGTCTGAATAGTTGTCGAATAGTCGGAGCTCAGTAATAAGCTATATATATCAGAAATTAATCCCTTGAGCCCAGTACCTTCCCACAAAAATGCAAAGGGCGCAGTAGGCAGTATGGAAAATCTGTCCCAGAGATCAGTGAATTGTTCTTTCCTGGTGGTAGGGTCAGCAATGCCCCATATGAGGTGGAGGCCTGCTCCTCATATGCCTGGTGTTCTCAGGCTTGTAAGCTTCTCCCTTTTTTCTCCAAATGTAACAATGGTCATTATGGCCAAGCCTGAGAATACCATCCCAATTGTGAAACACGGGGGCGGCAACATCATGTTGTGGGGTTTTTTTGCTGCAAGAGGGACTGGTGCACTTCACGAAATAGATGGCATCATGAGGAAAGAACATTATGTGGCAATACTGAAGCAACATCTCAAGACATCAGCCAGGAAGTTAAAACTTGGGCGCAAATGCGTCTTCCAAATGGACAATGACCCGAAGCATACTAACAAACTGGTTACAAAGTGGCTTAAGGATAACAAAGTCAATGTTTTTGGAGTGGCCATCACAAAGCCCTGATCTCAGTCTTATTGAAAATTTATGGGCAAAGCTGAAAAGGCAGGTGCGAGCGAGGCGGCCTACAAACATGGCTCAGTACACCAGTCAGGAGCAATGGGCCCAAATTCCTATCAACTATTGTGAGAAGCTTCTGGAAGGATATCCAAAACGTTTGACCCAAGTCATACAGTTTAAGGGCAATGGTACCAAATACTAATGAAATGTATGTAAACTTTTGACTTTGCAGAAAGTAATAAAAAAAATTCTCTCATTATTCTGGCATTTGGCAAATATAAATAATTTTGGTAATCCTAATTGACCTAAAACGAGAAAGTTTTATTCTGATTTCATGTCAGATAGTGAGAAAAACATGCATGTGTGTCTTTTTATATAGTGTATGTAAACTTCTGATTTCAACTGTATCTGTAGTCATTGCCAGATATTGGAGAAGAGAGATTAGATAGTGCTTTGTGTTTTGTCCGACTACCTCGCTTCCATGGTCCGGACTATATACTACCTCAAAGTACCTCAAAGGCTATCGCTGGTCATACTGTTCAGATAGCTGTCAGCTGCTGCTATGAGTTGATGCCCAATTATGAAGAGGAGTGCCATGTTCTAGACTACTGGGAGATTCTTGACTGACCCATGATGACTGAAAAATGTAGAATATCAGATGTGCATTACTGTGGAAGAGTGTGCAGTGGGTCCAGACCAGTTACTAACAGCACACTGCTGCCCAGTGGAGGTGACCAAGAAGGGGTTGTGTGACCAGCATAATGCTTATCTGCTGTGATAGAGACTGTCCCAAACTGAGATGGTGTTGCAGTACTGTGTCGCAAGTGTTAGTAGAGTGTTGCAGATGTCAGCCAAGTGTCACAAGTGTCAGCTAAGTGTCGGATGTACAAGCCAACCTGATGCCTTTCATAACATTGTTCTGAAACCACCAAGCTAGTTGCCTCATTTGACAATTTTGTAGCCAGGTTTGCTTCTTACTTGTGAGTAAAGCTCTAGAGTTCCTCACTTACATCTGTGTCCACCTTAGTCCTGAATGTGGTACCACTCCAAAACGAAGGGGCCACAAGATCTTATATATTTAAAGGAGCACATCACACCATCCAATCCAATATTTTTATTTGTTATTTTTCTATTTCTGAATTACTTTTTCACATTGTAATTTGCCATAAAACTGTTATATAATACAGTAACAAGGCTGCTCATGTAACTACAGGATTGAAGGTTTCTATAAATCCTTGTCCGTGTACTTTATTGATTCTAATGTGCTTCATTATCTGGCATACACTATAATAAAGATCACAGATGGACAACATTCTGGTGTTTATACACTGGCCTGTGGACAAAGTCACAATGTCATTCAGTACAAGCAGAGACTTATCATGAAGTGCCAGCAACTGATATAGTCATTTACCCCTAAGAGGGACGGCGGCACTGTGATGTTCCTTCCCCAGACGTGATCCTGCATTTAGAAATTACACATTAACTTGTAATAATATGGAGATTACATTGGAAATCTGAGTCATGTCACTTTCTGTTCTGTTTTATTTTCCATTGCAAGTTTTAATGTACATTAAATAGAGAGGACATTTTTTTCAACACTTAGTTACTTAAAGGTCCACACTATAGAAGCAGTAGGTCAAGGGCATCCATTATCTACGGGTCCGCACCACCCCATCAATATCACACATGAATACAGCATGGGCTCTCAATCTGTGGTACAGTACTGTGCAAAAAGACAGGTGTGGAAAATATACTGTAACGTAAAAATGCTTTCAGAAATAGAGGAGTAAATAGTTTATTTTTGTCAATTAACAAAATGAGGCTAGGTTCACACTTGTGCCGGGCTCGTCTACTAAAAGAGCGGTACCCACAGATACCCATGGACCCCATAGACTATAATGGGGTCCACCGGGGGACTGTTGGGTTTCCGCCGTTTTTATATTGAAACCGGTGGAGAGAAAAGTCCTCAGTGCAGTCCTCTGTACTCTTGCAAACAGTTTTTAAAGGAACTCAGCAGGGAGATTGTTCCCGCCATCTTGGAGAACTAAGCACAGATCTTCTGTGATGTAGGCTTGCTCCAATCCTTCTGTCTCTTCATGTCATCCCAGACAGACTGGATGATGTTGAGTGCACTAGAAAGACTGGGTACCCCAGCCCAGAGAGATGATGGACAGCCCGCGCTCTTTCACATGAATTACCCAGTCACAATGGGTCATTTGTACAATCTTTCTTTATTGTATACAGGGCACTACGCATTTCAGAGTGATACATACAAGCTATCAGATTGGTAATTATTGCACTTGATAAAGGAGAGTATAGCTCAAATATGTATGTGATTTAGAACACCAAATATGTACAGTATGTGATTTAGATTTCTCTTTTGTTCAGAGACAAAAATAAACTATTAACACATTTATTAGTAAAAGCATTCTTACTTTGCAGGATTTTTCCCAGGTTCTCATACTTGCCTAAAACTTTTGCACTGTACTGTACATGAACTTTAGGGGGTACATGTGAAGATCTCTAGAGGGTACTTGCACCTTCCTGATGCTACACTTTGTACAGGCAGCACATTGTATACTCATAAACTGGCATACAGATGAATGTTCGTGAGACCAGATCATAATATGTGTATTGAATGTGGATATAGTGAGCTTAAAGATATATTTTTTTTTTTCTACGTGAATAATATGTGTATGACGGGGTACCCCAAAAGAAGGGTCAGTTATGTTGAAACTGAACATGCTCTTATATTTCAGGGCGATAAGTCACAGCCAGAGACGCCTTATTCCTCTCTATTTTTTGAGAACACATGCACACCGAGTGCACGTGTCTATAAGTAGTTGGGAAGAATAGTTGTGGGTAAGTATCAGCAAATTGTTACAAGTTTCAGAACATTATATAAGCATGGTCAGCCTTTGAGAACAATGCTTATACACCTTAAGAAATTTTACCTTCATTACTGAACTAGATTTTTTGCAGCTTTTGCAACTTTTATGAAGATTGATGTGTGTTACGGTCTTCAGTAAAGAACTGAGAGTTATTAGCAAGTTACCAAGACTCCTGACTACTTTAGGCTGAGGCAAAGCATTGAAGAAAAGCTGCATTTTTTTGTTGAAGACTTTGCTGCATTTTTTTGAGCTAAAGTCAAGAGTGTCTCCAAAACAAATGGTAAAGAGAAAGAAAGCTCTTATACTTTTCCCATCAGCTAAATCTTGGCTTTGCCTCAAAAAACGCAGCAAAATCTGCAACAAAAATGCCACAATTTGTGGCTTCAGTCTCAAACGGGTTTTTGGGAATTTTTCATTGATGACCTATCCTTAGGGTAGGTCATCACTGTAAGATCCGAGGAGGCCTTACACAATGGACCCCCTGTATCAGGTGTTTGAAGCAGCAGTGGTACTGCCGAGCGCCACTTCTGATTCACAGGACATGTGAAGGTCAAATGAATGGTTTTTTGATAGGTCATGAATTATTAATTGGAAAACCCCCTTTTAATCCCGCACCAGACCATCAAGTGCACCCATCCCTATCAGCCAGAAGACTTCTTCCCCATGGGAAACCACTAACAATAATATCCACATTACAAATCCCCCTCATCATACCAGCAGTAAGGAGTGTTGGAGATTTGATATGTAACATTAACACACCTACAAAGCAGTGAGGACATGATTTCACCACAGCAAGCTACAATGGGTGCAGATGTAGCACCTGGAACAAAGGCATGTCTACCACAATGGTGCATAGCAGACTTGTCAACTCACCAGGGATTCCCAGGAGTCTCCTGATTCTCAGGAGAGAAGTTGTATTGTATGTATGCAACACTTAGCATGGAGAACAGAAAGAGGAGAAGAGAACTGTCTGAGAACTTTAGAACCAAAATTATGGAAAAATATAAACAATCTCAAGGTTACAAGTCCATCTCCAGAGATCTTAATGTTCCTTTGTCCACGGTGCACAACATAATCAAGAATTTTACAACCCATGCACTGCAGCTAATCTTCCTGTATGTGGACGGAAGAGAAAAATTGATGATAGAAATTCAGGCTGTCCTGCAGGCTCAGGGTGCATCAGTGCCAGCGCCAACTATCCGTCCACATTTGAATGAAATGAAACGCTATGGCAGGAGATCCAGGAGGACCCCACTGCTGACATTGAGACATAAAAAGCTAGACTGCAGTTTACAGCCAAAATGTACATGAGTACCTTTCTGGTAAAGCACATCATTCTACTGTTTACTGAAAATGGAATGAGGCCTACAAAGAAAAGAGCACAGTACCAACAGTCAAATATGGTGGAGGTTCTAATATGTTTGGGGGTTGTTTTGCTGCCTCTGGCAATGGGTATCTTGACTGTGTGCAAGTCATCATGAAATCTGAAGATTACCAAAGGATTTTGGGTCTCAATGTAGAGCCCAGTGTCATAAAGATGGGTTTGCGTCCTAGGTCATGGGTCTTCAAGCGGGACAATGATCCCAAACATACTTCAAAAATCACTCAGAAATGGATTTAAACAAAGGGCTGTAGAGTTCTGAAGTGGCCAGCAATGAGTCCAGATCTAAATCGCATTGACCACCTGTGGAGAGATTTTAAAATTGCTGTTGGGAGAAGAGAAGACAAGCTCCAAATATGAGAGACCTGGAGCAGTTTGCAAAAGAAGAGTGATCCAAAATTTCTGTTGATGGTTATAGGGAGAGATTGATTTCATTTATTTTTTCCAAAGGGTGTGCAACCAAAAATTAAATTGAAGGTGCCAGTAATTTTGTTCGTCCCATTTTTGGAGTTTTGCATAAAAATTATATCATTTTTGGCTTTTTTTTTCTCAGTTTTTTTGTGTTGTTCCAATTCACACAAAGAAAATAAACGTGTATAACAAAGTATATGTAATTTCAATAATTTTCTCAGAGAAATTAATGGTCTGGGAGAACTCCTTTTTAGTGATGGACCAGCACAAACAGTGCCCATGTCGCATGCAAGTTGACCAGAAGCCCAGGAGCTGGGAAATTTGCAAACTATTCCAGAATGTTGGGAGGTCATCATTTTTTGCAGGAGCTTCCTGGACGTTCCAGCAGAGATAGAAAATATGCTTAATGGGGTTTTCCCATCTCCCTCTCTCACCAATTTGCCTGCTCTTTTCACTTCCTGTATTCTTCCACAAGATGGTGTGTGGGCTTTAACTGTTTGATGGACTGGACACTATTAGGTACCTCAGTACATATAGACATTGCTTTAACCATGAGAGATTATTTATTATGATTACTAGAAATTTATAATAATGCAGATCAAATAATATGCACAGGACTGACACGACTTGCAGTAAACTCAATGTTATCTTTGTGTTTAGTTAGACAGATAAAACACACTGTCTGAGCCTTTATCAGCAAAATGCAATTAGCTGACCTGATTGCCTGGAGGGAGATAAAAGCTCTGAGAGCAAGCATGAGCAAGCACCTCCCAACTAGAGAGTGGTGAGTCAAATCATCTGACCTGATATCAGATAACAAGTCCAGTACCTTGACAATGTTGTATAATGATGAATGTTGTATAAAGATGAATAATTTCATATAGCAGGCAAATAAAGCAGCATTGCTAAAGCAATGTATATCAGACAAGTCTTGAATTTGCCTAAGCTAGCAGTACAGATAGGATCCTTGACATGGGAATATCCATGTCACAGAATTGTCAGCTAGTCCAGGATGAAATTAACCATGGAGCTAATCAAATTCTTATAAAAGATTCATGGAAGAACTGGAATGATCCTTTTAATATGCTACAATTAGATGACGTTATCAATGATATATAAATTTTATAAAAAAATATACATTTCATTTATAAAAGATACATTTTAGATACTTCTTGTGTAGGGTTTATAAGTTTTTTAGGTTCCTTCACCTTGACTGCAGAAGAATTGGACATTAACTAGTCCTGGATAGATGGAGGACTGCATTCAGAATAACTTTTTTTCTATGGGACTCCAGTATACTCCAGTCTCATGGCCACCATCAGAAACCACATAGTTAAAAGATGGGGGGACTCTGTACATTATGCCCCATTATGGCTAGAGATGAGCGAATTGAAGCCGCAGAAGTGGAATTCGATCGGAATTTCAGGAAATATTCGATTCGCATCGCATCCGAATTTCCTCACGCTTCGTGGTAACGAATCACATTTAGTTCAAAATGGCTGCTCTACATGTTAGGACATGGGGCAAGGAACTCTGGGAACGCGGGTTCACCCACAATGCCATGCGTGCAGCCAATCAGCAGCCAGCCCTGTGATGTCAAAGCCCTTTAACCCCTTCGTGAGCGCCCCCAGCATGTTTGACCGCTGCATCCAAGGTGTTAAAACCCCTGATCGGTTATGGAGCAGGTTGTTAGCTGTAACTGACAGGTAACACCCTGATCCATAACCAATCGAGGGTTTTAACACCTTGGATGCCGCGGTCAAACATGATCGCGGCATCCAAGGGGTTCCGCCATTTTGCCGCCCACCCTGGCTCTCTGCAGCCAATAAATAGCTGTTTTTGTTATGTGATTCGCCACGATTTAATTCGGATCGAATAGAATCGTATCGCGAAATTCGGCGAATCGAATTTTTTTAATACTTTGCTCATCTCTAATTATCCCACTTGTTAGATAAGCGAGGGGCTCTGGTAAAAATAATGCATTGTACGCATAACTTATAGAAAATTTGCTAATGACATACTATTGTTTCCACTCACTTGCAGCATGGCTTTACCCCCCTTATTCTCCCAGATATAGCTCAGTATATTTGTATATACATTGATTATAAACTCGGAAGATATTACTTTCCAGCTAAATAACAATAGTTCTTTGTTCTATAAAGGAAAAGCAAAAATCGGTATTTTTTTTGTATAACATTTTTACATTTTGTAATCTCTCCTGGCTCTATTCACTGGAAACACTGATAGCGCCGTCCTTTCTTGTGTTGCCATCACCTCCCTGAGATATCTTGCGAGTTGTTAGAAAAGTATTTGTTTTCCTGCCGTATCATTACATCTTATTTGACAGCGCATTTAAGAACGCGGTATTATATTACACATTATGCAGCAACACCATGGGAAGGAATTGATATTCTTAAAGTGCACCTGTCATGCTAATTGTAAACTTGTATTATTTAAAAAGCCCATTCCAAAAAAACATCAATTTACACAATTACAAATTTAGAAATAATTGTCTCCGCGCTTCTTGCTGTAATTTCTTTTAATTTGCTTCTAGCATAATCTCAATTAATAAAGCCGTGTAACAATGAGGCTGTTGACACAATCTGTACGGCAATTAGAGAGTACGTTCAGCCACGATTGATATTAATATCCATGGTATGAGAAACATTGCTAAGTTAAATGGAAAAGGCAGCCAAGAAATAGCTTGGCTAAATATTCGCCTTCATTGTTAAAGTGGCAGTCTGGTTTTTTTTTAAATAAAAATAAAAAAATAAAAAACTCTCTTAAAGGGGATGTCCGACTCAAATAAAAAATTATATCTAAGCTGTAAGTAGTGTAGATAATAAAAAAAAAAAAATTAATTTACAATTTACATTCCCCTCATTCCAGTAGCGACAGCCTGCTCAGCACTGTTGCTGATCTTTCATGATGGCTTCCTTTTCAGATCAGGTCACTGCTGCAGCCAATCACTGACCTCGGCAATGACCTGTACCTAAACAGCATGTGACGGACTGGCCTCAGTAGTGATCAAAAATAATCCAAATATTAAAGGTTAATTAGTGCTGGGCAAAACTATTTGTAATGAGCAGGGTTTGTTACAAATTTTCCCAAAAATTTTTTCAGAAATTTTTGGGGTCTACCTTCCAGGAATCCAGTCAAATGACAGTCAGCCATTTTAAATTTGTACTTCAATGCGTAGTGATGTGGACGCCACTACACGGGACTCAATCACTGCTGCAAACCTGCAGCATGTAGCCTTAGCCTTATATAGTTTTTATGTTTTACATCTTCTAAAAAAAAAAAATTCTTCAAAACCAATTTTGTCATCAACATATTCTGACACCTTTAACTTTTTAAGAGTCCGTGGAACTGTGTAACATCTTGCACATGACCATATGGAGTGTACAGGCCAGTGAAAATGGAACTTACAGTACACAGATTGGCATCTACATGCCATCCATCTTTTTCACTGACCCATATGCTTGAATGGATGGACCAAGTCACAAAAATGAACAGGAATAGGAACTGCTCCATATTTTGCGGCACATTTGTATGGCCCCCAAAGTATGGGGTCACAGAAATGAATAGGCCCGTATGCTATTGGTTTTTTTTGCAGGATGAGCTGCTGCTTATATTGTTACCATTTGGGGTACCATTGGGATATGTATGTTTTTTTAGGTGGAGAAGCAACTAAAAATGTTCACCATGTGTGATAAAGAATTTTATACTTTATTAGTTTGGACATTTTCAGACTCAGTGAGTCATACCTATGTCAAATTTGTTTATTATTTTATAGTAAAACAGGGAAAGTGGAATGAATTAAACTTTTATTATTTGTGTTTTTTTATATTTTAAGAACCTTTTTTTTTAAAAAAACAAAAACAAAACTTTTTTACTTTATTTTTATTCCATTTTGAGGAACGTGAATATGTCATTGTTTGATCGATTGTACAATACACTCTAATACTTCTGCTATTACATCTGTTTGGCATCACCGGAGGATGCGATCAGAGTGTATAGAGAACTATTGAGACCCCAGGGTATAGGGTGCAGAAAAAATTAAACACTTACTTACCTTCACTCACCTCTCTTAGGGTCTCTTGCAGCATCCTGTGCTCTATTCTGGGAGTCTTCTGGCTTTTTCTTGCCTCCTTGTTGACATCAGCAGCCCCAGATCACCACTGAGGCTTGTGATTGGGTCTTGCCCTTGAACCGCCCTACATGAGAATTGATGCCCAATCACACGCCTCAGCAGTGACCCTGGGCTGCTGATGTCACCTAGGAGGCTGGAAAACGCCGGACAAGAGTAGAGGAAGGCACAAGGCCTCCGATTATAATACTTTGTGGTCTGAAGAGACCACAGACTATAATAATGGCACTTCTGGTTCTGACTGAACAAGCTGAGCAAAGCCAAAAAGGAAACTTGTGGGTGAACCCTTTAAACAAATCTCGCGAGGTTCACCCGTATCTAGTCAGGTATCTGCAGTTTAATAAATTTACATTTAAAGCATCAGTTTCCTTTAAAATCAATGTAAAGGGCTTTCTGTCTTCTATGTATATTGTCTTTACATCCAATACCAAGCAGCACAGATTCAGATAACTAAACTAAAACCAAATCAATACACGATGAATCATGAATATTTGTCTTTTAAGTATTATGTGCTTAAGTATACAAAGGTTTAAGATTGAAAAGATTTGGCTCTCCAAGTTTTTATAATGCCTTCGAAACTAATCTTCATTTTATGTTTTGCACTCGGGTTGTCACGCTTCATTTGGACTGTACATAGATTAATTTTCAGCTAAACTCGCCTGTAAGATTAGTTGACTTTATATCTCTTTTATTTCTTCATTAATGTTTAAGACATCATGAAAGGTCACCAAAATTATTTTGAAATTGAAAAATAAAATGCTTGGCTTGCTTCAATGGTTTCATCAATCATGTATTCACAAATTTACCTGAAAATAACAAAGGTGCCACCTGCCCAGAATGTGTTGGATTTGGATCATATACAGAGTTTACAGAGCATTAAACAAACAGAACACAACTAATACCCCGGCAAACAACACCTAAAATACATGCAACCTATAAAACGTTACCACTGTCGCGCTAGTCTCACCCTAGTACAGCATATCTTAAAACTTGCAAATCATGATAGAATTAGGGGTATTCCAGCAGATAAAGTTTATCACTTATCTAATGGATATGTTGGGGTCATACTTAGTTACCAATAGTTTTGTATGCTGCACTTGCTCTATTACTTCACCTGCTCATTTAGTGCTCCGTACAACTCTTCCTTACCAAAGACTTGCCATTGGAAGGGATCTGGGTCTTGACTTTATGCTCATGACCATACTTGTAAGTATGGACTCATTCATTTCTATGGACCCATATATGTATAGTTTATGGAGCAGTGTGTCCAGGCCGTAGTGAAGAGCCGCGAAATATGGAGCAGGACCTATATATGTCCTTATTTGCGTCTCGGTACATTCATTTCAATGTATGGGTCAGTGAAAACCATGGATGACACACGGATACTAATCTGTGTGAATGAGGCCTCAGTGATCACTGGTAAAGATGAGCGAATTTCTCAAAAGTTCGATTCAGCAGTTCGATTCGAAGTGCCATAAAAATTCGCTTCGATCTGAATTACTTTGCGGAGAATAAACAGTTATTTCCAGGCTGCAGAGAGCCGGGGTGGGCGGCAAAATGGCAGGAAGCCCTTGGATGCCGCGGTCATGTTTCTCTGTCGCACGGACAACTTTTATTCATGTGGAAGGATCTGCTAACAAGCAAAGACACGCCTACCCAATCACATCACTAGAGAACATCATGTGACCGTCTGATGTCACAAAGGTCCTTACTAAATATTTGTTACCACGAAGCATCAGGAAATCCGGAATCGTGGAGAATAGAAGATTTCCTGAAATTCGGATCGAATTCCACTTCTGCAGAATCGATTCGCTCATCTCTAATCACTGGATTAGGAAAGCAAACCAGACCCCTCCTATTTAGAGATTAAATTTAGCAATTATTCACTATTTTATTTAGTTTTAGACTAAACTTGATGGTTACAAACCAAAAGTGCTATTGTTATACTCTGAGGTGTGGTAAAATAATAAACACTGATCCTCACCTTCCCTGAGCTCCCTTACGGCATCCTGCACTCCATCATGGTCCTCTTCATTGTCTACTGGCCTTCAGGGTGATTTCATGGGCCCCAAAGAATGCTTAGACCTAATAACAGACCTCAGCGGTCCCCTGGGCCCATTTCAGATTCCAAGGGGCTGGAAGGGGCTGGAAGATGCTGGAAGAGGACCACAATGGAGAAATGGATGCCTCATGGGAGACTAGGAGAGGTGATTGTATTAGTATTAGTGCTTATTATTTTACTGTAACTCACATGGGCCTATGCTTTTACAGCAGTGTAGCTGGGGATGGGGGGGGTTTGCAGCCGAGGCATGTATCTGGGTGCTGGTTGTTGGGGGGGGGGTGCTACTTTTATGCATTTAGCTACAGACTAAGAGCAGTGAAATGAGGTTTTTCTCCTAGTTACAACTCTGGCTTCTTATACTATGGGGTCTGAAGAGACCCCAGAGTATAATAGTGATTCGTAGGTGGTGAATCCCAAAGAACATGGCTGCTTATGAGTAAAATATCACATATATGAGGGTAAAGGAACACTAAACACAGAAAATGTACAAAAAAATTGACAAATATCCCAGTGCTTACTTAAGGAAAGTGTGGCAACAAAAGTAGATGAGGTTTTCTGGCTACACTCTACTGCCTTCCTGAGGATGATCATATATGGTTGGCCAATATGTCCTAAATAAGCTAAGAGATCAAAAGTAAATAGCAAGGGAGGTCTTGTTTGTAATAACAGTGTGACAGACATTGTCTATTCATCAGCTGTGACTGTGATAGGAACTTGTGTTTCCCCCTTTTTGGAAAAGTCAATGCAGTTTTATCATACAGGAAGTTCCAGTGCCTCTATAAGTACATGAAGCTCCCCAGAGACTCAAGTAGGGGAAGCATTTCACCAGGGCTTTGTTCACACTGTGACTATGCAGGGGCTCCAGAGTAATATATGACTTTAGAAGCATCAAGAAAATGGTAAGAGTCTGATATATGGAATTCCTTAAATGGAGTAAATTGGAAACTTGATTTTTAGGTGGAGTTTTCATTTTAGTATACAATCAATCCATGTAGCTCTATACCAGTGAGACTGCATGGCAGCAATACATGAATGGCATAACAGTACATTCAGTAACACCACATTTTTGATCAAGTTTTGGATTGCCATGAATATGAAAAAGCATATAAGAAACACAGAACACCATTATTGCCCTGTATTCAGCAAACTGGTTCATACCAAGCAAGCTTCATTATGAATTTTGCAATAATTTCGAATAAATCTGAGTCTGAAATTTTTGGGGTTCACCATCCACTATTATACTCTGGGGTATAATAAGCGGAGGCCCATGGGAAATGAGTAAACATAAAAAGTCTTACTGCTCCTGGGCTCCATTGTGGTGATCAGCAGTCCTTCAACGTCTTCTTTGGGCCTCTTTAACCTCCTGAATGACGTCAGTAGCTGACAGGGCCTGTTAAGATCTGTGATTATGCCTCAGCCGTCAGGTGGGGAGCACCGACATCATGACATTTTGAATGCAGAGCATAATAATATAGTAGTCGCAGTTTGGACAGAAGAAGCCTGAAACAGGAAGACAAACCCAGAAATATTCGGCAAAATGAATCTCGTGAGGTTCGCCCATCTCTATTCTTCATTTATCTATTTTTCTTTGCCATATGTGCTCCATTAATATTCTAGATACTTTTTGTACTACATTTATAAGTAGCTTGTACCTTTAAACATTATTTTTGTCAAACCTAGGTAGGATCCATACTTAAGTGTTGAAAGATGTTGGAGACGTTTGAGATGTTGGCCATACCATCCACTCAGTCATAGCAGATGACCTTTTTTCTATGACCTACACAAAAAACAAAGCTGGAAGTTACCCTTTTTTCTAAAATTTAGAAATATGGCACAATATGTCGAAAACAACAGAAAACATTGTTAAGACAAACATGACTAGATGTCATTGTAGACTAATGCATTTTCAAATTCAAAGGGGTTGTTCCATCAGAAAATGACCTATTGTTTAACCCAGGGGTCCCCAAACTTTTTACACAGGGGGCCAGTTCACTGTCCCTCAGACCGTTGGAGGGCCGGACTATAAGAAAAACTATGAAAATCCCTATGCACAGGGATTATAACACTTACATACACTGTACTCCCCAAATACAGCACAGTGCACCTCTGAAATGTGCTTCTCTCTTCCCGCAAATAGGTCCAGCACTCTGCCCCCATATAAGTCCAGCTCTCTCCCCCATATAGGTCCAGCTCTTTCCCTCATATAGGTCCCATGCAGCCTCCCCAATATAGGTCCCATGCAGTCTCCCCCATATAGGTCCCATGCAGTCTCCCCCATATAGGTCCCATGCAGTCTCCCCCATATAGGTCCCATGCAGTCTCCCTCATATAGGGCCAGCTCTTTCCCCCATATAGGTCCCATGCCCCCCCATATAGGTCCCATGCTCTCCCCCATATAGGTCCCATGCAGTCTCCCTCATATAGGTCCCATGCAGTCTCCCCCATATAGGTCCCATGCAGTCTCCCCCATATAGGTCCCATGCAGTCTCCCTCATATAGGTCCCATGCAGTCTCCCCCATATAGGTCCCATGCAGTCTCCCTCATATAGGGCCAGCTCTTTCCCCCATATAGGTCCCATGCCCCCCCACATATAGGTCCCATGCCCCCCCCATATAGGTCCCATGCCCCCCCCCATATAGGTCCCATGCAGTCTCCCTCATATAGGGCCAGCTCTCTCCCCCATATAGGTCCAGGTCTCTCCCCCATATATGTCCAGCTCTCCCCCATATAGGTCCCATCAATCCCCCATATAGATCCAGCTCTCTGATCCCCCTCCATGCCCAGTAAAAAAAAAAGTTAAAATATACTTTACCTAGCACTGCAGCCGCTCCCGAGCTGTGGTCCCGGCTCCTCTGTCTTCGGCTGTAAGGCCTAGATGAGCACGTCGTGCGTCATGACGTGATCATTCTAGGTCCGGACGACGAGCGCCGAGCATCTACACAAGAACGAGACTTCCCGTGTAGCGCTCGGTGGGTTATTTCAATTGTAAGCGCCGCCTGTGCGCTCACAATTGAAATAACACAAGGAAATTGCGACGCGGGCCGGGTAAATGGCCTCCGGGGGTCGGATGCGGCCCGCGGGCTGTAGTTTGGGGACCCCTGGTTTAACCCATGTGTTTCTGGTAAGCATATCTTAAGCATTCTTGAAGATTTCTTTTGTTTTCCATGTCACTATATATAAAAAATTCACTATGGTCATCCTCATAATAGACTGGGCTTCCTATTCTGCAGAAATCACTTCTCAGCAGTGGTCTCATTATCATCACAGGTAGGATTACAATGAAAGTTAACATTTATATATAAATAACACAGGATTCACCATAAGTGATTGGGACCAGGGCTGTAGAGTCAGAGTTGTGGAGTCAGAAAAAAGTTATCAACTAAGGGCCGGTTCACATCCCCATAGACTATAATGGGGTCCGCTCGATTTCCGCATGTTTCGTGTAGAAACATGTGGAGAGGAAAGTGCTGGTGGCAGCATGTTTCCGCATGCTTAGTGCAGAGACCGAGCGGAAGCTACACGGACCCCATTATAGTCTATGGGGTCCACAGGTTTCCTTATGTAAACAGCTTCTCTCTGCGTATAGGTTTCCATTCGGGGGGTCCCCAATCGGACTTTCCTGTACGGAAACCGAGCGCAGACGTGAACCGGCCCTTAGGCTTCAAAATAAAATGATACAATAGTATATAATAATTAGATACATAGTTTATTACATATTTACTTTCATAGCAATTTAATCACTAGCATTTTCCAGCTTTACTAATACTGTCTGACCAAGGTTGTCAGCCATTTATGGATGAGTTGGTGTTGGATTGTGGGAAAACTGAAGAGTCGAGGTTGGTGCTTTGGACTACCAACTCCACAGCCCCAAATGTCACAGTTCACCTTCTCCCTGTACCTGTGCTAGGACAGAAGTAAAATGGCAGTCACATGTCTCTTACACTCCTTAAACTGAGCTGTTCTCTAGTTATCATACTTTATGGTATATGCTACAGTTATGTTATACTTGTCCAAGACTAAATTCAGAGGATAGGGGATAAGGGTCCTTAATGGGATAACTCCTTTAACTCTTTTTCCATATATTCCATTGCATTCAAATTCACTAAATATAGCATCCTCTACATATAGGAGGATGCTGAACATTAAAGGCAATGTGCCACCAAATTTTTTTTTTTGTTTTATGTTAAACATATTTTTAAAGAATTTGTGGCAATGTTTTTTTGTCACATTTTCCATGTTATCTATTTTTTTTTTTTAAGAAATTTAGCAAGGTTTATTTTTTTTACATTTTCCATGTTATCTATATTAAAAAAAATCTTAAAAATCCTGCAGTTCTGACACTGTCCACTAGGCCAAATAATATGCTGAGACTTCCTATTTTCTGTAGGAGATTTTATTGCAGCAGCTACCTTACATACAACACACTGATGGTCACAGCTATCATATACAGTGGGGAAAAAAAGTATTTAGTCAGCCACCAATTGTGCAAGTTCTCCCGCTTAAAAAGATGAGGCCGGCCTGTAATTGTCATCATAGGTAGACCTCAACTATGAGAGACAAAATGAGAAAACAAATCCAGAAAATCACATTGTCTGATTTTTTAAAGAATTTGTTTGCAAATTATGGTGGAAAATAAGTATTTGGTCACCTACAAACAAGCAAGATTTCTGGCTCTCACAGACCTGTAACTTCTTCTTTAAGAGGCTCCTCTGTCCTTCACTCATTACCTGTAGTAATGGCTCCTGTTTGGCATTGTTATCAGTATAAAAGACACCTGTCCACAACCTCAAACAGTCACACTCCAAACTCCACTATGGTGAAGACCAAAGAGCTGTGGAAGGACACCAGAAACAAAATTGTAGACCTGCACCAGGCTGGGAAGACTGAATCTGCCATAGGCAAGCAGCTTGGTGTGAAGAAATCAACTGTGGGAGCAATAATTAGAAAATGGAAGACATACAAGACCACTGATAATCTCCCTCGATCAGGGGCTCCACGCAAGATCTCACCCCGTGGATCAAAATGATCACAAGAACGGTGAGCAAAAATCCCAGAACCACAAGGGGGGACCTAGTGAATGACCCAAGTCCGTGTTGCCCAGCGACAGCCCCAAAACATCTCTGCTCTAGATGAGATCTGCATGGAGGAATGGGCCAACATACCAGCAACAGTGTGTGCCAACCTTGTGAAGACTTACAGAAAACGTTTGACCTCTGTCATTGCCAACAAAGGATATATAACAAAATATTGAGATGAACTTTTTTATTGACCAAATTCTTATTTTCCACCATAATTTGCAAATAAATTCTTTAAAAATCAGACAATGTGATTTTCTAGATATGTTTTCTCATTTTGTCTCTCATAGTTGAGGTCTACCTATGATGACAACACTCCATTCAGTAGGACTATCAGCTGTGTATCCACCTGACTTCTAAACAACACAACTCATGGTCCCAACACCATTTATAAGGCAAGAAATCCCACTTATTAAACCTGACAGGGCATACCTGTGAAGTGAAAACCATTTCAGGTGACTATCTCTTGAAGCTCATCAAGAGAATGAAAAGAGTGTGCAAAGCAGTAATCAAAGCAAAAGGTGGCTACTTTGAAGAACCTAGAATATAAGACATATTTTCAGTTGTTTCACACTTTTTTGTTAAGTATATAATTCCACATGTGTTAATTCATAGTTTTGATGCCTTCAGTGTGAATCTACATTTTATATAGTCATGAAAATACAGAAAACTCTTGGAATGAGAAGGTGTGTCCAAACTTTTGGTCTGTACTGTAGCTATTAAAATGTTTTAATTAAATTAAAATTAAAAACAATATCACCAAAAAAATCTCAAAAAATATGTTTAATATAAAAATGTGATTTAAACAATAGGTCATTTCCTGGTGACACATTCCCTTTAAATAGTTTTTTGCTAAATTCTCAGTAAAATGGGAGAAACAATGTGAAGAATGATATATTTAGAACATTAATTATTATTCTTCAGAACGTGCAGACTTGAGATCCATCACACGTGACGTTTATTTTTAACACAATTGAGTCTAAAATGTATTCTCCACTTTTAATGTTTGGCATGAAGCAATGGAATGTAATTGTTTTCAGATGTTGGCACATTGGTCACACTTTTGATAATATGACAATAACAGTGGCTTGAACTATTGTGTCACGTTTTATAATGATGTGAATTTATATGCCAAGTAATGTACTTGAAAACATTACATTGTGATACTGTGTTCCTATAGATTATGTATCAGTGTTGTCATGGAGATATTTTGTGGATGTAAATCACCCTTCACATTCATATTCAGAAATTTAGGAGGTTTAACTGTGTACTGTGCACATTAGTGGTAAATAAACTACAATTGTACACATTACTGTTGGGGACCTGCTTTAGTGATTAGGTGGGGCATATGCCTGGGTGCAGATGGACATAGTTGGGCACTGTTGGGTTCCATTTTCATTTATAAAAATACAAAAGAAAATACACTGGTTGCCACCAAAGCTTATATTTCCTGTTTTTTTTTTCTAGGTCACTTGTCAGCTTTGCTATATAGACTGGGATGGAGTCAGCAGAGTCATTTCTTTATCAGCAGTGAGCAGAATGTAATGGCAGCCCTGTTGTACTACTGGATGCCTACAACAAGACAAAAGTATGATAGTCACAGTATACATTATACACCAAGTTCAGGCTGTCTAGGCAATTTCCCCTGGTCTCTTGGGGAGTGATCATACTCCTCACTTCTTGGAGACTGTAATAATCAGGAACTTATGAGCTACAGCAGCTTCCCCAGGTTGATACACCAACCTTAAAGGTTTAGCTGCTGAACTGATACTCCTGACACATAAAGTACAACAACTATTAAAAAAATATATTAAGCCATTTCTTCTGAGATGAACCTTAAAGGAGTTCTCCCATCTCATGAATTCAGTTGCCCTCCTGTCTTCTCTCTCCTCCACTTCCTGGTTTTCATCTCAGTCCAGCAGTTATTTCTAGATTTACATCCAGACATAACAGATGCACTGATAAAGAAATTATACTAGCAGCTGAAAGCAATATGCAGAGAGAATATAGATGGCCGAGAACAGGGGCTGAGTCATCAGTCCAACCAGAGAGGTGGTCTGTAACCTAGCAACGAGCTGTAAACTCTGAGGAGACATATTTAGCTGTATCTGTAAAACAAAACAAGATAGATAAAGCAATGTATTGAGTATAACACTTCAGTTAGCTTAAGCTACAGGTTTATATAGTATATATAAATAAATATATATATATATATATATATATATATATATATATATTCCCATCCTTAAAATGGGAATATTCCTTTAAATTTTAAAGGGAAAGGTAGCCACAGAGAGGGAAGTGGTCTATGGGGGAAGGGGAGGGGGAAGAACAAATGTTTATATATGAAGATTCATTCATTTCTCGATGCTGGGCCTTTTACCACATTTTTTGTTCATAAGTCCAGGTGGGGGAAAGGAAAGAGGTAGGGGATTGACTTGGTGGGAGTGGAAGAAGGGAAGGGGAGAAAATTATAGTAAACAGTTATATTCATATAAACAGGTGACAACTAAACTGAGAGTAATAGAATGCAAAACTATTGAAAACCTAGACTCCGAAGGGTGGTCAGGTTTAAGATTTTAATGTTGAAGGAGGGCAATTTAAAGAACAGTAATAAAAAGGAAGAAACTGAAAAAGGGACTGGAGAAGGGGCTTAATGTTCAAGACTGACCGAAGTACTCAAATTGAGCTTCATCCACTAAAGACAGTCCATTGTTTCCACATCTCAACAACTCTATTATGTGTTATATCTACTTTCTCTAGTCAAGACATTTGGTCAGCCTTGGAAAACCACAGGTCTACAGTAGGAGGCTCCTTGGAGAGCCCTTTGAAGGGTCCCTTGGACAAGATGTATGGAGAGATCTTTCCAGAGAATATTTTTACATAAAAAAGCCGGAAATATTTCTTTTTGACAAACTTATCTAAATAATATAACGAACATCAAATACACAAGACATTCCCTTTAACGCCTCCGTTTTGTATTTTCTTATTAATTCTAGACTATTACAATAGATTGATGGGATATTCTATGTTATACGCATATTTCTACAACAAGACAGATTGCAATTTTTAAAACATCATTTTCTGCCTTGTGTTTCTCTACAACTTCCAACTGTGTCATGCAGCAACTTGGCATCTGCGTAGCCCACAGAGGTGCTTAAAATCGGACTGTAACCGAAGCAATAATTTGTAACTCAATCAACCATAAAAACAGTGAAATAGATTTATGACTTTGTTGTCAGAGAGATATGAAGGTCAGTTTTCAGTACGGAGAGTGCAGTTGCTTGTAGAGATATGGGATGATGTTATTTATAATTCACTGTCATATTGGGGAAAGGATACACATATTAAAGCAGAATTGAATGACTCATAATTTACTTCACTTTTATGGTTATATACATGGAAGTAATACATCATATCAGTAGGAGAGCCTGGTTTACAGGCCTAAATAAAATATCTGGCTGAGCGTAAATAGTATGCGCTGTCACATCTTATGTAATGGGTACATATTCATTGCCAAGCTTCTATGCTGTCTATTTAGTATAGCGGATGCTTTATGACTCAGTGTATTGTGTTATCTTAGCATTAACTAGTTATTTAGTTGTCACAGGTGGTTGGTAGTGTAGTGGTGTCAAGCGGTGTCTGTAAAGGGTCTCATTTTTCACCTTTACCCTAAATATTCCCCATCCTGCATCCTCTTTTCTGTGTCACAGAGGTGCAAAAATAGTTCCCTAATTTCAGAATTTTTCTCTTTAGTTATAGTAGATATACCATTAATAACTTTTAGGATAATTTTGATCATTTTGTTCCTACTGGTAGCCAATCACTACTTGGGACAAGCTATGCGAGGAATGGAAGATTGTTAATGGAACAATAATATAAGAATACTAACATGATTGACTAATAGTATCACAAGGCAATGTTGAAGTATAAGAGAACATTACAACTGTTATATTATACATGAGTACATCAGTATGGCTTATGCATTAATAATGAATTACTACCCTCAAACATAATTTATGTGTGCATTAATTTTCCCAGTCATTTTTCCTGATGAGATTGACATCTTTCTCTGTATAAAAAGTGTGTCCACAGAAAGCTGTCAATTTTCCTGTGTGGGTGGGGTAATCAGGACTCTCACTGTCTCTGAAGGAGTCCTGTCGAGGTTATTCAGAAATCCTGCTTCAAATCATATAATCCTATATATCACAGAGCTCAGCTTCTCTCCTCTATCATATATACCTATATATCACAGAGCTCAGCTTCTCTCCTCTATCATATAAACATATATATCACAGAGCTCAGCTTCTCTCCTCTATCATATAACCCTATATATCACAGAGCTCAGCTTCTCTCCTCTATCATATAACCCTATATATCACAGAGCTCAGCTTCTCTCCATCTATCATATAACCCTATATATCACAGAGCTCAGCTTCTCTCCCTCTATCATATAATCTTATATATCACAGAGCTCAGCTTCTCTCCTCTATCATATAACCCTATATATCACAGAGCTCAGCATCTATCCCTCTATCATATAACCCTATATATCACAGAGCTCAGCTTCTCTCCTCTATCATATAACCTTATATATCACAGAGCTCAGCTTCTCTCCCTCTATCATATAACCCTATATATCACAGAGCTCAGCTTCTCTCCTCTATCATATAACCCTATATATCACAGAGCTCAGCTTCTCTCCCTCTATCATATAACCCTATATATCACAGAGCTCAGCTTCTCTCCCCTATCTTATAACCCTATATATCACAGAGCTCAGCTTCTCTCCTCTATCATATAACTCTATATATCACAGAGCTCAGCTTCTCTCCCCTATCTTATAACCCTATATATCACAGAGCTCAGCTTCTCTCCTCTATCATATAACCCTATATATCACAGAGCACAGCTTCTCTCCTCTATCATATAACCCTATATATCACAGAGCTCAGCTTCCCTCCCTCTATCATATAACCCTATATATCACAGAGCTCAGCTTCCCTCCCTCTATCATATAAACCTATATATCACAGAGCTCAGCTTCTCTCCTCTATCATATAACCCTATATATCACAGAGCTCAGCTTCTCTCCTCTATCATATAACCCTATATATCACAGAGCTCAGCTTCTCTCCTCTATCATATAATCCTATATATCACAGAGCTCAGCTTCTCTCCTCTATCATATAACCCTATATATCACAGAGCTCAGCTTCTCTCCTCTATCATATAACCCTATATATCACAGAGCTCAGCTTCTCTCCTCTATCATATAATCCTATATATCACAGAGCTCAGCTTCTCTCCTCTATCATATAACCCTATATATCACAGAGCTCAGCTTCTCTCCTCTATCATATAACTCTATATATCACAGAGCTCAGCTTCTCTCCTCTATCATATAACCCTATATATCACAGAGCTCAGCTTCTCTCCTCTATCATATAAGCCTATATATCACAGAGCTCAGCTTCTCTCCTCTATCATATAACCCTATATATCACAGAGCTCAGCTTCCCTCCCTCTATCATATAAACCTATATATCACAGAGCTCAGGGCAATTGATATCAGCAAGAAGGTGGAAGTGGTCTAGAAGAGGATGTCGGAGGACTATAGCATGCTGTAATGATGCCTAGGAGAGGTGAGGTAAGGCGAGTAAAACTGTTTTTTTCCAAAAGTTTGGGGTCGTGGTCAAGTCTAATACTTTTGGAAAATTTGTGTCAAATCCGGTCTGAATTGGTTTGATCATCTCTAATAACAACATATGCTCTGTTGGCTGTTGATGGAGACTAGACTCATGTTTAGCCTTGCACAGCTCACCACCTACACACTTTTCGCCTTGCATGATTATGATAATGGAGTAAGGACTACTTGTAGCACATTATAGAAGTATATGCTTTGTCGTAAGCAGTCCAAAAACAGCAATTAGTAATTTATTTAAGAACTTTCTATTACAGTCTTTACATTCAGTACAATCCTAAACAAGTTTTTAGCTATTGCAGATTTCAACATCATGCTGACAGGGCTTCTAGCATTGAATGTGCTGTACCAAAAAAGTGAAAGTGCTGACCACTGGAGCAGCAAACAGCGAGAAGAAGGAGAAGCAGAATGTTGTTCTGAGAAACGTATTCATCCTAGATCTACATTAGCGAGCTATACACATAACAAGCTGAGATGGAGCATCCAATTTAATGAACAATGCCGCTCTACACAGATATGATTTCAGGACTCCATTATGCACATTCTCTCACAGCCGTAACAGCTTAAATCACTGCACCATGAGGGCATATTGCAACCACAATGAAAATCTAAGCAGCATTCTAACAGTGGGGAAATTGAGGGAAATTGCATGCTTCTACTTTTAAAAACTTTTTTTTTTTTTGCAGAATTTTTTTTTTTAAATGAAAGGCATAAAAAAAGCCAATAAAATGATATTGAAGCTTATTGTTATAGGGAAACTCTACCTTAACGGGAATACATCGCAAGAAAAGCAAGTTTTCATACTGAACATTTTTTTAAATTTTTGATAATATTTCAAGAATTTTCCATGTCACTATACATATGTTTTTTAAAAGTATTATATACTGCAATTCTTACTATGGTGACTAAGCCTAATTATAGACTGATACTTGCCAATTCTGTACAGGTTTTCTTTGCAGCACTCACCTCTTTTATACCACAAACAAGACAGACATTATTACAATAGATCACATTTCTATACATCAAATAACACCAACCATTACATTCACTACTGACAACTGAAGATGTCACAGCTTATCTGCTTCCCTCCCTGTCTAGAAAGTCTCCCTAAGACTAAGGCCCCACGTTGTGGAAACGTAGCTTTTTTTGTTGCAGATTTTGTTGCGGTTTTTTGAGCCAAAGCCAGGAGTGGATAGAACAGAAAATAGAAGTATTAGAACTTCCTATATATTTCCCATTCCTTTTGTAGCCAGTCTTGGCTTTGGCTGAAAAAAAACGCAGCAAAATCTGCAACAAAAAAAGCTGCGCAACATTGGGGCCTCAGCCTTAAGGTTCACCTCAGAAGAAATGGCTCCAGTTTATTGCTGTATATGGCCATGACTATGTCGTAAGGCATATCACTAAATTATGTTAACATAGCAGAGGTGAAGCTCAGAAAATAAAAACATATTAGAAAAAAAGTCATATATTTCACTAGGGGCCACATAAATGGGGGGGGGGAATGAGCTCCTCTAGTATGCAAATTGTCCCTCTTTCCACAAAAAAAAAAAGCTGTGTCTCTAGTGCCACCTATTGGAAAGTAGCAGTCCTATAACTATTTTATTCATTTTTTTTAATTCCAAGTCATGTTCCAAGGTCTGTTTAAGACTAAGCCCCCTGTAGCGAACGGCAGCTATGAAACGCTGCGGAAAAAATAAATATATAATAAATAAATATATTAAATATACAGTGAAACTTCTTTGAGACGACCACCCAAAATTGCATAGAAAAGTGGTTTTCTAGGGGGGTGGTCTTCTCACTGTATATAAAATCTCATTCACTTTGCTGCCACCGTAAGTGTTTCTGCAAAGCCCAAAGGCTTAGCCCAAAGGGTCAGACACTTTCCAAAAGGCGATACTAGAGGAGCAGTTTTCTTTTTCGGCAAAATGAGCTAATTTGCATAACTTGTTCCTGAAACAAACATTCTTGAAGACTCATGCAGAGAAGGGGTTAATTTCTTGCCCCTTTCTTCTGTTCTCAGCTGGAGACCACCTGTGGCAGGGTTTAACAATCTTATTGTCCTGGGGCTGTTGCCAGTTGTCTTAATGATATTGAGGAGGCTGAGGGGAGGACATGGCTCATCTCCTGGGAAACATAGCGAACCTTTTTTTTTTATTAATTTCTCATTTCTCTTTTAATTTTTATTGTAATATGACATTTAAAAAAAAATCAAGGAGAGAAATGCTGGGATAGTTTTTTTTTTTTTAAATAATTTATTATTTTAGTGATTTTTAACCCTTTCTCTGTAATAGTACTTCAGATGTCGGGTATTCACGCATTTCAATGTAGCATTGCAGTGCATTCTATTAGTGATCAGATCCCCTGTAGTTCAAGATCCCTAAGGGGTCTAAAAAAAAAAAGTTTAAAAAATTCAAAATAACCCCCTTTCCCTAGAACACATAGAAAAGTACAAAAACAAAGTAAAACACATACACTCTAGGTATTCCTGTGTCCATAAACGCCAGGTCTACAAACTTATAAAAATATTTTTCCCATGCAGTTAACAATGAAAACTCAAAAGAGCTGAACTCCTGTTTTTACACTGTTTCACCTCCCATAAAAATTTGGATAAAAAGCTATCAAAACAATAGACATTCCCAAAAATGTTATAAATAAAAGACAACAAAAAAGACACCTTATTTATCCTGGTATGCAGAAAAAAAAGTTATGGGTGTAAGAATATGGCAACTGTAACAATTTTTTTTTTTTTGCAAAATTTGGGATTTTTTTAAGGGCTTAAAATGAAAAACAAAACAAAAACAAAACTACATAAATATTGCCGTAATTGTACTGACCCCAAGAATATAGGTAACATGTCATTTTGGCTGCACAGTGATTGCCATAAAAAGAAATCCCGTAAGATAGTCGCGCATTGTGAAATATTTTACAGCTTTCTAGTACATTGTACAGAATATTAAATGGTACCATTATGAAGTACAATTTGTCTGATGTGCTACGTTTATACCAGTGTCTAGTCATTTAAAAGTAGTCTGTCAAGTCCACAGCTTCCCAAACCAATAATTATTATTATTTATTTATAGAGCACCATTAATTCCATGGTGCTTTACATTATTATATTAATTCCATGGTGCTTTACATTATTATATTAATTCCATGGTGCTTTACATTATTATATTAAATCCATGGTGCTTTACATTTGAGGGTTTACATACGGTACACAAAATATACAAAACAAACACAATGCTAACCAACTGGCACAGTGGGATAGAGGGCCCTGCCCGCAAGGGCTTACAATCTATGAGGGAAGAGGGATAGAGACAGAAGGTGGGGTTAGAGGCTGCTCAGGTGGTGGTGTGGTGACAGTAGTGTTATTGGGGGTTGTAGGCCTTCCTGAATAGGTGAGTCTTCAGGGCCTTCTTGAAGCTTGTGACTGTGGGGGACAGTCTTATGTGTTGTGGTAATGAGATCCAGGGAATGGGGGATGCACGGGAGAAGTCTTGGAGATGATTGTGTGAAAAGCGGATAAGAGCAGAGCAGAGTAGGAGGTCTTTGGAGGATCAGAGGTTACGTGTGGGCAGGTAGCGGGAGATTAGGTCAGAGATATATGGAGGGGACAGGATGTGGATGGCTTTGTATGTCAGCGTTAGTATTTTGAACTCTATTCGCTGGGCAACGGGTAGCCAGTGAAGGAATTGGCAGAGGGGAGTGGCCAATGAAGAACGGGGGGAGAGGCGTATTAAGCGAGCGGCGCAGTTTAAGGTGGACTGGAGGGGGGGTGAAAGTGTTAGCTGGGAAGCCATGGAGAAGGGTGTTACAGTAATCTAGGCGGGAGATTATGAGGGCATGGACTAGCATCTTTGTAGTTTCAGGGGTGAGGAAGGAACGGAATTCGATGGATGTTCTTGAGTTGGAGGCGGCAGGAGGTGTTGAAGGTTTGGATGTGCTACTTGAAGGATAGGTCAGAGTCCAAGGTTATCCCAAGGCAGCGGACCCGTGGGACTTGGGTGAGTGTAATTCTGCTAACTTTAATAGATGGGTCAGGTAGGGGGGCCGTGCGAGGTGGGGGGGAAGATGATGAATTCAGTTTTCTCCATGTTGAGTTTGAGAAGGTGGGAGGAAAGAAAGGAGGCTACCGCTGCTAGACATTCTGGGACTCTGGACAACAGGGAGGTAATGTCTGGACCAGAGAGATATATTTGAGTGTCGTCAGCATAGCAATAGTAATGGAAACCATGGGATCCTATGAGTTGGCCAAGGCCTAGGGTGTAGATGAAGAACAGGAGGAGTCCTAGGATGGAGCCTTCGGGGACACCTACAGAAAGAGGGTGTGGCAGGGAGGTGGTGTGCGAGTGGGAGCGGTTGGTGAGGTATGAGGAGATCCAGGAAAGGGCCAGGTCTGAGATGCCAAGGGGGTAGAGCATTTCTAACAAAAGGGAATGGTCGACTGTGTCGAAGGCAGAGAAGTCAAGGAGGAGGAGGACAGAGTAGTGACGCTTGGCTTTAGCAGTTAGAAGGTGATTACTGATAATAGTGCCTTGTAGAGAACTTTAAAAAAGATATGCTGAGATAATCATTTTTTCATAGATATACAAATCAGGCTGCAAGTGTATTGGAGGTGGGCATGACTTGCCAGGTTTATCTACAGACAATTGCAATGCTCTATAGTTGTGAATGATATTTTCAGCTTCTGCCTGCATCACAGCTGTCTATAGGCAAATCTTCCAAAGCAAGCCCCGCCCCCAGTGCACTTGCCAATTAATTTGTATATCTATAAAAAATATTATCTCTCCATTACTTGATCGGTTTGAGGCTACAATGGTATGTTTATTCTCCTATTAAAGTTCGCTGCATTGCACTATTATTATTGGATGGGAGGCATTTTGGACCTGATAGACTCCCTTTAACTCTTTGTTAGTGTTTGGATTTCATCCTAAAACTATGGTTAGTGAAGCTGGGCTGGTAGCAAATGTAAGTAAAATAAGTAAGGTGTTGTCTTTTTGTTGATACAGTTCCTTTACTAACCAGTCTATGGATGGGTCAGCACCAGTTAATAGTGGGTTATATACAGTCTATTGATTTGCATTGCCCCCACATTCCTATAGAAAGATGCAACCACAATTATCAAAACTTAATACCGCCAATGCTTTACTATGCTACTTTGATAGCTGCTCCGCACGTCTCCATTCTTTTTCCCATGCAGCACCGAGAGAACATTATGTGCTCAATACAATGCTCTATTCACTTTGTATGCAATGCATTTGCCTTTACAAATAATAAAAAAACAGCCCTGAAGTTCATTTTGGGAATCTCATAATAAAGAAGTGTGAACAATACCTCCATAGCAATCTCAGCAATCCTGCCACCCAGGATAAAAGTCGAACAAAACTTCTGCTTATAAAAATAGCCTTCAATAATTGTTTTCATAAAGAGGTTTATTATGAGGAATGTTCCAAATTAACTGTTCCCCCGATTTTAATATCAGGGCACGGTTCACAAAAAAAAAGCGTGAGCGTCCTGCTGATACAGCTGTGGTTATTACTACCGGTGTGCGGCATCTTATATAAAACATAAGCCATAGCAGAAATATAGGGCATATCTATGGAGATTAGAATTTAATATACAGTCAAAAGTTTTGAGAATGATACAAATATTAATTTTTACAAAGTCTACTGCTTCAGTTTTTCTAATGGCAATTTGCATATACTCCAGAATGTTATAAAGAGTGATCAGCTTAACAGCAATTACTTGCAAAGTCAATATTTGCCTAGAAAATGAACTTTATCCCCCAAAACACATTTCAACATCATTGCAGCCCTGCCTTAAAAGGACCACCTAACATCGTTTCAGTGATTGCGCCATTAACACAGGTGTGGGTGTTGATGAGGACAGGGCTGGAGATCAATCTGTCATGATTAAGTAAGAATGACACCACTGGACACTTTAAAAGGAGGCTGGTGCTTGCCATCATTGTTTCTCTTCTGTTAACCATGGTTATCTCTAAAGAAACACGTGCAGTCATCATTGCACTGCACAAAAATGGCCTAACTGGGAAGAGTATTGCAGCTAGAAAGATTGCACCTCAGTCAACAATCTATTGCATCATCAAGAACTTCAAGGAGAGAGGTTCCATTGGTGCCAAAAAGGCTCCAGGGCGCCCAAGAAAGACCAGCAAGCGGCAGGACCGTCTCTTAAAAGTGTTTCAGCTGCGGGATCGGGCTACCAGCAGTGCAGAGCTTGCTGAGGAATGGCAGCAGGCAGGTGTGAGTGCATCTGCACGCACTGTGAGGCGGAGACTCTTGGAGCAAGGTCTGGTCTCAAGGAGGGCAGCAAAGAAGCCACTTCTCTCCAGAAAAAACATCAGGGACAGACTGATATTCTGCAAAAGGTACAGGGAGTGGACTGCTGAGGACTGGGGTAAAGTCATTTTCTCTGATGAATCCCCTTTTCGATTGTTTGGAACATCTGGAAAACAGCTTATTCGGAGAAGAAGAGGTGAGCGCTACCACCAGTCTTGTCTCATGCCAACTATAAAGCATCCTGAAACCATTCATGTGTGGGGTTGCTTCTCAGCCAAGGGAATCGGCTCTCTCACAGTCTTGCCTAAAAACACAGCCATGAATAAAGAATGGTACCAGAATGTCCTCCAAGAGCAACTTCTCCCAACCGTCCAAGAGCAGTTTGGCGCTCAACAATGCCTTTTCCAGCATGATGGAGCACCTTGCCATAAAGCAAAGGTGATAACTAAATGGCTCAGGGAACAAAACATAGAGATTTTGGGTCCATGGCCTGGAAACTCCCCAGATCTTAATCCCATTGAGAACTTGTGGTCAATCATCAAGAGACGGGTGGACAAACAAAAACCAACAAATTCAGACAAAATTGAAGCATTGATTCTGCAAGAATGGACTGCTATCAGTCAGGATTTGGTCCAGAAGTTTTTTGAGAGCATGCCAGGGAGAATTGCAGAGGTCCTGAAGAAGAAGGGTCAACACTGCAAATATTGACTTGCTGCATTAACTCATTCTAACTGTCAATATAAGCTTCTGTTACTCATAATATGAATGCAATTATATTTCTGTATGTGATAAAAACATCTGACAAACACACATAAAAACCAGAGGGCAGCAGATCATGTGAAAATATAATATTTGTGTCATTCTCAAAACTTTTGGCCATGACTGTACAGTGCCTTCAAGGGGGCCGAATACTTTCGCAAGGCACTGTACATACAGAATTTCATATTGGTAACTTGCTGCAGCGTAATATCTTACAACACAGCAAAAGCCCTTAACCATTTAGGTTGCTGGGGTCTGTCCAAACTACTGTACATTGCTGATGCCAGGGATTGGACAATGGGACACCATAGGTAAACCAATGCTGGTGAGGAATACACTGGATTCAACAAGTATGTAATGCTTTTTTTTTTTTTTTATACCATATGCCCTTGTTCCACTTTTATTTCTCAGACAATTCCTTCAAATCTGTATCCAGCTTCCAGCTCCATACACTGTAGCAGTGGCGGCGCGGATCACAGCTCTGCTCCCATTCACTTTAATAGGAGAAACTACAGACCTACCTTGGGCTTGTTGGACCTGCACCGATCTGATCGTGTGGATAGGTCATCAGTATCTATTTCTCATGGGTCTCAGACAACCCCTTTATCCTAGGGATTTTACATTTCTAGCGAATCCGATCCACACATTGCGTAAAAATATATGCCCAGGCCAGATGACCATTTACAAAACCATTGCGGTTTTGGAAATCGCAGCATGTCAATTATACCTACGGAAAGGCTGATGGTTTCCCTATAGGTATAATGGAAACAGAGGTTTCCTGTGTGGACTTTCTCTGAAAAATGCTGCAGGAAAAAATGTGTTGCGTTGCCACTGCAGTTTTCCACACAGTTTTTTTTTTTTGCTTCTGGCTGCTACGTGGGGTCTTAGCCTAAGTAAGTTTGTCATACGTGGTAGGATGCTGTGACAACATATAGTGGAATAGACAGCAAAGCCCATGAAGAAGTAACATCCCGGACAGCACCCTAGTGAACTCTATGTGAGGGGAAGGGAGACTAGCGAGGTGGAGGGAGACTTCCCTTGCACAGGTTAGACAGAAGAAGACCAACAGCTAAAAGTACCATTCTACCAACAGTCATGTCCTCCACTTTCAGTCGATCCTTCTCTACATCACATTCAATGTCTGACTGTTCTTAATTAACGGAGTTAATAAATTGGAGTTAACAAAATGCTTCTTTTCTGATTTTCAGTCAGTGGCCCCATGGCTGAGATATTAGCTTTTTTTTCCTGTTATGCTAATGCACTGTTTCGTGCAACATGGGCATCACTGTTGCTCTCATCATACCGAAGAGCTACCTCCCTGCCATGATTGACAGGGCCAGGTAATGTACATGCAATCATGGGGGGGGGGAGGAATTTAGGGACTGGATGCTTGAAAGCATAGCCTTTTGGTGCAGTTGGAGCAATGGTATTGCCCTTGGTTGCATTGAATGCCTCATTAGCATATAAGGAAAAAACTAATATCTCAGAAATGGAGTTACCAATGAGGAAGCAGAAAAAAGCATTTTACTCACTTTATCCTGCTATCTCACTGGCTTATATTTCATTAGGGACTGTTCAGGTGACAGACTCCCTTTAAATGGTATGATGGCAGTAGAAGAGAAATGAACTGGATCCTTTATATTGTACAATGGCAGTAGAGGAGGAAGGCACTGAATTGTGGCTTAAAGTCATCTTGGTGTCTCTGTCTGACGTAACATCATTCTGCTGTGACTGAGATGATGAGTGAGCCAAGTAATACAAAATTTGTTCGATGTTCTCAACAACAAGCCTACAGCTACTGTAGGTGTAGGTGCCAGACAACTGTGGTCTGCGGCTGCTCCTACTGACAGATCAGTGCCTTCAGTCTTGGCATGGGAGTTTCCTCCTACATTACCCCGTCTCCGTCTTTTACCACCTGTTTCTTACCAGATATCTTTAACAGGGTTTTTGTACTCAGGGCCACAAAAAGACTAAGCTAAAGTGTAATGGACACTGGTGTATAACTGTTGCTGTGGTGCAATGCACCAATTTACTGGAGATATTTTTGGAACTAGACACCGAAATGTATAATAATGACTGGTGGTGTAATGTCTGTTGCTTTGATGTTATACACCTATGTACTATAAGGTTTTTCGCAACTAAACACTGAAGTCCAATCTAACTATTATTGGTGATATAATAGCTGCTGATATGATGCAAAATAGAAATTTACTGTCAAACTTTTTTGTAACTAAACACTAAATTGCAGTAAAATTATTAACGGCAGTGTAATAACTGTTGCTTTGGCACCATATGTCAATTTACGCAATAAAATGGTGGCTTAGGGGTTAGCTGTGCCTTTGCCATTACTTCCGGTTCCCGAGGGCCGGGACCAGCAACCCTTGGATGCCGTGATCAATAGCAATCACGGTATCCAGGAGGTCTGGGGGCAAGATGCCCCCCCCCCCCCCGTCGCTCCTCTGACCTCTCACCATAAGATCGCGGGATCCAAGGAGTTGCCATATCTGCCTATGCAGTAAAAAAGTTATAGGTGTCAGACACGGTGACCCCAGGGAAATCCTTCATTTTCAAAAAGTGAAGTTTTATTTTTCAAAGCGGTAAAACGTAATGTAACCAATATAAATATGATATTGCCGTAATCGTAATGACCCGCCAGACAAAGCTGCCATGTCATTGTTAATGCAGAGTGAACGCTGTAAAAACAAAATGCAAAAAATTTTGATCGAATTGTGTTTTATTTCACATGGACCCCCAAAAAAGGTAAATAAAAGCTAATCAAAACATTATATGTACCCCAAAATGGTGGCAAATGAAAATACAACTCGCCACACAAAGAATAAGTCCTCACATAGCTATGTAGACAGAAAAATAAAAAGTTAGCAGTAAAACATCCTGAGACCATTCATGTGTGGGGTAGCTTTTCATTCAAGAGAGTGGGCGCACTTACAATTTTGCCTAAAAACACTGCCACGAATAAAGAAATGTATCTAAACATCCCCAAGACCAACTTTTCGTAACCATCCAGGAGCAATGTGGTGATGAACAATGCTTATTCCAGCATGATGGAGCACCATGTCACAAGACACAGTTGATTGGTGAACCAAACATTGACATTTTGGGTCCATGGCCGGTAAACTCCTCAGATCGCAATCCCATTGAGAACAAAATCCTCAAACAAAAATACAGAAATTATGATAAACTCCAAGCACTGATCAGGAATGGGTTGTCATCGGTCAGGAGATGGCCCAGAAGCTGATACCCAGCATGCCAAGGAGATTTGCAGACGTCAAAGGTCAACACTGTAAATATTGAGTATTTTCATAATTTTGATATATTTATCAATAAAAGTGTAAAAACATATAAAATACTTATGGTCATAATTACTAAAATAAATAATAAATAATAATAATAATAATAATAAACATTTGACTAAAAACACTGAAATAGAAAACTTTGTGAAAACCAAAATTTGTCTCAGTTTCAAGACTATGGGCTATATAAATGGCAGTATAATTGAGAGCAGTGTATGTGTAACTGTCGCCTTGGCACAATATGCCAATTTGGGATCAGACAAAATTGTCACTTTGATACAAGTCAAATGTGAGAATTGTGATGTAGCAGGCCTGTGACATACTGTAATGGCTGTGTTACCCTTCCCTGTCTGACACCGACTCCTGTCTCTCTTTCCTTAAAATCTATTAATGAAATCTAATGATCTATTATGTCCTACTCACACACTAATCCTAAAACACTATTATCTATCTGTATCTATTCTGTGATTTTTATCTCTTCCTGCTGACTCAGTTCTGATCCTCATCTCTCTCTTGCCTCTATTCACACAAAATGGCAACATCCTGGTTGTGCTGTTATACAGTGGCTATGGCGTCATTAGTGACATCTCGCACCCGCTGTCCCTTATGATTGGCTGAGGGGCTGCCTGCAAGGTATTATGGTATGGGGAAGCCCACCTGGTCCTCCAGGTCATTCTTCTCCCTGCTTCTCTGCTTTCCATTTGGCACTGACCATTTTAGGCTAAGACTTTCTGCTTCAATTATACCTATAGGTAAACCACCGGCGTTTCCGTAGGTATAATTAACATGCTGCGATTTCCAAAAACACAATGGTTTTGGAAATTGGAGAATATGGAGGTATAGTAAAGGCACGAGATCCAGATATGTTTTATAGAATTCAGTAAAGTACAAGTTTTAGGAAGGTGTGTAAAAATGCACAAACTAAGAATACTTTCAAAAATAGAAGGGTTAATAGTTTATTTTTCTCAATTAACAAAATGAAGTGAATGAAAAAAGAGAAATGTAAATCCCATCAATATTTGGTGTCATCTTTGCCCTTTGCCTTCCATCAATTCTTCTCGGTACACTTACAGCTTTGAAGGAACTCGGCAGGGAGGTTGTTTCCTCTGTCTTGGAGAACTAAGCACAGATCTTCTGTGGATGTAGGCTTGCTCCAATCCTTCTGTCTCATCATGTAATCCCAGACAGACTGGATGATGATGAGATCAGGGCTATATCTGTGGGGGCCATATCATCACTTCCAGGAATCCTCCTCCAAAGGGGCAAAGGTCACACCAAATATTAATGGGATTTAGATTTCTCTATTCTTCATTCACTTCATTTTGTTAATTGACAAAAATAAACTATTAACACTTCTATTTTTGCACTTTGCAGCATTTTTTACCCACAGCTGCCTAATACTATTGTACTGTACTTTTCGCTATCCTCTAGATTTTAGATTACGGTATCAGAATGCTTAATTCACGTCTTCCCAGGCATATCCTATATTCTCAGCTGATTCGATTTAAAAGAACATGGGGTGACCAGAGAAAGTGACTGAAGAACACCCTCAAGACCTAACTTAAAAAAGACCAGATCAACATCACTAAGTGGTAAGTCTGGCCCAGAAACGCACCATCAGGCGGCATTTATTTTAAGACCACATGACTGGGGCAGACAGAAGATGAAGATGGAAGGAGAGGAGAACCCACAGAACAGTAGCTCCTAAACATAACCTCTGCCCCCCATATCTATGGCTCAATGATTGGGCTCCTCAGGATACATAAGCAGTTTGGACAGGTGTCATTCTCTGTTTTTGGGTGACCGCCGATGCTTATTATGCTTCCTATACAGTCTATGTCCTTAGCCGCCCAGAACCTTCTAGGAAATCTCACACCACTAATTCCAGTTTTTTCTTCACGACACTAGCTGACACTATAAATACATTCTTGCATACAGACACCTTTATTTTCTGCTCAACCTTAGCTTTGTACTTGACGATCTCGGAGATGAGAGAAATAGAAAGTGTGAATTGCTTTGTGCCATAAGCCACAGATGGTGCGGATGCCATCAGACCAATTAATGACATGTGTTGATTATCAGTGATGTGACATGGAATGCAAGACATGCACTTAATGGTCAGAATCACTCCTACCGTCTATATTCTCCAGAACACCTGCAAGAAATTCCCTAATGCTGAGGTGTCAATTTATATATCCCAGCATGAACCGTCTACTGCACCTGCTGAATATCATTAGCCCCCTGCTGGCAGAGAGGAGCAATGAGAAAGTTATTAAAAGTCAGTCTCGGTGAACCATAGAAATGTCAGTACATCTTGTGCAATGTAACCAGGCTGTGCAGGAACTAGAACTTATTTCTGAAGTACTTAAGACTGGAATACACTGTATCACCAAGAATATAGCAGGTATATATCACCTCGCTCAGAGCTTTGACGTATGGATTATATGCAATTTTCTTAGAAAATTACAATAATGCCCTAAAGACAAAAAAGTACTGTATGTTTTGGACAACATGCCTGACTAAAACATGTACAAGGAAGATTAGGAAAAAATATTTCATATTAATTTAATCTTCCCTGGTGGTCAAATGGGATGAAGGGTCAATGGTACTAACTGATATGCAATGAAAGATAAAGAGGATTATGAGCTAACAGTTAAGTTGCCCATACACAAGGCCCTATTAGTGGCCGCCACAGGGTATAATGTTCTACTTGTGCCTCTACACAATATAATGGGGCATTGTGCTGTGTCTGGGGGCACTAATGGGCATTATACTCCTTGGGGGGCACTAATCGGGCTTTATATTCTTTGGGGGGGTCATATGGAGTATTATACTGTGTGTGGGGGTAACAGTGTAGTGTTAAACTGTGTGTGGGCAGTAAGGAGCATTATACTGTGTGAGGGATACTAATGTGGCATTATACAGTGTGGGAGGCACTGTGTGGCGGCAATAAGAAGCATTGTACTATGTGGGAGGCACTAAAGAGCACTATACTGTTTTGGGGGCACTAGCGTGGCATTACACTGTGTGTGGCACTAATAGGCTATTAAAATATGTATGGGGTCTATAAGGAGAATTATACTATGTGGGGGTACTAACATGGCTTTATACTGTGTGAGGGCACTGACAGTGTATTATTATTATTTATTTATTATGGTTACTTGTATAACATCATCATATTCCACAGAACTTTACAGACATTGACAGTCACTGTCCCATATAGGGCTCACAATCTACATTCCCTATCAGTATGTATTATTCTGTGTGGGGGGCTTTAAGGAGCATTATACTATGTGGAGGTACTAACATGGCTTTATAGTGTGTGTGGGGCACTAATAGTGTATTATTCTGTGTGTGAAGCTTTAAGGAGCATTATACTGCATGGGGGGCACTAACATGGCATTATACTGTATGGGGGCAATAAGAAGCATTATACTGTGCGGGGGGCAATAAGAAGCATTATACTGTGTGGGGGCAATAAGAAGCATTATACTATGCGGGGGGCACTATTCTCTCACCTGCTCTCCTGCACTGATTTGACATGGGGCAGGGAGGGAGAGAGCTGTGCAGCCACTCTCTTGTAGAATGGGAAAAGCACTTTATCAGTGTTTCTCCCAATCATTAAGCAAGCCTTAGCAATGCCAGATCCCTCTGGCTTCAGACTATAAGACATGGGGACTTTTTGCAAAGTTTTTCCTTGCTAAAAAGTACATCTTATAGTTTGAAAAATACAGTCCTGGGATCTTCTATTGTGTTAAGTATTTGAGTTTTCTAGGCTTCTAGGGGAGCATGGCTACATGGAGCAGGACACAATATTTCTTCCATGACATCATAGGCATACATTTGCAGTGGGACTTATAGAAACTTAAGGGTGATGTATAAGCATTTTGTTTTTTTTTTGTTGTTCAAAGACATAATACACCCATGTGCATGAAGACATGGGGTTATTCATAAAGATGAATTTGGAGCTGATTTGGAGGTGGATTTTGCCTTAAAATAAGTTTAAAATTCCATCCAGAATCTGCCTCCTATTGTTTTCAATGGGAAGCATCAGGATACTGAAAAAAGAAGATTCCTGCTCAAATCATCCTAGATTCCATAGCTGATTTAGCAACCCGAGTCTAACACTGTGGATTCTGTGGCAGAATAAACCATGGAATGTGCGCATGGAATGTACGATGAAAACAATGGCAGGCGGATTCCAGCCAGAATTTGCACTGATTTTAAGGTGGATTCAGTTATGTCAATATACCTTAACTCAGCTATAGTATATCAGTCCCATAGACCTTAAATGCAGCAGCAGTGCATATGTGCGAGTCGCGACCACCACTCCATTCAAATGGGGGACACAAAACCCCTGTTCTCATGATCAGTAACAGACCCAGTGATCAATTACTTATCGCCTGACCTATGGATTGCTTGTTATGGGGAGATAATCCTCTCTCTGCATTCAGTTGTTTCTAGTCAAGGCTGTAATGTCTAACAACTCAGTATGTGGACAATGAAGAAGTAAAATGCGATGATCACACAGGCTCCTGGTTAAGAGATGTTCTGTCGGTATGAATCATGATACAAAGACACTGAGTCTCACCAGGAAGACGTAGGTTGAATTAGATTTCTGTAGGCTAAAATGATGATGAATATTTATGCGTCCTTCATGTGACTTGAGAAAATGAGATCCAACCAATATCCAGAGTTCATCATTGAGACGTTAATACACAAGCTGATGAGGCTGGTTCTATGTGCTCTATTTTATCTCACATTATGGGTCATTACAGAACTGTGTAAGGTCCATTTACCAAAGATGTGACTACTCTAAATTGTATCTCCACAAAAATGATGTATTGTTGTTCATATGTGGCCTATAGGTGGCACTAGCGAGACAGTTTCCTCTCCCTGGAGCAGAGCTATTTTGCACGTTTTGCCAGAAAGCATTGCACATATAGGGAGCGTCTCAGTTTCCTCCTGATTTAGATGAACAGACACAGTACTATTGTGGTTGTGGAGAAACAAAAACAAAGATGTTTCAGATATGCAAATGAGGTTGTAAGTGCCTAGTGGGTGGTCCCAATCCCAAGCTTAATTTACTCATGAGTCTGTGAAGAACCCAGAGTATAATAGTAGTTCCTATGTGGCAAACTCCAAAAATCACAATTTTTGTAGAATTCATAACAGACCTGGCTTGTTACCAACGAATTCGCTCTTCGCCCTTTGATGGATAGTGGTGGAGCCATCAATCATGACCAAAGGGGGGCACTAGTCAGGGTGGCAGAAGGCACTTGGCTGTCATAGCAATTGAACAGCTATCTCAATCTCACTATGTGAGAGCCTTTTGGTTTGGGAATGTGAAAATGTTGGCCACCCCTCAAATATCATGGTCACATCTGACTATGACATCTGAAAGATTAAGTTCCTGCAATCAGAGATGTTTCTATTTGCATAAAGCTACAGTGCCCACTAAGCTCCTGAGGGCGCCCAAATTTAAGATGTTGAGAATGGTAGATTTCATTGAGAATGGTAGATCTGCATGTGCAGTAATACGCCACAGTAGGCATTTGATACCCCTGCAAAAACATTGTCAGATTTGTGAAAGTGTCCAAAAGAAAAGAAACTGTCTCTGTTGCCCACAGTTGCACAGTGATATACTAATCCATAATAACTTTAGCTTTTATTTTTTTAATTAAAATATTTTTATTAAAAGTTTTTGCATTTTTAAAACATACAAAAGAACCCCCCAAACCACAAAACAAAAACCCCAACACCCATTCTTCTTCCTCTTCCCAAACCCAAGAAAACAAGGCACACGTGAGAGGAGAAGTTTTGATTCATATAGCCAGATATATCAGTCCATAATCAGGTTCTTTAATGTCATGTAGAAAGAAGATGGGGTTAGACATACCCTGGCAAAAATAGACAAATTCAGCAAATATCAACAAAGGGCCAAAATAAAGAGGTTTGAGAAGATACACTCTACAGCTGGCAAACAAGGGGACACACCCAGTACACAATACAAGAGTGCCCTGGTATGGGCTTCAATCGCTACTCCCCACCTACACCAGACCTAGTCCATATAGGAGATGCCAGCCCCAACCGATCCAACCAGGGTGCCCATCGTTTTTCACATTTTTGAGTGACTCCTCTCTTCAAACAAATGCCCTTCTCCAGGCCGAAAAGCCAGTTAATTTTACTCACATATTCACTAGAGGTGGGGTTCAAGAATTCAGTGGGAGTGGAGTGTTTGTGTCCAGTGGGTGGCTTTGGGTGACTTGCATAGGTTGATGTATGGTCAGCAGCTTGGAAGAAGACAGGTTGGGCACAGTGGTGTGTTGGCTGCAGAGGAGTGCAGTGCTGGCCACAGCTTAGCAGCCATATTGCCACTGTCCTGATACCCAGCAACTGCTCTTCCGTATCCATAGGACCTGAGTCTTTTTATATTTCTCCGGCGAAAACCACTCTATTGAAGATTTGCGGGTTGTGGTTTTAATGGGACATTTTAAGACGCAGGAAGAAAGGAAAGAATGGGAGTACAAGTTTATGCAAAAATTTCAAACTCTGCAATTTGGACTTAATATTCATGCCAGCTTCATGTCACACTATGTATGACCTGTGAGGGTCACAAATCACCTCCTGATAGCAAACAGATAACAGATCCCTCTGTCACGCACCACAACTTTCCAGATTGTTTTTTGACCTGTTGTAAATAACTTCTCTACTTAGATTGCATTTTGTTTTGGTTTTTTTAAGGACTCTAAAATCCTTTGAAGACCATGTGTATAAAAATCTGTGAATTTTCCGTTCTTGTATAACACCATGTCTGATGAAGGAAGCTTGCACTTCTGAAAACTTACTTATAAATATACTCAGTTAGCCTCTAAAAGGTATCGCCTGATTTCTTCACTCTTCCACTACTTTCAATGGCTAACACGGTACAACATTATCTCTTATATATATAAAAATGAGTTCCTGTCTGTCTGTCTGTCTGTCTGTCTGTTCTTTATGCGCGACCAAATGACTGGACTGATCCTCACCAAATTTGGCACACATGTACATCAGGTGTCCGGGAATATTATAGACTGGGTCTCAGCTCTCTTGGACGTACCATTCCTGAGGTACAGTATTCCCAAAAAATGACCAGCATTAGTCTATACAAGCCTGCAAGTCTTTCACTCATATTCCAACTGCCATACACACGGTCACATGTCCCTTATCAGCCAATAACAGCTCGCAGGCGCTTACTCTCCTCAGGCACACAGGTTTCCATAGCAACCAAGCTATGTATGACCTGTATTAGTGAATAGCAGTTCACAGGACCTTAAATATTCAGTCATATCACGTGTATCAGCCAATATAAGTTCACATTTAATTTACCAGGTTTCCATAACAACACAGCCATAAATAGACTGTACCTATACTGGACTCAGTGGCGTAACTAGCAATGGCAGGGCCCCAAGGCGAACATTTGACATGGGACCACCCCCCCCCCCCCCCCGGCAACCCTCCCCCGCACAAACTGCATTCCTGCACACACTATTATGCCCCATACTCTCCTCAGGCACACAGATTTCCATAGCAACCAAGCTATGTATGACCTGTATTAGGGTGGGTTCACACCTGCGCTTCAGTCCGTCCGTTGCCAATCCGAGAGAAAATCTCGGCGAACAGGATTGGCATCGGATACAGACAGGTCAGCGATGCATTGGTTAAAAACCCATTCAGTCACCGCAGCGCTGACTGCCCCCCCTCCCCCGCTGCTCCGACCGGCGCTTATGTCAGTGGGTTCCCCCAAGCAGAATCAGGGGGACCCAACATCTCAGGAGGCATCAGTAGCGGCCTCTCAGCTCCACAAGCCTTCTTCTGGCCTTGAGCACCCTCCTGACCCTGTGGAGGAGGATTTAACCCCTCAGCTGCCTCCACAACCTTTTAGTCCTGTGTCCTCACAGCAGCCTCCATCCCTTCTCAGAGATGAAGAAGCAGACCTGGGGGCAACTCCATCCCTCTCCCCCTATGCTATTCACACCCAGCTGCCTTCTCTGTCTGCCCCGCTACCCCGACTTCTGCCACACTCTGCTCAGGCAGCCTCCTCTGATCCTCCACCGTGGCTTGATTACCTTGCTCACCTACCGTCAAAAGAGGACTTTGACTCCTTGGTTGCTAAAGTCACAACGGCATGTCGTTCAGAGATACGCACAGAAATCGCTGTCCTGCGGCAAGATCTCCAACATATTGCTAACCGGGTTGATACCCTTGAAGACGATCATGACCAGACCCGATCTCATGTGTCTCTCCTCCAGGACACTGTCCTCTCCCAATGCCAGGTGGTTAACGACATGCAACGCCATTTGGAGGACTTGGATAACCGGGGCAGACACAACAATATCAGAATCAGGGGGCTGCCTGAGGCTAACCAAGAGGAGGATTTACATGCTACCTTGGAGGAGATTTTCAACTTCATTTTACAGGAACCAGCTACACATAAAATTAAGCTGGATAGAGCGCACAGGGCCCTGCGCCCCAGGGGATCGGGCCCCACACCACGCGATGTTATTTGCTGCGTGCACGACTTTGCACTAAAAGAAACTATCCTTTCCAAGGCCCGTCGTCTTAAAGACTTTGAATTTGCAGGAGCCAAGATCCAGCTTTACCAGGACCTCTCCTGGATTACGCTACAGAAGAGGAGATACCTGCGCCCTCTGCTGCAGCTTCTGTGCGACCGACAGATACCGTATCGCTGGGGCTTCCCCTTCTCTTTAACGGCTAGGCACAATGGACGCTCTGCTACCATACGGTTCTATGCAGATCTGGAACCATTCTGCATTGCTATGGATATTCCTCCTCCCAACCTTCAGAATTGGGAGTTGGTTGCCCCACCACCGCCGCCACCCCCCGGTCTGGACGGCCCAGAATCCAGTTAGACGCCAGCAACGTTCTTCCAGAAGATCGAGGGTGGAGGCCCCACCTCCGTGACTGTATCTTTTTTCTCGGACCTCCTAGTTCCTGGGAGGGATACATCTACTTTGATTACTAGGGGTGTCCTGTTCCTATTGTTATTTACAATTATACGCAGTTTTTTATGGTCCCACAACTGTTCTGCATCATATTCACGCTTTAGTATTATCGGTCGGGCGGGTTAGACTCCCTCCCCCCCCCCCAGTGACTGATAGATGTTATTTTCTTTAGGTCCCCAATTGATGCTTTGGATCTGCCTATTGCTGATCTCCCCCCGTCTCCCACCCGCCCCCCTTTTTGCTATGGGGGCTTCGTCCAGCTGTGGACCCACTGGTTGGGCCCTAGTAGGGTCACTTGTGGCCCTACCTTGGACAATTTTTTTTTGCCCCCGGCCAGGAGATTTAGTCCTGACCACTAAATTTAGTTTAGCTGTGTTATTTCAATATTTTTGTTTTGTTTTTTTATTTGTTATGCTTTGTTCTTTGTGTATGTCCTTTGTCTCTTTCCCCTCCCCCTCTATCCCTTTCCCTTCCTCCCCTTCTTCAAGTTCGGAGACCCGTCTGGCTACAGTGGCCCGGACCCTCCACCTTTACTTTTTCGGGGATTCGGAACATCGTTGGCTGGGTGAGATCTGCTCTACCTCATTTTTTCCTACACTAGCAATACACTCACCTTGTATTCCCAATGGTTAGGTGCATTACACTAAATGTTAAGGGCCTGGGCTCCAACACAAAACGGCGAATGGTCCTGCGGGAGCTTCGCTCCCTACAGGCAGAGGTAGCCTTTCTCCAGGAGACTCACTATGACCATATTGGCACGTTTAATTTTGCCCGACATTACTTCCCCTCCGCTTACTCTGCACATTGTAGTCGCAGGAAGGGAGGAGTAGCTATTTTGCTTTCCCGTACCTGCCCTATCACTGTCTCGGCCTCTCATCTAGATCCCCAGGGTCGATATATTATTTTGGAGGGGCTTTTATATGGTCGACCTATTATTTTATGCAATATATATGCCCCTAATTCTTCACAGATCCCCTTCCTTAAACAGGTCCTGGGGAAACTGCAAAAGTTTGAGGGATCCGCATTATTACTCGGTGGAGACTTTAATATGATCTTTTCTGAAAATATGGATAGATCCACCCTCACTAATGGACCTCCTGGACCCTCCCAGATGAGACTAGCTAGACAGTTCCGCTGCCTTGTACGGTCAGCTGCCCTTTATGACCTTTGGCGGGTGGATAATCCCTCTGCCCGTTCCTTTACATTTTACTCCCACCCACATAAAACCCACTCTAGAATAGACTACTTTTTTGGAAATACGTTAGCCCTTTGTTTACTAAAGTCGGCTGACATAGGCCCCATATCCTGGTCAGACCATGCTCCTTAAACTTTTCACAAAAATCTTAGCAAACAGGCTTGGCCTTTGGCTTCCGTCTCTCATCCACAAGGACCAGGTGGGATTTGTCCCCTGTCGTCAGGGGGAAGATAACACTAGAAGGGCAGTGGATTTGATTGACGTGGCCAACCGTCACTCTACCCCCACCTTGCTTCTAAGTCTGGACGCTGAGAAGGCCTTTGACCGCCTTGATTGGTCGTTTATGATGGCCACTCTTGAAAGCTACGGGTTCTCGGGGGCCTTCCTCATGGCTATAAGGGCTCTTTATTCTCACCCCTCACCAGTTGTTAAGCTTCCTAATGCTTCCTCCCTTCCCTTGTCCATTCGTAATGGAACCCGTCAGGGATGCCCCTTATCTCCACTAATATTTGCACTGTGTATTGAACCCCTGGCGGCTCAAATTAGATCTGCCCCGGATGTCTCTGGTGTATTTGTGAGAGATAGAGAATTCAAGATTAGTTTATTTGCAGACGATGTCCTGTTGACCCTCACTAAACCCCATACCTCCCTTCCAAACCTTCTCCGTGTTTTAAAGGATTATGGAGACCTGTCGGGAGATAAGGTTAACCCTAGTAAGACGGAAGCCCTACCTTTAAATATCACAACCGAAGCCTTGCAGTTGCTCAAGTCTAACTTTGACTTCCAATGGAGAGACCGCTCCCTACGCTATTTGGGCGTTCAACTATCCTCTTCATACCACACGCTTTACTCAGCCAATTATCCTCATTTGTTTCATGAGCTCCGTTCTCTTCTGGATAAGTGGCACCCACTCCATATTTCTCTTATAGGCCGTATAACTGCGGTTAAGATGACCCTCCTCCCGAAACTTCTTTACTTTTTTGAAACCCTTCCAGTGGCAGTCCCTAGATTCGAATTGAGATCCCTACAGAAAGCAATATTCCAATTTATATGGAATGGCAAACGCCACCGCATTCCCCGATCGGTGATGCTGGCGGGTAGGTCGGAGGGGGGAATGGGGGTTCCACACATATTGCACTACTACTGGGCTGCCCATTTGCGTAGTATACCGTTCTGGGCAGCGCTCCAGGCGCATACGAAATGGGTGGAGATAGAGAAGCTTTGGCTGGCTCCTGTTCACCCCAATGCATTTTTGTGGTCCGCCTCCCCCCCTCTGCCCATGACCTCGCTACTTGGCCCTATTGGCTTTACTCGGACTGTCTGGAACACCTGTTCTAGATTGTTTCGATTAGCCTCCTCGCACTCATCCATGATTTCCTTTTTATATAATCCACGTCTCCCAAGCGGACTCACTGCTGCTATGGTCAAGCCCTGAAGGAAGCTGGGTTTATTCCACATAGCGGACTTGGTTGACCCGTCGTCCTTGGAGCTCAGGCCCTTCGATTACCTCACCTCTACACAGCACTTGCCTACCTCAGAGTGGTTCCACTATCAGCAAATAGTTGATTTTTTGGTCTCCCAATTTGGATCCACCCGGGTCTCCCTCCCTACAGCTTTTGAACGACTATGTCGGGCGGGTACCTCTACTAGAGGCCTGATTTCTAATATTTATGGGCTTTTGTCCTCTCAGGGGGGGCAGGCAGCACAGTCAGTGGCAGGTTATTTGGTCCCGAGCAGCTAAATCCTCCTCCTGTGTAACGTTCAGGGAAACGCAATACAAAATACTTATGCATTGGTATCATACTCCAGCTCTACTGCATACTCTCAACCCCACTATTCCTTCTAGTTGCTGGCGGTGTCAGGCAACACCAGGAACATTGTTCCATATATTCTGGGAGTGCCCCCTGGTCCGCACTTTTTGGTTTGAGGTTGGGAGGCTGACTAATATTCTCTTCATCCAGGGTGTTCCCTTGGACCCCATGGTTTATTTGCTAAATCTCCCTCCAAAAGGTCTCAGTAAAAATACATCGAAATTATTCCTTTACTTGTGTACTGCGGCTAAAACGCTTATAGCTCGCCATTGGAGAGAAGCTCTTCCCCCAACGATCTCAGAATTGATAGCCCGACTGAAGGACATCCACAGTCTGGAGTATCTGACTGCTTCCCTTAATCATACGGTGGAGGCATTTGAAGCAATTTGGTCTCACTGGGATACCTACTGTGCCACATAAGGTCTCTGAAGTCTGACCCCCGGCTTTGTCTCTTTCCTCATTGTTCCTTTCCTTTGTCTTTTTTTGTGTATTCCCCAAATCTTGTCTTTGTGTTGTTGTTTTTATATTTGTTGACTTGGCGGATTGTATGTTATCTATGTTATTTTCAAAAATATTCTAATAAAAATTACAGTTTAAAAAAAAAAAAAAAAAAACCCATTCAAATGAATGGGTTTTTAACCAATGCGTCGCTGACCTGTCTGTATCCGATGCCAATCCCGTTCACCGAGATTTTCACTCGGATTGGCAACGGACGGACTAAAGCGCAGGTGTGAACCCACCCTTAGTGAATAGCAGTTCACAGGACCTTAAATATTCAGTCATATCACGTGTATCAGCCAATATAAGTTCACATTTAATTTACCAGGTTTCCATAACAACACAGCCATAAATAGACTGTACCTATACTGGACTCAGTGGCGTAACTAGCAATGGCAGGGCCCCAAGGCGAACATTTGACATGGGACCCCCCCCCGGCAACCCCCCCCACGCACACAAACTGCATTTCTGCACACACTATTATGCCCCATAGTGGCCCCTGCATACACTATTAGGCCCCATAGTGGCCCTTGCACACAGTATTCTGCCCCATAGTGGCCCCTGCACACAGTATCATAGTGGCTCCTTCATATAGTATTATGCGCACTTCCCGCTACTTCTTCAATGTTGGACCAGATGTCACGTGAGCCAGGCATGTATCGCAACGCATAATGACGTCGGACTGGCCCACCGACATCTGGGACGCCACCAAGGAGGCCCGAAGTCTGCTGAAAAGACCCCAGAGTATAATGATAGCAGTGTTTGTGAGGTTCACGGCCCACAGGCCTTACTTACCAATCCCCGCTCCTGCTCACAGCCGCCTCTGCAGAAGGTGAAGTGCAGGCGACCGTGAGCAGGAGTGGGGATCGTTAAGTAAATAGGGCCCGTTACCTGCTGGTGCTAAAAAAAAAAACCAAAACATCAGAGGCCCGCCGGGTCCCCTAATGTCCCGGGCCCTGTGGCAGCTGCTACCACTGCTAAACCAGTATTTACGCCACTGACGGGACTGCCATACTGGATTTCAGCATTCTTATAAATTGAAATGTTTTTTAAACTACTCATGTCCCCTGCAGCAAAACGCATGGCTGCTGCTCAAGCTAATGAAAACTCTCAGCAGACCCAAGCCTGTCTCCAATCTGATAAGGTATGTTACAGACAACAGCGAGCTGCTGAAACTCCCCAGCAGACCCAAGCCCGCCTCCAATCTGACAAAGCATTGTCAGCCACATGCACACAGCTGCACTCCAGGTTTCAATAACAACCCAGCCATTTTTCTTCACTGCTGTAGGTCAGCTTTAAAGGGGCAGGGCACTGTGGATGACACTGTTACACAAGGTCACATACACACAGCTTTACTCCAGGTTTTCCATAACAACCGATCGCAGGTTTTTCACTGATATCCAAACTAAGATGCACATGATCACATGACACTTATGGACCAATGGAAAATCGCAGGTTCAGTCTTGACATACACACAGCTTTACACCAGGTTTCCATAGCAACCAAGCTATTTATGTCCTGTATGAGTCAATAGCAGTTCGCAGGTCCTTAAATATTCAGTCATATGACGTGTATTAGCCAATGTAAGTTCACATTTCATTTACCAGGTTTCCATAGCAACACAGCCATAAATAGACTATACCTATACTGGACTGCCATACTGGATGTCAAGTGCAAAACTGCCCAATTCTTATGGGGTCACTACACAAACAAAAAATGAAATATACCCGTGCGAAGCCGGGTCCTTCCTCTAGTACTACTATATTTATTCCATGCAGTCTTTGCATGTAAGCCATTTTAGTTTATGCAGACTGTAGTGTTCCTCCAAGGTAAGTCACTAATTCCTCATTATAACATATCTCCAGTTAACACTTAAGTGTCTCTTTTTCATAGTCCTTCTTTTGATAAGATTTCAGGTTTAATGGCCCTTTCATTATTTTCAAGGAAATGACTCACATAGCCCATTGTCGTAGTTTAACTGGCTCCGAGGTATGTCATGCTTAAAGGGACATTCTTTTAATTATTATCCTTTGACATTTAAAGATTTTTACTCACAAATGTAAGAATTTAGCCATAAGCTTTGTACTGTACCATGCATAGTCAAGCGGAAGGCATAAATAGCTCTCAAGGTGCAACTTGTGTTCAGAATATGTATTATTCTGATGCCTTTTTGCCTACATCTGAATATGACTATTGTGTACACTTCACATTTCAAACACAGAGATAGTCGGGATATACTGTGTTTATTAAACCTTATAATGTCACGGTTATTACATTGCATATTGATTATCATTTCCTTTTATGTCATGTAATGGCAGCTCGATCCCCTCTATGTGATCAGACTGCTTGTCAAATAAATATCTGATAAATGACCTGTCCCCTGACTTAATAGAGCAGGGGATGGTCGTAAATTACACGTAACCTTTGTTCTGAACACTACAACAAAACACCTAGGGGAGTTAACAAAATATCACAGCCGTAAAAGTAATATGTTCTGCAACAAGAAATGTATCAACATGTCAGTGGAAATAAAGGGGTATTTCAAGTTACCCTCTGTCTACACTACAGGATAGGGGGTAGCTTGCGGATCAAAGGGATTCTGACCACTGAGAATCAGTGGGTTTCCGATCTCTGGAACCCCAACGTATAACTTGAAAGGGGGTCCCATTCCTGACTTACTGGCAGATTGAGCATGTGTGCTGCCCACTCCATTGATTCTATATGGGACTGCTGGTGATAGCCTAGTGCATTGCTCGGCTATCACCAGAAGTTCCATTGAAGTGATTGGAGTAGCCATACTTGTGTAACCAACTGCTCTGTTCTTTTTCAGGAACAAGGGACCCCCATTTTCATGATTGGGTGGCGTCTCAGTGGTTGGAAACCTATCGATTCCCAGTAGTCAGAAACCCACCAATTTCCAGTAATCAGAAACCCATCCATCAACAATCTATCCATTACCATATGGATATCTCTTTAAGTCCAGTGCTACATTATACAGTTGCTTTTTTAGAAGCTGCTCAGAATGGATTAATAACATACAAGAGGAATTACTCAACTCACATATTCCCTGTTGTTCCCATTCTGACACTTCCAGGTTCCCCTGCTGATCTCTACTTCCTGGTTCCTTAAAACACACATGAAATGCCACTCAGCCAATAACTGAATGAGACGGGTAACTGCTAAGGACAGTGATTGGCTGAATTGTCACTTTTTTGCATGTCAGGTTGGAAGTAGAGAGCAGCAGGGCACCTGGGAAGTGTCAGAATAGGAGCAGCATAGCATCGGTGAAGTGTGTCATGTTCATTTTTATGTTTCTACCCATTCTGCCAATATTCTAAAAAAAAAAATGTTACCTCGCCAGATAACCCTTTTAACGCTTCATGCACACAACCAATTTTGCAAACCATGTATCTTTGGTTGATGCTGTTTCAGTGAAATAGTTTGATTAATATTCCTAATAGAATCATTGAATTCATATAATATCATTGTAGCAGTTTTGATACAATTTTTGATGAAAATCATGGCTAAATGAAGTGAATGGGTCTATGGAGGCACAGGTGGCACACGGATGTCATCCATGAGCGTTCCATGCCGTTTTATCATGGACCGGGCACTTACAAATGGTTACTTTGTGACTTTGTCCTCTCCCTGATAGAGGAGGACATCCATATGCCCGCATGCATTCTGAAGACAACCCCTTTAACAATGGATAAACAATAAAACTGGATGAAAGGTTACACCATTTTTAGGTGTAGCCACTTTTAGTGCATTTTTTTAGTTTGTTTTAATCTTGTTTTTGATGAACCTTTTCATGACTGTATGTTACATGTAAATGAATAGTAAAATATAAGCAAAAATACAGCATAGTGAAGTGTGATATTTTTATTAACGTTTTTGTTGTATTTTCATATTGACTTTAGTAAAGAAAATCTGCACATGAAAAAAAACCTTAAAAAATTGTGCATTTTGTTTTTTAAGCAATTTTACTTTCATGTGTAAATATAAAAGAGGGAAAATATAGTAATGTTCATTAAAAATGTAAAGACAAACATTTTACTTGTATATGGATGGATAGATCACCAATATTTAAATCCCAGTGGAAAACCTTTTTAAAATGGTTATATAAAAAAAAAAATAAAGGTCTGCATTTCACTTTTTCAAAGAGTGCCCCTCTTGTCTATAGGCTATATCTGGTATTGTAGCTCAATTTAAACAAATTCAAGATAATTTATAAGTGAAATTCATAGCCTATGGAAAAGGGTGCCATTGTTTCTGGAAGGAAACAAAAAGACCAATTTTTTAAACAATGTCATACATTTTTAGGTGGTCAGTTATGCAAAAATCCCTAATGTAAATGTGATGATTTTCTCTCCTGGCCCTTTATGTTTCAGGTCTTACATCATTTTGGTTTCTGTGGCCCCTTCCTGCAGGCACTGGAGCACCTTTTTCCTTTCCTAAGGCTGTGGTCTGTCTTTTGCATGCCCACTTTTCCCCTTTCCCGATTCTGAATGGCACCTGCTAGGGATACAGGTTTTGTTTCAACTACAGTATATGTCCTAATAATTTAGCCACTAGTCACACACATTAGTGGAGACCCTAATATAATGGGTGTCCATGAATGCAATATGACTAGGTTCACACCTGTGCCTGCTGTCTGCTGGGGGATTCCATTCCCCATTTTGCTTGAAAAATGTAGTTTATGGGGTCTGCAGGTTTCCGTGGGTAACCAATTTTTTAAGCGGATTTGGTTTCCGTTCGGGGGGGTCCCAGCCCTCTGAGCAGAAACCCGAATGCAGGTGTGAACCTAGCATAAGTCTTTTACGTTACCTCTGTTTTCAGACAATATGTTACAGACCCTATCAAACCCTTTGGTCTCTATATTGAGCCTCCATAAAAAGACTCATATAGCCGCTTATCTGGTTAAAAAAAATCAATCCGACAAAACCCTTATCCCTAAACATCTCCCCCCAGCCAGATTACTTTCCCTTAAATCGAATTTTCATTATGAATGGAAGACTAAATTGACTCCTACCCATGGCTCTCTTAGCTAAATATATGTCACTCACGGTCCATTCCCGTGACCTATTAAATTCAATAGCTCTCTCCCTAGAGCTGTGGCTTACATGTAGGTTCCAATATCAATTAGCCATAGGACAAACTCCCCTAATGTCCTTCCTCTTCACTTCCCACATGCCACCACGGTATGGTCAGACTGTGGCTTCCCAACAGGCTTTTCCGCTTAGGTGATATTTCAAACCCTCTCAGTCAGAAACTATTTCTGTTTCCTACTACACAATCAAGATTTTTATTTCTTGATCTGCCCCCCTGCCTTGGATAGACCTCTATACTTGGATGTAAGATTTTTGCTCTCTGAAATATTTGATGGCTCTCCTCTGCAATGCTGTTGATAAATTTAGAGACGTGGGCTCTTTGGGACCAATACTATATTAACAGCCATCTTTCATTGTCTTCTGTTCCTATGGTTTTGGATGTACACATGTTGTATCCACCTATATTTGTGCCTCCCTCCTTGGACCACACACAATTCACTCTTATAGAATGGTTAAAATTTCAATAAAAACAAAGTTGGTATAAAAAAAAAGTGATTACCTTGTGTCTACAAAACTGCACAGTAAGCTGTAATGTCACCCACCATGTACAGGTCTATGACTATATTCTGGACATTCTAGACGAATTTGTTTTCCTCGATAGTTCAGTAAGTCTACAAGGAGTTGTAATGCTGTTTCTTCTGAATGTGAACTCACATGCTTGCTTTAAACCTTTATGACTTAGTGTGAGAAAATCTGCAGATCTGTCACTAAGTGAATTTCCTGTAATGTTGAGTTTATCTTTGTGCCTGTGAAGCTCTAGCTTGAACACATTTCTATAGAAGCGCTGACACATAGAAATGCATAAGAATATTAGGCGGTATTCAAGAGCTTGTCCGAGACACTGACAAATCCTACAAATATGCTAAAAAATTAAATTGTATCTTCTTTTTTTTCTCTACTGGGTAAGACGGAACAGCAAAAGCATTTATATTAGGTAAAATTGCTTAGTAGTTTCTGCTTATAACGCACACTGCAACGCAATGGCAGAACCACGGTATAATGGATACCACTGGTGCACAATGGACCCTATCGACTTATATTTGGATCATTTAGGTTTTATTTTTCTTTTATTTAAGTTTTTTGCTTAGATTGTAACAACCTAGTCTGCAACTAAAACGCAACATACAGTAATGGAGGCTAGCTGAAGCCAGGTGGGTGGTTTCAGCCAAGCAAGTAGTAGACTCAAGAGGAATGGAGCATACAGATGAAGGATTGATACTTTTTCCTGCTGGATCCACTGCTGTGTTTGGCTTCAAAAACTTCATGAGGTAAGGCGGAGGGTTCCAAAATCCATTGTGCATGAAACCAGGCTAAGAAAAATCCTATTGATGCTTAACCTAATTTATATGGTGACAAAGCCTTAAAAGGGGTTTGTCACCATATAAAATAAATTAAAAAGCCATACTCACTTGTCCCTGGCATGCCATTGTGCATTCCCAGTCCTCTTTTTTTGTACTACGGTTCGTCAGGCTAAAAGTGGGGAGACTCATGTGACTGATGAGACCAATCGGTGGCCTTATTAGTCTCTGGTAAGGAAACATTCATATATATGAGTGATGTCACCGATTCATGGACTGGACAACTGAGTGCCAGGGACAGGTGAGTATACCTTTTTTATGTCGCCACCACCACTGAGTTTTCTGTAATGCATGGACAACCCCTTTAATGCTATAGATTACAGACACATCCAAGATGATTTGTTAAAAAAGACATGTGGGGCGATGGAAAGCTTCATATTCCAGCCCCCCAAGCTCACCCTTCAGGAGCTGCCAGCAGAATGCAGTATTATCTCGATGTACTGAAGACACGGTCTGTCATGATGGGCTGACAGAGACCAAGACAGCTTATGTCTGAAGAGGAATGAAGTATATACAGGATAAATGGTAACAGGGTCTGCTGGCAGCTCTGGCAGGGTAACCCCCAGGAATCTGAAATTCTCTAAAGATCTGCATGTGTATCATCAAACTCTCTTGTAAAGAGAGCAATCCCCATACACATATTATATCAGAGAAGTGTATTTCCTAATATAATCTTTAGTGAGTGAGTCTAGTTTGGAGCACTATAATATTGCTCATTTAAACATGTTTTCAATACAATGTAGTTTTATGATTTCTTTATAAATCTCTGTAAAAAAATCTCATTCTAATCTTTAGCTTTCCATGTTTTCCTTGTCTCTCTCTCATTCTTTCTTTTATCTCTTTTTATTTATTATCGCTCTATCTATCTATCTATCTATCTATCTATCTATCTATCTATCTATCTATCTATCTATCCTTCTTTTCTTGGCTCCTTTCTTCCATTCTATCTTTTGTACCTGTCTTGGCTGTGCATTTGTGCATTGCTGAAGGTTACATGATGTATCCAATTCATAGTTGTCGCGTCAATTTGCAAATCTTTAGGCATTACCCAGATAAGTTGGTTAAGTTTTGCACAGACCCAGCATGGGTTTATGTCAGTCTTAATGTCTCCTATGCCAACGGAGAACACTCTTTAATTCATGATGAGGCTTAGCCCTTGTTCCTGGGCACAAATCTACTGTATGCCTGTAGAAGTTGTAGATTATGACATCAAATTCGCCACTTTTTTTGCACAAATGATAAAGAATATGGTGCGGGCGACTTGTGGACAAAGCTAGCACAAAAATGCCACTTGAGACTTTTTTAGTAGAAAGTCGTATTAAATAGTCACAAATCACTGATTAGCTACTATTTTTTTCACAAAAGTGGCATAGGAAGCTTGAATCCCCCCCCCCCCAGAATCCCTATGGGTCCAAACGTGTATAGCAATACTTCCAGTGTAGAGTAGACCCATAACACAGCATGCATAAAAATACACTATACTGTAAGTTCATGGAATTCTATGGGCACTGTACTAAGCTGGCCTACACATAGACTAATCTTTCTATTTTGGTCTGATTGTATTTGGTGTATCTGGCACATCTCACTTCATTCTTACCCCTCAGAACAAATGCATGCTCAGCTGAACTGAGCATGCACTGGTATGAGGTACTCTTGGTCAGGAGAGATTTTTGGTCGACAGCCATCTACTGTGTATTGTCAGTCTTACAGATCTGTACAACATGAATGCTCCTCAGCACTGAGGTCCAAGCAGTGCAAATTGCATCTTAAAATTGGCAAATTTTTTTCACCCGTTTATGAACAGCTAAAGATTTGCAAATTAATTAGAAATCTGCAAATCTTACAGCAGTCATACTGAGTTATTTTTTAAGGGTACGTTCACAGTTCAGAAATGGAAAAGTAATTTGAGCTGGACATCTGACATGAAATAAAATCAAACAAGAAACATTGTTTCAGCAATAGACGCCTAAATAATGAATATTTTGCTATATTCCAAAATTATGGTTTATTATCCATGAAAATCAATACAAAGAGTGTTCACAGTTATACAGTATAAAAATATAACTAGCTTATTTCTTCATATCCTAGTCCTTTACAGAAGAGCCATTAATAAATAACTTATAGCTTAAATATTCTTATTAAATACAACATAACATTTCAAAAAGTTCATGTTAACCTAACTTATTTTATTTACAGCCAATCGAATGTCCTCCCAACAAGCTCAAAGAATCTCCTATTGGGTTCATAGAAGTAGTCTCGTAGTTTTCCTAAGAGGAATGAGCTTATGTGTGGGTGAGCCCGACCTTTGGACTCATGTAAACAACGTTCCCGACCACCATCTCGTAAGCAATAAAACCCTTTAGTCTTATTGAAGTAGAAATTTGATGCATTGATTTGAGGAGAGAGGTTAAGGAACCTCTCTACCTTCTGCATTTCGGGGAATGGATCCTTGATCAAGTAGTCGCCATCAACAATGTGAATGTTTTTGAGTGGAAAGTACTTCAGCCAGTTTTCCATAAAGCTGTAATATAAACTCCGGTTTATTGCTTTATAGTCAGTATTGAGTTCACCATTTCGTAGAAGTAGGCTCTCCACTGGAGGATAGGTCTTGTTTTTCTGCAAGTGATTATAATAGACTTGGGTGTAGTCTGATAAGACTCTTTCAATAGGGTCTCTTAAGATAAGTAAGATCTTGATGGTGCTGTTCATATTGTACACACGTTCAGGAACTTGAGTTGATGTGAAATAGGCTGGAGTTTTCTCTACCGTAAGTTGGTGTGAGTAGGAGAAAGGCATTTGGCTCAAGTACCATTGTAGACCTTTTCCATACTGGTTTTCCCAATCAAAGAAATGTATTTCACTCTCAGCCACAGCAATATCAGAATGGAGACTGAGCATTTCTAACAGAGCCCTAGTACCACCTTTACGTACTCCAATAATAATGGTGTGCGGCAGATGTTGGTAGGTACCATTAGGGTGAGGCATGTTCTTTAGCTCATAAACTGGAGAGGGAGATGTGAACATCCTTGTATAACTTGAGGTGGGCCGAGAAGGCACCCCTTGAGGCTGAATAAAGAAAAAACATACTCCAAAAAGTAGCAAGGCCATGACTAATTTCAAGAGCTTGGCTTCAGTGAATAAGATGGTGCTCCATGGGTCTGGGACTGTAGAATGAGTAACGTTATGGTGCTTCGTTGTGTCTAGAATCTTGTTTTTCTAAATAATCTAGAAAAAGGGAAAAAACAAATATTATAACTGCACATGTAAATATTTTCAAATAAACAAGGATAATACTGATAAACAATTCCCTAAACAGTATACAAGCAATAATGATACCTATAGTCTCTAAGGTCTAAAAAACTTGGGCAAAAAATGGGCAATTGGATGAACCATTGAGGACAACCATGTACTTGTAAAGCTGGTCATATACTTTAAATATCTATTCCCTATGCCTTCCTGTGCCTTTGAAGTGTTGGTTCCACAGAACATGCATGTGGCTAATATGGAGAGGGCAGTAAACTGTTAGTAGTTTATCTACATTGAAAAAAAAAATATTATGTATCATGAAAGTCAACATTCCATCTTTCTTACACCCAACATTTCTGTCAGAGGAAGTGGGGAACCTCCAAACACATTAGATTGTCGATAAGTCTCACAGACATTCATGTAGTGTGTATGGGCATCTTAACCATACCCAACATTCTCTATTTACATTTTGTCAACTCCCTTATTGTCCCTTGTACTTAAGAGGGACCTTTCACCATCTCCACAATGTCTTTCAATAGGCACTGCTCCACTGATTCTGTCACAGTTGGAATTTCTTCTCTATCCCCCACCATTCCTGAGTAATCATTTATATTAGTTTCAGCACAATTATGCCCTCTACTGTCACGTGGGCGGTCCTTGTTTTTCTACTCAAGTGCAGAACGTCCACTTGACAATAGACAGCATAAATGTGCTGAAACTAACAGAAATTATTTCTCAGGATTGGTGGAGGCTAGAGAAAGAAAATCCAACTGCACCAAAATCAGTCGAGTAGTGTCTATCGAAAGATACAATGAACTGGAGTTGGTGGAGGTCATGAAAGGTCCTCTTTAAAAACTGGACTCCTCTCTGTAGACATGTAACATGGCCATAATATTTTCTTTGGCATGTAAGATGGCCATATGACTAACACACCAGAAATGAGGAGCACTGGATAGGCCAGTAAGGTGCACGCCAAGTGATACTTGTTCCAAACAGTCCCTAAACAGCAAAGAAATGGATGTCCAGGCAGCACTCCAGGTAGATGATCTGTTTATTAACCCATGCAACGCTCCAAAGAGCTGGTATGTTGAGAAAGGCTCTCTGGAGATAAAACATTGCATGGGTTAATAAACAGATCATGAACCTGGAGTGCTGCCTGGATTTCCATTTGTTGGGCAGAGGACTAAGATATACCAAATACACAGCTCATATTGGGTATACTATCCTGACATTCTGATTGGGCACAGTCTGACATATTAAGCATTAACATAATGCAGAACACAAATACAGGTTATGTAGCCCAAATAATTGAAGGATTGTAAATTAATTTACAAATAAAAAATATAAAATAATCACAAAAAAAAAAAAAAAACACATCCATGCACAGACTGCACATCGATTTCAATAGCTGTGTAATAATTTATTTCCCCTGTGGTGGCGCTGCAGGGAAACTGAACACTTGGTACCAGGTTTCTTTGAAGGTTATAGCTGATCGATCCTGTGATCAGCCTACCTTGCGGGGAACCCTCTAACAAAAAGTCAATATCCAAATCAAGTGGACAATTGTTTTAAGTCACATCTGTACCCAAGGAGAAGAGACATATTATATAATGCTTAATAATTTATAGTGCTGAGTGAATTATTTTACAATAGAATAGTTACTGAATGTGAGCAATGTTTAGAATCCTGTACAGGGACTGCATTCTATAAAACTTTCATAAACTTATGTTTTCAGAATAATTTGACTTTTTCTAAAATTTTTGAAATTCCTTCAGCACTCTGATCTCAGAAACATGAATCACTTTATGCATAGCATGGCCTAAAGCATGGCAAACAAGGCAGCAATTCAAGGTTTTCATCATAAACTTGAAGTCCTACCTGTCAATAAGTAAGTTTACTATGTTTATACAGTACATCCTAACTTCAAGTTCCATAATGCTTTTCAGGGGCATCATAAACAAGTAATTCTCATAGTATAAAATAATTAAAGTGACTCCTTTTAGAAGCTCAAAAAGGATATGCAAGTCAGTACCTACAGGGGGTGACTACCTGCTATTTATTATTTTCTTCACATTTTGTTACTTGACTGCTTTTTAGTTGTGTATCATTAGGGCAGAGCTGTGACCCATGACTACAGCTTATCTACAGGGCCTAAAGAGAGTCTGATGTTGTCTGAGACACACCTCCTGTCTTATCATTGGTTCAGGTTGCTACCTACTCCCTCCCTCTGACTCTGATTGGCTGTTGTGTATAAACACAAGTCTACTGCAGTCTCACCAGGAAGTCAAGGCATAGAAAGATGATTATTACTACAGCAAGGACAGAATGATTATAAAATACAGACTAATACACCACCACTAATACACTGAGGCAAGTGAACCACTAAAACCTGACTAACTCAGTGACCTAGCCATATGGCTCTTGTGCCTGGTTATATTTAAAATAGTGGTTTCCAAAGTAGTGGTTTTGACTTTCAATTGTTGCAAAAGTAGAAGATCAGTCACACCTTGACAGTCACAAGATATGTAATAGTAGCTCTCTAATACCTGGGGACCACTGCTCTGCAGCCTAGGTTCTTGACCTGAGGTATGTTCACCACAGGGGGTATATGTCATGTCTTTAGGGGGTACAATGTGCTCTTGCTGTGATTTAATTAGGACACAGCTTTTGATCTTGACTTTGGGGCACTTGGATCTAATTTTTTGGGGGAGGATAAGGATATGTTAAGAATCATTGATCAAATTTTCCCAATGTTTCCCAAACTGTGGGTTGCGACACCCTGTGGGTTGTGTAAAGACCTCCAAGGGGTTGCAAGCCGAGTTCAAACCTTTCTTCTTCACACTGGAGTGCAGACAGGACTGGGTGTAGGGGCAAACATAGAAGTAGCAAAATGTAAGAGAATTACAGAAGTAGTAGAGCTTGGATTAGGGGGTAATCATGGAGGTAGCAGAGCTGGCTGTAGGTGGGAAAAATGGAAGTAGCAGAGCTGAGTGTAGGAGGGAAAAATGCAGGTAGCAGATCTGTTGGGGGAGATATGGAGACAGTAGAGTTGTATGTGGAGGGAATATGGAGGTAGCAGGGCTGTGTGTTTTGGAGGGAACATGGAGGTAGCAGAGCTGTGAGTGTGTTTATGTGTGTGTGTGGTAGGGAAGAACTTGAACAGCATACAGCTTAAAAGTAAAATGGAGGCCAAATGCAACTGACTTTTACATTTCGAACAGAACAAAGTACAGTAGTGAGGGACCGAAACAACAGTCTAGCCCAAAAGGAGGTCCTGCCATTAAATAGTCTGGAAGATACTTCTCTACAGAATGGCTACCAATGGCTATCATTGGCAGTTCTGTTATGACTACAAAGTCTGAATTCTGTCATATTCCATCTGGTGACAAACTTTCACAATATATGATTGCAAACATAAAAATACAACATGTTGTAACAGTAGAATATATTATAAAGGCTATAGAACTAGAGGTTTACGTTATATATGTCCCACAGGTTTTTCACATTCTGCATAACAGGAATTACTTGAATGAATTAGAACCATTCAGATCTCCGACCTTTTCTTAATACTGTACATCCTCCCATAGTCTTAAGTTTCCTTTAACATGTAGACAATCAATACTGGAGAAACATTGCCAGCGCTTTACTGGATTGAATCTCGAAAATTGATTGACAAATGACTCCATTGTACACTAAGGTACTGCTAATCCTCATATACATTAGTCAGTTACCTGTTTAATAGGGTTGCTACATTTACCAAACATAGACAGGAAGATCTATATCTAAGGCCATGAAATACATTTTAGATAAAAAAAAAAAAGTCTCAATTTTTGAACTTTCCTTAACCCCCAGAGTACTGGTCCAATTATGGGGTTGTCATGAATAATTTTTGGATTTTTCTTCCTATTTTTTTTTTGCTTGCTGTAGGAGACTTTGGAGCAGATTTACTAATCCTGCTAATTTTAGACTGTGCAAACTAATGGCTCCTTTTACACATGCACTTGGCACAAATGGTCACATCCTTGGCCCTATCCCCCTTTCCATTAATTCCTGCCTATTTTCCAAAAGTCAATAAAATGTCCAAAATGCATAATAAATGTGGTTCACAGAATGCAGTTTTTAAGCCAGAATTATGGTGCATTTAGTACTGTAGTCTCAGTAACAGAATAAGGTGCCCATACACATTAGATACATATCTCTATACTTGATCTTGGATATCTGCAGTTCTAAAAAGTGCTAGAAATAGAAACACACATAGTGAATGAGTGCATGGCCACCAGCTATCTAAAGTGTATGGCCATCTTTAGATGTACCTTCAGAGCACAACTTTGTTTACCAAAGAAAATCTTAAGAGATTCTTACAAAGAAATTACTGCGTACAAAGATGGCATTTATAAGAATGGGACATTATACAATAAGAGAACGAGAATCTCCTACTAAAGTCAAGGTCAGGAATTCTATTGAACAAACATGCAGCTTCTTAACCAAAAAAATTCATAGAATCTCTAACTTGTTACGAACACAGGGAAAAAAAAAAATCAATACTTCCCACTACTATACCGGTTTACACCTCAGCATATTGATGGAGTACTTAGCGCTGACTTACATGCAAATCACACAAATGCACCCTAAAGCATTGTATACAGAAATATATAACCTTGGCACATTGTTTTATCACCAGCAGTTTTCATCAAAGCAGCGGAGAACCTTTACGCTTGTTTATACTATTATGTGGGAAACTTTTTGAGATCTGAGTGTTGCATGGAATCTGTGAAAGCTTTAGAGCTGTATCTCTGGGGTGGTAAGGGCTGGGGGCTTAGCCTGGCAGGGGTGCTGATGGGCTGCTGAGTCGCGACCCCTGTGGGTGCTCTGGTATCAGTCACCATGCATTGCAGCATCCAGTAGAGCAGGGACCCATTATACAGAGGTTTCCTTGAAGTGGCTAGTGGGTTTATACACCTTGATCTAAGTGTATTCTAAGAACCACTTGCTCATTTTGGTAGTTTTTGCTGAGAAGCCTAGATCAATATTGGCATGTGCGATCCATGTTTTTTCTAAAATGTTGGTTGACTATTATGTACTCGTAGAAATTTGGGACATTAAACTTTAAAGCTAGAAGAAAATCAGGAGGTAAAGCGAAACAGGCGTCAGTCAACGTTCAGGCCAATAGACAGTAAGGATCAAGATCATTGGGTAGTGAAATAACTATATCCTAAAGCCAAAGACACGGTACCGAGGCAGATCTGACTCACTCTGAGGGCTCCCACTAAAGGCGATGGTGGAATCAGCAGATTTGGAAAAATGCTGCAAACTAAGAATGCTTCCAGAAACAGAAGGGTTAATTATTTATTTTTGTCAATTACCAAAACGAAGTGAATGAAGTAAAGAGAAATCTAAATCCCATCAATATTAGGTGTGACCTTTGCCCTTTGGAGGAGGAGTCCTGGAAGTAATGATATGGCCCCCACAACATCATCCAGTCTGTCTGGGATGACATGAATATAAAAACTATATAAAACCAGATAAAAACTTGATTTAACCCCTTTCCCAACATGCGCTGTATAGAAGAGACATTCGCCAGCAGTATCTGTGTTGGAGTTGTCTCTCAGACACCATGGACAATTGCTACTATGGTATATGGGCAGTGGAATGCTTCCTGTGACTGAACGCCCCCAGGGCTGTCAGTGTAAAGTTTCGATTGAGCATTGCTATAGCAATTATACGCAATCGGGAATACTAAAGTTAAGTTTTCACAAGCTGTAAAAAATATTCAAATTTAAGTCATCCAACTTTCCCGATTTTACAAATAAAAACAAAAAAATTGCTTTTATTGCCACGTCCCAAAATACGCAAACTATTAAATATAAAAGTATTTATCCTGTATGGCGACAGAAAAATAAATAAAATTCAATTTGCAGTTTTTTGGTTGCCTTTGCCTCCTGAAAAAATTTAGTAAAAAGTGATCAAAAAGTCATACATTCCTCAAAATGGTATCAATAAAAACTAAACTTAACTAAAAAGGAGACAGGTGTCAGAATATGTCAATGCAAAAAAAAAAAAAAAAAAAAAAAAAAAAGTTCCTTTTTTTTTTGTAAATATTAAGTACATGTAATTTTACCACAGTGAATGCATTAAAAACAAGACCCATAAGAATATTCTGTGTTCCTTCCAATTCTACCCCACTAATATTTTTACAGTCTTCCAATAATAAATTGTGTCATTAAAAAAGTATAACTTGGCCCACAAAAAACAAGACTTCATACAGCTATATGAACAGAATATCTACAGATAGATAGATAGATAGATAAATAGATATGAAAAAAATGCAAAAAACTGAAAATGTCCTGGTCAACAAGGTGTTAAAAAGATTTCCTTTAAAGTTCTGTTAGTATCAGCAATGCCCATAAAGTAGTCACAATCCCAACAGACGACATTTATGCATCCAGTTCTTCACTGATGTACATTACAGTATATAATAATGTACTTTAGTATGTTACAGAAGATACCTTGACAACAATGAACATTCTTGTAAGCAATGTTTACTGTAAGCAACATTCTAAGATGTTGAGAAATCCCTTTACCTTAGAAACTACACCCTACATTGTTATCTATAAAACAGACAGCTGGAGTAGACTTTAACACTTGGCATTACAAAGCCTACACTGGGCATGAACTGCTTGCAGGAAAGAAATAAAGTGAATAGATTGATTTATGGGAACATTTGTGTAAGTGACTTGTGTGTACACGGGTTGTCTCGTGTCAGGATATGTGAACATTGTAACTGATTCTTTATCAGCAGAGAGGGAACCAAAAGCATGGTGGTCGTCATCCAAAGTGTCTGTCGTAGGAGGAAATATCTAATTGTAAGCTCTTACATGACAAGAACCACATTACAAATTTTAAAAAAGACTCAAAAAGATCATCGCTGGGAAAAAAAAAAAAAGCTTAAAGTCTATCTCCAATTATAAAAACAAAAAAATTTTTCAGGAATCTATATCATATGTTGATATAAGAAATGCAATAATATATCTTATTAAAGAAAAATGCTTCTATCTCCATTTATCAGGCTGCTTTCCTTCCCCTTCCCTCAGATTAGTATGTATATGTCTTTCTCTCTACTACCTATATAATAATAATAATAATAATAGTCCTTTAATAGTCCCACAATGGGGAAATTCAGTGTGTTACAGCAGCAAAGATAAGCAGATACAAATACAAATACAACATGTACAGGAATATTCCAAGGTGAGAGGCATTACATTGATAGCAGACAGACAGATAGGGCGTAGCAGGGGGGGGGGGGGGATTTAACAGGCAGAGAGATATTTTCAGTTCTCTGTGTGTAATGATCTCCGCTTAGGTCGGTGTTGGTTGTACAGCCTAACCGCGGTGGGGAGGAAAGACTTCCGATAGCGCTCCTTCTCACACCTAGGGTGGAGCAGTCGGTCACTGACAGTACTGCTCAGCGCGATCACAGTCTCATGCATGGGATGGGACTTCTTCTTGTGCATGGAGCTCACCACGGACAGTATCCTTCTGTCACCCACCACCTGCACTGGGTCCAGTGGGCTCCCCAGGACAGAGCTGGCCCTTCTAATCAGCTTGTCAAGTTTATTTCTGTCCCTGGTTGATATACTGCTCCCCCAGCAGGCCACTCCAAAGAAGATGGCTGATGCCACTACCGAGTTGAAGAAAGTTCTAAGAAGTGCCCCCCGGATTCCAAAGGCTCTCAGCTTCCTAAGCAGGTAGAGCCTGCTGTGGCCCTTCCTGTACAGGGCCTCCATATGATCTGCCCAGTCCAGCTTATTATTAAGGAGCAAACCCAGGTACTTATAGGTGTTCACAATCTCGATGCCCGTCCCCAGGATGTCCACTGGTTTAGGAGGGCTTCTGCCTTTGCGGAAGTCCACCACCATCTCCTTGGTCTTCCCCGCGTTAATCTTCAGGTGGTTCCGGTGGCACCAGTCCACAAAATCCCGGTTCAGTTCTCTGTACTCCCTGTCATCATCATCTGTGATGAGACCCACTATTGCAGAGTCGTCAGAATACTTCTGTAGGTAGCAGCTGGATGAGTTGCACCTAAAATCTGCAGTGTACAGTGTGAAGAGGAAAGGGGCGAGAACCGTACCCTGAGGTGCCCCCGTATTACAGATCACGGTACCTGACACACAGTCTCGGGCTCTCACGTATTGAGGTCGATTTGTGAGGTAGTCTAGGATCCAGTTGGAGAGGTGGTGGTCCACTCCAGCAAGGCCCAGCTTGTCCCTCAATAACCTGGGCTGTATGGTGTTAAAAGCACTGGAGAAGTCAAAGAACATTATTCTCACTGTGTTCCCTGGTTTCTCCAGGTGAGACAGAACCCTGTGCAGAAGATGGATGATGGCATCATCTACCCCAATGCCCGGCCGATAAGCAAACTGGAGTGGGTCCATAGCGGGGCTCACTAGAGGGCGGAGATGTGTGAGAACCAATCTCTCCAAGATCTTCATCAGTTGGGATGTCAGTGCTACAGGTCTGTAGTCGTTGAGGTCCATAGGGTGGGGTTTCTTTGGAACTGGTACCACACAAGAAGATTTCCATAATTCAGGGACTATTTCCTGCCTCAGGCTCATATTATACATATATGTAATTATACCACACAGCTGGTCCCCACAAGTCTTAATTAGCCTTGCACTGATGTCATCTGGCCCTCCGGCTTTCCTCGCCTTGATCTTTTTCATCTCCTTCCTCACCTGGGCCCGTGTGAAGGTCAGACTGTGGCCAGATAAAGATGGATTTCTGGATTTACTGGTCTGTTGGGAAGTGGCCGCATGGGGAGAAGTCATTGTGGTGGGGGGAGCTGAAGGACATACTGGGGTGGGAGGAGCTGGTGTGTGATCAAATCTGTTGAAGAATAGGTTTAGTTCATTAAGCCAGTTAATATCTGCCTCAATCTGGCAGACAGACTGTTTATGACCCGAAATTGACTTAAGCCCCTCCCAGACCCCCCTTATGTCTTTTCTTTCCATTTGCTTTTCCATTTTTTCTTTATAACTGGCTTTTCCCTGCCTGATTTGATGCCTCAGCTCCTTTTGTACTTCCCTCAATATATATAGACTTCTGTGTCTGACGCTTGACAGTCCACATCCACTCTCTGGATATGGGTTATATTAGTGATAACCAACTGAGGGAAGGGAGGGGGATTGAAAACAGCCTGATAAATGGAGAAAGAAGAATTTTTCTCTAATTAGATATATTGCAAAGTTTCTTATATTCACTTGTACTATTCATTTATGAAAGACAGTTTTTAATTGGATATATGCCAATTCACAAACTGGTTTCTTGAATAATGGCATGTAGACCCCATGAATGTATGAGCTCAGAACGAGAAGTGGTCAGATATGTCCAAATAAGCATAAAGACAGACAACAATGGTGTCTGAGGAAATCACAAATTGTAAACGTTTAGGCAAAGGCCACACGTTGTAGAAATGAAGCAAAAAATTGTATCAGAATTGCAATGACAAAAACAGCAACAAAAATGCTTGTGCTTTTCCCAAAGTTTTTATGCCATTTTTCATCTTTACCTTCCCAATCCCATATAGGTCTATAGGAAATATGCCCTAATGCTGCAGGTTAAATTACCATGCTGCGTGTTTGAAAACAGCATTTCTTACACAAATTCTCATTCACTTTACTGCTACTGTAAAACGCAACATTTGAAGTGTTATGTAAATGAGGCAGTTGGTGCACTGGGGGCGGGCCTTCAGCTCCCTGGGGCACCGCCCTTACCACTCTGACCTCTACAATCTGCCTACGCCACCCTATGCAGTATGGATTGATCCTCCCACTGCTATGACATCACTGATCTTACTTGAGCAGCAAGAGCAGTGCTCCCAGGGCTGAAGATCTGCCCTCAGAGCCCCAGCTGCCTTATTTGCATAAGACTTCATAGATGTTTTTCCTTCAAATCTACAAAAGGGACATACATAACAAAGGTATAATGTTTATCACTGGAATGTGCTCTGTAACATGGTGGTGGCAGGTGAATATGCTTGTGGAAGTGGTAAACTGTCTTTAAAAACATAGCGGCTAATGGAGGGGGTCAACTGGCTACTACAGTCTATAATAATGTGCCCATCCCTACATGATTACTTTTCCTGTTAACCCTAAAGAGTTATTCGCATCTAAGCCTTTCACGGGGAGAGTTCATTAAGAAAGCAGACCCAATACTGACATTAAAAAGTGGCAAATTTTTAAGTCTACTTTTGCACAAAATAGCTACTTTTCAAATCTCATGCTATGTTTTTTAGAAGTGGCCAAGGAGGAGATTAACAATAATTTACACCAGAAACTGGAGAGCAACCAAGCACCTAAGAAGCATCGGTATGGCAGTGGTAGGATATCGGTGAGGTAAGTAACGCTTATATTTTCTAACCTAATATAATTCATGCCACCTGACAACTGCTGGCTATGGGCATTTATTGCACTCTATGGTTAATATCAAATGTACTGTAAAAAACATCAGAAATTAACTTCAGCCAAGTTATTTGTCCTTGTTGCACTGCAAAATTAACAAGTACAAAGAGTCAATACAACTAAAACCAGCAATGTCTCGTAGTTTCCAATGTTCCCTTCTGTATTGAACTGCACGGTCGTGGTGGTGGTGGGTCATGTTTGAAGGTCACCGTACAAAAAATCAGGACAAAAGGTCTTACATTACAGAAGAGCGAAGACGCTACTTCTAAAATACAGTTATTGATTCGTGCTCTAGTCCATTACAGTTTTCTTTTCTATTTCCCACACTATGAAATGGATGTTCTGCAAATAAATTTCCAATTTTCAACTGTGGTTATTTCATTGTGCAGGATATATACTATACTGAAAGGTTTCAGACAGAGGACAGTTTGATGTCTGAAAGGTTTCACTGACAAAAAAATCTTCTATTAGTATACCTTACAACTTTTCAGATGGTCAGGACACTTATAATACACTGCGTGAAAAATCCATAGATATATCTATACACTTTATTATATTTTCTTTTATGCATTATCACAAAAATGATCTTAAAGGGGTTCTCAGCAGCCACCGATTCCATAACTAACACTAAGAATGAAGTCAGAAGTATAGCTGCGTTCTCTGTGGAATGGCAATGCTGGGTTAGGCTGGATTGGAAAACATGGCTGCTTTCTTCTTCTCAGGAAGGAACATCATGTCATCCGGCAGCCATATTTTTTTTTAATTCTGGATAACCCCTTTAATGCAGCTCATCTTTTATTCAGTTGAATGGTAGCTGAGCTGCAGTAACACAAAACTGCCACTATGCAGAAAACAGAGCTGTGCTACTAGCTCCTTTCTCTGTGTTAGTTCCACTGTCCCCAGCTCCTTTCCCATAATGCCTTGTGATTAGTTCCACTGTAGCAGTTGCTAAGAACATCTGATCGGTGGGGATGTTAGGTGTTAGACCTCCCACCAGTCTGGATAGACTAAGGATAGGTCATCATTAGTCAAACCTGGAATTCACTTTAAAGCTACGCAAGGTAGTCATCAAAGTAGATTCAAAATCTGCTCGCTCCAGGACATAGACGCTGCCACTTACTTCAGCCCTCAGCTCAGTGGCCCCCCTCACACACTTCAGAACTTGACCGATCAATAGGCAATCCTAACACACGATCCTGACAAAAAACGGAGACGTGCTTCATGGGTTGCAGAAAGCCTTTGGAAGAAAAGCCACTCCAAGGAAGACTTCAGACTATCAGGTGTAAAGAGGCAGTTCTCAACTTCAAGAATGCACTCACCTCTACATAGCAGGTCTATTTCACCGCACTCATATCATCCCTATCCTGCAACCCCAAACAGTTATTTAATACCTTCAACTCCCTTCTCCGTCCTCAATTCAGGAAGGCCTACAACTTCCAATAACGCTACTGCCACCACACCACCATCTCATAGATTGTAAGCCCTTGCGGGCAGGTCCCTCTATCCCACTGTGCCTGTTGGTCACTGTTAGTATTGTACTTGTTTTGTGTATTGTATGTAAACCCTCAAATGTACAGCACCATGGAATTAATATAATAATGTACAGAGCACCATGGAATTACTATAATAATGTACAGAGCACCATGGACTTCATATAATAATGTACAGCACCATGGAATTAATATAATAATGTATAGAGCACCATGGAATTACTATAATAATGTACAATACCATGGAATTACTATAATAATGTACAGCACCATGGAATATAATAATGTACAGCACAATGGAACTAATATACTGTACAGCACCATGGAATTAATATAATGTGTACAGCACCATGGAATTAATATAATGTATAGAGCACCATGGAATTAATATAATAATGTACAACACCATGGAATTAATATAATAATGTACAACACCATGGAATTAATATAATAATGTATAGAGCACCATGGAATTACTATAATGTACAATACTATGGAATTACTATAATAATGTACAGCACCATGGAATATAATAATGTACAGCACAATGGAACTAATATAATAATATCAAGCACCATGGAATTAATATAATAATATACAACACCATGGAATATAATAATGTATAGAGCACCATGGAATTACTATAATAATGTACAATACCATGGAATTACTATAATAATGTACAGCACCATGGAATATAATAATGTACAGCACCATGGAATATAATAATGTACAGCACCATGGAATATAATAATGTACAGCACCATGGAATATAATAATGTACAGCACCATGGAATATAATAATGTACAGCACCATGGAACTAATATAATAATATCAAGCACAATGGAATTAATATAATAATGTATAGAGCACCATGGAATTAATATAATAATGTACAACACCATGGAATTACTATAATAATGTATAGAGCACCATGGAATTACTATAATAATGTACAATACCATGGAATTACTATAATAATGTACAACACCATGGAATTAATATAATAATGTACAGAGCACCATGGAATATAATAATGTACAGCACCATGGAATATAATAATATCAAGCACAATGGAATTAATATAATAATGTACAATACCATGGAATTACTATAATAATGTACAGCACCATGGAATATAATAATGTACAGCACCATGGAATATAATAATGTACAGCACCATGGAATATAATAATGTACAGCACCATGGAACTAATATAATAATATCAAGCACAATGGAATATAATAATGTATAGAGCACCATGGAATTAATATAATAATGTACAATACCATGGAATTAATATAATAATGTACAATACCATGGAATTAATATAATAATGTACAATACCATGGAATTAATATAATAATGTACAATACCATGGAATTAATATAATAATGTACAGAGCACCATGGAATTAATATAATAATGTACAACACCATGGAATTAATATAATAATGTACAACACCATGGAATTAATATAATAATGTATAGAGCACCATGGAATTACTATAATAATGTACAATACCATGGAATTACCATAATAATGTACAACACCATGGAATTAATATAATAATGTACAGCGCACCATGGAATATAATAATGTACAGCACAATGGAACTAATATAATAATATCAAGCACAATGGAATTAATATAATAATGTATAGAGCACCATGGAATTAATATAATAATGTACAATACCATGGAATTAATATAATAATGTACAATACCATGGAAATACAGTAATGGAATAATGCACAGCACCATGGAAATAATATAATAGTGTACAGCACCATGGGATTAAATGGTGCTCTATAAATAATAAATAATATCTAGTAACTGTACCCATGTCTATTTTCTGTTTCTTCTGTTCACTGCAGAGCTAATACTAATAATGAAGTTGTTGAAATGAATGGATACATATGCTGTCTACAAAAAATGCGGATGGCGTAGGCACGTGAAGTGTGGATGTGTGAATATTGCCTTACACTTTAAAGGGATAAGAGTGAGGTCTCCTAATAGCTTTCTGCCTTGGAGATATATCAGTAAATATGGAACTCAATGGGTCTCCATGTCTATGTCCTGGACTCTCCCATGTTGCAGAACTACAAGTATGAGCATTTAGTTAGTTGCTGTCCCTTCTAACGAGACCCCTTCCCCTTCCTTTATGACCCAATTTACTCAGGGGTCCTATACTATCCAAAACTTCTCTAAACCCCTTTAACAATTACTGGAATTACAATGATTCTCCTACCCCTCACAATCTCTATAACTATAAAGATGGACTCAGTGACCGCAGAGTTTACCTATTGGATACATTTAGTGTAATCGGTTCCAGTAGAGACACACAGTATACAGCGGCGGAGGTATGACTTCCATGTGCCCTTGGCTAAAAATCAAAATCACATGTTCCTTATGCAAAAAGGAAATTAACTAAAAATAAAAGCTAATCACAATCCTGTCTTGGATCACCAGTGAAATATCCTGACCATATTTTTGTTATTAAAACTTCTGAGATCTTTTTTGCAATACCCCCTCGTGTCTGTAAAACATGCAATAAACATAGCAACCCCCATCAGGAATGTTGTCAATGCAGGAATGTCGCCTGCGCTCCTGCCCCCAGTATAGCTTGTAATAAAGTACCTATATGAACTCAGGTTAAAAAGTATTCCAACCGCACCGACAGGTTTACATGCTAGCTGTAATACTTATGTAATGCTTTACAATAGGAGTATAGAAATGTATTCTATAACAATAACCATATACCTGGCATCAATTACAATGGTAATGAAAAGCAACGTATACAGTATAAATGGAAAACATATATCATAGCATGTTAATAGGTGAAGAAAAAAAGGAAAACACGTTTCGCTGTGTTTTTTAGCTGCATTTCACAATGTGTGGCCTTAGTCTAAATGAGCTTAAGGCCTTATTCACACAAGTACAAGTTTACGGTGGCACTTTTTCACATGGCAGTGAATAATGGCCATGCCACAGGTCTTGAAACAGCCTTCACATGGCCATTATAGAAGTCATGTAGGTCATTGGGTCTATTCACATGGCTCTATCTATGTCCGTTTTGACAGACAAAAATAGGGCATGTCAGTTTTTTAGACAGCCGTGAAAAATAGGCCATGTGAATATACACATTGAATTCAATCTGCTTTCAAAATGGTCGTGTTATGGACACTGCAAAAACATCTTGTGAATAAGCCTTAAGACTATGTTATCTATAATTGTTGATTGTTCTCTATTATCGGTTGGCAGAAGATGGCTGATAAATTGCCCAGGAATTTTTTATTCAGAAGGTGCACAGTCCAGTATTTATAAAGTGGGTGAAGGTCCTGGATTTATAAAGTAGATGGTGACGGACTTGGATTTCTAAAGTAGAGGGAGAGTGCCCTGAACTTATAAAGTAGAGGGTGCACAGTCCGGTATTTATAAAGTAGAGAGTGAGGGTCTTGGATTTATAAAGTAGGGGGTTAGGGTCCTGGATTTATAGCGTTGAGAGTGCACAGTCCAGGATTTTTTTTTATAATTTACTGCCTAATGAGTGTGTGGGGGGGGAGGTGCTGGCAACCAGCCTCTGCACAGATCAGATGTTTAGAGATGCATTGGGTCTTTGTACTACACAGTGAACAGAGCCAGAAGCAGAGGGCTCTGTGCCTTGTATAGTGGCCAGGTACTGTTACTGCAGCTCTGCTCCCATTCACATCTCAGAGATGAGCTGCAGTAATGACACCAGGGCCTCTATACAGCGCATGGATCCAACTGCTTCTGGCTCGGTACACTGTCTAGTACACAGATCAAATGTACTCTTGAACAGCTGATCCACGTGGGGATGGCTGTTGGCCCCACAGTTATCAGATATTTTTTGCCTATTGTAAGGATAGGCCATAAATAAAAAAAAAAAATCCTGGACAACCCCTTTAAAGGGGACTGTGAACCCTCTACTTTATCTGACTTACCTCCAGTTCTCAACTCTACAGGAACATTCATATATATGACTTACATTAGCAGCTCCATTACAAGGTTTGGCATCTTATTAATAAATTGATTGGTCTTCTTGTCCATGAGAGCAAAGGTTCACTTCACCCTGGATTATATCAGTTTTACTTACACAAGTGTGTGCTCTTTTTTACTACTTGTGTAGTTGTTTATTAACTGCAATGTGTTTGTGTTGAATGATAAGTCCAATAGAGTAAATGAAAAGATGACTACAGTAAAGTAACTCCCAAGATGAATCAGTAAGATCACAGGATCTGTGCTGGTAAAGTGGTTGGATCTGTGGTTGGATCCTGTGCATGAAGCAGACCTCAGGATCCTGGACATTCAATTCTTCAGTCATAGTCTTAAAGAACTTGTCCCATAATCAATACTTATCGCCACATGAAGTGTTTGATCACTGACCCCCACTGAGAATAGGGTCCCATGTCAGCCATCTGAATGTGCCACCTGAAATCCCTTTCAAAGTCTATGGGACTGAATTTTTTTTTTTTTTTTTTTTTTTTTTTTTTAAGTACTACATCCTGCAATGTTCATTCTGTCCACTAAGCATAGTAATAGGCAGACACTTGCCAATTCTGTAAAGGTTTTCTTTGCAGCAGTCACCTCATTTACATCACAGATAGCTTTACAATAGAAGATAACACCTCTATAGATGATACCACTGACCTTTTATATATTATTGCATCCACTACTGACAATCAATGATGTCACAGATTATCTACTCCCTCTCCCTGCACAGAGCATGTCTAGAAAACTAAAAAGACCTCATTGAGTCAGCTCCAGACTATTGCTGCCTATGGCCATGACGGCGCTGTAAAGCATATCACTAAATGTTGTTAACAGAGCATACTAGAAGCTCACAGAAGATGGCAGCCTCAATAATAAGGTACAGAAAATACAATAAAAAAAAATCTACTATCAGAAAATAAAACAGATTAGAAAAAAAATTATTTTAATAAATAAATTAAAAATGGTGAAACATTCCCTTTAAAGCTGAACTCCAATTTTCTAGTATAGAGCTCCAAACCCATAACAGACAAATGATAAAATTCTGTCTACTTGCTGCTACCACTACAGGGAGTTTAAGAGCTTACTGCATATTGCGTTCAATGCATAGACAGTATCTAGTAAGCTCCTAAAACTCCCTCTAGTGGCGAGTGCAGGTAGTCAGGATTTTATCATTTATCTTTATGTGTTTGCTGTTTATTTTGAGCTCTGTATTGAAAAAATGCAGCTCTGATCACTATGAATATATATGTTAAAACATTTCTCAGTATAGTATTCTGGATTTTGATAAAAAAATAAAATGTAATGTAAATTAACCTTCAGCTCTGATTATGGCAAAAACTGAGAACGATTAAATATTCACATTGCTCTTCATGAGAAAATTATGACTGAATAGTTGTAGAGACCCCCTTTATTGGACATATCCATACAAATATTAGCTGTGAGATGTTAATAAAGGAGAGTTTTCATTTTAAGGACAAGTTAAAGTAAACCAATATTTAAAATCTCTGTGCATTATGGGTTTTAGAGTCCAGTGGGCGGTCCTACTGTGCACTGTGTGACTATGCATACATAGTTAGCTGTCAATCACTGACAGGGACCTCCCAATGGACTCTTAAATGGAGACCCACTTAAAGGGATCTTTCACCACCTTCAACAATTCATACTCTTTGTATCTTTCAATAGATGCCGCTCCATTGTTTCTGGCTCAGTTGGAATTTTTTTCTCTAGTCCCCACTGTTCCTGAGCAATCGGTGCCATTAGTTGAGCACTTAATCTGTCAGGTGGGTGGTCCTGAGCGGAAACAGACAGCCTGGGTCCTCCCACCTGACAGTACACAGCCTAGTTAGCATATTGGGTGCTGAAACTAAGCAAAATGTTTGCTCAGGAATGGCAGGGGCTAGAGAAAAAATTCCAACTACACCAGAATCAATGAAGTGGCTTGTATTGAAGGATGCAAATATTGAATTGGTGGAGATGGTGAAAGGTTCTCTTTAAGCCCCGAATTAGCATATATATATATATATATATATATATATATATATACACACATACATATAAATGAGTAAATGACAGGTTATACTGAACCCTTTTCCATCAAGCTATATATCACGCTGCCTGCAGATAGGACAGCATTTCCATTTTCCTTCCTCGGGATCAGACAGGGTGAAGCATGGTTACTTCCCTCCAGCATCCCTTTCTTTTCACTGGTTGAACTTGATATTTTTGTCTTTTTCCTATAGACTTGAATAGAAAGAGTCGTGAGCATGCACTGCCAGCTCTATTCAAGATATGACCAGATGACCCGATTTAGGGACTCCCCCTTTGGACAATGGGTCGGGGTCCTGCGGATATCCTATAAATGTATAGGAAACCCTTTTATTTAGTTAAAGTCCTAATCCCGATTGGAAATTCCACCTTTTGGAGCATCCCCTGTGCGTATCCCAGACCTCACATTCCTATACACTGTGTATACACACTCAGTACTCCAACCCTCTGTCACACATGCACTAGATCAACACTGGGATTACTCCATTGCTCTGTCAGCGTAGCATGTGAGGATTGGATATAATAAAAGCCATACAGCTAAGATAACACCAGAGAAAGTCATCTTTAACCTAGTAAAGATGCAGCAGACGTAGACCCACAGCTAGAACTAAACCTGTCAATCACTGGAGCTGACATTCAGATTTATTGCATGCGTGAGTCAACTAGGGCAAGCCCTACATAAGAAACTGCATAATAATAATAATCTGTTCTACATAAATGAGTGTCCCATAAGCAAGATGACCATATTATGATAATGAAAGGTACACGACATGTGAATTAAAGGGAATTATAATAAAAGACTCATCCAGCTGCCAAATACACATTACTATGACAGTTTCCGAGGGGAGAAAAGTGGAATAAATATGTAACAAAAATGTATCTACAGATAATAAATAATACAATAAAACAAAATATACAAACAGTAAAATAAAAATAAAAAAAAAATACATAAAAAATAAAAATAGTAAAAACAGAGAAGATAAACATGCAGGAAAACAAAATAAAAATATACAAATAGCAAAACAATAAATTAAATAAAAATACAATAAATCAAGATAAAATAGTAAAAAAAAAAAATATATAATAATAATCATAATAATAAAAATAAATAAAAATAGTGGGTTCATGCCCTTTCTTGTTAATCCCACTGGGCTGGGGATAAATATTATCACTCTCTCTCTCTCTCTATATATATATATCCATTGATATAGGTTACCAACTATAATGACACTATCTGTAATATCACGTATGGTTTATATTCTTCTTTAGCCTTCAATAAATATTGTCTGAACTAAGTTCAAGTCACATGTGAGCAAGCAGCTCTACAAAGATGTTCTGCAGCAGCCATACAAGTACTCCTGGTCTGATCACAGCATGGGGATCACACTGGCACACAGTACATAAACTAGCAGATATAGATACCCAGATTTAGGTCTCGACCGAGCACCTGGTAAGCAGGAAACTTCCTCTAAGTACTTACCTGTGTGTTCAGAGCAGTGTACACAGGAGCTGCTTCATGCCTGGAGCCTGGCACTTCTTCCTGGCACCTCTGCCCATCCAGGTGCCCTTGTAAGCAGGCTGAGATGTTTGCAGACTCTTCTAAGTCTGTGCTGTGTGACGTCTGCAGCTTTCCCCTCCCATAATAAACCTTATCCTGTAGACCTAGGACCTGACTGCCACCACCTCTGGAGACTGCCCAGCCCTCTCCTGCTAGGAGTGCCGCATATGCTGACGAAAGGCTTATGTTGCAATGCACACAGGTGCTCTCACATGCTGGGGAAGTTGTGTCCTCTCCCATGTGCTGCCTGCCTGCTGCCTGCTAACTCCAGAGTGACTCCCAGCACTGAGCACTACTATGGTGCTGTATACCTCTATGGGGTGCCAGAGCTGTAGCCTCCTCTAATACCGTAATGTTCAGAGTATGCGGGCACCAGAGCCGGAGAACAAAGTCACACATACCTGAAGGAATCTGTCAGGAGGAGGATAAAGGTGCCCGGGGATGACTAAACTACTTATATACAAGCATAAGACCCATATGTATATAGGTATATGTATTATTACTGTAATGTGATATATACAGAAACATCAGAGCAAGACCTGAGACTTGTGGAAAAGAAGAAACAACATCTACAATAGATAACATCGCTATTTATCTATCTAGCCAGCTATCTCATATCTATGTATCATCATCTTTCATATCTATCACCTATTTATTGTGTGTGTATTAATTTATCTGTCTACAGCATGTGTATCTATCTATATCATATATATTACTAACACGTATCTATATCTATCACATATTTATCTATCTATCTCATTTCTACCTATCTTTCTGTCTCTCAATCTCATTTTTATCTATATCTATATCTCATATTTCTAACACATATTTATCTCATCTATCCATCTATCTCTATCTTTGTATGTATCATCATCTTTCATATCTATCATGTATCTAATGCATGCCTATTAATTTATCTGTCTATAGCATGTCTATCTATCTATCTCATATATTTTTCTAATAATAATAATAATAATATATTTTATTTATATAGCACCAACATATTCCACAACACTTTACAAATTGTAGGGCTCAAGTACAGACAAAAAGATACATTACAGAGAAATAGTCAATTCACACAATGGGACTGAGGGCCTGCTCGCAAGAGCTTACAATCTAAGAATATCTATCCATCTATCCCATATCTATCTACCTATCTATCTTCAATCTATCTATCTATCGTTCATATTTGTCTGTCTCATGTATATTAATTTATATATTGTCTTTCCATATCTAATATATATATATATATATATATATATATATATATATATACACACACACACACACACACACTCCAAAAAGATTCAGACAGCACATCCCAATGTGAACAGGTGCACGCTACCGTGGCAAAATGTATAAAAACAAAAAAAGTGTAGCAGCACTCTGACACAGCACAAGGGTATATAGAGAACAGAGATAGCATGACTGCTATTATTGGCACCTACAAATTAATATGGTGTATAAACTAAAATTTAGAGGTTCTTAGTTATACATATTTGATCAAACAGTAGGAAGCCCACCTGCCCTGACAAGGCGACCTCATTAAGGTGGGACCCTATACTAATGCCTCTATTAAACCCAAAATAAATCTACAATGTGAACACAGGGCAATAACATACCTCTCTTGGACCCAGAACAGGTCTACAATGTGAACACAGGGCAAATAGGATCTAGAGCATACTCAACCTAAAACAGCCTAGGGGCAAATGGGTAACTGAAAAATATCCTCTATTCCACTTATATAAACACGTGCAATTGAATGGGAGTGCAAGTCCAATTAGAGGGAACCACACCCCCCCATGTAGTACACACTCCAAAAAGATTCAGACAGCACATCCCAATGTGAACAGGTGCACGCTACCGTGGCAAAATGTATAAAAACAAAAAGGTGTAGCAGCACTCTGACACAGCACAAGGGTATATAAAGAACAGAGATAGCATTACTGCTATTATTGGCACCTACAAATTAATATGGTGTATAAACTAAAATTTTGAGGTTCTTAGTTATACATATTTGATCAAACAGTAGGAAGCCCACCTGCCCCGTGGTGGCTACTTTGAAGAACCTAGAATATAAGACATATTTTCAGTTGTTTCACACTTTTTTGTTAAGTATATAATTCCACATGTGTTAATTCATAGTTTTGATGCCTTCAGTGTGAATCTACAATTTTTATAGTCATGAAAATACAGAAAACTCTTGGAATGAGAAGGTGTGTCCAAACTTTTGGTCTGTACTGTATATATATATATTTCATATTTTCTATGGATCTCAAATCTTTCTATCTCATCTATCTATCTATCTATCTAACTATCATCTACCATGTTTCTCCCAAAATAAGAAAGGGTGTTATATTATTTTTGGCTCCGAAAGATGGGATAGGGCTTATTTTCAGGGGATGTCTTATTTTTTTCCATGAACAATAATCCACTCCCCAGACCCCCTTACACCCAAAACAATTAGAGTTAGTAAGTGCCAATGGTGCATGGGCTCTCACACACAGATCTGTGTCACTCCTGTCAAGGGTGCGTCACTTGCCATTGCAGTAGCGTTTAACTGCAGCCAAGTGTAGCGGCTGGCTCCCCCTGGTGACCGGAAGCAGCCAAAGCGATCTGGCTCAGGAGTGGAGTGATGCCAGCGGGACCCAATCTGTGTGTGAGAGCCCGGCACTACTGGTAGTTATCCTTATTGTTGTGGAGAACTCACTAGTGCCATCTTGTACAGATAGCAGACTTAAAGACAATGTCCGATTCTTTTTGGTGTGTCTGTTTTCTTTTGGGGGTGTCTGTTTTATTTTTTTTTGGGGGGGGGGGATAATTCTTTTAAGTTTCTATAATGCTAAGACTTTTTCATGATATGCTGTCTACCTTTCAAGCAGTTGTGATGATTCTTTTTATGTATCGCTCATTATTTCTGTAATTCTAAGAGTTTGTCTGATTTCTTGGGTAAATTCAAAAGAAACTGATTAAAAAAAAAGAAAGTCAGTGCCAGATTGTGTAGAAATAATAAAATATAACTTTTATATAAATATAAAATCCAATTAAGAAAAATAAAAAGGAGGGATTGAATAATAGATGGAAGCAACTAGAACCCTATTGTTTCCTCCTATTCACTAAGTAGATAAACCCATATTAGCTGTACCACCTAGCATGACCAACTGAAGGGGGACTATAAATAGAACCAAATTCACACCTATGAGCTCAGAAGCGCATATGTAATAAATTGAATTAAGCCGCTAAACAAGTTATCTAGGCTACTATTGTACGGTATGTGAACATGTGCTATAAAGCAAGGAAGAGACCATGCAGATAGATCTCTAATAGCTCAGCTTTTATCATGAGCTCCCTGTCAAGCACAATATATTAACGTGCAATGACAGCGGAGCCCTGAACTATACTGAGGAGCACAGCAGTATTGTCAATGGAATCTATCCCTCACATTGCTCTGTCCCTATGTACGTTTCGTTGGAGTGTCTGGCTTCTTCTAGGAGTCTAACGGTGCACACTTCAGTGGTCAAATTCCATTTACAGATGTAACTCACTACGTTCATTATTTCATTTACAGGTTACAATTAATAAGTGAAGTGAGTGGTTAAATATATTTTATCTACTATAGTAGGTGGAGGCCCAGGGGAGGTGTAAAAATTAAAAAACATTTATACTCACATTCACCTCTTTTGTGCCTCCTTGCAGTGTCTGGCGCTCTCTGTCTCCTCGGTGACATCATGTGGCCGTGGTCAACTCTGAGGCCTGTGATTGGACCTCAGTGGTGACATGGGTACACCGAGCGTCATGATCTTATGATGCTTAACGTGCCCCTGTGACATCTGTGGCCTATCACAGGCCTCAGCGGTGACCCTGGCACATGCCATCACCAGGAGAGCACCAGATGCCACAAGGAGGCCCCAAAAAGGTGAATGTGAGTATAAATGTTTTATTATTTTTTACACTTCCCCTGGGCCTCCAGGGTTTCTGAAGAAACCCCAGGGTATAATAATTTACAATGCAGATCGCATCAGCGATTATAGTTCATGCAAGACGTAGCCGCAATTGTTTGCTTTCGTTAAAGATTTAGGATATTCGGGTCGAACCAGGCTTGTGACGAAGCATTTGGCCATCTCTAGTAGCTGTCTGAACTATCAGATATTCCCTGGTGATGATTTCAGATATGTCACCTATGATGTCATTAGTAGGATCTGAACAGTTCCTGCAGGTGACCTAAACCATGAGCAAGAGGTACACATGAGGTGAGGTGAATTCATTCCCAAGAAATAAGAAGTAGGTTTGCAGAATTTACTGTAATCTATACCTATACTTTCACATCTCCAGCTTGCATAGGGGAAAATAGTTCACTCTCTACTGTACACTCTACTATTATTTCTGGTAAAAAAAAATGAAAAATCGGTGGGGCACATGTATTAAGCAACTTGCACCTTTTTTGGCATAAATTGTGTTTTTTTTTTTCTCCCTCTGCTTTGGCCTACAGAGCCTGCTTCACAGTATTTCCTGGCACTGAAGGATGTTACATTCAGATGTTCATCGGTGTCGGGATGTACTGTGTGGCGCCCCTGTAGGCCAAAGCGGAGGTGGCCCTAGATAGGAACAAGGATGATTGAGTAAAATATTGATATATAGTTTTGTGGAAAAAATTCTATTTAACCTGAATTTATTTTTAATTTTACTTCCTGTTCTTTCAGGGCTTGAGTCCAGTGGGTGGTCCTACCCCGTGATTGACAGCTGTCTCTGCCTGATTGACCCATGTAAGGGCTCTTTTTCTTTTCCCTTTCATATTGTATTGTTTTTTTTTTCTTCTTCTTCTTCTTCAAAGGATAAAAAATGTAATTGTGTGCAAAACATGAAATATAGTAAACTTCTCTATAGACTTACATTTAGAATGCCGCATGATTTTCTCATAGTTTCTGTTTGGACCCTCTGACCCTATTGTATGATATGTTGTCCCTACAGATAACATGTCATTGTGCAGACTTGTCATCAGTGATAAGGCCAGAGACCTGAAGAGTGGCACCAAGATAACAGTAAAGACCTCTAAACCTAAGTGTATTGATAAGTCTAATATTTTAGCATTTTGTGCAGCATTAAATGTTTTTTTTATCTTGTAAAACTCCCATAAAATTCAGTCAGCTATTTTCAGTGCCAGAAGAAGTGACAGGGCGCATGCTCGATTTACTCTATTCTAAGAAGAGATGGGCAAACTGGTTCGTAAGGGGTTGGATTTGTTAAATAATTTTCCAAATGTTTGGGGTCTGGCTTATCCTGACATTTTTGAGATTCACCACCTATGAATCACTAGTATACTCTGGGGTCTCTTAAAAACCCAGAGTATTGGAGGCCCAGGTGAGGTGTGTAAAAATATTAAATGGGTTTTTCCATCTCCCTCTCTCAGCAGTCTCTTCTTCTCATTTACTGTATTCTTCAGCAAGCTGGGGGGATAAACTAATAAACAGGACACTATGAGGTACCTCACTAGATATAGACATTGCCTTTACCATGAGAGATTATTTATTATGATTACTAGAAATCTAATATAAATAGAGAGCAGTGATTCATCCCGTCCTATCTTATCAGCTCCAGGTCGTGCACCATGGAAACGCTGTGTAAACAATGGGAGGAATATTCTAACATAGCAGGCTAAAGCAATGTATTTAGGAAAACTCTTGAATTTACATAAGCTAGCAGTATAGATAGTATCCTTGAGATGGGAATACCCCTTTAAACGCTCATATTCATACCTTCCCTAATCTCTCCTGGGCTCTTTCGCTTTCCCAGGTGTCTTCCTACCCCAAATCACTGCTGAGGTCTGTAACTGGGCCTTAGTGGTCACACGGGGTACATCAACATCATGACACTTGTGTCAAAGCATCATGATGTCGACCCACCACATGTGACCACTGAGACCCAATCACAGTGGTGACGCATTGCCACTGATGTCACAGAAGGGGCTGGAAGAGGCTAGAAGACTGCAGAGAAACACCAGATGCCGCAAAGGAGATTGGTAGAGGTGAGGGAAAGTGAGTATGAGTGTTTAATAATTTTAAAAACCTGACCGAGCCTTTGAAAATAAATGCAAGCGAACCTCGTGAACATTCGTCAACTGAATCTTGTAAGATTCGTCCAATAACTGATTCTGGCCCCTAACCTCTATGTAGTGGCAGGGGAAAAGGGGGACTGAGGTCCCTACTTTTCTGGGGGTTCAGTAGCTAGAGCCTCCTACATCTTCCCAATCTAGGAACTATTACCTATGCAGTTATAGTTGATAATTGCTTTTGACCAAAATATCACTTTAATCTATCAACAACATTGTACTATCTATATTTGTTTGCTGTGGTCCTTAAAGAGGACCTTTCACCACCCCCAATAAGTCCAGTTCTTTAGATAATTTAATTGGTGCCACTCCACTAATTCTGACCGAGTTGTAATTTTTTCTCTAGCCCCCACCATTCCCGAGTAATCAGTGCGGTTAGTTTTGGCACCTGATATGCTATTTAGTCTTTGTATTATTATTACAGTCTCTGTACTGTCAGGAGGGCGGTGTCAGGCAGGAGCAGACAAAGGGTGTGATTCTGAGCTCTGACACTGGTTGCCTCTGATTGGAGTTCAGAATCACGCCCCTTGCCTGACATTACAGAGCTTAAATAGCACATCAGGCACCAAAACTAACTGCACTTGTTGCTCAGGAACGGTCAAGGCTAGATAGAAAATACCAACTATGCTGGAATCAGTGGAGCAGTGCATATTAACAGATGCTAAGAACTTGAATTTGTGGAGGTGGTGAAAGGTCCTCTTTAATTTATCCAATCTCAGCCCTGTTTGTACCCCAAAAAGTTTAAACAAAAATACAATTCTAAGAAAAAAAAATCTGTAACAATTTTTTTATTTGGCTTTGAAACTTTCATTCCCAGTGCACAATAGAAAAAAAAAAATAATAATTAAAAAAAATTCTCTATGTTTAAATAAAATCATTATAATCCACATAAGAACCCAGACTGCTACATGTATTTTTATGTCCTGTCAGGAGTCAAACCCTGATTTTAATTATACTGTAGACACAAGTAAATTCACAGATCTTATTATTTTCTTTGAATGAGGTAAGATGACTGACTCCAGTCGGCCACAGAATTTTTATGAGTGTTGGTAATTAAAAAGATGAATTGGAATGGTATGTAATAACCTCCTTCCTGAAATACACATTACAATACAATGCCCGGCTGTAGAGACCTTCTGTAAAAGATTTCTGTGTAGCAACGCAAGCTGGACACTACTGCTGATGTCACAACCGATTTAGCCGACAGCAGTTGCCTTTTCTGGGGCAGACTTATGAAGACTGGTGTTATTAATGCCAGTATTTATAATCCCATCACTGGCGCACCCATCACTCATGCCTGGTGTAGATTTCCAGAATCATTTATGGAAGATTTCTAATAATAAATCTGGCAGGGCCGATGGTCCCTTCCCCTGCACGCCTCCAAAAAAACAAAAAGTCACAAATAATTGTTCAAAAAACCAATTTACACAAATTGCATTCATAATAAATCTGCCCCAGTGTCTCCCAGTAGTAAGTCGGAAAACTTTGTTCTAAAACTAATTGGGGCCATATGCAAACAAAAATACACATTGTAAGACAACGTTGAGTTGGAAATACGAGTAAATCTGCCCCAAAGTTTTGCTGCTTTTTGTGGTGTTTTAAAGAATTTTTTATTTTTTTTTCAGGTGAAATTTGTTGCAATCAGAGGTCACTTTAAGGTATTAGGCTAAGTCCACACATAGCGAACCACAGCTAAAAAATGCTGCTGAAAGACCGCGGCGGAAACACATTATGTTTTTTTCCATACTGCTTTTCACAGAAAGCCCGTAGAGTTTTCTACTGCGGACTTTCTGTCCCTATTATACCTATACGGAAAATACCAGTGTTTCCATAGGTAGAATTGACTTGCTGCGATTTACAAAAATGTGACATTTTTTTGAAATTGCAGCATTTCTGTTGCGGATATTTTTCAGCAACGTGTGGTTGGGATTAGCCAGAATGTCATCCACTTTGCAGGTACTTTAAAATGCAGTGGTTTTTGCTGCGGCGTTTCTGCCGTGGCCAAATTGCGGCGTTTTCGCACGTGGGTCCCCGGCCTTACAATGACTTCTTATGGATTGAACAGAAGGGAGAATTATAATAGTTTTCTTTACATTTCCCATTTCTTTTGTAGCCACTTTTGACATTGGCCCAAAAAAACTGCAGCAAAATCTGCAGTAAATAAAGCTGCGTTTTACAGTATCGCCAAAGTGAATGAGATTGTGACTAATCCCATACACACACTGCAGAAGAAGCGGTGCGGAAAAAGTGTGTTTTCAGAAACATATTGTGCTTTTGAAAAAGGCAGCATGTCAATTTTACCTCGGAAACACAGATGATTTCCCTATAGATTTAATAATGGAATAAAAAACGTAGAGAAAGACACCGCAGTGCTCTATGGAGCGTAAAAATGTATGCACAAAATGTAGCAAAGTACAATAAAAAACTACTACAAAAACATTGTAAGGCTAAGGCCCCACCATGCAGAATCAGTGTGTTTTTGACTGTGTGTAAACACAGCAGAATAAAGTGCTGCATTTTACATTACCTGTACAGTGAATGAGATTTTGTTTAATGTCACCTACACAGTGTGGAAAAATAAGGTGCAGAAAAGCTGAGTTTTCCAAAATGCATGTGTTTTTGAAAAACGCAGCATGTTAATTTTAGTGGTGGAAGTGTTTTTTCCCTATAGATTTTATAGGGGAAGAAAAATGGAGGAAAATGCAGCAAAAACTAGCATTTTGCAATGTGAGGCCTTAGCCTAAGATCGGTTTCACACAGGCATGTTTTGGAGTTTTTAAGGCTAAGGCCTCATGTAGTGGGCCGAAGCAAAAAGCGCTGTGGGAAAAACCACGATGGAAACGCATTGCGGTTTTCCCCGCAGCATTTCCATTATACCGGCGTTTCCGTAGGTATAATTGACATGCTGTGCATCGGTTTTGGAAATCACAGCATGTTTGCTGTGCGTATTTTTCTGCAATGTGTGGATGGGATTCATTTCGCAGTCACTGTGAAAGGCTATGTATTTTTCTGCAGCTTTTCCACCACGTGTTTACGTCATGTGGAGCCCCATCCTAACTGTTTATGCAAAGTATATTGTGAGAAAGTGAAGGGTGTGGTTTGGGAGAACAGGTATGTTCCAGCCAGGCAGTTAAAGGGTGTCTGGTAGAAGCCCACAGCAGGGAGGTCAGCTGACTAATTAAGGCCTGATATAGGGTGTGTGTCAGGACTAGGAGGTGGCACTACATTGAGGAACAGTCTGAGCTGTATAACTGAACCTGCATGAAGGTAAATCTGTGCCACCCGTCTGATGTAACCAGAGCGAGAGTCTGGCAGCCAGGCTCTTGTATAGAGAGGGATTGTCTGTCTTTTTGTGTTAGTTATTTCTCAGCCGAGAAGGTTTTGTTTTTCTTTGTTTGCGCCTTTGTAAAGGCAAAACCTGTTAACTCACTTACAAGTGAATAAACTCTGAACTTGAGTGTGATCCAGTCTCTGTGTGCCTGTTTCCTGCACTGCTACCAAGCATCTACCTGAGCGGTTCCCCACAATATGTACTGCAAAAAATGCTGTTGATATTTGGCAGCCATATCTTGCTGGTTAATCTATAAAACATGATAAATAACCTTACATACATAGCATTTTTTTCTTCAGCGTTTGTTTTATTTTTTTCATTTCATGTCAGTTTTTGCCTCTTTGGCGTTTTTTTTCAAACCACAGAATGTTCTTTGTTTGGGCTTTTTTTTGGGTCTGAAAAAAAAAAATCACTGGATAAACTCTGTATGAACAAAAAATGCTAAAACTACCAAAAACGCCATCAAAACACTAAGCAATACAGACATTTTTATTTTTATAAAGAAAAAATGGCAAGTAAAAATATTTTGTGAAGGAAGCCTTAAAAAGTCATAAAACTGCTTGAGATTAGAGATGGGCAAATTGGTTTGTAGCGAGTCGGGTTCGACCTGAATATTCCAAATTGTTTGTTTTTCTACGAATCCAAACATATGGAGATTCATCTCGGGCAAACTAAAATGGCTGCCTCATTACTCTCCCAAAGTTTAATAGTTGGAGACCCAGGGGAGTTGAAAAAAAAAACCCAAAACATTTATACTAACATTTTCTTACCTTTTTGGTCCTCCCTGCAGTGTCTGGGAATTTTCTGTGATGTCATTGGCCCGGGCTCACTGCTGAGCACCGGTATGACTTTGTGACACTTGGTATGTCTATATGACCGCTGGTGGCCCAATCACAGGCTTTGGCGGTGACCCTGGGCCGATGACATCACAGAAGAATGCCAGATGTGAACAGGAGAACACCCAATGCCGCAAGGAGGCCCAAAATAGGTAATGAAGGTGAGAATGAATATTTTTTTTTTTTTTTTTTTTTTTTTTTTACACCTCCCCTGGGCCTCCACCTATTATACTTTGGGGTTTCAAAAGACCCCATGGGTATAATAAATGTCACTTTTCACTTTGAAATAGCTTAAGCTGTGTTTGCCTTAGAGAGCTAGAAATTTGATTCCCAGGAGCCCTAAGAGGTTTCTACACGATATTTTATCAAATTTAAGGTGTGGTATGAACCAAACTTGTTCAACCCAAACAGAATCAGGGTCCTGAGCTGCTGAACCGGAACACGAACATGGAACAAATCTTGAGAAGTTTGCCATCTCTGCTTGGGATCAGTAGTATTTTTACTAGCAATTGTTTTTAAAATGCTGGAAAAACACAGTATGAAGAAGCCCTAATTCTAATCCGAGAAAAAATGTTCACTAAGAAACTCACTTTTAAAGTCCAATGAATATCGCAATAATGCCATGTAAATTTATTCATATATTCATTCATTCAGTATTTGCATATATCTTAGCACCCGCAGTGTGCTGCTGTATTATTATTATTTTTTTGCTTTAAATTTCAAAGCTGATATTCAAAAATGTTGCACTATGGTGTTCCTTCATATACAAGTGAAGTGTTCTATAGATTCCAGGCTGCAGGTAACTGCGGGCAGTTGACAGTCACCATGTATTTCATTATAGACTCTTTAATGACTGTTATTCTGTAATCGAATCCTTTTTGGCCAAAGCTAAGGCTATCTTAAAGAGGACCTTTTACCACCTCTACCAATTCAAGTTCTTAGTATCCGTTAGTAGGTGCCGCTCCACTGATTCCAGCACAGTTGGAATTTTCTCTTTAGCCCCCACCATTGCTGAGCAACAAGCGCAGTTAGTTTTGGTGCCTAATGTGCTATTTAATCTCTGTAATGTCAGAAGGGCGGTGTCAGGCAGAGGGTGTGATTCAGAGTGCCAATCAGAGGCATCCAGTGTCAGAGCTCAGAATCACACCCCTTGTCTGCTCCTGCCTGACACCGCCCTCCTGTCAGTACAGAGCCTAAATAGCATATCAGACACCAAAACTAACAGCACTGATTGCTCGGGGATGGTGGGGGCTACAGAAAAAATTTAAACTGTTCCAGAATAAGTGGAGTAGTACCTATTAAATGCAGTAACGAGCTGGACTTGGTGGAGGTGGTGAAAGGTCCTCTTTAAAGGGAATCTGTTACTAGAACCCAGCATATCAACCCAGCCCTGCAGATAGATAGGTTTGGGTTACATGAATGAAGCAGTATTTTCCCCTTGTGAATCAGTGTTTTTGTTGCCAAGATATTCCATGACGTAAAAGTGTCAAGAGATCCATGAAATCCGTTTACACATTCCAAACTCTTAACACTCACACCCTTAAAGGGGTTATCCACGTTCTAAACATTACCAGGAGCAAGACCCCTGTAGACCTAATATATAGTAGATGTCCTATCCTAAGAATAGCCCATCAATATTAGAAAGTGGATAACCCCCACATACTGTAGTTGCAGAAGCCGCGGCTCACAAAAATCTGATCACTTGCCAACATATGCCGCATTTAGTAATTAGTTGTAGAAGTTATTATCCACTGTACGGTATATACAAATGAACCATGTAAATCCTGTATACAAATATTAATGAATTTACATAACAATCCATGTGACAAACATCTAGCATAGAATATGTAAGCACTCAAGTACTCTAGAAACTAGAAGGGCACTAATATGCACATTCCAGTGGAACACTGGGACAGAAACTATTTTGCATTTATTTGCCACTGCTACTTTAAGAGAATTTTAAGAGCATTGTCATTGATTTTATTGCTTTGAGTGAAACATACTGTTTGGCTCAGTTGAGGAGATAGTACAGCCCTGGACAATCTACAGTGATGTACGTGTCATTTTTCAGTCAGGAGATGGGCCATAGCCCTGCAAACTTTATGGACTTTGTGTATGAAACAATGACTGTGAGAGTGCAAGGAAGACATACACTGACTCTAGGGAGTACATCACAATGCTTCACCTCCAGCCTTGTGATGTTCCTAATAATTTTAACTCCATTATATAGAAGAGTTGCTGCTGATTTGCTTATTTTTTTTGTTTTGTTTTGATCCAAGTAAGCTGTAAGTTATTGCACTGTTTGATAATGTCTCCTAAGTCCTCTGTCCTGCATTTATCATCAAGGGCACTCCAACCACCATCAGGCTCAGGGAGACTTACTATAAGGAATTGCCCCTGGAGAATCTACTACCATCAGTTTCCAAATTACAGGTCCCCTCTTCAGTTTAACAGCCCTCAAGAAATGTTAGTGGGTCTGATAGAGTACCACCATTTCGACATTCATGCCTCTGGGGAACCAGTCAGTATCCAACACGCTTCCCTTATCGCAATGAACTTTTTTCATTCTTCCCCTTATGATGGCTTTTTATTTTGTCTATAGCCATAACTTGGAGATCATTAGTACTACCCTAGTGCATAGGGAGAAGGTTCTTTGTGTGGTGCAGCCCACATACTGGGATATACACATCTGACACCAGATGACATACACTATAAAAGTCCAGGAAGATTTTTTTTACTTCTTGGAAACGTTTCTATTTTATTAAACAATATACTAAAGAGGCAGGTATGAAGGCAGAGAAAACAGAGCTGGAGGCAAAAGAAGAGGATTCCGGAAGCAGTGACACAGCAGGGCCATGCACTCAGAGTACATACCTTACAACTTCAAGAAGACAGAAAGAGGGACAAATTCCGCAGCAGAAATTTACATATGACAAGCCTCACCTCTAACCCTGTCCATGCCCCCTTTTATCCCACCCAATTTTAGGGAGAATAATATTGTGTGGGGGCCACAAGGGAGTTTGATAGTAGGAGCACTAAGGGATCATTATACCTAGTGGGGAAACAGTATAATGCCCCCTTTGGACCCGACACATTATAATGTTCCCCTTGTGGCCTCCACAGTAAAATTTGAGGAAAAAAGCAATACTCACCTAAAGTCTGGGACAGTTGAGAGGTATGAGAGTAACATGGTTAAGGGTAACAAAACTAACACAATAATTTATGATAGCCATGTTGGTTACTTTTTGAATTCAGCTAAATTTTTACCAGTGTACATGATTAGCGGAAATGGAAGTCTCTAAAGTAGAATTTCATATAAATACATTGCTCTGGGGGATACTGGTTCTCATTGAGGAGATTCAGCTGCGGAATAGAATATTACAGGTAATACTTCATAGGAAAACGCATGCAAATGGACTCTCCTCCAGACAAAACAAGCTGTCTTTCTATGGGCAGCTACAGAAAAAGGAAAAGCTTTTAGCTTTTCGAGGAATGTTTTTTTTTCCTTCGGCATTTGCATATAACTAATTGAGAATTGTACTTTTTCCTAAATATTTCAACCATTACTCATTGCATACAGTCAGTAAACTACATAGGATGTACAGGTAATTGGTTTTTGACATAACACGTAACTCGGAGACTTATTCACTGCTCACCTGAGAATATAACTTGTAAAAGCTGATCTCCCACATAGTTTATAAGTGAAACACGATGCAGATTTCCTCACATTCCCACCTAGGAACAAAGGTGAATGTAACAGCTTTATATACAGACAGTGACTTGTTGATCCACTTAATATGCTGGTTGCCCTCAAGATATTTTACAAAATGATATCTGCACCTGAATATGTTATTTAAAGAGGAAATAAAGAATAATATAAAAATCTAGAAATTGTAACACAAGTGGTTTCTACCATTGCTTTCTGCATATGTATTGCTTATTTCAATAACTCAGCACTTCAGACCACAGGGTATTATAATCGGAGGCCTTGAAGAGGTGCAGAAAAATAATAAACAGCTCATACTTAACTTTCCTCACCTGTCTTGGGCTCTGACACTGTATCCAACCTTCTTACTCTGGCATCTTCTGGGATCCCACATGATGGCAGATACCCTACCACTATCCTCAGCAGTGACCTGGGACTTCTGATGTTAGCCCAGAGGCTGGGAGATGCCGAGAGAGAAGACCAGATGATGTAGCATAGCCCTGGAAAGGTAAGTAGAGCTGTTTATTACTTTTCCGCACGTTCCCAAGGCCTCCGATTATTATACCATGGGGTGTGAAGTGACCCCATAGTATAATAATAATTCAAGGGTGGTGAAGCCCAAAAATCTTGGGTTCGGAAAACTTATAACAAACCCAATTTGTTATAAGTCGGGTGACCCATCCCCAGGCCTCAGACAGAAGCAAGACACTATAGTATGATCGGTGAATGGTTCCTCCCTGCCCCACAGATGGAGGATACTGGTGGAAGTCTGCCTCTCCACCTAGATATCATCTCAGCCACCTGATGCACCTATATGTCAATAAATTGGGTAGTATGTTAAATATTCTACGTAGTTTAATAAAAGGATGGATAGGCTAGCTGACATACTGTCTATCTCTATGTAGTTCAGTGAATGTACTGTGTCATGCACTGCTTACGCAGAGGGTAATTCCACTGTTCCCCTGTAAGTCATTCTGAGCCTGTAATATATTAATTTATTATGGCATGTGTGTAATCACAGGGGACCTCTACTTTTTATTTAATAAAAGGATTTATTATAAAACAATCCCTTTAAATCTGTTATACTGTATGCTAATAATCCAAGTTTTGAGATCTTGAATATATATTGGACATACTGCATTATTAACTTGATCACAAAAGAAAATGATAACTGTCAGGGTTGGATTGTCACACTTATCATTGTATCTCATACTATTGGTCACAACCTTGGTGGTTTATTACCATCACTACCTTCCCAATCCCCTTATACACAGTCAATAAAGATTGTGGCACAGCTATGGAAGCCACCATGTTGCAGCTTCTGCATTGCTCGACTGTCATCTGATCCACTGGGGCTTGGGCCTGGGAACTGAAGGAGCTGCTGGATCCTAGAAAACCCAGATCGACTCTCTGTATTGTGTGCTAGGAGGTTGCATTCCTCCTGTAACTGGGGCTGATATATTATAATTTAATTGGGGGTATAATATGTAAAAAAAAAATAATAATAATAATTAAGCCAAAAAAAACAAATAAAAAAGAGCACTAATATTAGCCCCACATCATAGGTTCTAGATCTGCCCTCAGTGACATTAAACTATGTGTTACCTATTTTGCCAACTATTTAAAAAAAAATCTTGGTAGTACTTTTTGCTTTTTTTTTTTTTTAATAAAAAAATGTGAAAAACTGAAGTTTTTTTTCCTCCCTTATTTTACATTCTAAATAAAAAAAAATGCTAAAATAAAAATGACATGAATCTATGAATCACAGAAAAAAGTAGCAACAATTATTTGAATAAGCTGAACGACAAAAAAAAACCAAACAATTATAGCCTTTAAATCTGCATGTAAGAAAAAAAAACTAAAAATGTGTTGTGTCATGATCTAGGAAGAATGGCCTAGTCATGAAGTGGTTAATCTGGCACATAACATACACTTATCAGTCATACATTATATATGTTGTGCAAGTAATACATCAACGTCCCACACAGCAAAAAAACACATTCAACAGGGATGTGTTCAGGAACGTGATCAAAAGTTCAAGGTGTTGACTTGGCCTCCAAATTCTCCAGTTCTCAATTTGATTGAACATTTGTGGGATGTGCTGGAGAAACAACTCCGATCCTTGGAGGCCCCACTTCACAATTTACAAGAATTGAAAGATCTGCTGGTCTTGGTGCCTGATACGAAAGACACTTTCAGCGGTCTTGTGGAGTCCAGAGGGGAGGGGGGAGAGATGTCCTGCACAATATGAGGCAGGTGGTTATGTTAGGACTGATCAGAATATACTGTATTTTTTATGGCGCACAAATAGTTAAGAAACATTAAGCAAAGCAGAGAATTCCACAGATAAGCAATATTACAAAAAATAAGTATAGATGGAAATGTCTGGATGATAATTGTCAGCACATGGAATGTCTTAGAGAATGTGATGTGTGTTATTACCTATGGCGTTGATAACCATTTTACAGGACAATATTTTCTTTTTATCTATAATCAGAGAATTCATTTATCATAGATTTAGTCTCAAAATAAAAGAGATGATAGGACTTTGGATCTTTCATGGAACAGATGCATAGAAAGATATCAGTCTTAAAATCAACAATATTTTAGCTCTGTCTTTTGCCAGTCCAGGTGCTCTTATCTTTCCTCTTCCTCCTCTAGCTGTTCTCTCCTGTCCTCTTCCCCCTCTAGCTGCTTTCTTCTGTTCTTTCCCCCCCCTTTAACTGCTCTCTCCTGTCCTCTTCCCCCTCTAGCTGCTCTCTTCCATTCTTTCCCCCCCTTTAGCTGCTCTCTCCTGTCCTCTTCACCTTCTAGCTGCTCTCTTCTGTTCTCCTACCCTGTTTAGCTGCCCTCTCCTGTCCTCTTCCCCCTCTAGCTGTTCTCTCCTGTTCTCTTCCCCACTTTAGCTGCTCTCTCCTGTCCTCTTCCTCCTTTAGCTGCTCTCTTCTGTTCTCTTCCCCCCTTTAGTTGCTCTCTCCTGTCCTCTTTCTCCTCTAGCTGTTCTCTCCTATTTTCGTTCCTGCATTAGTTGCTCTTCATCCTCTTCCTCACCTAGCTGTTCTCTTCCCTCATTTTGTTGCTCTCTCCAATCCTCTTCCTCCTCTAGCTGCTCTATCCTGTTCTCTTCCTCCTCTAGCTGTTTTTCCCTGTCCTCTTCTCCCTCTAGCTGTTCTCTCCTGTCCTCTTCCCCCTCTATCTGCTCTTTTCTGTTCTCTTCCCCCTCTAGCTACTCTCTTCTTTTCTTTTCCCCCTTTAACTGCTCTCTCCTGTCCTCTTCTACCTCTAGCTGCTCTCTTCTGTTCTCTTCCCCACTTTAGCTGCTCTCTTCTATTCTCCTCCCCCCTTTAGTTGCTCTCTCATGTCCTCTTCCACCTCTAGCTGTTCTCTCCTATTTTCTTTCCTGCATTAGTTGCTCTCTTCTGTCCTCTTCTTCCTCCAGCTATTGTTTCCTGTCCTCTTCTGTTCTTTTCCCCTCTCTAGCTGCTGTCTTCTGTCCTCTTTCTTCTCTAGCTTCTGTCTCCTCTCCTCTTCCTCCTCTAGCTGTTCTCACCTTTCCTCTTCCTCCTCTAGCTTTTCTCTCCTTTCCTCTTCCTCCTCTAGCTTTTCTCTCCTTTCCTCTTCCTCCTCTAGTTGTTCTCTCCTTTCCTCTTTCTCATCTAGCTGCTCTCTCCTGTCCTTTTCATCCTCCTCCCTGCAAGTGCTCTTTCCTGTCCTCTCTCCCAACCAGGTGCTGTTTCCCATTTTCTCCTCCCACTTTTATAGCTGCTATCTACTGCCCTCCCCCCTTTTAACTGCTCTCTTTCTCTTTCTATGAAACACCCCCCAGTTGTTCTTTCCAGTCCTTTGTCGTCCTCTGTAGCTGATCTATCCTCTTCTTTGCCTCTCAGTCACAGTCTCCTGACCATGGCCAGAAACATAGCCTAGAGGCACAGAGGGGTATATCCCACAGATACATGAGAAAGATATACACTAGGGAGGGGATATACATAGACAACAAGGGGTAGCACAGTACAATTTAAAGGGCCAGTTCCCCCTTCATGTATTTAAGGATACCTTGAAGACTCTATTGTCCAAGGGCCTACACAGACCTGGAGCTTGTCCTAAGCCCAAGAATAACGCAAATTAGGGGAATAGTTCAATATCGATATTATGTGAAGCCATTATCAGTTTTCACCGATCATTTCTTGTGTCCCAGGTGAAAATAACTTTAATATAACTTAAAAATCTCTATAGAAATGTAAAGACTTTACAAAAGTAAATTAATGTGTGTGAAGGTTGTCCAAATACTGGAGATAATATTCAGGGGATTGTTTAGTTCTAGTGCGCCTGTTCTGCATTACTCAGACATCCTATTGATGCGAATGGGCTCAGTGTAATGCTTAATTTTACCAGTGGTGGTGCTGTAGGGAAATTGTATACTTTCTGACAGATTTCCCTAAGATTTCATTGGATTGCTAATGGGGCCAGCTTGGATATATATTGTAATTAGCCTATTATTAAGGGATTCTTCGAATTAGTAGGAATTGTACAAAGCAGAGAACCCCTTTAACTGTTCAGTTAGCATGAACATATATACAGTGCCTTGCGAAAGTATTCGGCCCCCTTGAACTTTTCAACCTTTTGCCACATTTCAGGCTTCAAACATAAGGATATAAAATTTTAATTTTTTGGTGAAGAATCAACAACAAGTGGGACAAAATTGTTAAGTGGAACGAAATTTATTGGTTATTTTAAACTTTTGTAAAAAATAAAAACTGAAAAGTGGGGCGTGCCAAATTATTCGGCCCCCTTAAGTTAATACTTTGTAGCGCCACCTTTTGCTGTGATTACAGCTGCAAGTCACTTGGGGTACGTCTCTATCAGTTTTGCACATCGAGAGACTGAAATTCTTGCTCATTCTTCCTTGGAAAACAGCTGGAGCTCAGTGAGGTTGGATGGAGAGCGTTTGTGAACAGCAGTTTTCAGCTCTTTCCACAGATTCTCGATTGGATTCAGGTCTGGACTTTGACTTGGCCATTCTAACACCTGGATACGTTTATTTGTGAACCATTCCATTGTAGATTTTGCTTTATGTTTGGGATCATTGTCTTGTTGGAAGATAAATCTCCGTCCCAGTTTCAGGTCTTTTGCAGACTCAAACAGGATTTCTTCCTTAATGGTCTTGTATTTGGCTCCATCCATCTTCCCATCAATTTTAACCATCTTCCCTGTCCCTGCTGAAGAAAAGCAGGCCCAAACCATGATGCTGCCACCACCATGTTTGACAGTGGGGATGGTGTATTCAGTGTGATGAGCTGTGTTGCTTTTACGCCAAACATATTGTTTTATTAGCCCTTTTTTTTCTCTGCTGTATGCATGGGACCTTAATGCGATATCAGAAAATTACAGTATCTATATTATCCTTTACAAATTTTGGTATTCTTTTCATTTCCTTCATCACTATTTAGAAGTGTACAGTCTTCTGACTGAGCCTCATGATAGAGTGTCACTTCCTGTTCTATAGAAATCACTTCATCTCATGAGTCATTTAACTTTTACACAGGTAGATTTACATGAAAGGTAACACCTCTGTTATAATGATGGAGACATATCACAGCATTGACAATAAGTGATGGTGACAGATCAACTTAACCCATTGTACAGGTCACAGAGCATGCCCAAAGCACTCACATAGGCTGTGTTCATCTCTTTGCTAGGAGTTGCCTGGGGCAATTTCTGTCTGTAATTGCGAACGAAAATGGCCTGCAAGCCCAACTTTACTGTCTGTAACAAAATAACAGACACCTGAATGACCTCATTATAGTCAATGGGGTACGTTGTGATCCTTTGCTGTGTGTCATTAGATGCAACGTTTTAAATTTTTTATCCATTGTCCTGGTCCTGTGATAGTCCAGAACAACAGATTAAACAACACAGATGTGAACGCACCCTTATAGAAGTCAATGAGTTATTTCCAGTCACATGCACCTATTCTCATCAATTTTAACCATCTTCCCTGTCCCTGCTGAAGAAAAGCAGGCCCAAACCATGATGCTGCCACCACCATGTTTGACAGTGGGGATGGTGTGTTCAGGGTGATGAGCTGTGTTGCTTTTACGCCAAACATATCGTTTTGCATTGTGGCCAAAAAGTTTGATTTTGGTTTCATCTGACCAGACCACCTTCTTCCACGTTTGGTGTGTCTTCCAGGTGGCTTGTGGCAAACTTTAAACAAGACTTTTTATGGATATCTTTGAGAAATGGCTTTCTTCTTGCCACTCTTCCATAAAGGCCAGATCTGGGCAGTGTACGACTGATTGTTGTCCTATGGACAGACTCTCCCACCTCAGCTGTAGATCTCTGCAGTTCATCCAGAGTGATTATGGGCCTTTAGAAAGTTTAGAGGGATGGCCGGGTCTTGGTAGATTTGCAGTGGTCTGATACTCCTTCCATTTCAATATGATCGCTTGCACAGTGCTCCTTGGGATGTTTAAAGTTTGGGAAATCTTTTTGTATCCAAATCCGGCTTTAAACTTCTCCACAACAGTATCATGGACCTGCCTGGTGTGTTCCTTGGTCTTCATGATGCTTTCTGCGCTTTAAACAGAACCCTGAGACTATCACAGAGCAGGTGCATTTATACGGAGACTTGATTACACACAGGTGGATTATATTTATCATCATCAGTCATTTAGGACAACATTGGATCATTCAGAGATCCTCACTGAACTTCTGGAGTGAGTTTGCTGCACTGAAAGTAAAGGGGCCGAATAATATTGCACGCCCCACTTTTCAGTTTTTTATTTTTTCTAAAAGTTTAAAATGACCAATAAATTTCATTCCACTTCACAATTGTGTCCCACTTGTTGTTGATTCTTCACCAAAAAATTAAAATGTTATATCTTTATGTTTGAAGCCTGAAATGTGGCAAAAGGTTGAAAAGTTCAAGGGGGCCGAATACTTTCGCAAGGCTCTGTAGGTTAGATTATAGAAATCAAACAGCATTTTTTTCTTGGGAATCGGTGTTTCAGTTGCTGAAATATCACTGTCATTGTCCATATGCAAATGGGTAGAAGTTCAGTTCTGAGACCTAAACATCAGAAAATCTAACATGGAAAATATGAGGAGGAAAAACAAAAGTAATCAATAAACAAGGAAAGGAGGTATAAACCAAAAGCTTGTTATACCAGTAGTAAAGATATATTGTAATATATAGTACTCAGGACCAGTATCTACTGTATAAGTGAGATACAAATAAAATGAAGTTACTTTTGACAATTATTCATAACTTGCGCAAATCCTAAACCCTACTTAAAATTTATTAAGCAGAAGATTCATAAAGAACACAATTTATTATCATCTGTCTATTCCAGTGTCAACAATAGGGTGGATTATTTACCTCGTTGTTTTGTTATGTTATTTTTATATTCATTATGTGTTCCTCTTCATATTTCATACTCATGACTAGGTAGAGGAAAGATGTTGACTTTTACTTTGCGTACATTTTATTGTCCCTGTGTTCAAGCACTATATCCCTTATTTAGGCTCTATTCTCACGACTGATGGACAAAACGGCAGTGAAAATGGGACATTTTTCATGGCTGTCTTGCATCTGAGGGGCACCTGTTTTCTCAGATCCTGCATAGATTTGAGTCTATTTAGGGATCTGTAAAAACGACCAGAAATAGGTCATGTGTATTGATTTTAATGCAGCCTACATTCACATGACAGTGATAATAGGCCTTGCGACAGATGGTTTTTTAATGGCCATCACACGGCTGCGTTAAAATCACTGTATGTGAATTGGGGTATTCACATGACTGAATTTTTGATGGTCCATTTCAATGGACCGTGAAAAAAAAAATAGGTCAAGTTCTACTTTTACCTGTTTTCACGGATCCCTCAATGCACTCAAATGTATGAGGAATCTGTGAAAAATGTCCATTTTCAAGTCCGATTTGTACCATGGTCATGTGACTATAGGGTAGAATTGGTCATGTGAATAGGGCTTAAGGGCTACCTGCACACAAGAGTTAAAAAAAAACAAAAAACAAAAAAAAAACGGATGAAAGTCAGTTTTTAATATCCATTTTCCCTCTGTGTGTCAGTTTTCAGGCCTTGAGTCAATTTTCAATGTCTATTTTGCATCAGCTTTTAAATGTCAATGAAAAAAAGGATGAACTTCATAAGCCTTTTTTTTGACCCAACCCACTTCATATGTAATGTCAGTGAACCTGATACATCAACCCTCCCCCCCAAAAAATACTTTAAAAACTGACCTTACAGACTCCATCATGCTGGAAAAATGACCAAAAAGAGGGAATGTCTTATTTTTTATACGACGTTATTCAGTGTAAGTTAAAAAAAAAAAAGTGACATATGTATTTACCCATAGACTTTCATTGTTCTAAAACGGACTTGTAACTGATCTTAAAAAAATATTCTTTATAAGCCCTTTTTTTCTCTGCTGTATGCATGGGACCTTAATGAGTTATCAGAAAATTACAGTATCTATATTTCCTTTACAAATTTTGGTATTCTTTTCATTTCCTTCATCACTATTTAGAAGTGTACAGTCTTCTCACTGAACCTCATGATAGAGTGTCACTTCCTGTTCTATAGAAATCACTTCATCTCATGAGTCATTTAACTTTTACACAGGTAGATTTACATGAAAGGTAACACCTCTGTTATAATGATGGAGACATATCACAGCATTGACAATAAGTGATGGTGAAAGATCAACTTAACCCATTGTACAGGTCACAGAGCATGCCCACAGCACTCACATAGGCTGTGTTCATCTCTTTGCTAGGAGTTACCTGGGATAATTTCTGTCTGTAATTGCGAACGAAAATGGCCTGCAAGCCCAACTTTACTGTCTGTGACAAAATAACAGACACCTGAATGACCTCATTATAGTCAATGGGGTACGTCGTGATCCTTTGCTGTATGTCATTAGATGCACCGTTTTTATTTTTTTTATCCATTGTCCTGGTCCTGTGATAGTCCAGAACAACAGATTAAACAACACAGATGTGAACGCACCCTTATAGAAGTCAATGAGTTATTTCCAGACTATAGGCACCTATGGTCCATGTGACTGCTGTAAAGTGTATCTCTGAACTTCTGTAAACAGAGCAGAGAAGCATCTTAGGCAAGATTATTTACCCAATAGTATTGTGATGACTATACAGAAAACTGAATAAGAACTGTATGATAAGAAAATCAACATTGGTGTCTGTATCTTTTTGAAAGAGTGAAAATAAATTAGGATAGTTCACCCCATTAAGCCCCAACTAACCTGTATGTTTTCTGTTCCCCTACATTTCGACATTAGTGGGTATCACTGATGAATTTGATTTCCTACTTACCTTGAGATCTACTGAATGCTGCCTGCTTACAGGACCACCACCAGAAATTTCAGTGTTGGCCCTGCATGTAAGACCACCACTGCATATGATCAGGGCATGCGGTACCTCTTGACTTAAATTTTTGGAATCTGTACAAATCCTTATGCAGGAAATTCACATTTTTTTTTGTTTCTGCTGACACAATTTACTTCTTTTTTTTATCACTTTTATTTACTCTAATGTGGCTATTTTTGCTGATATTAAGCTGCCCTGTGGGGTCCTGACCATCTATATATGTATATATGGAAAATGTAAGGCTCAAAAACAATGCAAAGAGTGCCTAATATGTGATTATGAGAATTCTAAATACAGTGGGGAAAAAAAGTATTTAGTCAGCCGCCAATTGTGCAAGTTCTCCCACTTAAAAAGATGAGGCCGGCCTGTAATTGTCATCATAGGTAGACCTCAACTATGAGAGATAAAATGAGAAAACAAATCCAGAAAATCACATTGTCTGATTTTTTAAGAATTTATTTGCAAACTATGGTGGAAAATAAGTATTTGGTCACCTACAAACAAGCAAGATTTCTGGCTTGTTTGTAGGTGATTTTCTCTCTTTAAGAGGCTCCTCTGTCCTCCACTCATTACCTGTAGTAATGGCACCTCCTTCCATCACCAAGAGCATTGAAGATGAAACGTGGCTGGGTCTTTCAGCATGACAATGATCCCAAGCACACTGCCAGGGCAACGAAGGAGTGGCTTTGTAAGAAGCATTTCAAGGTCCTGGAGTGGCCTAGCCAGTCTCCAGACCTCAACCTCATAGAAAACCTTTGGAGGGAGATGAAAGTCCGTGTTGCCCAGCGACAGCCCCAAAACATCACTGCTCTAGAGGAGATCTGCATGGAGGAATGGGTCAACATACCAGCAACAGTGTGTGCCAACCTTGTGAAGACTTACAGAAAACGTTTGACCTTTGTGATTGCCAACAAAGGATATATAACAAAGTATTGAGATGAACTTTTGTTATTGACCAAATACTTATTTTCCACCAAAATTTGCAAATAAATTCTTTAAAAATCAAACAATGTGATTTTCTGGATTTGATTTCTCATTTTGTCTCTCATAGTTGAGGTCTACCTATGATGACAATTACAGGCCGGCCTCATCTTTTTAAGTGGGAGAACTTGCACAAATTGGTGGCTGACTAAATACTTTTTTTCCCCACTGTATATGTATTAAATCAGACACTGATACCATGTCATATTTCACAAATCATAATGTATAATAATTGAAATACCGTTGTCTAATCTATATGTAGATTCTACATTCTCCCTAGAGAAAGTCAATGTAGTCAATAACTAGCTACGGTTCAGTATATAAATGAGATATAACTCTGGTACCGCCATGGGTCTTACTCAACTAAGATCAATATATAGAGCAGGCAACTCCAATATTTCCATCCTCTCTATTCTTCCGGGTCCTATGTCACAGCAATAGTATTAAAGTGCTATTCCCTAAACTTGTAGGAATACTGTAAATGTGTACCTCTGTTATGGCTTAGACACTTCGATAGGTAAGATAAGACATTTAGCTTTACCTAAAAAGCATGGGGCTTTGTAAATTGAGCATTGTAAGGGCATAAAACAGAGATTTACTGTTTACAAGAATAAATCTTGAGCCTATGAAATTTTTGTTGACTTTTTAGTTACTGTTGCCAAAAAAATGTATAGCCCTTTGATCCTTTTGGATTTCTTATGGATTTTTTTCAACTGATGATTTATTTTTGCCAGTGAAATGGTTGTCCGTGGTGTGGAGTTGGAGTCAGATGTCTTTAAATCGGAGTCGGGACCAATGTTGGGTGGGGTCGGAGTCACCATTGGCAACTCTGTCACTGTCTTCAAAATAAAATGATTATTTTTTTTTTTATTATATTATACAATTACTATTGTAAGAACCAATTTTGGGTGGAATTGCAGCTGAAGTCAGTGTCGGAAAAAAAGTTTCCGACTCTGACTCTGGCATCAAAATATAATCATTAATTATTTTTAATGATATACCATTATTAATATTGTATAATTAATTAGCTGTATAGTTTGCTATATATTTACTTTCATAGGACTTCAATCCCTGGCTTTTTTTAATGGATTAGAGGGTCTTTGCTTCTGTCTGACCATGGCTATCAGCCATTTACAAAGGAGCAGGAGTCGGGCTATGGAAAATTAGAGAAGTTGGAGGTGGTGGTTTGGTCTACTGACTCCAAAGCCCTAATGGTTGCTCTTTCTTATATTACTATATCAGGCATCTTGTATTATTACTGTGTGAACTGACTCCTAATAAGTTGTAACTATGATCTTATGTTCACCCAAAAATTAAACTTCCCTTAGCTTGAAACAAAAAGTTTTAGCCCTGCGGAGGTTTGTGCTTACGTTGTATGTTTCTACATACTGTCGCGTTTCTGAGTCATTGGTGTTTTACTGCAGTGCTTTATGTTATGTCTTTTCCCAATAGTGCTAGGGAAGGAATGCGCTGAACATACATCTTTTTTTCACAAGCACTCCGAGTGTGTAATGAGTTGCTGAACCTGGGGAGCTGTATGTAAATGACTTCATACATTTTTTTTTCCCTGTGACTGTTCTATATATTGTCTTCCAGTGTAGAGTTTAAAAAAAACAAAAAAACTAATAAAACCTAAACGTTTTATTATGTTTTTAGACTCCAGTTGACATTAATAGATAGGACCACACATGCACGGACAGTTTACCATTGAGGTCGGGATCAGGCATCCCTGTTGTTGAGACTTTTAGGAAAATCCAGTTGCTATATCGTACGGTAGAAAGACGTGATGAGATAAAGCGACTGAATACAAATGCAAGTAAATGTGCAGAGTCTACTATAAGGCTCTATTCACACACTACTAAAGTGCTGCCTGTGATCAGAAACACAGCTCCATTTTTACAGACCCAGCTCTCCCACTAAAAATCAATGGACCTGTTGAAAAAAAACAAAACAAAGGATACCAGACTAATGCTAACTTGGCCATGAAAAAGCACTGCTGAGAATCAGCACGGTTGTGTGAATATAGCCTAAGCACTAATATTTATGAGTTATTTAGTAGAGAGGCGATAAATATTACATTGCTGGGGGCTCCACCATTGAGATCTCACAATCACTAATATGGGGGTCACACGTCCCCCATTCTACCTGGTATGGAGAAGCACTTACACTCATCTGATTCCCTTACTTCCTTACAGAATGTTCACACAATGGGATATTTTCTGATGTGTATTTTCTGTGGCAAAAAATCCAAAGGTGAACCATGATGCATGTTTACTGCACGAAATATTACATGACACTTAAATAAAAAAAAATGCTGTAAATCCATGCAGATATTTTACTATACATTTGAATTGAGTTGTGGAAACTCCTTTCACATAAATGAGATATGGATTACACATGGAGAATATGTTTGAAATTCCACATAAAATTCTGTTGTCTGAACATACCCATATAGTTTTTATAGAGCTGCAGCTAAGGCTAGGTTCGCATCTGCATTCGATGACTATTCGGGGATTCCGGCGAACCCCATTATAGTCTATGGGATCCGCGAGTTTCTTCGGGTAACTGCTTTTTAAGTGGATTGGGTTTCCGTTTTTCGGGTCCCCAAGCAGTCCCGAATAACGGATACCCCAATGCAGGTGGGAAGTCCATATTGAACCACTGCTTCTTTTGAAGTTATCCCCTATCGATGGAATAGTGGATAACTTCATGATTTGTGGAGGTACGACTGCTGGGACCCTCACTAATCCTGGGAACAATCTTTTTACCTTAAAGGGGTTGTACTAAGTTGTGAAGCTATTCCCTATAGACAGGATAAATGGGGTAACTTCATGATGATGGGGTTCTGACTGCTAACACCCCCATTGATCCAAAAGTGGAATTCCATTGGTCATGTCCTGATGGAGCAACAGGCCAAGCAGGCACCCTGTCGATCCATTCATATTCTATGGGACCACTAGAGATAGCCAAGTACAGTGCTTGACATAGAGAATGAATGGAGAGGCAGGGCGCACGCTTGGCCTCATACTAGTAAACCTCGGAGATCCCAGTGAGATTGTGTAATGTAAAATGTATATATGACTTACTTTAAAGGGATTTTCCCATCTCAGTATTTATGGCTATATCTATAGGTTATGCCATAAATACCTGATAGATGTAGGTCCCACCTCTGGGAACCAAATGGGTGCACCAGGAAGTGTGGCAACATAGCAAGAAGCTAATTTCTGTAACAAACACAAATAATATATCTGGAAATATTATTGCATGTCTTACAGTAAGGTGTTATTACTTTGGGGGTGACCTGCGAGTTGGTAAACTTCCTTTAACATTATCTTACTTTTCAACTTCCCCAGATTCAGCAGGGCAGTCCAGGACAGCAGGAGGAATGTTTGGATAATATAGATGGAGTTGAGCACAATGGTGAAGCTGGGAGCCATCTGCTCCCTGTTTTGCCATTAAGTTCTTGTCTCTCCTGCTGACAGCTTACAAGCAGGTAGAGGGTCATAGTGACATCACAACATTGCACCTGCTGCTCTGAAGCTATGTACAGCGTGGACTGGAGTGGACTGCAGGGAAATAGGGCGAAGCGAGTATTACTTTTTTGTTTCTGCATTTTTCTGCACAATGAGGTGGCATTATATACACTGTGTGGAAATCACAAACAGGGGGGCATTATATATAGTGTATGGTGGCCAGAAGGAGGGGGCATATCTATACTGTATGAATGCCACAAGGAGTGGGCATTGTTTATACTACAGGGGCCAAAATGAGAGGGACATTAAATTGTGTGGGGGCCATTATCTATAAAGTAGAGGCCACAATGAAGCCGACATTATACTGTGAGGGTCACAATGAAGGGGGCATTATACTGTGTGGGAGTCACAAGGGGGACATTATACTGTGTGAGGACCCAAAGGGGGCATTAGTCTGTATGAGGGCCACAAGGAGGCATGATACTGTGTTGAAACCACTGAAATGGGCATGATATTGTATAGGAGCACACAAGGACATGGTTAGGAATGGGTGGGGCCAGTGAGGGCATGGGCAGGGTCAGAGTCATGGTTTATGACACCTAAATTCACTGTGGCGGATTTTGACCCTGTTTCTCTCCTTTGAAAGTTGTGCAGTATATTGTAGATACTATAAATGAACAGATTTCTAAACATTTCAAGCATACATATAAGACGAGGGTGAATTATGACTCGATAACAGAAAATGCTATCATCATCGAAAGTCTGGCAGAACAGATTTGACCATCTCATGTCAGTATCTCATGTCAGTCCAGGGCTGCGGGGTGTAGATGGCCATTCATTGTCTATGTCTTTCTTCAAATGTCCTGAAATTTTATCTGTAATACCTTCTTTGATTACATATAGAAATCTGTTACTGCCCAGTGCACACAATGCAAATTTATACATGGAAAATCCTGCATTAGTCAGGAGATTTTTTTGCATAAGTTGTGCTATATCAGGTGCTGGCAGGTTACTTCTCCTATTACAGCAGGTGCTCTCTGACAATGGGCACTTTTTTGATGTTGTGCAATTCCAAAATCCCAGGGGAACTTTCACCACACGTGGTCTTGGGTAATGATAGAGATGGTGAAATGAAAGTATTTCCTTATTTGATCTGAGTATTAGGATACTGTGAGCAACTAGCCCGATACAAAGCTAATCCCATGCACAAGTTATGTCATGTCAAGCAAGTCTCATGAGCACGTCCAGGAAGTGTGCAGTTATGCAATTCTTTGTATTGTACATGCCCTTTGTGTTTGGTGTAAACCAAGGAATCTATGGGCTTCTTAGGAAAGAGGAGTTACCTAAAAATATATTATATAGCATTTCATGGTTCACAGATATACTGTATATCAGCAACAAATCTTTGCTGGCCAAGGTAGAATGGCTTTTAAGTAAACCACTCCTGGCACCTGGCACAATGTTTTCCCTCTTCTACGTTCTGGGTAAAGTTGACCCAAAAAAAAAGACATAAAAATCTTATTTTCATACTATGTTGATCCAGTAGAAAGCAACAACATAACCACTGAGCTTTCTTAACATTTCCTAGGTTTTACACAGTGTACAGAGCTGTGCTAGTTCATGTGCACCATGTCTCCTTGAAGCAGCTGATTGTCAGGGTGCAAGGCTTCCATTTTGCTGGATATATTTTTCAGTGTTTTTTTTATCATCTCAAAACTTTTTATTTCTTTTTAACTCTGTTTTCAGTCCCATTTGGGACCTAGATTATGGGATTTCAGATCTCTGATAGAATACACTGTAGCACTAATGTTCTGCAAAGTATTCTGGCATGTAGCTGTGTCTAGCATGTGGCTGACAGCAAGCCAATCAGGTCCTGTCTCGGGCAAGATGTGATGGACTAGTAAAGATGGCGGAACAAGGAGCCCTGATCAGTTTCCGCATTGTCATGGTAGCATATTGGCTTCCCCAATCGCAGCACAGGGAGCCAATGAGGGGAGCCAAAATAGTAAACAGTCCCTTAGATGCTGCAGTCACTATTGATAGGATACATAGACCTGAGATATTTCCAATCACGGGTGCCACAGTCTGGTCTCACCTGGGGTTGCTGATACTGATACTCTGATGGTCCAGTTGGCCCAGTTGGCCCAGATGGGCCAGTTTTCCAGTGTGAGCTATAGTAAATCTGACAGACTGAGGCAATGAGGACTGAGGTCCTTCTTGATCTGCTCCCTGTTCCACCAACTGTCTTAAAAAGTGGGTTGTGCTAAAGATGCGCTACTTCTATGCCAGGATTTTGGCGGACAAAGCATAGTAAATCCTCCATTGTTTTTTGTAAATGTTCTAGGACTGCTAGGTCAGTCCACTGGTCCTATCCCTGCTTTCTTCTCCATGCCTAGGTAAACTTGATAGACCAGTTTCTCCATATTTGCATATAGAAGGAGACCTGTCACTTAAACCTTATGTCCAGTTATAAGTAACTCTTCATAAATGAATAGTACAGGTGAATATAAGAAACTTTATAGTAGTATAATGTTGTACCGTGTTAGCCATAGAAAGTAGTGGAAGAGTGAAGAAATCAGGCGATACCTTTTAGAGGCTAACTTAGTTTATTTGATGGTAAGCTTTCGGAAGTACTAGCTCCCTTCATCAGACATGGTATTATACAAGAAACTGAAAATTCACAGATTTTTTATACCCTAAAGACATGGACCTTCAAAGGATCTTAGAATCCTTAAAAAAAATAAAATGCAATGTAAGTGGAGAAGTTATTTACAACAGGTCAAAAAATAAACAATCTGGAAAGTTGTGGTGCGTGACGGAGGGATCTGTTAACTGTTTGCTATCAGGTGGTGATTTGTGACCCTCACAGTTCATACATAGTGTGACATGAACCTGGCATGAATATTAAGTCCAAATTGAAGAGTTTGAAATTTTTACATTAACTTGTACTCCCATTCCTTTCTCTCCCTCTACGTCTTAAAATGTTTCATTAAAACCACAACCCCCAAATCTTCAATAGAGTGGTCTTCTCCAGAGAAATGTGCGGCCACTGGGAGATCTGTTCTGCTGTTATTAATGGTGGATCTTTGCAATATATCTTATTAAAGAGAGCTGTTTCCTTCACTACTTATTTAGCTGTTCTCCTGCTTATCTTCAATCTGACTGCTTGTTTACATTATATTAATTTCTATACTCAGCCTCACACTCAGAGTTCGATGGAGAAGGGAGGAGAGAAGTAGGATTATCCTGCCCGCTAGTTAATTGATTTATTGCCTCATTCTGTGCACGAGTAGCCGCTTATCTACAATCTAGCAATTTTAGAAATGCACAGAGTAGCAGATTGTAGGAGCAGCAATTGTAGACTAATAAGTAGAAAGTAACTGCCTGTAAATTGGGGAAGAAAACATATTTCTTTAATAAGATATATTACAAAGTTTGTTATATTCACCTGTACTATTCATTTATGAAAAGTTGTTTATAACTAAAGGTAGGCTTTAAGCTTTCCAAAAAATATAGTAGATATTTATTTCTGTTCTGATTTCTACCTATTTATTCCTCTAAAAATTGTTTAGAATGCAATTCCACTTATTATATTAAGACTGTAAAGCAGAGGAGCTTTTTAACTAGTGCTGCTAAATCTCCATATTTCAGAAACTATATTTGTGAAATCTCCAATTTTGAGCCCGATAGTGAGCAGGTTAGTAACATAAGGTCTTGATATTTCAGTTTATTACAAATGTCCCTGTAATGAATGTAGCTATAGCTACCCTTGGGGACATTATAAGGGCCACATTCAATGTTCTTCTATTTATAATAATGTAGCACTGTTATAAGCTGCATAGATAGTCTCCAAAAAAGAATTCTTTGTAAATTTTATGTATTATTTGCTGGTTTAGCATCATAGCATTCTAAGGGGACTAAAAAGAGTTACGCCTGTGGTCCGCAAAGCAGATGTGTCAATATGTCAACCTATCTCCCATATAAAAGTGGTGGAGAACTGATCTTTGCTATCCATGGTGGATGACCAGAGAAGACCAGGGAAACTCTTTAAGATGAATTTGTCACCAGAACCCAACATATCAACTCAACCTGCAGATGTGTTTCAGACAGTGTTTCTGTCAATATGCAAACGAGCACTTTGGACCAATGAGGGTGTTGCTGCTTATCTGGAGTAATGTCAATGCCAATGTTGCATTGAAGAGCTCATTTGCATATTGAAGACAACAGTGAAATCTCGGCAACAGAGGCAGCGATTCACAAGGGTAAAACACTGTTTGATTCAGGTGACCCTAACCTATCTATCTGCAGGGCTGGGTTGATACGCTGGGTTCTGTTTATTATGACACCAAAAACTACCAAAACCTAGGTTGTGGTTGGGTCTGCCCGAGCACTCATTTTCACATGTGGCTGCACATCGCTACTACACTCATGTACATGGGAAAGTCTGTCAATTCTTAATAGGACCGCCCACTGGACTCCTAAGCAAAGAAAGAGCAGGGATTTACATGTAATGCAATTTATATTGAATCTTCCCCACAAAACTATATATTGGTCTGCCCAACTGCTCGATTACCTGCATTTGTCAAGGGGGAGGAATACCTTATGTTGTATATGATCTCATACAAAGGTGTAACTTGAAGCTATGAAGACCCAGTGCAAAATCTGTAAAGGAACCCCCACTTACCATGTGCTAACTTGTACCTTCTATATTGCAGAGAGGTCTTTGGGTTCCCTTAGGTGCCAGGACCTGGTAGCGATAGTACTCCCTATAGCTATGCCTCTGATCTCATGTTATAAATAATTGCATTTACATTTAGACTTATGTAGCTAAACACAATAAAACTATATTAAAATGCAATATAAAAATAGGATTTACATTAGGTGAGTCAGGGAAAAGAAAATGTCATGCCGTACCGTTTCTCTCCTAACATTTCCCCTTGATATGCTAGAAGATGGGTTATAAAGAGAGTCAGATATTACTATGACCTGCGCCGTCTGTCATTTGTTATACTGTGGATGAGCAGAGTAATATATAACCTGAAGTACTTTGTGACTGATCACTGAATGATAGATATTCAGCAGCCATGGTAACTGCTCACAGCAAACCATTGGATTGTATACACATATTAGATATGGGCAATATGTCTGTAGGCAGAGGCGTACCTAGTGGTTCAGCACAGGGGGGCGAACATGTCCAAGTGGGCACCCAACGTAGGTATATCGATATTATCACTATACAGTGACCGTAGAGTGCTATATATCCGCTCTACACAGGGCTCTACAGGCCATTTAGGTGAATACAGTTCAGTAACATTTAGTGACTTACCGGTGACGTCTCTGACTAATCCTTCACATTTCCCGTCTCTTTCCCGTCTGGACCACCATAACCACTTTTTTCAATCTCTGTAAAGTTTGCAGCACAGATATCTTTGGCTCCTTACTTTTCCAGGCACCGACCCACATTGTCCTCACCTACACCCCCAATTATAAAATATATAATATAACCCCCCATAATGAATAATACTCCCAGGTGCTTCTTTAAATTAATAACTTCCTTGTGTACCCCTTTTAAATAATGTGCCTCTTATTAACCTCTACCCGACATCCGCCGTAATAATAAGACGGCGGCTGCTTGGGAGTCGTGCGGCCGCCATAGCTAATGCCGGCGATTGGTGCCCGCATTGATCACAGGCATTAACCCCCTCTGGCACCTCGGTCAAAGCTGACCGAGGTGCCATTTCACCGGCGGCACGCGGGCGCTGCCATTTTGCCGGGGATCGCCGGCACCCGGAGCAAGCTCTGGGGCCGGCGTCCCATTGCTATGACAGCCGGGAGCCTTCTGAAGGCTCCCAGTCCTGTCTTTCATTAGTTTCTATTGCAGGCAATAGAAGAGCTGTGATTTTGCAATGCATTAGCATTGTAATGCATTGCATTAGTGATCAGACCCCCTGGGGTTCAAGACCCCTAGGGGGTCTAATAAATGCAAAAAAAAAAAAAAAAGTGAAAAAAATATATAAAAAATATATACCACTGGATGGTCAGAAAAGGTACTGATATATATTGTAGCGTAGTGGCACTATGAAAGGAGTTATTATAACTGGAGTAAAATGGGAGGCACCAATATATAAGTCTTGTGACTTGTACTATCATGTGAACACTGGTGCTATCATAATAATGGGGAACTGTGACTATTAAATGGGCACTGTGGATGGACATCCCTACAGGGACATGGTGTCTATGGGTCCATCATGGCAGGTACTATCACAGAGCCAGAATTCTTCCACAAAAAACACAGTTCTTTCAATCAGTTCATTTCCAGTTTTACTGCTTGTCTTCTAGTTCTTGGCAGATACGTCCATAAATAAGAAAGGAATGTTAGCTTTAGCATAAATCATCTTGACCTGGTGTTAACAATACATTATTACATGGGTTGTGGAATTATTTCTTAAATTTGGATAAATCTGAAGTTTGGCAAACACAACTGGATGATGTTCAAGAAAATAGATGAAAAGATAGCAAAGACTTATTTTACTTGTGCCTTTTAAAGTGAACCTTATGGGTGATTTCTGCAGCCTTATGAGTAGGACATGGTAGAGCTTCTTTCCCCAGATCATATAAACCTATGTATCACAAGGCTCAGCTTCTCTCTCTCTATTACATAAACCTATATATCACAGAGCTCAGCTTCTCTCCTCTATCATATAACCCTATATATCACAGAGCTCAGCTTCTCTCCTCTATCATATAACCCTATATATCACAGAGCTCAGCTTCTCTCCCTCTATCATATAACCCTATATATCACAGAACTCAGCTTCTCTCCTCTATCATATAACCCTATATATCACAGAGCTCAGCTTCTCTCCCTCTATCATATAATCCTATATATCACAGAGCTCAGCTTCTCTCCCGTTATCATATAAACCTATATATCACGGAGCTCAGCTTCTCTCCCTCTGTCATATAACCCTATATATCACAGAGCTCAGCTTCTCTCCCTTTATCATATAACCCTATATATCACAGAGCTCAGCTTCTCTCCCTTTATCATATAACCCTATATATCACAGAGCTCAGCTTCTCTCCCTTTATCATATAACCCTATATATCACGGAGCTCAGCTTCTCTCCCTCTGTCATATAACCCTATATATCACAGAGATCAGCTTCTCTCCTCTATCATATAACCCTATATATCACAGAACTCAGCTTCTCTCCCTATATCGTATAATCCTATATATGGCATAGCTCAGCTTCTCTCCTCTATCATATAATCCTATATATCACAGAGCTCAGCTTCTCTCCCTTTATCATATAACCCTGTATATCACAGAGCTCAGCTTCTCTCCTCTATCATATAATCCTCTATATCACAGAGCTCAGCTTCTCTCCCTTTATCATATAAACCTATCTATCACAGAGCTAAGCTTCTCTCCCCTATCATATAACCCTATATATCGCAGAGCTAAGCTTCTTTCCCTATATCATATAACCCTACTGTATATATCACAGAGCTCAGCTTCTCTCCTCTATCATATAACCCTATATATCACAGAACTCAGCTTCTCACCTCTATCATATAACCCTATATATCACAGAGCTCAGCTTCTCTCCTTCTGTCATATAACCCTATATATCACAGAGCTCAGCTTCTCTCCTTCTATCATATAACCCTATATATCACAGAGCTCAGCTTCTCTCCTCTATCATATAACCCTATATATCACAGAGCTCAGCTTCTCTCCTCTATCATATAACCCTATATATCACAGAGCTCAGCTTCTCTCCTTCTATCATATAACCCTATATATCACAGAGCTCAGCTTCTCTCCTTCTATCATATAATCCTATATATCACAGAGCTCAGCTTCTCTCCTCTATCATATAATCCTTTATATCACAGAGCTCAGCTTCTCTCATCTATCAGATCCTGATCTTAGATAGGGCAGTACAAATCACTGGACAGTTTCACTGTAATTGGCACACAATTCAGAATTCCATGTACTGTTATAGTTTAGCTCTATACAACACTCTATATTATGGACTAAATCTTATAGACTGTTCGACCTATAATAAAATAAAGTGGATATAGAAGTAGTCCTGTCTGTAATATGATGGCATATTGCTAGGATCTGGGGTTCTGACATATGTGTCCCTTTCATTCTCAGGATCAGTGGTGGTCCCAGAGGTTAAATCACAATAAATCATAAGTGATGGCATATCCTGGGGAGATGGGAATACCCCTTTAATTTAGTTTGTCAGGCCAGCAGCTTACTACTAGCAGGGTAACAACTTATAGAATTCCTTGTCAGCATGGATCCAATAACAACATCTTCCGCAGGATAGCTGACTCTTGAAAAGTAACCAGGTCTGTCAACATAGGAAAAAAAAAACCTAACTTGTCAGCTTTCAATATTCAAGTCTGTTTTTGTATATTTCAGAGCCTCACCCAACAGCTGTCATTGACAGATGAGTTTGGGAGGTGGTAGGGTTATGCCCTCATCTTCATTATAGGAACATTTGCACTGACAGCGTATGACAAGTTTCTAAGTACAAATTCAGTTAATATCCTATAAAATCTATAAAAAATGTAAACTGTGTTATGCTTGAAATTTGCAAGGATTTGAATAGGAAACTGCATTTGTCATTCTGCCATCTGGGTTCTCCTTTGTATCTTCCTGCAGGACTTTCCTGGACTACAAAGGTTGACACTGTGGAGTATCCTGGATACTGTGAGAGGTCAAGGGTGACGTGTATCATATAGACTCAAGTAAAACACCCAGTATAATCTCCAAAGTTACCTAGAAAAATGCAAGTAAACAAATATTTCATATTTTGATGTTTTTTCAACATCAATGTCAATATGGCAAACTAAGAATATCCCCAAAAATATGGAGCAATGAAAAGCATAATAGAAAAAAGTAGGTATAGTAAAAAAAAAGTCACTCTACTATTATTGCATCATAAAATCCAAGAAAATATTGGTAATAAAAACCAACAATTTAACCCCTTCCTACTTTGTGCCGTTGCTGTGGATCTCAGAAGCTTAACCCCTTAGATGCCTAATGTGTATGGAAGTAGGGCAGTAAATTATAGAGTGATCAGATGATCTCACAGTCAAGTAAGTGCCCTACCAGGAAGTAAACAAAAAAATGTTTTTCAAAAAAAAATAAAAATAAATAAATAAATACATAAATAAATAAGTAAATAATTAAATACATAAATAAATAAGTGAATACATACATAAATAAATAAGTGAATACATACATAAATAAATAAGTAAATAAAAAACAACTTTTTTTCCGAGGCAAAGTCCTTATTTACAAAAAAAACATGTAATGAACACAGTATTTATCCTGAACTGTAAGCATCATAAAAAAGGCAAAATTCACAGTCCCAAGATCCCATATGAAATGACGACCTGGGAGATTTTCTGGCTTTTCCAGGAGTCCAGCAGGCTGGGAGAGTTGGCAAATATGCATGAAATAATGCTAAACAAAAAAAAACCCAAAACTACACGTCGTTGCACAGAAAACAAGCCCTCACGCCGCTCAGTGGATGTAAAAGTAAAAATGGTGAAAGCAGCACGTCAACACAAAAAACATAATATCCTGGAATATCCTAGATGTTTCATTATAATAGTATTTAGGTCTAGAAACAATTCAAAGTGACATCATAAAATATATCATATAGCAAAAACATAAACCTGCGCCTAAAGAAAATAAAGGATAGAAAGAATGATGATGGTTAATGGTGATGGCTCCTGCCAGGGTGGAGTGATGTGCTTTTAGTGCTAGAGCTGTAGTAAATCATGTTATTATTTCATTTTTCCTTTACTTAGTCTTAGTTTATTTACTTATGTCTTTTCCTCCAGGAAAATCGTGTTCATCTGAATTACTGGAAAAAACTCAGCCAAAATCCTTCAATATGAAAGTGTTTTGTAACAGTCTGAAAAACACATCTCCATTTTCTAGCAGAGCTTCGCAATTACAAACAAGGAACTCTAAAAATGAGTCTTAAAGAGCTGATGTAAAGAATAGAGGTATGCTAAGGAGTATACCAGAGGTGGTCGGCTAAATGCCTGTCAGGAGCCAACAATAATGGCAAGCTGTCATTCAGGAGACTCAGCCGGGGAAGTGTAGACGAACATGCAAGAGTGATTGTATTAACCTTATCTTTACCCTACCGAATTAGCCTGGTGACTCTTGCAATATCAAGCTCAGTTTCATCCTTAAAGGAACACTCCAGGAAAAACTGATATGTTTTATAGGCAGTGTGCAAACCCTGAGAGAGTGGTGAATGACTCTAGGAAAAAAAAGTTGTGTCCTGTACTAGGGATGGCACATGATTGGAGTGTTCCTTTAAGAAAGCCCAGGGAAAGCCTGAAGTATCCATATCATATGGTACTAATGATACCCTCTAAGCAGTAGCAGATCAAAAGACTAGTCACAATAAGGCTACACAACACATACACTATGGGAGTAACTACAAGGCTAGCAAACATAGAATGGGACCTAACAATTAGCCATTAACATTCAGACTAAGGCCAGGGCCCCACGTGGCGTTTAACTGCAGCATTTTATAGTCATTGCAAAGTGGATGAGATTCTAGCGAATCCCATCCACATATCGCAGAAAAATACTCCACAGTGATGTCTAAAACTGTCGCATGTCAATTATACCTATGGAAACGCTGTTGGTTTCCCTATAGGTATAATGGAAGCAGAAAGTCCACAGAGGAAACCTCTATGGACTTTCTGTGAAAATCGCTGAGGGAAAAACCACAATGCGCTGCCACCGCAGTTTTTCACGCAGTGCTTTTCTGCTGCGGCCTTCTCTGTGGTGCATTAGTCTTAAAGGGGTTTTCCCATCTCCCGGTTTGCTTTCTGTCTCTTCTTCTCACTTCCTGTATCCCCCCTCCCAGCTTGCTAAACAGGACACTTTGAATATGCACATGCTTCTAAAGAATGGGCTCAGTGTTATCTGTGTGTTTACATAGAGAGATAACAGACAGGGCTTTATTAGCAAACTGCAATTACCTGAACTGATTGTCCTGACAGCAGAGCTGTACATAAGGGTGAGTGATATCACTTGGTTATGGAAACACTGTGTAAACAATGGAAGATATCTTTTCACACAGCAGGAAAACAAAGCAGCATTTCGAAAGCAATATATTTAGGAAAAGTCTGCAATTTACATAAGCTAGCAGTTTAGATAGGATCCCCGAGATGGGAATACCCCTTTAAGGTGCAGCTAATGATGACTCTAAATGATGAAGTTTGAGAATGAAACTGTTCTGAGTTTTACTGTACAACCCCATGGTGACCTTCTCTATGAGCATTATCCATTCTCAGCAGCATTTCTTTTTACAATATTACTAGTCTGTGACATCATTATTCCTATTGCCCTATACTTTTATATCACAGTCGTGTGAGGTATGATGTCATGTTGTAAATTATCTCTTTACTGTGACATCACTGTGTTTATTATCCCTGTACTTCTGTGACATCACTGTGTTTATTATCCTTGCACTGTGACATCACTGTGTTTATTAGAAATGGGCGAAACCCTGAAGATTTGTTTGATTTTGGGTTTGGGTGGTTCAGTCCCAAGGTTTGTTTTTCGGTTGAATAAATTAGTGTTTAGTATCCCTGTACTGTGACATCACTTATTCCTGTGATCTGACATCACTGTGTTTATTATCCCTGTACTGTGACATCACTGTGTTTATTATCCCTGTACTGTGACATCACTGTGTTTATTACCTCTGTACTGTGACATCACTGTGTTTATTGTCCCTGTACTGTGACGTCACTGTGTTTATTATTCCTGTAATCTGACATCACTGTTTATTATGCCTGTACTGTGACATCACTGTGTTTATTATCCAGTATATACTGTGACATCACTGTGTATATTATATCTGTACTGTGACATTGCTGTGTTTATTAGAGATGGGCAAAACCCCGAGGATTAGTTTAATTTTGGGTTTGGGTTGTTCGGTCCCAAGATTTCCTTCGGGTTGAATAAATTAGTTATGAAATGGCTTAAAATGTAATGTATGACACTGTCAGGACTCCTAGGACTCTTTCTAGCCCATTTATATAATGGGAAAATGGATGGCAAGCAGGTGAGTTTAACCACACACTGTGCTGACACTTTTTTTTTTTTTGATCTGATGGATCTGATGAGTGTAGCTGAAGGCAATTTTATTTTTCATGGTCACAAGGTACAAGAGTAAGGACCTCACTGTGAAAAAGCAGTAGGCTTCCTTGCTATGCCAGGATTAGGCACATACCGCCCCCACTATGATGCTGCATTTTTGCTTATGGGAAGACTAGTTGCAGCTGTGCATGTGTTTACAGACACATTTAATGTTATACTTCCAACACAGGCATATACTTCTTAAAGGGTGAACATTCAGTTTCAGTGCCCTCTTATCACTTTCTTGACATAGGAAGGCCTGCACCCATCCTCACTGGAGTAACTATAGGGGTCGCAATGGTGGCAACTGTGACTGGGCCCAGAAGCCAGGGTGGGCCCATAGGTCACCCTCAACACGCTTGATTTGGATAAACTTCTTTGACCTTCTTTCTGGTTTCCTTTGATGGTCGGCAGTTAGGTAGCAGCATATAGTCAAATAGGGGTTCTGTCGGGGACACTTTGTCACAAAAGGGGGCATAATTATGTGGGGGCAACGAAAGGGGATGGGAAGTCTTTATGGTGGTCTGGGTCCAGATACATAAGAAACGGAAAATGTAAATGCTACAAAAATGTATGGATGGGACATAGCTGACGGGTGTGAGGAGAAGTTGTGTATGGGGGCCCAAGCTTTAAGTTATGCCTCTGAGAGTCCGCCATAGATAACAAACATAGCTACACTGGACAATCGCGTTCTTGGTTTCCAAAGTGTTATAAATGCAAGCGATAACTCTAGACAAGGAGTCCAGATGTTTATCATTAGATACCTTGAAAAGAAAAATTGTCATTCACAATAAAAAAAAGTCTGGTCTAATGTATTATAATTTATTGGATTTCTTTCAGATTGAAATGCTTTGACAGGATTAGTGAGTGTTTGAAAGCGACACACTGGGTCTATAAACCACAAAATGCTCAGTAACAAAGAAAGTATTGAAAGGTAGGTAAAGATGCATGTATAATGTACAGCGCCACTCCACAGCATGCTCCGATCGAGAAGGAAAATTAAAAATGGGGCAAGCTATTGTGATATCGCAACTGTTGCGTAGTTTATAGGAGCCAACAATACCTGTTGAAAAGTAAAACATAATGCTGTTCCCCTTCCAACTCTTTCATAATACCCTCAGGAGTGATAATAACATGGCCAAGCACACAAACATACTCTTATTAGCAAATTACTATGTGCAGGCGGCTGGTAAGACTCCTACAGTCCAAAAACATACTGGCAGGTTGATTGGATTCCTTTCATATTAGTCCTAGGCTTTGTACTGCAATCGGAAAATCACTATCGACTACAATGGGAGAGGAACTTATATGAGTTTATTTTACATAGTGTATACCGTAATATTTTACTACTTTCTTCCTTTATTATGTATATATCAAGCCATACCACAAGATTGTGGTAGCCAACCACATGAACCCAGTGTTGACTGTGCTGCAAAAATGACAAATTGTCTGTATTCTGTGAGTCAGTAGGATCACGGTGATACAAAAATTATATTTTACTGTTCATGTTTTAATTCCTTTAACAATTCTAAACTTTAAAAAAGACAAAAATTTATATATTTTAACATATTCTGAAATTTGTACCTCATTTTATATATTCATTTACAGAGCTATGTAAGGGCTTATTTTTTTGTTGGATAACATACAATTTTTATTGATGCCATTTGACATATACAGCTCCCGTGGCCCTCCTCAGAGTATAATAATGTCACTTTTCACTTTGACATAACTTCACCTGTGTTTGCCTTCAGCTAGAAATTGGATAGATAGGTTCCTAGGAGCTCTAAGAGTAATCTACACTATGTTTTATAGATAGTTTCCTAGGAGCCCTGAGAGTGTCCTACACTATGTTTTATAGATAAGTTCCTAGGAGCCCTGACAGTGTTCTACACTATGTTTTATAGAGAGGTTCCTTGGACCCCTAAGAGTGTTCTACACTATGTTTTATACATAGGTTCCTAGGAGCCCTGACAGTGTTCTACACTATGTTTTATAGATAGGTTCCTAGGAGCCCTGACAGTATTCTACACTATGTTTTATAGATAGGTTCCTAGGAGCCCTGACAGTGTTCTACACTATGTTTTATAGATAGGTTCCTAGGAGCCCTGACAGTGTTATACACTATGTTTTAAGTCATTTTAAGGATGTTAAACCTGAAATGAATGTTGGACCCGAGCCACCCAAACCCGAAATGAAATGAATCCTGAGAGGTTCTCCCATCTCTCTCCAAGAGTTCTATGACTGTAATGAAAATGGGGAAAAACTAAAAAAAGATAACATAAATATAAAAACAATAATTTACTTTTTCAAAATTTACTGGTACTTCACAGGGCAAAGAATCTGCAGTCATCACAGGCAAAACTCAGGCACTGGCTAAAGCATCTCTCCCTGCCTCTCTTCAAGCGGGAAGTCTCAGCAGTACAGATCTGTAACTGATATTCACTCAATAAGTATGTGTAAATAAAACTTTCTATGCACCTGAAAGTTAGTTCTACCTTCCATACTGTACATACTTTGTTAATGTGTTGGAGTTTGCAAACATTTCTTTGTTCAGAAGGTAAGCTGAAGATTTGATTGACAGGAGCGAGGCTATCAAAAGAAGAGGTTATGGTTTTAAAGTGCTCAGAAAATGAATGCTTTTATTTTGGTGGGCTGCTAAGAATCCATTGTATCCTATAGTGCATTTTATCACTTTGTTGTTTACAACACTTCAGTTGCAGCGTCTACAGCTGACCCTGTACAAAGAGAATTTAAAGTACAAGAGACATTAAGATACAAAGAGCACAGAGACAAAGGATACACTGAGTCCAAGCAACACTAGTAATGCATGTAAAATCCTTGCAAGGTCAAAAATAAAGCAAACATAAGTATACTATAATACAACCTCCATCCAAGAAAGATAACTGAATTGCCAGTGAACTGATGGAAAGTCTGTGTTTACTGTGTGATAGGGAGGGTATATATATACAGCACACTGTGTGTACTGCAAATACGGTAGCTCTACTGTGCCTTGTAGGAATCAGAGTGATAAAGAATTAGTTCAGGTCATTTATAAATGCCGCACTCACGAGTGTATCAGTGAAAACTGCGTAACATGAAAAGACAGTGACTTTAATGGCATTAAAGGGAGTCTGTCACCAGAACCCAGCATATTAACCCAGCCCTGCAGATAGTTAGGTTTGGGTTACCTAAAGCAAAAGGTGTTTCCCCCTTGTGAATCACTGCCTCCATTGCTGAAATTCACAGTTTTTATGAGTCCCTTTAAAAAGGCACCAACATTTTGCTATTTCCACCACTCACCACTTTGGAAAAAGTAATTTGGGATAAGTTAGGCCAGAAAGTTTCCAAAATGTATTACAATTTAGAATTTACACCTGGTATTAAATATAGCTGAAGGATTGGGCATATTGAATTTCAATGGCTGGTCCTTTTTATTCTCACAGGAGATGGTGCTTGAGGCGTCTGGAGACAGTCTATTCTTCATCTGTATTGGGGAATAATAGCTATTGGCTAAAAGCTGAAAGTGATTGGCCACCACCTATTGAAGTACCTGGCTAGCTAGCTGGCCCACACTAGTGTTTAAAGGGGGTTTCCTGAACTTTTTAATTGATGAACCAAGCTTAGGGTAGGTCATCAATTGAAGATCAGTGGGGGTCTGGCATTCGGGATTTAAAGCAGGAGTGGCATCTGCTTCACAGGCCATGTGACATCACATTAATTGGTCACATGGTCTGATCACAGCTCAGTCCCATTCAAGTCAATGGGCTGAGTTACAATACCAAGTACAACTGCTACACAAATGTACAGCACTGCGCTAGGTAAGTACTTAAGAGACTATAGTGCTCAGCCCAAATGCTGCAGCCTCTTCAAACAGCTCATTGGCTCGCCGCCTGGGTGTCGGACTGCTGCTGATCTGCTGCCTAAGAATAGGTCACCAATTAAGTTTCAGAAAACCTCTTCAATTCTTCCGAATATTAATTAAAGCAACAATCTATCTAGTCCCCAATAATGCTTCAATAATGCTGTACCTGTGGATCTTCTTCAGACCCAGAACTTTCTGAGCCTGTCATCTTTATTTCATCATCATTTAAAGGGGTTTTCCCATTAATTACATTTTCTGATACAATCTGATCTACGGCTATCAGGCATTTATCCCCTATCATGAGAACAAGGGTCCAAAAGTATCCCTGAATCCTCCATAGATTGAGTGGTGTACAGGCATGGCTACAGTGGGAAACCCCTTTAATCCTTTACCTGTACATCATCGGTCGCAAGGTGTTGTATGGAGAGTACTTAGGAAGTGAGCCCTCCCAATACAAGTGCTGGCTGTATAATATAGCTGCCACCTGCCACTAACAGCCGCAAATGGCACTACTAATCATTTAGATGCTGTGACCACTGCATGTAAACAGTGCTGATGTCATGGGCACCACCATTTTGGTACGATCACCATCCCCGATACGTCTTTGAGGACAGTGATTAGTTTCCAATATCAATGACAGCTGGGAGCCTATTGAAGGTTTGTTAGTAGTATTGTTAAATGTACCTCTCAAGATTAATTTAATTTCGGGTTTGGGTGCTTCAGGACCAAGATTCATTTCAGTTCGAACCAAACGTTAAATTGGCTTAAAACATAGTGTAGAACACTGTCAGGGCTCCTAGGAACCTATCTATAAAACATAGTGTATACACTGTCAGGGCTCCTAGGAACCTATCTATAAAACATAGTGTAGAACACTGTCAGGGCTCCTAGGAACCTATTTATAAAACATAGTGTAGAACACTGTCAGGGCTCCTAGGAACCTACCTATAAAACATAGTGTAGAACAGTGTCAGGACTCCTAGGAACCTATCTATAAAACATAGTGTAGAACACTGTCATGGCTCCTAGGAACCTATCTATAAAACATAGTGTAGAACACTGTCATGTCTCCTAGGAACCTATCTATAAAACATAGTGTAGAACACTGTCAGGGCTCCTAGGAACCTATCTATAAAACACAGTGTAGAACATTCTTAGGGCTCCTAGGAACCTATCTATAAAACATAGTGTAGAACACTGTCAGGGCGCCTAGGAACCTATCTATAAAACATAGTGTAGAATACTGTCAGGGCTCCTAGGAACCTATCTATAAAACATAGTGTACAACACTGTCATGACTCCTA